>UELW01000055.1:0-600000 GCA_900490495.1 Danionella dracula | reverse complement strand
GGGAGCCTGTAAAATAGTGTTGGAGTCAAGATTTGGACTGGCTGAGAAAAAACTAAATTATAGCAATATTTTGTGTCAATGTATTTTATAAGTGAACATTATTTGTATCATTATAGTCAGGTATAGGTTCAAACAATTATATCAGACATGTGCTAATGTTGCCAGTAGCACACGTAGCTTGAAACCCAAGAGTCAAAAAGAGTCAAACTCTGCTACCAAAATGATCTTGAGAAAAAAAGAATTCTGTATCTGTGACTCAGGCAGACTCTCGGTTTTGTTTGTCTGAAAGAGCTGCAATGGTTCTCTTTGACCAGTGACCCCAGTGTAAAGGAAGTTGAGGGCCTTCCCTGCTGATTGTGTGCTGTGTTCCCTTGCTTAACAGGCTTTTGCCATACTCACTTTATTACGCCATTCCTCATGTCATGTTAAAGTATTGCATATTAAGATGTTATGGATGAACGGCTGTGTATTAATCCTGCCAGAGACCTTGAAACTGCGAGTCAAACTGCATCTAAGATCACAGCAGGATGCTTTACTAATCACTACAAGCTGTTGGCATGAAGAAGTGGGCTTGTTTTGCCAATGAAATAAAGTACTCTCAGTTTTCTCTAGAGGAGATTCCCTTTCCCAAGCATTTGGGCTTTAGATGATTTTTAAACTAGTTGCTATCAAATGGTATCATTGGACAGAATAAATATTTAGTGTTTTATCTTAAATAGGAACTTCTTTAAAAAATGCAATTAAGTTTCAATCAAATGAAAATCTTTTACTTCGAGTTAACACTGCTATTTGTATAAAAAAATCGGATTCTCTAAAGGGAAAAGTGTTCGCAAAAAAGGGTGGATTGGTGGGTTTTGCGTCTCAACGAGAGATAAATCAACAGCTTCTTGTGTGTGTGTTCCCACAAACTCAATGTGCCAAGCTCATAAATGTAAATGGGTCAATGGAGGTGTCCTCCAGGGGGAGTCCCATAGTCGAGGCGATTACAAAATGTATCTCCTACCTTTTAATAAGCTTGACTGTTAACTCTTGTCGGTTTTTCCCTGCACAGTGTATGGTTAAAAAACAACTTTTCCTAAGTAGCTTTAAAGTTTAAGTCTTTTCTTTCATATCAGCTTTTTTTTTTAAAAAAGCAGTGGAAAAGATCTGCTAACTGTGTAAAATCAGTGTTAGATTGCTGAGTTTTAAAAACTACAAAAACAAGGCTTATATCCAGTCGAGCTGTAGACTGAAGGTGCCGGATAGTTTCCAACGGTTTTACTGCACAAGAATGCTTTTGAGAGTTTGAATTGAAGAAAAAGGCACTTCAGTTAATAGGTAGCTTTTTGTTCAGTTTGTTTTATCATTGAACATGGGGTTGACTAATGGGTTTAATCGAAAAATTGTAATCTCTGAGCATCTTGAGAACCCCCCCCCCACCCCCCAAAAGTGAAAATGAATGTGGTTTGAACGAGATTTTTCATTTGCCGTGGCCATGTAGAAGCGAACCAACACCCCTTGTAGTTATCCTCAACTCCTAAAGAAGGAGCATTGTCTGTGAACAACTGAATATCTGTAAAGGATAACGGAAGGCTTGGGTAAAAGAAAGATATGCCATTCCATTGTTTGAGGAATGAAATCCAGAGGTTTGTTTCATTGCAGCATCTTAGGAGTATAGGGGTCCTCTAGCAGCAGTCGGTTCCTTCTATTTCTGCTACTGAGAATGCTAGCCTGAGCAGGTACGAGATAAAGAGGTGTCCATGTTGGATGATTCGCATTGCGTAATTTAGATGCCTCTTATTTGAACTCTACTTAACTGTAGCTGGGTCAATATCCTGTGGCTATACTGGAGTCATGTATTGTAATGTTGTTCATTAGGGTGGTACTTGGTGAAAAAAGTTTTGGAAATATTGAGATATTAATGTGACTCAGTCAACTCTCTTTAAACAGAAGTCTAGGATGATTGCGTATGTGTGCATGTGTGTGGGGGTGAA
Organism: Danionella dracula; assembly: GCA_900490495.1. NCBI lineage: Eukaryota > Metazoa > Chordata > Actinopteri > Cypriniformes > Danionidae > Danionella > Danionella dracula. The sequence continues at coordinate 598,027 of UELW01000055.1, read as the reverse complement.
TATGCAAGTGTGTGTTTTTGTTAGATTTTTTCTAGCCTCTACCACCTGCTGACTCTGGCAGTCCTAGGTGGACTGTGGATGAGCCCCAGATATGGTCAGTGCCAAAGCATCTATGGGTCAAGGGCAGAGACAACCAATGGCCCATCTGCCCCTCACATCTCAGTCTGCTGCTGAGTTAATATAGGAGAAAGTGAGAAGGGGAGGTGCTTCAGGATACCTTTATCAGTGCTAATCCATGCTTAATCAATGCTTTAAAAACACCCTAATTATATTTTATAGCATACAGAAATAAGTAGTGTCTTTCAATGAGAAGGTTCCTGCTTTGAGTCCTGACCTGTTTTGCTTTTATAGTCAACATTCCGGCTTGTGATTGATCTTAGGAGTAAACCTTTGTTCTTAATGGTCCGAGCAAATATTAGCTTATTTATTTGTCAGATGAGCCCTATAAAGATTATAACTGACAAACATTTTCTTAATTGCACCTTTGGTGCCATAAAAAAATGCAAAAACGAGCAAAGATCACATTTTCATTGATGGGATGTTCTTGAAAACACTTCAGTGCAGTGTAACTATTCATTTAGAGCCAGTTAGGTGGCTATGCTTGAGCTTTTCATTTGAAATTAACTGGTCAGGATGGGAAGCCATTAGGATTGCTTAACTGCCCCAGGGTTTCGCTTATCTGCCAGTCTGTCCAGTTCAACATTTAGCATGTTGTGGCAAATTTAATCAGTTTCAAATAATAAACGACTTCGCAGTCCAGGTAGAGAACACATCAAACAGCTGCATTTATTAGAGACAAAAACATGAGTTAAACACACATCAGAGAATTCTAAGAAAAGCTAATCGCAGCATGCGCATGGACAGACGAAAGATCAAGAGAGAAGGAAATAAAATTTCCCTTGCAGGGCTTTTTTGTCCCAGGAAGAAGGCTGGCCCTGCTAAGTCATTTAATTCTACCATTTAAAGGTTGAGTGAATTAGTTTAGACATTACTATTTCTATTACTGATATTAATTACAATGATTAAAATTTGTTATCACAAGCATATCACAGCTTTAGCTGTAGTTTACCTAAAGATTAGTTTTTTACATTTATTATGTGAGTTTGGGACTTTTTTAATCAAAACTTCACTATTTTCATCAAAACTGCACTATTTATAACTAGCAGACACACTGTGGATTTGAAAAGGTCAATTAGATAGTTCTTGACAATGAGACTAAACCAGCCCCACAAAGGTAATTTCTTAAAAATCTGGTGGTTCACAATAGCTAATAAAGATAAAAATTAAATAAAGATGTTTAAATTTGGCCAATTTTAAGCTTAGATTGGTCAAATTTAGGCTTAAATTTGGTATGCTACGTTTTACTCTACTCTAGAATTCACTTTATAATTCAAATAAAACAACTGTCAACTTTTAGGTTGTAGGTAACTTTTTTCCGAGATATTTGACTTCTAAGTTTCAGTTAAAAGTGGGTGTGTCCTAATACTTTTTTTTAACATTTTAGTATCAAGTTACATTCCACTCTCCACTAAGGTTAAGTTAAAACAATTGCTGCGCCTGTGGGTCACTTTTTTTTTGTTGAGATATTTGACTTCAAAGTTTCAGCAAAAAGTGGGCAGGGACTAATTAAACTTTGCAAATTTGGTATCAAGTTACATTCCACTCTCTACTAAGTTTAAGACATAACAACCACTGCACCTGTATGTCACTTCGTTTCAGAGATATTTTACTTCAAAGTTTCAGTGAAAAGTGGGTGTGACCAAATTATTTATGCAAATTTTGTATCAAATTCCACTCTCTACTAAGGTTTAGAATTAGAACAATCTTTATTGCCAAGTGTGCACGTGCACACATATAATGAATTTGTGTTGTGGTACAGGGGTACTATCCAGTGTTGGTACAAAAAAACCACACAATAAGTAAATTACTCAAGTTAAAAGTAAATAGAATATAGTAATATTGTAAAACTAGAGATATAGATATAGAGAACTATAAGTCCAAGGTGCTTAAGAGATGTGCTTTGGAGGTAATGTGGAGACCAAAGCGTAAAGTAAAAATAAAGTGCAGCAACAGAACAGCAGAATGTGGAGTGATTGGAAATCTGGAGATTTCCTATAAGAATCCTGTTGCTTAATGCAATATTTAAAGGAAATATATGAGTGTGTTGGTGGGCAAAGTTATGGGTTCAGGAGTTGAATGGCCTGAGGGAAGAAGCTGTGTTTGTGCCACATGTGAATCATCTAAAAGTGATTTTGAGAGCCTTCTTTTTCATTCTGGAGGTGTAGAGTTCTTGAAGGGAGGGTAGAGGAGCTCCAATAATTTTTTTAGCAGTCTAAACTGTCCTCGAGTCTTCAGATGTCGGATTTAGATGTTGAGCTAAACCAAACAGTGATGGAGATGCACAGAACAGACTCAATGACGACTGAGTAGAACTGGGTCATCAGCATCTGTAGGAGGTTGAACTTCTTCAGCTGGTGGAGTCCCTCAAGGCTCAAGCCTTGCTCCTTTACAATTTAACATGTACATTTTTCCACTGGGACAAATTATGAGAAGGAACCAGATATCATACCATAGCTATGCTGATGATTTATCTAGCTCTCTTGCCGAATGACTACAACCCTATAAACTCTCTGTACCAATGTCTTGATGAGATTAAAAACTGGATGGAATTCAAATTTCTTCAATTAAACAAGGACAAAACTGAAGTCATTGCATTCGGAAGCAAAAGCGATACATATTTCTCACTGCCAAGGGCCTAATAACTTCAAATCAGGTCAGGAATCTTGGGGTGATTCTGGACTCTGATCTTAGTTTCAATAGCCACATCAAAGCAATTACCAAATCAGCTTATTATCATCTTAGAAACATTGCAAGAATCAGATGCTTTGTTTCCAGGCAAGATTTAGAGAAACTGATTCATGCTTTCATCTTCAGCAGGCTGAACTACTGTAACGCTCTTCTCACCGGTCTTCCCAAAAAGCCCATTAAACAGCTCCAGCTCATTCAGAACGCAGCGGCTCGAATTCTAACCAAAACTAGGAAGGACACGTTTCTCCAGTTCTTAAGTCTACACTGGCTGCCCGTCTTCTTCAGAATAGATTTTAAAGTTCTGCTGCTCGTATATAAATCCAAACATAACTTAGCTCCTAAATACCTAACAGACATTATCAGTGAATACACACCAGAGAGCTCTTTTAGTTACCAGGCAGCCCACAGATGGAATCAGCTTCCAGAGGAGATCAAGGGTGTTAACACTTTTTTTGGAGTCACGTTTAAATCCAGGCTAAAAACTCTCCTGTTTAGTTGCGCTTTTGTCGACTGAGCACCAACGTCCGAACAACTATTTTACCTCGGCACTTCACCATCTTAATCTGTTTTCATTTGTGTTTTTACATTTTCAGTTTTTAATCACTATGATTTTTTCTTTTTTTATGCTTGATTTTATTAAATGTGCTTTCTTTTTATTCTTTGTTTCAAATGTAAAGCACTTTGAATCACCCTGTGTACGAAATGTGCTGTACAAATAAACTTGCCTTGCCTTGCCTTCAGGGACGGAGCAGCCAGGCACACGATGCGCCACTTTTCCCCTCCGTCCATCGTGAATAGAGAGTCTATATATTTAGGAGCAATAACAGTATGTTGGCTTGATTACTTAAGCCAACATAATAATAATAATATTAAGTTTATCACAACATAATAAGGAGTTTTTAAAGCTAGACCAGTATGTTGGCTTTCTCAAGCCAACATAATGACAATCGCATTCTTCTTTACTTCAACATTCAGGGATAATACATTTTACAGTTCTTTTCATTTTTCCACCTCTGTCATCTCTCCTGGGCCCGGTTTCAAGAGTAGACAGTGTTTCTTCCTGCTCCTTCAGTTTTTGTCTCAGTATGGAGGACCTCCCATGAGTAGATTGGCTCCCAGTTCTTTTAGTGCTTAAATGTCATCCTCAGACAGGTTCTTAACATTGAGTATCTTCATTAAATATCTGAACAAACACAATGTTTAATGCCCTATAGTTTAATGCTGGTAAAATAAACAATTAAACAATTGACACATTAACCAAAATTCACACAATCATATTACTAACATAAAATATTCTACTAATGATTGAAAATAGGTAAGATGTAATTAATAAATTACATGATGATGTATTAATTAAAGTAACCCAACAGATAACAACTAAGATCGGCTTACACTCGCTCAAGACTCAGAAGTAGTCTAGAATATGTGGTTGTCTAACAGGTGAAAAAGTCTCAGACATTAACAAATTAAAACAGTTCATAATATAGAGAATATTTGGGAAATGTATCATCTCACTGTTTGATTGTTCATTAGTTTCTGTAGCTGTTGCTCATGTTGTTTATGAAGGGTTTCTGTCAAGTATGTTATTCTGCTGGGTCAATTTAGTTTTTTTAACTAAACCGAAATGCAAAAACAGGTAAGGGACTGAAAGAATAAAAAAAAATCTCTTCATTAACAGGGCAAAAATAAATTATCTCATTAAGGGTATTGCTTTACACGTTAACTAAATTTACAGGTTCTTCACTGGGGACTTTTACATTTGAGCCTGCTCTTGAACCCTTATGTTTAACTTGTTGGTCTTTCTTTTAAAGCTACTGTTTACATTTTTTTTATCTTTCTAGGTGATCCCATTCCCAAGTTTATGTGATCTACGAAAAGACTGCTCTTGTCGGGACCCGAATGCTCTGGAGAACCGAAAGGATGAATACACGGACCCCTTTGGATAAATGTTGCCAACATGCCTGTAATGGGATTGAGATGACAATTGTCACTACACAGTTGTACATCTCTTGTAGCTGTTAGTCAACTGATTTATTAAAAATCTTATCGTTGCTCGAGACAAATTATAAAAAAAAAATTTAGGTAATTTTTTATGCCTTTGGAAATGGAAGCTTTTGCAATTTGAAAAAAAGGTTAGGTTTGTGCAGTCAGCTAGAGAATGTACCATTGTTTTATGATTGGTACTTTTGCTAGTTTTTGAAATTAATATGACATCTATCAAAATGGGCAAAGGGAAATTGCAAGGATTGGTAAAAAAATTACAGAAGGTCAAACAACTCTCGGACAAAAGACTTCATAGAACAGGTTATTGGGCTTTATGTCATTAAGCTTACTGAGTTTTTCTCTGTCAAAATTTTTTGATTACTGAAACCAGGACAAATCAGCTTGTTTTAGTCAAGTTTTAAAGAATCATCAGAACTGTTGCAAGTCAATCTGGTAGAAGGTTAAAAAAAAATACAATTCAAACTACAAGCCCATTCTACAACTAAAGTCTGCCTAAATATATTTTGAGGTGAAGATGTTCAGTTTGAAGGGTCAATATATTTGGAGTATAATAAAAGTCAATATCGAATTTCTTCCTCTCCTGAACACGCCAAGCTATAAGTTTAATCCTCTTCTTAATCTAGAATCCACAAACACCTTCTATCCCCTTGGGTCAATTTTAAATCATACATAATATTTTTTTTAAATAAAATATATACTTTTCCAATTGTTAATAAAGCAGTGAGTTTTCAATTGTAAATTTGGTATTTATAACATATCAAAAAATAATGTCTGGATCTCCAAAACTGGAATATAATTATGTATGCCGTCAATTTGACACCAAGAACACCATTTCAAACATTTTGAAGGATTTTATTTGAAAAGGCAACGTCACTGCTTTTAGTGCATCATTAAGGAACACATAACTGTTATTTTTGTTATCAAAGCTACCGACATGCATAACAGCTGCAGTCAATTTGACTAGAATTTTTATCTTTATCATAGTCTCATCTCACAGGAATAAAAAATGGCATTTAAAAATAATGTGTAAATTTTATATTTACCAAGTTCTCCCCATTAAATTATGAAAAGCCAATCCATTTGAAGCAAAACAAACAGTGAAGTATATATGTACATATGCAAAACACAGATGGGGTCATTTTGGTCATTCAATCAGGAATGTATGGCATTTTTTGTTAAGTAACATCTTTTTGGGACCAGCAAAAATGAGTGAGAGTAAAAGAATGTCCTTTTTGTATTGCTTTTTACACATTTGGGATCTGAGGTTTGATATAATTGCTGCTAAACACTCAAGCAAAAGATTGAAATACTCACTTATCTCAGTCGATATTTGCCCAGACATGATACAGTTCATGCCAGGTCAATCCAGAACAGAGCAGACCTGGCCAAAGAGAAGAATAGACAGATTCCACAAGGTAAATATGATAATCTTTAACCTTTAAATTAACTGTATTATAATTTTTTATTTAATATTTGTTCACATAAAAAAAGACAATCATCTATAATTTGTAATAATTTGTTGTTAGAGTTTCTTATAAATGAAAGCAAAGTGCACTTTTATAATTCTGGAAAATATTTATTTGTCTGTTTTTGACTGGAAACAAGACAACATTTGGTCTTGAATTCTAGCTGGATTACAGTCAAAAGTGAAAATACTGAAAGTTTTCTTTTTAATTGTTTGTTATTTTTTGAAGACGAATATAGTCTATTAAAATACCAAGTAATACGGTGTCCTTTTTATTCTGAAAAAAATTAAAACAATAATTGTTTAATTGAATGTCAAATTAGCAGTATTTGTATCAGTGACCTCAATATAAGCACTTTTTGAAAGCTTATAGAATTGAAAAAAAAAGCAAGCTGTAGGCTTTTTTTTCAAACTATTTTAATAGGTTTTAGTAGGTGTTATAATAATAATAATAGTATTTGTAATAATATAACATAATATAATTGTTGTTAGTTTATCAGTTATTTATTGTACTGTACAAATTGTCAGTAAAACTGTCTGTGAAGAAGCTTTGTATGGTTACTCTCTGAATCTCTTATTCTCTGAATAGGGATTGGTGACATATGTCGATGATTGACTATAGTAGATTTACTTGTGGGACACCAATTATGCCACACACTCGGACACTTAAACACCCTTTAAAACGACACAAACTAGGTCTATCCATGTCTTTCAACAGCCAGGAAAACCGAGCACATCACATCAATAGTTTGGCGCTGACTAGATTCCCTTATCTTGTAGGGAGATGCACCAAAGTCGAACTTACCACATCGAAGGCTGGGTTTAAAACTTCTAGCAAGTTAATACACATATGGTTTCAGTGAGAGGGAGACAGAATAAGCAAAAAGGGTTTAGATCATTGCAAGGAAGATAGCATAGCTAGAACCAGCCAGAGCAACCGTTTGAAGAAATGCGAAACCCTCCTATGCCCGGGGTCATACGAGAACCTGTAACCCCTCATAGATTGCACACATGTGGACAGTAGGATATGTCAACCCAGTGTGTTCCCTTCAACCAGACTGCGATAGGCACAATTGCAGCAAAATACCTTTAGGGTGGACGAAGATGGTCCTAGCCCTCTTGAAAGAAGGGACACAAGTTCAGCTTTTTGGGTGAAACTTGGAGAAAAATGCATTCAGCCATCAATTAAATCAACCCCACTGCCCTAAAAAGCGCTATTAGAGGGAGCACAGTCAAGATACAGTCTCTGAACTATGGACATGGCATAAACTGGGGGTCCTACGCTCCTAAATACCAGACATGGAAGTTCAATAGTCAGTAAGTTGTCTGCAGTTTCCCGCTAAAAACACGGTACATAGCTCTAGATCAATATATTGCTGAAGAAGCATGTTTCTTTATCCAAAAACGGAGTTTTTGCTTCTGGCATACTGCACTGCTTTGGCGGTAGATTAAAAGGCTGTTTTCTGGGTTGATTGGATAAGACCCTGTCTCTGTAACGAATCAACTGACCTGCCACAACTTAAGTTTTAATAAGACTTGGCCAGCAATTCCCCTCGTGCACCTCTTTTAGTGGCTTGGCCTGAAACACCTGAAAGCTGCCATGGTTTAATGGGTAGCGACACCTTGACCCGCTGCAGTGTAGGTTTCCGCAGCACAAATGGCCATCACCACAGGGGGGGGGGGAGATCACTGGGACATTTCCTTTTGGAGATATGCCGTATCTCTCTGATATAGCAATGGATATTGCATCAAACTCACAAGAGTTTCAGGAAGATCCAAGCTGTGAAGATCCATTCACCAGAACAGACAGTGAACAAACCGTGGGAGCCAGAAAAGCGAGAAGTGGGACCCTCCTCTCAATTCCCTAGCTTGAATCCTATGATTGCCTGAAACCCTCATCCGACAGCTCTCGGGCTTATAAACAAAGAGGCTTAATTGTTTAATTTTGGAAAGCAGTAAAGAGCATAGAATCTTGGGGCGATCAGTGGCTCCAACACTTCGGTGCAGTAGGAGAATATTGCTGCTTGCCGTAGCGTCATATCTCATATTATATTTGGAAAGTGTTTTGTTAAATCAAAATACAGCTTGTGTTTGGTCTTTCACTTACCGCTAGCAGGTGGGTGAGGTTAGATTCCAAGCTTCAAAAACATTTTATGGTGCATTCGCTTCCACTTTCTAGAGGTGTACGTGACGAGCTAATCAATTGGCATCGTTACACTGCTGGCCTTTTTCAAGTGTGTGAAGTGATTGTTCACTCATATTATTGTCGATCATTGACATATGTCGAGTGACTGAATGATGTTTTGATTGCCAAGAATACCAGCAAACCCTATGGGGGTATGTTGCCAAATATGTACCAATATCAACTTGCCAATTTCCTCACAGAGATTGATTGATTTAGAACATCTGCTTCTATCAATTGTAATTTATTTTACACTTTAATTTTTTTATTTATGCTGCAGTATGCATTGAACAATAAATCCCAAACACACACAAAGCTAACAACAACCTTAACTTGGTCTAATACATTCTTTGCTTTAGTTTTTATACTATTTTGTCAATTGATTGTGTTAATTTTCTAGTTTCTGAAATAATTTTTACACATCTCGGAATTGCATTTTTAATATCTAACCTGTCTTACAGTGCTGCTTGAAAGTTGAAAACTTGTAAATCAAGAAACTTCTAAATTCGCTCTGGCAAAGCCAAAACTCCCAGTAATGCCACGTCTGTTTATTTGTTCTGTTCATTTATTCATGTAAATGTTGAATCTTGATTCCAGTTTCAGAGACTTAAGTAATTCTAGTTGTCTTTAATTTTATTTTTTATATTATTGTTTTTAATGCTTATTGATTGATTTATGTACAATCACTTATAATTTTAAAGGTCTTGCTGAAATGCCTTACAGTGGATGGGTGAAGCTGGAAACTCTTGAAGATGCTGATTCTAAGCACTTTCTTCCCAACGTCCTTTTATATCCAGTTCCTCTTTGGTTTGACTTTACTCAGTGTTTCTCAGTCATATTCTTTGGGATGTGTAGTTTGAATATACAAACCCCCATATGGAATTGGTTTCAAATGTTAGTTGGTTCTGTCTTATATATTTGAGTTTCTTCCAAAGCTCCCCAAAACAAATGGCATCGATCATTGTGCATCTGGTTGTTTGTTACATGCAAATGACAAAAGAACTCAATGGCTTTTTCAACTTCTAAGCAACACTGTATTTCAGAACTGTATATGCCAGCCCGTGATAAAAGCAGTTTAAGAAGAAATGCAAAGTTAATTTATTTTTTAAATGTGACTATGTTTTGGGTTAGAGAGTCAAGTGGAATTTTACCTGGTACCATTTTTTTTTTTTTCAGATTTTGACTATTTTACGGGTTCGTTATGAAGCAATGGCAAAGCATTAAGCAATTTATTTAACAACATTTAATGATTTACTTTATTCAATATTCAATAGTTAACTATAAAAATCTTGATTGATCCCTATTCTAAAGTTATCAGGAAACCTATGTTAACTAAGCCTTAATTATGCACACTGACTCACAGTGATACTGTATAATTAGTTCACCTCATCTCTTTTTTTAATGCATGCTTCACCTTTAATATTTCACTTATTTGTAACTTCTAGGTCATTTGGAAACCTGTATTGTGCCAGGTTAATCCTTAATTAATAATGTATTATAGTGGGCCTTTAAAATAAATGCGGGTGAAGTGGCTTGCCCAGTTCCACAACAGTAGAATAAACCTGATGGGGCAGAACCACCAACCTTCCGGTTACAGGACAATCAACTGCGCCATCTTTCCGCCCCTTGTGATAGTGTACATAGTAGAAATATTTATTAAGAGTGTTAATACTATACTATAATAAGTTATAATTCCTATTATTTGTGTAAGTTGTTTGTATGATTTATTGTGTTTTTATTCATTTACGAAATCTAGAACAAATGCAACATTTTATTTATCGAATGGATCTACTGTTGTTGGATCGATGTTATCAGAATATTGTGCCTGCAGCTGAAAATAATGAAGAAAATACAGACCCAAAACCTCTTTGTTAGTAAATCACAAACTCCAGCAATATTCTGGAAATTAAATAAATGATACATCTAATAATTAAAATGTGTTTATCTCTGTCTGAAATTGTCAAAAATGAAAGTATAATCTCTTATTTTTAGCACAATTGCTCTGATGATTCATCTCAGAAAATGTACTTGCAAATAAAATTTTTAATGCCGTATCATGATCACAACTAAATTGCTACTCGTGTTTTTAACACACATTACACATCGATTGATTAATTTAGTCATTAATTTACATATTTAATTTGACTGCACTCAAATCATCCTTTAAAGCATCAGCAATGAACATGTAGCAAAAATAAGAGCATGTTTTATCCTGGTATTAAGGACATCTTCATTTAAACCAATCGTTTCAGTTTTTCCAAATCAGAATGTATTACATAGTTTGATAAATTATAAAGACACAAGACATTTTCTTCTAAATAAAAACAATATTCCTTTTGCAAAACAATTTCTTATGAGTTCAAAATAATTTTCTGGTTATACAGTTAAGATGCAGCAGTAGCTGATATGAAGATGCATATATCAATTTGCAGTAATGTGCTGTTAAAATCACCTAATACATATGTAACGAATAGTTCAACAACGTGACAGAAACAATATGAAGATGCACCATGGTCATCAGCATCAAGCCTTGTATCCAAGTGTCCTTTTCTCTCTCTCTCTCTCTCTCTCTCTCTCTCTCTCTCTTTCTGGTGATGGAGGTGTTTTGTGCCAGTTAAAACTTATTTGTGTTTGCTCTTCTCTTCACCATGCTAATAAAATTGTACTATTTGTATTTGCCTGATTCTTGAAAACAGTTTAGTCTTGTTTATATATCCTGTATATAATTACTTTTTTCTTCATATCAGAATTATTAAACAAGCCAGTCATTGATTCTAGAGTTTCAGTCTTTCAGCTTTTTTAGATGGAAAATTATGTTGGTTAATTCAACATTGTATTCAGTTCCATTTTAAATATACATATTTTTTATTTATTTTTAAGGAAAATAAAATGTAAGTTAGGAGTATTGAATTAAAAGTCATCAAGGTACAGTTATTAAAATCTCTAAGGGAAAGGCCCGGACCATCTAGCTTGTATTCTTTTTTTGCCTATTTAATGTGAAGTTCCTTGAACACAATTTCGGGATGAGCGATCAGATAATTAGCGAACAACCTACAGGTGTTTTCAATCCTTCTGCCGGCTCGAAGTTATAAAACTGTAACCACTCCACTTCCAATTCGACAATGAAATGCAAAACTGTTTCAAACCAGCTCGCTCTCGTCTGCTTTAAAACAAACAAACTAAGGAAATGTCGACTAGACCCACCTCTCTATCCGCAGTGTACCCGACTGGAACCCCTACCGGTATCTGAAGCTTCGCTGCACTCCACGTCAGGCACAGCCGACCTCCAGGCTCCCCCCAGCAAAAGGCCCCGAACACGGGCCTTATTGGCAGCGATGCACCGATCCCGCCTTTCACCATGGGCTGACTCAACGGCAACCTTCTCCCCAACCTCAGTTCATACACACCTCTTCCACTCACTTCTTCCACCCCAGTCCGCAAGCTCTGGCTCCTTTTGCCCCCGCGACCTGATACCAATAGCCAAGGCAGGAAGCTCTGCTTGGCCTTCCAATCTAGTGTTCTCGCCCAAGCCCCGCCCCCTCAGCAAGCTCCTAGCGGCTACGGATTTCTGCAACCCTTCCAGCCACCCCAGCATGCATCCTTCATCGACCAGCTAAACACTGTAGCCGCTGGTCCCGCTACCTGCCTGGCCCCCTCCCTACCCAACCAATTAGCCAATACCAGCCCTTTACTCCACAACAAATCACCCTATTCTTTGTTTACAGCTACATCGCTGCCTCCTCCTGTCAACGCCATGGCAGCCGATCCCCCTCAAGTGGGCCACGATTTGAGAACCAAAACCTGGCAGGTGCTGACATTGACATGGCTTCTCTCCTTTCTCTCTTCCCTTTGTCAGAGCCAGACCAACATGTTAACTGTGGAGAGTTTTCAGTCACTCTCAAAGGCACTACTTCCCACTCACGTGCTCTTTCATTCACAGAGTTTTCCCTCGCTTTTTCCCGCTATATGGAAACCATCTGGTCAATGTTCCCCCAGAGACCTTGTGAGCACTACCTAGCCATTATACCCAAGCTAGAGCTGTCTTATGGGGGAACTCACTTCTACCTTTACCAGAAACTGTTTTCTTCTAAATGTACAGTCAGGGTTGGGCAGTGGAACCAAATCCCATACTGGGGAGCACTCGACACCGACCTGCACAACAAAGTGTTCTTTGGGTGCCGTAACATCTCCTGTGACCTCTGTCCCTCTCACGCGCACCCCAAGGCAGACTGCCTCCAAGTAAACCCCGCCACTAGCCTAAGCGTAGCTAAGCCTTCCCACTCATCCTCTATCTACCCATCCAAGCTCGAGCCACACGCAAGCCCCGCCCCTCCCCCACTACTGGGTCAAACCCACTTTGCTTCGCATTCAACGCTGCAAAATGCTTCCGAAGCATGTGCAAGTATCTCCAGCATTAATAGCTTGATTCCATCAGACAAATTTTCCTTAAATTACCATGACATCAATCAGGCAGCGGACTTAATTAAATCAGTTGGAAGGGTTGCCTTCTCGACAACTCAAAACTCGACATCTTGTCAGCGTTTAAAGTCATGCCAATCCACCCAAACTCGTGGCATTTCCTGGAAAGGAAAATTCAATTTGTCCATCTGCCTGCCTTTCGGCTGCAAGAGCCCCATAATATTCTATATGCTTTCTGAAGCAATCTGCTGGATATTAGCAAACAATCACGGCATCTCGCACCTGCTGCATCTACTGGATGATTTCCTTATTATCTCTCCACCCCATGATACACCAGCAGCCTGCTTACTCCGAACGAAAAACGTTTTTACTGATCTCGGCATTCCAATCGCTGAGGAGAAAACCCTTGGCCCTTCTAAAATCATTGAATTCCTTGGAATCATCATTAATTCAGAGAAATTCCAGCTAAGTCTCCCAAAGAGAAGATAGATAGGATTATTCTCATTTCCTCTTCCATTCTCAAAAATGCTTCCTGTAAAAAACAAGAACTGTTATCTCTGCTCGGACGCCTAAATTTCGCCATGTGCATCATTCCCCAGGGCCGCTCTTTTATCTCCCACCTTCTTGCTCTGGCCTTCTCTGTAACAGAGTTAGAATTTCGTCTCGAAATCCCCCAAAACTGTCGTGGGGACTTGCATCTCTGGCTGTCCTTTCTTAGGCAATGAAATGGCATTTTCATGTTTTACAACAATCTCTCCTAGTCCCCCGAGGACATTAAGCTATTTACAGATGCGGCCCCCTCCATAGGTTTTGGAGCCTATTATAGGGGCTGCTGGTTTGCTTCCACCTGGCCCAGCTAGCTGGAGTCCCACCCCCCTTCCTTCGCTTTCTTTAAACTCTACTCCCTAGTACCGGCGGCATACCTATGGGGCGAAGAGTGGTGTTCCAGGTCTGTCCTCGTTCACTGTGATAATGAGGCAGTCGTGCAATGCCTTAACAAAAGTCGCTCCAGTTCCCAATCTATGACTCCTCTCCTAAGACGGCTCACATGGCTCCACGCTTGCAAACAATTAATTATTAAAGCAATTCATGTGCCAGGTCATCTCAAAACAATCGCTGACTCGTCTTGTTTCTCCTTGCAGAAATTCAGGGAGCTTGCTCCAGAAGCGGAGGCCAACCCAACTCCGGTCCCTCCCTATTCTGAGCCTTATATTCCTCTGAACCACCCTCTTAAAGGCCCATTAGAGGCATCGCTGGACAGCATTCTCCAAGCAGTATCCTACTGAACCCTTCTGGTCCTTGACAAAGACACTATCTCCTTTCATTTAAAACAAAGCAAAACTGACCAAACAAAAAGAGGCCAATTCATTTAACTGTTCAACCTCCCCTCTCCAATTCAGCCCTTTCAAAAAGTTCTGCATTACCGCCTCAGGAGGTCCTCCCAAACTCGTAGCCCATCAGAACCGCTGTTCGTCGATGAGTCTGGCAAACCGCTTCTGGTTCCAGAAACACCTCAAGTCAGTTCTGAGGGAGTCTGGAGTTTCACCCGATAACTTTTCAGACCATTCATTCCGCATTGGGGCAGCCACTTCAGCAGCTAAAAAGGCCTGCCCTACCACCTTATCCAAAAACTAGACAGATGGTCCTCAGAAGCATTCCAGAGATACATCCGAACAAGCCACTCAAATCTGAAAACAGCCATCAAATCCTCATCAGCTAAAAGCACTCCAACCACCCAAATTCAACAGAACCTTGAAACTTTCCCTCTCTTCTTTCAATAACTTCCTCCAAATCTGGCCACCAGTGTTTCGCTGCAACTACAAAAACCCTACCCCAGCTCCCCCACCCAGCCCCCGGCCTGCATATCAGCGTACCTGAGTAGGCCTCTCAGTTTGATTGCACGCTGTTTCCAGTTTGACTTAAGGAATCTACCACAAGCTCACATCCCCCCAAATCCCCCAACCCCTTCGGCCTGCCTTCAGCGTATGAGCCCAACTCTCATATTTGGATGAAGATGTCATATTTTAGTGAAGACTAAATCAGGGACAAACAACTCTTCAAACTCCAACCCTTGTACCCAGCGTGTCCGGCTGCAGCCTGCATATCAGCGTACGTGAGCAGGACTCACAGTTTGATTGCAGGCCGTCCCCGGTTTGGGTCAAAGCATTCTACCACAGGCTCACATTCCTCCCCACCCTCCTCTTCCACCCAGAGTGTCTGGTTTTTGGCCTGCCTCCAGGGTATGAGCCCAACTCTCATATTTGGATGTCAGGCTTTCTCCAGTCGGGTGAAGACATATGGTTAATTAAATAAGGTCAGCATATAGGTAGGAAGTTTAACTACAACATATATGGTATAGCAGCAGAGCTTTTAACGTGTTTAAGCAAATAACCTGTTTGGTTTTCATTTTCTTTTATTCAATTTGAATACATGGGGCGGCTCGAAGTCGAACCCAAACTAGAAACTCAGAACACATTTCTCCAGCTCTTAAGTCTCTACACTGGCTGCCGGTCTCCTTCAGAATAGATGTCAAAGATCTGCTGCACGTATAAGTCCAAACATAACTTAGGACCTAAATGCCATATATGACAAATTTCTTTCACTCCTCCTCAAGGTGAGCTCATCCAGCTCAGTTTATGGTTGAATGTGACCTGTAAGCAATTATTACTAGAAATTACGTTATGAATTAAACACTTAGACGTATGAATTTAGTCCTTTTATTATTCATCGGCACCACTCCAGGTAGTGGTAGTATACAATAGTGGTCAAAACTGTGCAACCTTCCCTCCAGAAACACACCCTTGGTGAGGAAAGGTACTCCCTTTATATTCCTTAATTAAAAGACCAAAATATACCAAAACATACTTAAATCACCAAAAATATAAAAACACAGGTATGGCACTTACACCGGCCCCTAATTGAGATGGTTATACATTCCATTTCCTAGTTCATGTAACAGAGCCATTACAAATAAAATGAATAT
This sequence comes from Danionella dracula, assembly GCA_900490495.1. Lineage (NCBI taxonomy): Eukaryota > Metazoa > Chordata > Actinopteri > Cypriniformes > Danionidae > Danionella > Danionella dracula. The sequence continues at coordinate 582,166 of UELW01000055.1, read as the reverse complement.
TCTATGATTTATTAAATAAGCAATGTTTTGTTACTGATCTATCAATAACACTGGATTAAGTCTGCAAGCAAACAGAACACACATGTCCTTTCTTTTTCAGGAAAGGTCTCAATAACTCTTGCGAGAGGCCAGGAACCTCGGGTGAGGTTGAATCTACAATTACAACAATATCTCCAGGCTTGAGGTTGTTTTTCACTTGGTTCCAATTTTGTCTCTTCTGCAATAAGGTTAGATATTCTGTCACCCACCGTTTCCAAAAAAGATCTGAAATGTATTGGACTTGCTTCCATCTTTTCCTGCTTTATAAATCTTGTTCATCAAATATTCCAGGAGGGAATGACGGCTTACCCTTTAACAACAAAAGGTGGTTTGGTATAAGTTCTTCTAGGTCAAATGGGCCATCCGAAAGCTTAGTGATTGGACGATCATTTAGTATTGCTTCAACTTCACATAAGACTGTATTGAATCCACCCTCCTGAAGTGTCTGTAGTTGCAAGATGGAGGGTGAAAAGTCCACTTAATACCCTTTTGGTGCAAGACACCTTGAATTGTTGTCTGATTTAGGGAAGCCAATGCCTTGTGGAGCTCTTAGCCCCATACGAAGTTGGTTCCCTTGTCTGATAACATGTGCTCTACTTGTCCTCTTCTACTAAATAATCTGCGCAATAATAATAGGCCATTTCCCGATGCAATGCTCTGCTAGCAAGACACGTAAAACTTACACCGTACCGTTTTACAGTGTTCCTTCCTCGTTTGACCTCAATTGGTCCAAAATAGTCAACTCCTGTGTTTGTAAAAGCTGGATTATCAGGCAATATGTGTTCTATTGGAAGATTAGCCATCTTTTGTCCAATATTCTCCCATGGTATTTCCTGCAAAATACACATTCCGACACAATAGCAGTAGTGTAGGAGTGGGCCAATTGGGGAAGATTGATCCATCCTACATGTAATATAATTAAATGGATAATTCCAATTAATTAATAACTCTAATTTATTTTAACAAATTAATTAATTTGATTTAACTTTTGAAGGGATTTAGCAGCAATAAAAGGTATGATTCACAGCCTCACCAGTGATGACTCAGTCTTTACTTTAAGCCCTTCATAACTTGTCCACCAAAAGTCATAAAATTAGCTTTGGTAATGAATCAAATCATAAAAAGTCATCACAATTATTGATTTGAAGTGAGCTAGATAGCAGGGTCGCAATTTTTATAAGTTCTCATATAGAGCTCCGAAGCGCTGGAACAAACTCCCGGATGATGTACGGAGCTCTGCTATGCTCACAGTTCAATTTAGTTCAAAACTAAATTAAAAACATATCTGTTTAATCTAGCAATAGAATAATTGGCTTTTGGTATTTATCAAAGCGGATATGGTCTTTGAGCACTTTAAACATACAAACTGTTGGAAAAATAATGTGTTTCAATGTTCCTCTCTAACCTATTCCCATCATTTATCACTCATCCTGCAGCTGATGCTGATCACCTGTTTGTTGTCTGTTTCATTTTTCCAATCATTGTTGTTCATTTGCTACTTTCTGTTTTGTCTTTGTTTTTGTTTTCTCAGGTGCTGTCTGGCGAACTTTTCATCAATGGGTTTTAAGTTTGTATTCTTTTTGCTGGGGAGGTGACTAGCTGAAGCTCTGGAATAAACTCCCGGATGTTGTCCGCAGCACAGCTACGCTCACAGATTTCAAAACTAAATTAAAAACATATCTGTTTAATCTGGCATTCGAATAGTTATCTCTTGGTATTTGTCTAAGCAGATCTGGTGTCTGAGCACCATATACATACAAACTGTTTGAAAAAACAATGTGGTTCAATGTTCCTCTCTATAACCTATCCTCATCATTTATCACTCAATCTGCAGCTGATGCTGATCACCTGTTTGTTGTCTGTGTTACAGTTTTCTAACTGTTGTTTCTCCATTTGCTAGTTCCTGTTTTGTCTTTGTTTGTTTTGTTTTTTGTTTAGTTTTTTTCAGGTCCTGTCCGGCGAACCGTTCGTCGATGGATTTTAAGTTTGTATATTCTTTATGCTGGGGAGGTGATTAGTGCCTGCCTCAGTCAGCGAAAGTCCCCTCACAGAGGGAACTCCTATCTACTCTACCTGATCCCCATGAGGACTTTGTGAAGCTGCTTTGAAAGCAATTGCTAAAGAAGCGCTATTTAAAAACTGATTGATTGATTGATCATACTCGAGTAGAAGTTCACAGCCCTCCACCTGATCTCTGCAGGCTCTGTGAACTCCTGGCCTGTGCCTGCCAGCAGGGACTGGATGATTTGACTTTGTCCACTTCTTTTCTCCACACTAAAAAAGTAACTGGATGGGGTGTCCATTTCATTCACTTGTTGGAACCTGGCCTTCATCATCGCTCCCTGAGCTTGTGTTCCCAGAAAGTCCGCCAGAGCTCTTTTCTTTGTTTTGAGGGCTTCCATCTGCTCTTGATCGCCTGTGGACAAACTAGACAGTTCTGTGATGTCAGTGTCCAGACTCTTTATGGATTGGTGGATTGTTCGAGTCATATTAAGAGTGTGCTGCTCGCATAGAACCTTGATTTCAGTTTTTCCACAGTCCCACCATTGTTTAAGAGAGGAGAACTTGTGCATCCTTGTTTTAAAAAGTGTCCACATAAAATCAAGCAAGTCTTTAAAACTTTTGTCAAAAATCAGAACTATTAAAATTCCAATTAGCACTCTTAATGAAGGTGTTCTGAATAAAAACTTTATTAATGTTATGTTACAACCCTTAAAATTATTAAAGTGATGCTTAAAACTGTAAAACCTATCCAGTCTAGCCAGTGAGATGGTCCTATCTCGTAGGTGAGACAAGGTGTACTGTCTCGCTCCTCCGTGAAACCTTCTCCTGATATCTACTAGACTGGCTGTGGAGTACCTGAACGAGAGCACGCTGTGAGGCAGGGTGAGGTTCTGCATGGTTCTTGTCGACGCTAGCATCAACAGTGCGGCTAAAAACAAGTAAGCCTCCACACTAACTGAGTTATTAAAAAGCACCACTCTCTCTGGGCCATTTGTTGGAGCATAAATATTGATAAAAACAAATGTGTGTTTCTCAATCTGAGCTTTGACTAGAAGAAGCCTTCCTTTGATGATCTCCTCTGTTGTGTAAAAGGAAGGATTTAGCCTCCTATTTGAGAATAAAAGGCTACGCCAGTGCCATTTCTGACAAATAAGCTCATTCTTTCGTAATCCAAACAAAATTTTAGGGTTCCGGACATCAGAAAACGCATTTGTTCGGCAGTGTTTTCCAGTGCAGGTCTACTGCTCTTCCAGGTCAATCTGTCTTTCCTGCTCGAAATAGAGAGGGTCTGTATGAACGATTCATATGATTGACAAGAAGGCTAAGAACTTTGAGCTGTAATAAGAACAACAAGCCGTTTTCAGCTCACAAAACAGGAACAAAGGAATTGCTCAAACATGCATGAACTAATCTGAACTGAGTATACTACTTGAATACTGAGGATAATGTTTACACATTTTATAAATTCAGCTTGATGTTTCCCTTGCACATGCTCAATTCATTTAGATTTTTGATATTCTTCTCCACAGGAGCTGGTGTAACCTGATCCGAGTGCTTGTGCCGAGAGAAAAGAGGGAAGCCAAAAAATTGTCCTGAAAAATTGGTACAAAGATTGCAGCAGCTCCTGCTCTGAAAAATACTCGTCAGCCAGAACCAACAAAGTCGCCCGGAACAGCCGAAAACTATGCTAGATTTGTCTTTGTTTGTTTCAAGACTCAGGTTATCAGTGAAAATGTGTAAATAAAAACTGGTGAGTAAAAACATGTTTAAATTGGTGAGGGAAACATGTTTAAAACAATGCAGAGAAATCGTCAAGCAGTCACATTTGCAGTTAAGTATAAACACTTACTGTGGGTTTATCATGAATATTTTCCAGTAGGCCCAAGGTAGCAGACTTCACAACTAATCTACATGTGAACTCAGAATTAGTCACAGAGAGCAGTTTGAGATATGCATAAGCAAGAAAACCTGGTAGAAACGAACAAATATTTTTGCCATTTTTAATATTGCAAAAAAAAGGAACATTTTTAGTGTTATTTTATGGTTTGTGGTTATTTTTATGGTTAGTAAGAAAAAAATTGGCTTGTTTTTTGATGCCTCCATCAAACTGATGTTTCAGATTAATTTTCTTATTAGCTTTCTTAAAGATAATTTACGAAGCTTTGCAACCTTTTCGGTTATAGTTTGTATTATTGTTCAATTTTAAGAACATTTCCGTGCAGTTATTTACTGATTATAGGTTCATAATTTTTTTAGTAACTTTTGATTGACAATAAAACTGGTGGGGAAAAAAAACAAATTTCTTTAAACATAGAAACACTAAGAAAATCGCTCTTATATATTGTACATTTTTAATTTGTTGCATAGAGCAAACATTTTTCAGTGCAATACTCACTACTCATAAGTACTTTTAGAAGGGCTTTTAGTCATAGTAGTATTTAGAATAGATACTTTTCCTCTACTATTATAATTTTTTTTGGCAAGTAATGATTTTTAGTACTGTTTCCACCAGAGTACACTTTCAACGTACAAATGGACTAAATAGCATTAATATTAACCAAACAAGCTGGAAAACAAAACACATCTCCACCATTTAGTAAATATAGAACAATGTACTCTGGTTCAGCACATTATTTGTGTAAAATAATCGATTTAAAGAAACTCTTTACATTACATCGCTTCACGTGAATATGTTGTATGTCACTACACAATTTCCAACAAAGAATTTTCTAAAGCATTTAACTGAAGCTGGGAATTTAACGGGATTCCAGAATGTTATCACTCTATTTAGAAGTATGTAGTAGGAAACAGAGATATCCGAAGAAAGCCCACTGAAGTGAGAATGCCAATTTACTGCTTTCCTGCTTTTGATGTGTCCCAAATCTTTTTTTATTAATAAACAAAGGGATTAACCTCCCTCCAAACAAAGGTCTATGATGGATTAGTAGTTATCTATCAATGTTGAGTTATTTACCCAATTATTATCATTTCTAAATTACACTCACGTTATGTTACATCTTACGCAGATCGCTCAAACTGTAAACATTCAATACAAGTCTTTTGTAGTAGCAAGCAATGATTTCGTAGGGGGTGTCTCATTTCGCAAGCTTCATATGACAAATTCCCATGTTTAAATAGGAATCAGATGTGCACTTTTAAGATTGTTCACAGCTGACAACCGAGCATATCCTTCACCTGTCCAAACCTGTACACATAGACTGCATTCCAGATATGAATTTCATAAGTTCAGTCAATGTCAATAGGTCTTCATTAGAATATAGTTTGACAAGTGTTTCAAATCAAGTTATTTGTCTCAACTTAATCAGAATCAGGGTTTATTCCGTACAGCATTTATAACTATATGTACAATAGCATCACAATGAATACAATGTGGAGTATAGCAACAAACTTTCTGATAATGTCTTGAGAATAATCTTCAGTTACACATTATTTTCTCAATATTTCTCCTGGAGGCCTTTTATGCTAGGTTGCTGATTTTGTAGCAAAACCATTTGTGCATTAAAAATAACTGATTTGCACTTGTAAGCTTGAATGGCCAGGAGCATGGGCACTTTTTCTTTGGACTGTAAATTTACAATTAGCTGAAGGATAGAAGCATGAAAAGGCTCTACCTGATCCCCAGAAAGAATTCATGTCATGCTACAGTTTCCCTTTTAGCTGAGCTTAACTGTAAAAGCTTTATAGAATTCATGTCAAGCAACCATGTTGAAAAGAAAAGAAGGAAAAGCTCCTTCTAACTTGGCTCTGTATTGCAGAGAAAGTCTTGCAAAGATGAGCATCTGAAACGTGGTTTAGGTATCTGCAGCACCATGCAGTTCCTTTCTTACTTACATATATATTTCAATCAAAGTCATGTTTTATGTCCGAGGGACATTGTTGCGATAGGGGAACAAATAAATGAAAACACAACTTAATAAATACTTATTTAAATACTTATGTTACAAATACATGTAATATTAATACAAATGTTATATGCTATAAATAAAATGAAATAAATGTAAACATTAATAAAGTAAAAATTAAAACTCCTTTATAAATAAAGTACTAAACAACTCAAACAAATATAAAAAGATATTTTTAAACCCTCTTTTTTTTGTAGAGTCTAACCATCTCCTGTTTCATCGTAGCTTTGACTTTCCATAGATGTTACGCTGAATGGAGATGAGTTTCTCCAGACAAATGATTGGGGTTTGGTAGAGCGAGCTGTGCCAGGCTGTGCCTCTTTGTCTGGCATCATTGTTTTTGCAGACTGTGAATGGCACCGTTTCGGTTCGGCTCTGAATGAAACCACTGCGCAGGAGTGAGCGGCAGAACAGACTGATGCCCTCTGTCCGCCTCAGAATCAGATGAGCTTTTCTGCAGGGAGGAAACAATAGGGGTTCCCTTATTGATTTTCATGCATGTGACTGTGTATACATGTGTAAACTATTTTAATGTTTCTGACAGTACACAGTCAAATTACACACAATAAACATTAATATGTCAAATAAATATAATGAATATTAATAAACATTACATTTTAAGTTAATGAAAAGACACAGTAATGCCAACTTTCTTGCTAAATCTTGACATTTCAGACCACCTAGCGTCTTTTCATTATTTAGCAGCTATCAAAACATTTACTTGCACATTTTTGGTGAGTTTTAGAGATTCTCTATGTCATCGTTCAAGCAATTTTTTACTCGTTTTAACTTGCATAATTTCCAGGCTGCAGACTCTTTTCCCTATTCCTTTTATAAACAAGAATTAAAATGTTTCTGTTTAATGTTTATTTTTATATAAATCGGTGGTAACTACAGATTAATGCATTTAATATGTTGGAGCAGACTCTCGGTGGTGTGCAAAAGTACACAAGACTCCAAAGAATCTCGCTCTGAGTAGAGTTTGTGAAGAGTCGGGGATCTCAAATCTTAGTTGAATTTACACTTCTTTGGGAATTTTCATACTTTGAATTAGAGCAGTCTGATTATCGGGAAAAATTACAATAAAATCTTTTTGGTAATAATTGAAATCATAAGTATTTTAAATGAATATTCTTCTGACAGAGGGTAAGCATGAGGGTAAAAATAAAACGATGTGAAGTGAAAACACATTTAGATGTTTTAATAAGTTTTTGTTTTGATTTAATTTCAATAGGTTTATGTTTTCAGCGACTTCAGTTCTATGACAGAAAGGAAAATTTTTAACTGGGGAAGGAATATGACTATGAATAGTGACTTTATCAAGCGCGTGAGTCAAGTTCAATGTGTTCTTTCTGGCCAATTAGTGACCTTAGCAATTGACCAATTAGCAATCAATAGGATGTCTTATCACAGCTATCTTTCAAATTAGAAAAAAGTACCACTTCAGCTTGACTCATGTAGCAGTTAGACTATAAAATCAGCTCCGTTGACTTCAATGGATTTGCATACAATGGTATACAACATTCCAGATTCCACTCTGAATTTAACTTTGACCTGCAATACAGGGTCACATCACTTGTCACAGATTGGAGAGGTGAGAGTATGTGTTAACGGAAATGTTGTTTTAAAGCTAGATTTTATTTTTTAACAGCTTAGTACCTGTAATTGGGTACAAAACATGATGGAAAAGCCTCCAAAAGCATGCAAAACAGGTCATGGAAAAATGCCATATGTGGGCAGAAAAAACTTTTGAATTTAAACAGGAGAGATCATGTGGAACCCCCTAAACTGGCACAAATGGTTCAAAGAATAGATCAGGTACATTTTGAGATTACTGCATAGTTATAATAATTAATGAAAAAATGACAAGATATGAATGGGAAAATAAGTAAGTAAATTCAATAAGTAAATGAGTATAAAAGAACAATTGACTTAAGAAAATGTCAAGATATAATAATAGAATAAAAGAATTACCTGGGTCCAAGCTCATCCTCACTCCTCCAGACAAAATCTCCAAATTTTTCATAGTGAGAGTTGTAATGATGCTGAACTCGTTCAAGCAGAGGTGGTGGAATCTCCATCAGGGTGTTATAGGCCGTCTGTTGCTCCTTTCCACTGGTGTACCCATTATACAGGGTATATACCTTATCTGCTATCTCTGAAGAGTATAAGAGAGAGTTTGAACAGATGAATTTTTATGATCTATGAAATAATCCATTGATTAATTTGTTAAGGGTATGAAAAAAACACATGCTTTTATTTATAAATGTTGCCATTGGTGTTACAAGGACAATCTTGGAAGACAACTGAGGCAAAGTAACTAGAGGGCTGATGCATGGTTTCTTGCACCTCTTGCATTTAATAACAAAAAAAGTTAAAAATAAAATAAAATAAATAAATCGCTTGTGGGAGTTGGTAACTCCATATATGTGTCTTCAGATTTGTGTGATTAAGTTTTTGTACCAAAAAAAATGTATCTGTTAAAACAATTGTAATTGTTTGTTTAAGCAATTGAGACAGCTGGAAGAATGAATTGTTGAAAGAAAATGGTTTTTGTCATGTCTTTGCTTGTTTATTCTATTCAGAAAGCATTTGAATGAACATCTTCCAAGGGGGTGATTACATTCTTTTTGCTAGGGATTAATCTAGCTATTATTAGCAGGGGTGATTTTAGGATCCAAGCTTTATAAAAACTGGACACCCTTATGAAAAAAACGTGTGATAAATTTAACCTGTTATACCTTTTTGTGTTAGATGCACATTTGCTCAGTGTGCTGATCTCAAAGGGTTTTAAGGGGGTTCTAGAGCACGATGTGACAAACCAGCCTGCTACGGAGCAGGTTAGCCGAGTGGTGTAAGTAACCAGGGTGACTAAATCCTAGATCGTTTCATAGTACCCAAAATCCAGAATTGGTGCAAACTAATCATAAATTTAGCTGGCTAACCAGGTAATCCAGTTTGTGGTACAGGCCCCATATCCGTTAGGACAAATCCCAGGACACAATTATTCGAATGCTAGATTAAACAGATATGTTTTTAATTTAGTTTTGAACTCTGTGAGCGTAGCTGAGCTCTGGACAACATTCGGGAGTTTGTTCCAGAGCTTCGGGGCGATTTTCCTCCTCTAGGGGATTTACTAATCTGCGGAATAATGCTTCTTGTGATTGAAGAGAGCGAGCCGGAATCTATTGTGATAGGAAACTGCTCAGGTAGGCCGGAGCTAAGCCATTCAGCATCTTTAAGGCAAGGAGCAGAGTCTTATAGTCAATGCTATATTGTACAGGAAGCCAATGAAGAGAGCACAGAACTGTTGTAATGTGATCATATTTCTTTGTTCTTGTGAGAACTCTAGCTGTGTTCTGGACTAACTCTAATTTATGTAGCGCGATGGCTGAGCTGCTGGCTAACAGAGCGTTACAATAATCCATTCTGGAGGTCATGAAACCATGAACTCATTTTTATGCATATACAATAGACAGCATGTTCCGCACTTTAACATTGTTCCTGAGTTGAAAGAAGGTGGTCTTAGTAACATAAGGGATGGACGTCAGTTCACAATCTATAATAACCTCAAGATTTGAGAATGAAGAAATGAACAATTCAGCTAAGATTTCAGCTCTTTTCAACAATTTTTTGCATATGTAAACATTATGTTAAAGACACAGAACTTTCTGAATGAGTATTTTGCATGTCCACAACAGACAATTCAAATACAAATGTTTCCATGTATTCACAAGCAATTTTCCCTATTCCTAGAGTAACCATTTTGTTATCTTTTTCCTTTGAAACTCTAGATGATGTAATATTTCACAAACAGACAGAGCATGGAGGTCTGGCACTTCAACTCAGATTGTGGCAGGCTGGAATTTCACAGGCTTCACTCACATGTGTGATGGAGTGAAGGAGGATGAGATTGTACCTTCTGCTTTACTGTCATCCACCATTGGGCAGGATGTCCGCACGCTCACAAAGCTTGCCTCTGAACGACTTCCATGACTGTCCAGTGCATGCAGAGAAAACCTGTGAAGAATGGGGATTTTAGAAAGAAATAAAAACGGTATGGTTTATAGCAATTAAAAATAAATTTGCTCAAGACCATGACCACTACAAACCTGACCAGACTAATCAAAATGTGCTCAAATTAGAAATATACCAGTTTAAACAAGCGCTTGGCATGTTTAATTGGCTTAAAATCAGTTTAACACCCTTAAAGTCAAATAGCTAGCAAAATCTCCAATCTGTTTAACCAGCTCAACACTTGAGGACTTGTTGAGACAACTTAAATAAATCTTAAAGCAGCCTACTGGAAAAGATTTTTTAACTCAAGCCATTACATGTTTACATTCTCCTGCCCACCACCAAACACACCCTACCCATCATACACATCCATGCAGGGCATTGCGGGTGAAGTGCCTTGCCCAAAGCTACATCAGAAGCTGAACCTGTTGGGGATCAAACTGCCATCCCTCTTGCCAACTCCATTTCTTCCAGGTCAGTCGTATGTTCTTCATTAAGATGAGCATTTGAGGTTATTATAATTTGAGGTAACTTTTTGAGGAAAAAACAATACTAAAACATGGAAGAAATGTTTGACAAGGTTAGTTTACATCATACAACAACTTTAATATTTTAAACAAAACTTGTTAAAAACTTCACTGGGCTGAATTCCAGCCACTTATTCGTGTACAAGCTGAATGTGCTCCATCTCAGTGAAGTTGATTGGTCTCCAGACAGGCGCGTCAGGGAATAGCTTCAGTCACCTGTGAAAGTGAAGCACATTGCTGCAGAAAAGACTGGAGCCATAACAGTCATAAAAAGCAGAAATGTTGCTTTTTGAACGTGTAACCATATCTCCAATAACATTTTCGACCACTCTCTCTTCGTCAACAAAACGTGTAGTGCGTCTTATGACGATTTCATCATAACGGAAACAATTTTATCTTGTCAGTGTATCGTTATGGAGATAAAACATGAAAATCAAGAAAAATATACATCAATGAAATTATTTCGTTATCGTCATCATTGCCGAAAACAACACTGGTTTTGTGACTAGCTTGCTTCAGCTTCTATCTACAATGTCTAATATTACAGATCTGTAGGGGGTGGGGCTCATTAATTGCATTATAAATATTAAATATTAATATAAATATTAACGTGTTATTTTTCAGTGATTAATTAATCTATATACTGTGTTAAATTCCCAGTCCTACAATTAGCATAAATCTATGAGGTAGAATAGTGTGAAGGATTGAACAGAAATATATAAAGTGTGTTGTACTTAAGAGCAAAAATGCAAGGTGATAAAATGTGGGAGAGTCCAGGTGCAGGTAACAGAGTGGGTTGGTGGGCAGTTGGATAGCTTGGGGAAAGAAGCTGTTTGTACCATACAGTCTTAGTGTTAGTCGCTCTGAAGCAGTGGCTAGAGGGCAAGAGCTCAAAAAGGTGGTGGCTGGGTGAGTGGGGTCCAGAAATATTGTGTTTGCCCTCTTTCTATCTTTCGCGGTGTACAGGTCCAGGAGGGAGAGTAGGGGTCTACGAAGTCTGCTTTAGAGGCAGACCTAAACCAGATGATGATGGAGGAGCAGAGAACAGACTCGATGACTACTGAGTAGAACTGGGTTAGCAGTGTCTGTGAGAAGTTGAACTTCTTCAGCTGATGTAGAAAGTACAGTCTTTGCTGGGCCTTCTTCACAATGGAGTCAATGTGTATTCTCCACTTCAGATCCAGAGAGATTATGGTGCTCGGGAACGTGAATGATGATACCACAGTGCTGTTCATGATGGTAAGGGGAGAGTGTGCGGGAGGTTCTGTTTTGAAGGTGTTTAGCATTAGGTTGTTCAGATTGCACCAGAGAGCCAGCTGCTCCACTTCCTGTCTGTAGGCAGGCTCCTCGCCGTCCTGGATGAGACCAATGATGGTGGTGCCATCAGCAAACTTGAGGAGCTTCACACAAGTAATTACTGGAATGCCATGTTATACTCATGTGAGGAAATATTATTGGGCCACTATGGAACCTGTGGACAGTCCCATTAAGGCCCATTTTACATCCCATTACAGGCTCAAAGAGGCCACATTTACAAATATCTCTGCTAACATCTAATACCACCTAAGAGCAAAAGGTGGGAACTGGTTGGGACCTATGTTGTACCAGCTAGAATACTATGATACATCAATGAGGGGAGTTTATATCAGGTCAATATGGAAACTTGACAATCCCATATAGGACCTTTTCAAGCCCATTTCAAACCCATATTGGCCCCATATAAAAATGTTGGCTGGAATGTGCTTAATGTTTAATATGGTGTAAAGTTTCTGATCTTCCCCCTTGTACACTGCAAAAAATGAATTTTAAGCAAAGCTGAAAATGCTTAAAATTAGATTGAAAATCTTGATTTTCTTATTTTAGGAATAATTTTCTAATTTAATCCTTCTTGGTATAGATTACTTTTCTTATTTTGAGAAAATAAAACTTATATTTTCTTGAGGAGAAAAAAAATCTTATTCTGGTCATTTATTTTCTTGAATTAAGAAACTATGTGAAACAAGTTGCCGATTTTGCCACGGATCTTAAAACAAGAATCTTAAAACAAGAATTTTTGACTCAACATATTCTTATATCAAGAATGTTATTGATATTTTATTTTAAGAAATCAATATTAAATAGTGGTAAAAACATGCATCTTGGAACAAGAAAAAAAATCTTAAATCTAGTTCTAGTCTAGATCAAGTAAAGGTAAGAACATTTGATTTCTTGAAATAAGACTCAAATGTTTGTGAAAAAAGGATCTACACCGTTAATAATACCCCAAACCTTAATACCCCATCCAGTTGTGTTCAAACGTTGATGGAAGAGATGTGTACTTCAAAAAAGCACTCTTGAAACAAGAAAAAAAAACTCAAATATAGATAAACTCTTCCTAGATCAAGCAAAAGATTCTGCTAATGGGGTGAGCAAATTTGAGTTGGCAAGAATTCTTAAAATTAGCAAAAATTTCCAGCTGGTTACATAAGCTGTTGGATCTTAGAAAAAATACAAAAACTCTCAAAACAAGTCTGTACAAGCTGTAAAAATGCATTGAAACTAGAATATTCCAACTTGTTTCTAGTCACTAGTGGTCTTAAAACTAGACAATCTGTCTAGAATATTTTCTCTTTTAGTTTTATATAGCTTATCAGAACCAAAATAATTTGTCAGCACGGATAGTGTAGCGGTCAGAGCGCTGGCATGTGGAGCTGAAGTGACTGGTGACAGAGGTTCGAATCTTCGCTGATCTTCTCCACAGCGCTCTACTAAGTGTTCTACCTGTCTACTATCAGAACTGTCCTATCTGAAAATGCATCAATAGGCCTAAATAATATATAATATAATTATTTAAAATTGTAAGCTAGAATTTAAGTTTTAAGAACCCATATTCTACTTTAAGAACTAAAATTAAGCACAAACTTTCTTAATTTAAGGTAGTATGTACTTATTTTAATACTAAATTTTCTAAGTTAGTCTTAAATAAAATAGAAAACATCATAGTTTCAAGACAGATTGTCTAGTTTTAAGACCACTAGAGACTAGATACAAGTTGAAATATTCTAGTTTCAGTGCAGTTTTACAACTTGTAAAGTCTTGTTTTGGGAGTTTTTGTCTATTTATCAGCTAGAATTTTTTTCTAATTTTAAGAAATCTTGCCAAGTCAAATTTGCTTACCCCATTGGCAGATTTCTTTTGCTTGATATAGGAAGAGTTTATCTTTATTTGAGTTTTTTTTTTTTCTTGTTCCAAGAGTGCATTTTTTGCAGTGTAAGAATAAAGGTAAAGTCAGATCAAAATGTGTAAAACCTGTAAAGGCTTCTTTACTCCTCTGAACACCATTTGCAATAGTTGGATATAATCCCAGGGGCTATGGCTGCCCCATTAACTCTCAAATGGATACTCACAAATTAAAGAAAACTCAATAAAAAACCTTTGATTGGCTCTTGGTAAGGTAGCTAAAGATTGACTTGTCAAGGTGTATTCCCATTGTCAGTGACCGCCTACAGATCAGCTAGAAGCTACAGACAAGTTGAAACAGTTTATACCAACAAAATGCTAGTTTAAACTTCTAGAGAATACCAAGATCATTACTAATTCACCAAGCAGCTAATTTAATCAAACTAAAACGTGTATAGACCAACTCACACAACATAAACACTTAAACAAGTCAAACCACCTTCAAAAAGTCAATCCACAAAAAAAATGTCATGAAGCAAATATGCATGCTTTTACTCCATATCTCTTATCTGTTACTTTCCATCACTCGTGATGTCACATACAATTTTAGCCAGTCTGTGATCGATTGGAAATGGTAAAGATCACTCAGAACAAGGCAAAGTGATCTGGCTTATTATTGTGAGTGTCAAAATAATCATAGAGAAACACACATTCCCTTCATTCTACCATAGAACTATCTACCTTACCGTCAACTTTCATCTCTGGCTAAAAAGGCCTGCGAGCTGACATCATGCACTATCCTCATACTCAGCTTCCTTCAGTGAAAACATGTAAACACTGGATACTTTATTTGTTTATGGACACGGAAGATCTTTCTCTTACTTGTACAGGCTGTCAGGCTCCAGACACTTGAAAATAAGGGAGTAGATGATGGTGTGCGGATGTTCATTTCCATTTCTCCTTCCTGCAAGCACACACGTAGAGCCCATGCCAGAGAAGAGATCATCCATCAGGCTCAGCAATTCTCCTGAGAAACACACAGACACATTTGATCTGTCAGGTATATTTACATTCAGGCTTCATCAGAGGTTCAGACAGTACTACAGCTGAAAGACAGTTTTTGGATCTGAACTTAGAGAATATTGTGGGAATTAATTGTATTTTTGACTAACAACAACTCTAAAAATCAGTTATGACCATGATTCTTTTAACAATATTAATTAAATTCAGATCCAAAACTTGCTACTGGTTGTGGTGCAGTCTAGATCTCTGCAGACCTCCTTCTTCAAGCTTGTTTGAACTGCATAGTTTTTCCACAATAACAACCTCAACAATGCTTGAAGTCTCTTTGCAATGGTAGAGAGGTTAACCAGCCCACCAAACCAAACTTTAACTGAGCTTCTGACTGAGGATAAATGCAATGAATTTGCTTAATTTGTTATTAATAAAATCAGTAACATCAGAAAATGCATTAGTGCTTTCCCCTGCAGGGCTGGAAAAAGACATCTGCCACCACTCTCAATGTGCACTTTCAATCTAATCGATAGCAAAACATTAGTAGAGACGGTTCAGAGCCTTAGAACATCAACATGCGGTCTCAACAATATCAACAGTCTTTTTAAAAATGGTTCTCAAGAGCCTTAGGACTTCTTAGAAATTTTAAACACCTCCTTGTGCTCCGGCTCTTTCCCCAAATCCCTAAAAATCGCAGTGGTAAAGTCACTCCTGAAAAAGACAAACACAGATAAAACTATACTGAGCAACTACAGGAACTACTTCCTTTCAAAAGTAAAATTATAGAAAATATTGTGGCAGACCAACTGAATGAATTCCTGACCCTAGAAGAACACAAGGATTTTTACCAGTCAGGTTTCAGAGCTCATCACAGTACAGAGACTGCACTACCGAAGAAAGTCAATGACATCCAGTTAAACACTGATTCAGGAAAAGTGACACCCTGGTTCTACTCTATCTGAGCGCTACCTTCGACACAGTTGACCACAAAATCCTACTCGATAGACTAGAAAACTAAGTTGTTTTTTCAGGAACTGTTATAAAATGGTTCAGACCGTACTTAGAAGGAAGAGGTTTTCATGTAAACATAGGTGGTTACATGTCAAAGTGGACTGCAGTGTCATGAGCCTCAAGGCTCAATTCTTGCTCCTCTATTTAACCTGCACATGCTTCCACTAGGCCAAATTAAGAGAAGGAACCAAATATCATACCATAGTTATGCTGATGATACACAAATGTGTATGCTCTCGATTTACCGGTCGATCTACGTCCCTACTCTCACCTATGATCATGAGCTCTAAGTCATGACCGAAAGGACAAGATCCCGGATACAAGCGCCCAAAATGAGCTGCCTCCGCCGGGTGGCTGGGCGCTCCCTTAGAGATAGGGTGAGAAGCTTCGTCACCCGGGGGGAGCTCGGAGTAGAGCCTCTGCTCCTCCACATCGAGAGGAGTCAGCTGAGGTGGCTTGGGCATCTGTTCCGGATGCCTCCTGGACGCCTCCCAGGGGAGGTGTTCTGGGCACGTCCCACTGGGAGGAGGCTCCGGGGAAGACCCAGGACACGCTGGAGGGACTATGTCTCCCAGCTGGCCTGGGAATGCCTCGGCATCCCTCCCGGGGAGTTGGAAGCTGTGTCCGTGTAGAGGGAAGTCTGGGCATTCCTGCTTAGACTGCTGCCCCCGTGACCCAGCCCCGGATAAGCAGGAGAAGACAAGACGAGACTGTTGACTGATTCGTGTAATAAAAATAAACGTTAAGACTTTTGAAAACCATTTTACCCAGTGAATAGACAATAACATATACTCAATACAAATATCTATGACATCGATAAGTAAAAAAACACAGCTAACAATAGTCTAATAATCTATAATCTTGTATTCTGAAAACTATACTTTCTCCAGATTTCTTATGGCTGTAACACAGCCACAAAGATCATGTACTTACCATCATAGCACTGTTACTGACAGTTGAAACATATTTAAATATCAGTTAAACTATCATTTTTGCCATTAGATTACATGTAATGCCTCTGTGTTCAAACATGATATTACAACAAACAGGTTAACACTTAAATATAATTTCTGTCTTTGTATCACAATCTGGATTAATGAGGATGTTAATGTATGACATGTAAGCAGCCAAGAAGAGAGCTCTGCATCTTTGAAACTTAGTGAAACATGATACCTTGGGTCAAACTTAAACTTGCATCATCAAAGGTCCTCAAAAGATGAAAAACGGTGTTTAGAATGGTCAGTCTTTACTAAAATAATATATATATATATATATTTTTTTTTAACAATAAAAAAACCCACAAAAATGATTGGGAATTACAAAAAAAATGTTTCCAAAATGGACCCCTCATTACATTGCAACAATCAAAAAGCTTCACCTCTCCCCCAATGCTGTAACGTTTATGTTTAGAGTAGAGTCCAGCTTTCTGCTGATTTCCCAGTAAAAGTCATAAAAGTGCAGCAGAGCGTAGCTTGTCAAGCAACAGAGACTGAGTCAAGACACACTACATGTGTGTTAAAGGGCAATAAATCAAAATAGTAACCCAACTGATGATAAAATAAAAATGGTGTGACAAAAGACATCAACAAATTATATTCAAATCAAACTCTGAAGTTCATCTTCAAACTTTAGTCTATTCCAAAACCACATATTCTTATATCTCAACACAGACATGACAGAATCAACACATACAAACCAAGAAACATTGACAATATCTCACAGGAACCAATGTAGCCGATACATTTGTGCACTATTTTTAAAGTGATGATGTCATCACAACTCTAATTGGAGAGCTGCAACCAATCAGAAACTCTCAGGAATGTAACGTATCTGGCAGGAAAGACATAATGATCAAGATGGGAGGTCCAGAACTAGCTGTTAGTGTCATCTCCATTTTGTAGAAATATGACACAGGCGTGTGAAAGGATATTTTTTAGATGTTTTAATAAATGTTATTGTGGAGATCAATTATGTTGTGTATGTATGTTATGAAAAGGTTTCTGCTCTTGAGAAACTGAGTGCAAGTTTTTGTTTTATCCAACTGCCATAATATGGCATGGTGCAGCTGTGTTTAATTGGACATAAACATGCATTTATAAATTAATTTCTTATGTATTTGTTATTCACAATATAAAACTCAGTTATTCACACATAAAATTCAGCTTAGAGTCTAATGAACACTTGCAAAGGCTCAGCTAAAAAGTCTCATTATGATTTATGTGACCTAAGGCAAACTACAAAGAGAAAAAAAATAAATGTGACTTAAATTGAGTTCAACATTTGATTTTTAAAAAAAAAAATTCAAACAAGATGCTACATTGTAAACACATGAATGCAAATATGATCCTGTCCTGAAGTAAACAATAATCCCAATGACTTATCCCAGATTCCTGAAGGTGAAACAACCTGCACAGCGTCATTCAAGACCAACCACAGACAGCCAATATCTAGGTTCTGCACTGCACTGACACTTCAAATCATCCTGTTGTCTGTCAGTCATAGACAATTCTTTACAATTGTTTGACAACAGCCTTTAAAAATGCGACTGATTTCTGTTTACAATATAAAAATCCTATTTGTGCCAAACTACATACTTGTGCATGTCAACTGAAAATAAATATGCTTATTTACAATGCAAATGTGTATCAATGCAACCTGTTTTTACTTCTCCAGCCCACAAATGAAGTGTAGTGATTAATCAATATATGTAGTGATTAATCGATATATGCTATATATAATATTTGATATGTTTTGGAGCAAAACAGTCAGGGAGCTGTCCTATATTCACCCTATTGATTGCAAATGTTGTGGTACAAGAAGAGTATGACAAACCATTGAGAGGCTCAACATAAGCTTAAGTTTTTGAGGTCCCATATTAATGTTATACCCTTGTTATAGCACTTAGAATAAATATTTGAGCCCACTGTACTATTGCTGCACTATAAATAACTTTCAAAATTAAATATTTTTGTTAAAAAATAATTTTCGTCTTTGAATTACCTCGTATTTTTGGCCCGGCGAAATGCGCTGTTTACACCAGGTCCTCCCAACAGCGTGCTTTCGGCACGCTCCTACTGAGCAGTGCTTTTCTGTTAGTTCGAATTGAGCAAAAACAAAGAGGGATGCTTTAAACACGTGTAATTGTTTTAAAACATTGGAATTGACAGACAACGGTTATGCGTGATGTAACAGCACCTTACAGTATGGCTCGAATATAAGGTCAGTTCTGTTTGTGTGTATTTCCTGTCTATACTAACTTACTTAGTATATATTGTGTATACCCACTAAGACAGAAATACCAGTGTGTGTGGAGAAATATATTAGAATAAAACATGTTAATCTTGTGCCGCTGGTGTGTGTGAAGGGCTGACTGTATATAACAGGTGCATCGCGGGGGGAAATAGCTGGAAACATTTTGTAAACAAAGAAGACTGTGATTCTTTGGTAGGAAGGAGAAAGGGATATAAATGACATCCAATGATAAGAAAAAGTTAAGATGTAACAAACTAATGAATTCAGATTCTAGTTCCAGCTGGTCCAGGTGCTCGCTAACAGCTCATGCAGATTGAGCCTGACTAAAGTCTTAAGTTTAGTTAATGCGACAAAGTAACCTGATGATGAAATTGTTCTCTTTATCTGTTAAAAAATATATTTTACTGTCAACAATGGTAATGTAAGGGAGTGAACATAAAATATGAAATAAAAACAATTATAAAATAACATCTAAAACACTTTTAACATCAGCTTGTGCAAAAACAATGAATGCAGCAGCAACTTCAATATTTTAATAGGTTATTTTTACATATAATGCATTTACCTAACCATTACAGACTGTTCCTCTGTCATTGCCGAAGAGCCCATCTGGGAGTGTTGAGGAAATCTTATGACCAAATCTCTCCCTGGGTTAACCAAGAAGGCAGCTGTGGACTACCAATGTAGACATTGTGTAGACACAAGCCTGCTTCAACTTTTGATGCACTAAGTGCAAAGTCCATAGCTGTTCTCAGGTCAGCCATAAGACCTGGGCGACAATGTCTTTCAGTGCCTAGACTTGAAACACCTGAATGGTTGACATGGCATGCAGGGCAGCGGTAGCTTGACCTACAGCAGCGTAAGCTCTCGAAGGTAGGTTCATCGGCAAGCTTAGCTAGTGAGATGGGTGCCTTGGCTGTTCAGAGTCTGCTCTACCTGGGGAATTGCCGTACACCCTTGCTACTGTGCCGTCAAGGGGAGCAAAAGAGGGGAGACTGACCAACCTCGCAGTAAGAGGTGCCTTTCAAGTTCTGGTCAGATCCCGATGTACTTCCCAGGAAGAACGGGATTGTGGGCAGCTGCGCGACCCCATAAACCAAGTGACCTGTGCAAAAAGCATAAGAGAACAGTGCAGTTCTTTCATGCAGTTTTTGAACTCACAGTGGCAGATAGCGGATACTAAAGGTGAACAGGAAAGATCAATCTCTGCTCTCCCTAACTGTGAATCCTTAATAACGGGATGAACAGACTGAATTCAGTTAAACTCAGCACCCGCATCATTACGCCAACTTTAAATTAACTTAAACAATATACCCTAGAGAGCCTTTTGAGTACTCAAGCTGAACCCTGCAGACCTTTTTAAAATACAACCCAAGCTATTTCAGCTGTCCGTGAGATCCTCAACAGCAGAGGCTGTGGAGAATTCTCATCACTAGACTACCTCAAACCATCTCATTGTCAACTCAGGTGTTGGGCAGGGTAAACAGCTTGAAGGAACTCCTCTCATACCTAATATAATGTCTTAAACATGGCTCAACACCAGCGTGGAAGACACATTTAGCTCCAGGGTGAGTATCTCCTCTGAGCCCAACCTGGTTTGTGCTGTTTCAGTCAAAGCACATTGCTAAGCAGATCCATCCCACTTCTATTCAGCACTGGGGGAATTTTTGTTTATTATTCAGCTGAACTTCTCATTATATCCCCCCTTCCTGTTAACATTAGTGACTGTGTTCCAGTCAAAGTGCAGCTCCACGGTATTCCAAAGGAATTAGCATATTCCTCACTTTCAGGCCTGCTGTAGATGCTTAAACATCAAGGAAAAAGCTCCTCCATTAACAAATAATACTCACACTCAAATTCCATCTTCTTTGGGTTGCTTTAGTGAGATATGTTTACCTTCTCTGTCACACTCAGACTAGCAAGGGCGGGATCGATCACAACATTGGGAGGAAGATGTTGCTAGCCTGTGAGATTTGGCTACAGTGCATGCATAGCCCTAACCATTCTGGTTTTAGTACAGTAATTTCAATAAACCCATATTACAACATTCGTTTGACCATTTTTTATAATAACACTGTAGACTACTGTTTGACACTGTATTCCAACATATTCTTCTGCCTTGGCTAGAGAGCATTGACCTAGTCTGGAACTGTATTTCGGTCATTTGGAACTTACCTTGCTCAGCAATCACAATTCGTCCACATCAGCTTTTATTGCCCTAAAATTTCTTCTGTCATATCTGGTGTTGCTCAGGGGTCTGTTCTTGGGCCTCTGCTATTTCAAATTTACATTCTTCCACTCAATAATATTTTTAGTAAATATTTACATTTAACTGCTATGCTTACGACCATACTCTCTCACTTGAGCCACACATTAATTCTGCCACAAGCTACTGCTTACATTTATATCAGCAAAAGTAATCATCTTCGTCCATTTCTCACACAGAGTGGTACAGCAGCACTACCCAATACCTTTGTAACTCCCATCTAGACTTCTGTAACTCACTGTTTCATGACCTACCATGACTGATAACATGCACGCCACACTCAGGTCACATCCCTCTGGTCCTCCAACAGTTCCACTGGCTCCCTATAAGATTTCAATGTAAATTCAAAATACGTCTCCTTTACAAGGCACTGCACGGCTCCAGTCACTCTAAATTATTAAAGACCTTCTCTTGATCCGTTCTCATTTATGCTCTCTGTGCTCTAGCACAACCCTCTCTCTCACTTTCCCCCTCCACCAAGATCCTCTCTTGGTGAATAAGCATTCTGCTGTGCTGCTCCTGCTCTATGGAACCACTTTCTTAATGCTATTCACAGTAGCCAGCATCCGCAAACATTTAAAACCAGAGTGAAAACACACTTTTTTAGTTTTTAGACAGGCTTTTAACTGTTAGTATGTTATCTTATTGTTTGTGTATCTCTTACATTTAGTGTTCTTTGTTGTGCTCTGTTATTTGTACTGCTGCGTGAATTGTCCTTGTGCACCAGTGGATAAAATGTAATATTATTATCAGTCGTTTATTAAATCCAATAGTCGACACATGGTTATTACGGTATTTTCCACACTATAAGGCGCATATTTAGTCATTTAACTTTCTCAAAAAGCTTCAGTGCATCTTATAATCTAGTGCGCCTTATGTATGATTACTGGTCGCTTAAAATGCAAAATCAAATTTGGTATGTTACGAAGCCACACAGCTGAATGGCTATTAATCATGCATCTAAAGGTTATAAATAGACATGAACAGGACAATCCTCAGGTCAATATTTGTCCTTCAGACAAATTTTCAGACAAATTTGAAGGATCAAAGGACTATCTCTCTTCTAGTTCTGCTAGATCTGAGTGCAGCCTTAGATACGATAGATCACATGATTCGGGAGATTAGAGAACGATGCAGGCATCCACGGCCAAGCTCTAAGATGGTTTAACTCTTACCTCTCTAACCGGAGTCAGTTTGCTTATGTAAATTGAGACTCATCAGACACAATGGCAGTAGAGTATGTAGTTCCTCAAGGATCTGTTCTGGGACCCATTCTATTCTCAATCTACATGCTGCCCCTTGGCAAAATTATCAGAAGACATGGGGTTAGTTTCCATTGTTATGCAGATGACACCCAGCTCTATATCTCAGCAAAACCTAACGACTCTTTAAAGGTAACTAAGATCTCAGAATGTGTTGCTGATATCAATGTTTGGATAAATGAAAATTTCCTAATGCTAAATCCTGATAAAACAGAAATATTACTTATTGCCTCTAAAAAGCAATTACAGAATTTCGCATTCTTATTTTTCAACTTTAAATATGGAGCTGGAGGGGGCACACTGTTAATTTCTCCACTACAGTTAAAAATCTTGGCGTTAATATAGAAAGTGACGTGATGTTAAAGAAAAATATCTCTATTTTTAATAAGACCGCTTTCTTTCATTTGTAATGCTCTGTCAGCCACACTTCAAAAATTAGTTAGTCCAGAACGCAGCAGCTAGAGTTCTCACAAGAATAAAGAAATATGACCACAATACACCGGTTCTGGGCTCCTGTCATTGGCTTCCTGTACAATAATATTGCATTGACTATAAGATACTGCTCTTTGCCTTTAAGGCACTGAATGGCTTGGCTTCTGCCTACCTGAGCAATTTCCTATCACAATATATTCCAGCTTGTTCTCTTCAATCCCAAGAAGCAGGACTATTGATTATTCCACAGATTAGTAAATCCACCAGTGGGGAAAGAGAGCTCTCAAAAAGAGCCCCGAAGCTCTGGAACAAACTCCGGGATGTTGTCCGGAGCTCAGCTACACTCACAGAGTTCAAAAACATATCTACTTAACCCTAGTATGGTGTTCGGGTCTGTGGGACCCATTTTCAGTTTTAATCAGAAGAAAAATGTAACAAGCATTTATTATTTGAAGCTGAGATTCACTGGGCTTGGCTCATTTCCTGTGAAAAACATTTATCAGAACAGATTTTTTATAACCCCACACGTACACTTCCCCTACACGTTTATATTACACACAAGGTGTTCGGGTCTACTGGACCCGGGGCATATTAAAGTGTGAAAATGGTAGATTCTTTACCTTATTTCTCTTTTCCCACACAAACATAAATCACACATAAACATAAAATTTTACATTTTAGAAAAAAATTGTGTGATTGTTTGAATTAAAAGCGCCAAAATGCAATGGGTCCAGCAGACCCACCAACCCTTCCAAAGTAACAATAATGAAAACACCACACATGGTTCAAATTCTAAGAAATCAGGTTAAAGAGCAATAAATAAAGTATATTTGCCATTTATATCACTTGTTTCTTGGCTAAAGAAAATGTTGTTTAAGTTTTTAACATAAAATGTTTTGATTGGGTTTCCCAGCGATGGGTTGCGGCTGGAAGGGCATCCGCTGCATAAAACATATGCCAGAGAGTTGGCGGTTCATTCCGCTGTGGCGACCCCGAAAGGGAAGAAAGCCGACATGAAGATGAATGAATGTTTTGATTGGGTGAATTAAAATCTGCAAAAGGCAATGGGTCCACGAGACCCACAAACACCGCCTGAATAACAATAATATGAACACCACACAAGGGTTAATCTAGCATTCGAACAATTGGCTCCTGGTATTTGTCAAAACGGATGTGGTGTCTGAGCACTATAAACATACAAACTGTTGAAGAAACAATACACAGAACACAGTTGTTCAATGTGCCTATCTAACCTATTCCTATCATTTATCACTCACCCTGCAGCTGATGCTGATCACCTGTTTGTTGCCTGTTACATTTTTCTAATCGTTGTTTTCCGTTTGTAAGTTTCTGTTTTGTCTTTGTTTGTTTTGTTTTTGTTTTTTTCGGGTGCTGTCAGGCTAACTTTTCATCGATGGATCTTGAGTTTGTGTGTTTGGAACCTGCCTCAATCAGCGAGGCTCCCAGGAACCTCACAGAGGGAACTCCTATTTACTCTACCTGATCCACACTAGGACTTTGTGAAGCTGCTTTGAAAGCAACTGCTAAAAAAGCGCTACATAAAAACTTGATTGATTGAAAAGTTGACCTGGAGATGATTCTGGTTCTTCATGTCTTTATAACCTTAACCTGATCATTATTACTTGAGGTCAGCTGACAGATGCTACATAACACAGCATCTCGTTCCAGTTTTTTCAGGGAACATCAAATCAATATTTGCTACGCTAGTCTGCTTTTTCAGTGTACTTGGATATTCTTATTGACTTTATATATACAACCAATGTTTCCTCTATGCAGTGAAAATCACAGGCACACATGGTTCCACCAAGTCTGATCGAGACTTGTTTTCATGGACTCGTTTACTCGATCATTGATCTTGATCAAGCTTGACTATGCAACTGTCTGCTTCAAATAAAACATCGATGAGCGGTTTGTTCAGGAACGGATTTTTGTAATCCTGATTGTGCATGCTCGAGATGGGAGTTTTCCCTGACACGCTCATTGACACGTCAGCTACATTGACTTAGTAAAATGAAGTTTTATATCAAGTTCCCATGTGTTCTCTCATCATCTCATCAGTCGTCTTAGGAACAGTCGTCTTAGTATAGGAAAGATCAAAGATCATCTAGATCAAAAATAAAACATGCTTTCTTTTAATCAGTGATTCCTCTCGTCTTTAAAGTAAGCGTCAGAAAGATATTTACTCTTAGTTTACTCTTAATTAGTTCTTACTATTTTATTATTTATTAGTTTAAAAATATATATTTATTCTGACATTTAAGTGTTTCTTCTGTTTGATCAGCTTTGTTGTTTTTCTAAACCCATAAGAACCCATGGTAACACATGTGTCACCAGCCATGTTTTCTAGAAATGTTGTAAGTATAACTTTTTTTTATTACTATAATTTTTTTTACATTTTTAGAACTCATCCATGTCCATTATTGAAAATGAGGCTGGACTCTTACGTCTTAAAATTATGGAGCCAAATGTGCACCTCTCTAAATTGCACAGGTTAGTTTATTAATTCATCCTTTTTATCGCCACTAAAAATCCCTTACGAATTGTATTATAAATAATTATAGAATGTAGAAGAATCAATTAGTTCTGTTTCAACTTTACTTATAGAAAATAGTAAGTTCAATAGAGTAACTGTTGCATTACTCATACATGACCCAAAGCCTATTTTGTTTTAAAAACCATACAGTAGACAAGCTTGCTAAAAACATAGCAGGACTATATCTGACAGTGTTTTCTCAAAAGTCTCTAATGCTCCATCAAAACCCAAAAGCTTCTGAAACTATTAGTGCATAAACCCGAGCATAATTTTTCTTGCAGAACTTCAGTACTGAAACAATTTTGCAGTGGAATGTGTCGAGGTGTTTCCATGTACCAAGTTTCAATACACTTCATTTGAGGTGTGATATACATTTTAAATCATTATATTTGATATTAGCAATAATGAGTCATGGATATTTTTTTAAGGATTTTGTTGAATGTGTGTTAATTTTGTGTTCTTGACTTGCCTGTGAGGGGGTGAGTGGTGAAGAAAGCAGAGTTTCCAGGTAGGAAGCGTATTCCTCTTTGAGTGGGTATAAAGCAGCCTGCCCTTTGGATCTCTTTCTCTCTTTCTCTTTTTTCCTACTTTCTTCTATCATAGCACTTGCGTAGGGTTTTCAGGTTTAATAGTGAGAGACAGAAGACCCCCCCTCCCATCAAAACCCAAAAGCTTGCTTATGCATTTGCAAACGTTGTAACCATATGCTCACTACAACAATGGAAGTTAAATGAATAGGAATAATGGGAAACCAGGATCTTGAATTCATGCTTTTAAAAGCAAAGCAAGTAATGCAAGGTTATCTCCAGATGGTGCAGATAACACGGAATTCATGTCTGACATATGTTGAAGTTCAAATGTTTATATTTTGGATATTCATAGCCATGCCCAACCAATCAGGAGTTTCCTAAAGTAGTTACATGTTGAGTTTAGAAAAGACAACAATAGTGGCGATGCCGGCCAGAGCAAATATGGCTTTAGGAAGCTACTCCATTGTTGGAGTTTGGCTTTGCCTATTGCATTTTTTATCCCATTTGTAATATTCATACTTCATATTTATATTCATAAATCCTGATTGTCAAAATAAAATATTCCTACCTTGATCTACATGTTACAACCATTTCTCTTCCTATTAAACTGCAAGTTCTCAAAATATTGGTAATAGTCTTCAACCAATCTTTAAATCCACACAACGTACTAAACTATGATTAGGAAAACACTAAAATAAAGAAAATAACATTAACTTCTGTAGGACCTCCAACTTTGGCCATAAATTGTATAAACAGAAGTATTTATGATTTTACCTCATGTGTAACCTTGGGTCGAATATCTGAGCAATTCATGAATCACATCTGCTTTTGTGCAAAGCTCTAGCATAAGGAGGTGGACTTGTCTAAACCCTCAAAACCTGCTGAACTTAAAACTGCATTGCTCCCACATGACAAAAATGCCCAAAACATGAATCTCGTGCAATTTTGATACATATGCACACGCACGCATGCACACAAAACCTCCATGGGATCTTAGCTAAATGTGTGTGCAGTGAACCGAAGACTGGCATTGAGTAGTTTTAAGTTCAGTACACAAGCGGAAATCAACATTAAGATTGACAGTGTTATCCATACTGTGCTATATTCAATGGTCTTACATATGTGGTGTGGATATTGCTTACCCTAGCCTACAAGGTACATGGTCACGCCTCACCTCTAGGAGTTAACTCATTCCTGCTTTTTCAGGGAACAGGGTTACAGCAAAGTAACCTGAGACGTTCTATTTCAAAAGCTACTCTCAACGTGAAAATACTCTGCTTGAAAATACCAAAGCCGCCGGACTGTAGAGTGTGCACACAATCATTAAAGATGTCTCAGACATGCCTCTGGGATAAACTATATAAAATATAACCAATATAAAACTTGAAAAATGTGTGCAGAGAGGACCAACCTGCCTCATCACACACTTGCCACAATGAAACATATCTGGCCAGATCCACTGATGTGGCCACCACCCTGATTGAATCTGCAACAAACTCCTAAGGGACTATGTAATATTCACCAGACTTCTGAGAACTATATCCAAGTTCCAAGATGAGACTGTCGCTCTAGTAGGTGGCTTCAACCACTTAGCTCCATGATTAAGCGGACATCTAAAGGGTACTTTCCTATGGGAATATGGTGAGCCGAAACTGTGGCAACATACATTCTGAAAGTACTAGTGCATAAACCCATGCATAATTTTTCTTGCAGAACTCCAGTACTGAAACAATTTTGCAGTGAAAGGGGTCAAGAGGTGTTTCCATGTACCAAGTTTCAATACACTACATTTGAGGTGCGATATACATTTTAAATCATTGTATTTGATATTAGCAATAATGAGTAATGGATTTTTTTAAAGGATTTTGTTAATGTGTGTTAATTTTGTGTCCTTGACTTGCCTGTGAGGGGGTGAGTGGTGAAGAAAGCAGAGTTTCCAGGTAGGATGCCTATTCCACTTTGAGGGGGTATAAAGCAGCCTGCCCTATGGATCTCTTTCTCTCTTTTCCTACTTTCTTCTATCATAGCACTTGCGTAGGGTTTTCAGGTTTAATAGTGAGAGACAGAAGAGCCCAAATACTCGATCGAGCCTAGGACAGCGTTTCCCTTTCAGAAGTCTCGCACATGGTGCAACTACACCATTTATTAAACTCAGCTTCCATCCCTAGTAAGCTTATTTATTCTCACTTTATGTATATATTTTCTTTCTAAGCACATGCACAATATAGTCCTGAAGACAAAAAAGATCTAAAGATTGTCTTGTTCATGCCTATTTTATAACCTTCAGCAAATAATTTATAATTTATATCGGCTAACAGAGGTTATTTAAGCAGTTTTGTCAGTGGTGTAAAGAAATCAATAAATTATATTCTTTGGTTTGGTTTATAATAAACATGTAATACATGTGTCTATGTTCATAGTCTAAAATCACACATTATTAATTTAAAACAGCTATTTTGGCTTTTATATATATTAGTGGTGTGCCATTAACACATACATTTATTTGATCTCTCTCTCTCTCTCTGACTTTTTTGACTTAGAATCATTTACTTAGCGATTCTTTGATATATTCTGAGGAAAGTGAAACTTGGCGGGATAGCTAGGAATGTGAGGCTAAAACTAACTTTACGAAGCATCTATCTTCTTTTAACATTAAAACTTTACTGTTCCGGGGTGGTGAGGATGTTTAGTTTCCTTTGCATGTGATAATTTTTGTGTTTGTTAGATTCTAAAAGATTTTTTTTTTGTGTGTGGTTAATTAGAGCTTAAAGATGAACACTTAATGTTAGCTATTAACTGGACTTAAATTCCTGCTTTGGTTTGGATATCGAGCAGAAATGTTTGAAGCATGTTATTGCTTTATTAATTTTTAGAAAGCTTTAGTGTGTATGCAATGCTTAGTATTGATTAGCAATTGAAAAAGTAAGTGAAATCTGGCTTTAATTTCAATCAAATAAATAGCACATTAGCTGAGTGCATACAATGCAAGACCTCAATTTCGTATCGAGCAGGCTCCCCAAATAACTTGATACATTTCGTTATAAAACACGTATAACAAGTTATTGCTTTGTTTAAAGCTCTAACATACTTAATAGTTTTTATGATTAATTTAATATATTTTTTTCCATTAATTACTTATAGCATATCATTGGCATTGTTGTAAAACCCTGATGGAACACACAAAATAAAATATCTTTGCCCATAAAAAATGAAAATATAATTTCAAACTTTACGTTGTTAAAACAAACCAGCATATAAAAATGTAATGTTCCCAACAGAGTAAGGATATAATTAAAAACACTTAAATGAACAGCAAATTCATCAACATCCATATATTAAATAAAAAAAAACATCTGTTCTAACTTTATGTAAAGTTAAATGGGAGTTTCCTCGAGCTCTCATTAAAAGGAAAAAACATGAATAGCTTCCTTCAGTACTGACGGCCACAACGAAACTATCCCAAGCTCTGTCCTCTGCTAACAAGTATTTTTTAATAACTATAAATGCAACTAAGGCTTTTTTTTAATTCACCTGGCAACTTGTGTAGATCAAGTTTAACCTGGCAAAGACTTCGAATGTTTGCATTATGCATATCGAATGTGGGGTTGGAAAAGAAGTAGATATACTGTATCCCCATCTTTGTTAAATTATTAAAGTTACAATGACTTCAAAGTTCAAACTAACATATAGTATTTTCCTCATATTAAAAATTCAAAACATATCAACACTGCTACATTACTTATTTAGTCATCAAATGCTGACAGTACCAAGAATAATCTGTTCTTCAGAAAACAGTTTGTCATTTAATTTGAATCAGTTTCTTGTTGGTAAGGGATTCTGGCTTTTGTTTTGGGATTGACTCTTGGTACAGAACTACCAAGTTAACAATTTAACTTTTAGTTCGATGAGGAACTGAAATGAAGTGAAAGTGACCAGTTAGCCAGATATGGAGTGACCCATACCTGGAATTTGTGCTCTGCATTTAACCCATCCCAGTGTAATTTAATTGTAAACAAAAGTAAATTAATTCACTTCTAAATGTTTTCTGTTATGATAGGTGTAGCATTGTTGATTTCTATTTATTTTATTTTCAGTTTTACTTTTGTGTTCTTTAAATGTCTCCTGTGACAAAATCTTTTAGATAGTTATTGCTGTATTTAATATGTAGGATACTATATTTGTATTGATGACAACAATTTGTTTACATTTTTGGTGAATTCTATAACTAAAGTTAAATAGCTCAGCTATTCAACATTCAACTACCTGTCTGATTTTGCAGAGGCATACCTTTTTACACAGGGTATTCCAAAATGCCACGATGAGTGTACTTTGGTTGTCTTTGACTAGTAACTAAATTACTTTGACACAGTAAAGTGACGCACATGCAAATAAATTAAAAAAAAATCAGCGGGAAAACATTTTTTAACACCACTGTATTTATGAACTGCATTTCACAATTTATTTTCATATGTAGTTGGGTGTGCTGTATCCTACTGTAATTTAATATAACTCTATAACTTAATATAATATATTTTTTGGGGCCTTGTGTCCCAGTAAAACTTTAGTTTTAACAATGACCCTGGTCAACTCGATCCACAAAGTTAAATTGCACTACCTACTAGGGTTAAGCTAAAACAATTGTTGCACCTGTATATTGCTTTGTTTTCAAGATATTTGGCTTCAAAGCTTCAGGGAAAAGTTGCCGTTGACTAATTAATTTATGCAAATGTGGTACCCAGAATCCTTTATGGTACCAGTTTAAGAAAATATAGTGACTAAAGTGAGACCAGTTTACTTCAAATACTTCAAACTTCAAGCGTCTAGGAAAAGATAGTGTCAGAAATTTAGAAGAAGATAAGAATCAAAGATTAGTGTGTTGGATTTCTCAAGCGAATTGAATTACCAACCCATTCCAGAACACTTTTTATTACTACATATTTATGTAATTCAAAAATAATACAAAATCAATAACACAAGATTAAACACGATTTGAAGGATATTTTTAAATTGAGAATAAATTGGAGTCATATGTCAATGTTCTGCTTTGGAATGGTGGATACATTGGCATTTGTCCCGAATGATAAAAGTCCTCATTTCTTTTTTGTAGTCTGCAGAGTAGACAATATAAAACCCCATTTAATGTACACACTGCTATTTTTATTTATTTTTTAATTTTGTAATATAAACTCTGATATCTGCAAGAAAAAAATCTCCAGAATGCTTTCTTCAGTCAGTCTGTTTCTGCATTAAACAGATCTGTGATAGTGTGAGAAAGAACCTGTCGTCTCGTCTGCTTGTTAACCTTGTCTCTCTCCTTTACTCTGTCACCTGTCGCGTTGTTCCTGCTAATTCCGTTCATCAGCCTCAGCTGCATCTTGTTGCGTTAACCTCTCTGCTATTTAAGTTCCCCTGTTTTGTCTCGTCTTTGTGAGTTATTATTCAGTCACAGCGTATTGCAGATGCTCTATTCTAGCGCTTCCTCTCATTGTCCTGTCTAGTCTTTGCAGAGTATTGCTTTCACTATGAGACCTTTAAGGCCTAGATGATAAAGGTCTTCGAACACTCGAGCACTGGTGAAGAGGCTTCAAGTCGGCTCGCTACTCTCCGTCAAGGTCAACGTTCTGCAGCGGATTTTTAAATAAAGTTCCGTACCCTCTCTGCTACAGCCAGATAGAACAAGGTAGCTCTCTGTGCTCGTTTCCTAGATGGGCTAAACTCCAAGCTGCGAGGAGAACTTTTCGCCCAGAATCTGTCCGAGGGCTTCGACTGGTTGGTAGAGTTGGCATTACGCAAGGAAAAGAGGCTCCCTGTTTTCGTTTTTCAGTTACCCGGGAGTCATCAGAGGGTTTCGCCTCAGCCTTTTCAGCACCTACAGCAGCCAAGGAGAGTCCCGAGTCTATGCAGCTGGCCCGAATCTGAATATCTCCCAAGGAATGTCAGAGAAGAATCAAAAATCACCTTTGTTTGCACTGCGCTGCTGCTGGACAGCAGTTTTCTTCCTGTCCGTTAAAAGCCCATGCCCGGTGGTAGATCGAGGAGTATGGCTGGGCGTGTCATACATTTCCTCGGGTTCCTCCACTAGAACCTATCATCCCATCCAGATAGGTGTCGGTTCCTGCTTCTACTCTGGCAAGGCGCTGTTGGACTCAGGAGCCGAGGGGAGCTTCTTGGGCAGATTGTTTGCTGATTCTTGTCGGATTCCATTTCTCCCTCTAGAGAGACCGACGGTGGTTCGTGGTTTCGATGGGTGGAGTTTAGCAGAGGTCCGCAACCTCACAGCGCCTATCAGGCTTCAGGTATCTGGTAACCATCAATAAACTATTTCTTTTTACGCGTTTGATTGCTCTGACCATTCTGTAATACTGGGTCACCCTTGGCTTGTTAAACATAATCCTCAGCTAGATTGGGCTAGAGCAATGTTTCTCAATTACTTTCTGTCGCGCCCCCCTGGGAAGTAAAAAACATCTCGCGCCTCCCTTGCCCCCCTCCCCCCGTGAAACTTTAAATAGTGTTATTTGTCTTTAAATTTGTTATAAGTACACCTCTGCATAACACAGTATCCTTATTAACGTAAGAAATATGGACCAACTTACAACAAAGAATAGGTTTATTAACTGGCTCATGTCTTCTTTCTCCAGTTCACACCACTGCATGACATCTAAACTGCCATGTTTTGTCTCGTCTTTGTGAGTTATTATTCAGTCACAGCGTATTTCAGATGCTCTATTCTAGCGCTTCCTCTCATTGTCCTGTCTAGTCTTTGCAGAGTATTGCTTTCACTATGAGACCTTTAAGGCCTAGATGATAAAGGTCTTCGAACACTCGAGCACTGGTGAAGAGGCTCGGTGGTAGTTACAACAAAGAATAGGTTTATTAACTGGCTCATGTCTTCTTTCTCCAGTTCACACCACTGCATGACATCTAAACTGCCATGTTTTATGACATAAATATATGTCACCCTTACTAACTTTTAGAAACCATGGAGTATTATATTTGAAAGTGTACTTGCAACATCAGCTCGTCTTACCTCAATGACTGAAAATTCCTCCAACAGATTAAAATCTTTGACCTCTGGTTTTTGTTTCTATAATGCATGAGATTCATGTGAAAAGCCATGGCTTCTACCAAGAAAAGAGGAAGTGAGTCTGTGCTGCTAATATATGTGTGTGATTATGTTCTGGCACTTGGCATGTTAACGATGCCTTTAAAAATGCTTGAAAGTGCATTCAGAGTTTATCCATGTGTATGTGTGAGGGTGTTTGTGTGTTAGTTGGCATGCTGCCTGAACTCCAATCTGCTGATGGCCCCGTGGAAGATGGCAAGTGAAGCAGGAGCCATTTTTAGCAATGAGGTCATCCTTATTTAGGCAAACAAAGAGACATGGTCGAGGGCCTCAATTGACTATTTCCACTCATCCTGAAGGGCACTCTTTTTTATCTTTTTAATTGAATCTGGCTTATCGACAAGCAGCAATGCCCAGGGTAAAGCACTCTGCTAAAAGACCACATTGAAATTGTTATGTAATGAGGACAGTCCCTAATGAGCAGAAACTTTGTATTGGGTACATTGTATAATAAAATTAGACATCACCATCATTCCTTCAAGTGGTTCCACAACTTTATATGAAACAACTTGGAGTTATTTTGAAGGTGGGAATTAGATGCTGATTTAAAATAAAAGAAAAAAACAAGATGACTTTATGCATGACAGGAGAATGATTGCAAAAATAATTTTTCTTTCACTTCTTCCTATTTGTCTCGTTCTCTCTGTAACCCTCTCCCTCTTTCTCTCTCTGTAAATTAGGCACATGTTAACATTACAACATTAGTTTTATATTTATATATTTTTATAATAATATTTTTCAGAATCCGTGTTACCAGTATGAGGAGTCAAAGCAAAAAATTCTAGCATACCACTATGAGTAACATAACCAAACACCTGTATTTCTATCTTGTCTCATGTTTGAGATAGTGTGGATGCATTTTCCATTCATTCTTGTAATGGAAAATTGAATCATTATAACATTAATATCAGAAATATAGAAGGTAATGTTTCCTGTAAGATTGAGTTGTTTACGCATGTGTGCTTGGGATAGTCAGGGGGAGGAGAAATGGGAGTGACGAATGTGGGGTGGGACTTGTTCTGGAGGGAATTCAGCGAAGCACCTCAAGTGGGTTCTCTTCCTAACTTCGTGGATGTCCGTTTTCCCTCTTTCTCATCTTCTTCTTCTTCTCTCTCTCTATTTCTCCCTTTTTCTCTTTTTCTCTCTCTCTCTCTCCGGCGCCTGCAGTGTATGATTGCATAAAGCTTCATTGTCACTAAGGTATGATTTTATCATGTTTGAGTAATAAAATTTCTGTTTGCTGCTGTGTTCATAAATCAGGTCTCTTGAGTATTAATTTCCATAACAATTTGGTGATGAATAATGGGCCTAACAATCAGATTAGTAAAGTAGTAACTTGGTACCACCTCTGGTTTTACTGTGTTAAAATGGGACAAATGGGCTTTGGTAGTACAGTGGGACCTCAAGATAAGAATGCTTCACATTATAGAAAGTTCAAGATACGAAAGGCTACGCAAAGAATATTTCGTTTTATGATGAAAAAAAAAATCAGAGATTAGAAAAATGCGGGGCAGAAGACAACACTAGGCATGATGTCTTCCCGGCAGTGTTGCCAATTTAGGGACTTAGTTGCTAGATTTAGCCATTTTTTAGACCCTAGCACTTAGCGACAAATCTAGCGACATTTCTTTAAGGCACTCTTCAGCTCTTCAGACAGAGAAACCACAGCAGCAATATCTGAGCTGTGCCTGCCTGTCGGTGACTCACTGGCCTTGTCCCAAATGGAACACTACAGACTTGTGTCTTTCACTTGTGTCCACACTCAGGTGGCTTCGTGAAGGCCAGATGCTAGGGGGCCTTGATTCAAGTCCTCGGGGGTTCATATTTTGAGAAAAAGCTCCGCTGGTGTTTATTCCACAGCTGTGATAAAGCTTGAATAAAGAAATTTTACACCCTACACCATCAGTCCCTCTACATTCTTTATCTTTATGGATTTCGGGCACTACAAAAGTTGGTCCAACTCTTTGTTGTTAATTTTTGACCCATCTGCATAAACAAAGACATTAAAAAAATCTGCAAAGACACGTCAGCTGATGAGTTCTAAAAATGTTTTATTTACATATTTGCCCAAGAATAGTAGCCTATGTCTGTGTGAGGTTTTCCTACCTCACACAACACCCATCATCATCATCACATACAATACAAAGTAAATCAACCTTAGTAAACCACTCTAATTTTTTAGATGTTAATTTCTTGACTCAATTGATCTAAAGATGTGATTAGTTTAAAATAACAGAGCTTATCTTTCATGTTATTTACTTCATTATGCCCTCATTGTTTTTTTTTTATTATTAATTTTATTTAGCATTACATGTTTGTTTTATAACACCATATGTGTTAATTTAATAATGACATGAAACACGTGTTTCTGCAATACTTTTGTGTTGGCGTTTATAAAATTATCCAAATTAGATTAGATTAGGTGACATCATCTAGTGTCTTTTGGGCCAGCCAATTGCGTCTTTTCTTACTGAGGAGTTGGCAACAGTGCTTCCCGGAAGAGCTCTCCTTTTCATCCATTGACTGTATATTAGAGTTCTCTTCAAGCACGCTTTCAGTTTCGTGTTGGTGTCCTAAATTTGTGCACATTTTCGTGTTACTTTTTTGGAAAATCATATTTTATCCATTCCCCTCCCCTACCACGTCCTCCTCTGACACTTCGCCACATCACCTCACTCAAAAGGTAAGGATTATTATTTTTCATTTAATTTATTTTGTCAATGTTTTATTATTTTTTTTATTAGATTTATAATATGTACTTTTAAGAATTGAAGAATACTAGTTTATTTTTCTCTGTTTTTCCATGTTATTTTACATTTTTAGAGCTGTTTCTGTGTGGCTTGGAACGGATTAGAAATTTTACATGTAAAACTTACTTCAACATATTCAGCATTCAAAGGTCACCACAGAACAGATTCAGTTAGTATCTATAGGTATTACTGTACTGTGTTTTGGCTAAATAATGCCTTTATGTTCAGGAGAAGTTTGTCGCTAGTCTGGGAATTTCCATTGAGCAAATTTCTTTCTGTCACAATCAATATTGGGCCACCAAACACTGTGGTAGCAAGTTACTTTGGTATTTCCTTGTGTACATTCTTTGTAAAGGGTATCAACCCCTTAATTTAGTAGCTTTTGACTCAAGACTACTGAGTTGGTATGTTCTTCAGACCCACAGAATTTTGGTTTACATGGCCTGAAGGCCTTAAATATCACAATTTAATTAACATTCCTGAAATACTGTTTCAAACCAGTTTCTCTTTCTAAACTTTTTGGCAAAAATTACATGAGTGTCAGTGCCGTTTGACAGCATTCTCCTTGTTTTGTTTGTCACCTGTTTGTGCGCGCGCCCATGCACAACATATATCTCTGTATCTATATAAACACTGTTTATCTATGTATACATAATATATATTCCTCTTTAGTTTTTGGTGCCAGATATTTTTCAAATTCAGTATAATTGTTTTTTGATCTTTCCATTATTTGATCTTTGTTTTTACTTTATGTCATAGAAAAACCTAAATCACATTCTTAACTGTGTTTAACAAGCCAAGAAGTGTTTAATGTTTTCATGGATGTGTGAAATATACATATGCGCAGATGTACTTACTCACCCTCATTATAAAACTATTTAAAAAAAAAAGCTTAATTAAATATGTAATAAAAATCTCACTGTAAGTTTGACCTTATTTTTTACATAGAGCCAGCAAACAACAAAGGCAGAACACAGCCAAAAGCAATCTCTTTATCAGTGAATTCTCACTTATTATGCACAGCATTCTTGGGTAGTGAATATAAACATTATTAATACATAAAACAAAGACTATTTATGGCTGATTTAAGTGTACCTACCTGTGTAGATTTCCGCCTCTAAGGGGTCCTCCACCCTCTTGTGTTGAATGAGGTAATCAGAAATCTTGTAACCAATTAGAGGCTCCACATCCATCCACTCTAGTGCCACCATTGTACCGGACGGTTCAAGGTGTGGGGACAGCCTTAATCTGAAAAAAGTTTTCAGAAAAAGATGTTTGTATAGAGATATAAAATGTCCTTATATAAGACATCCTGTTGCTTCAAAGCAGTTTTACAAAGGCCTTCGTGAATGAAGAGTTAAATAAGAATTCCTATTTGAAAATGTATGGGCTAGAGCTATAATTACCCTATACTGCTACTCTGGGGATTGCAGTGTTTATTTCGAGAACAGTAAGTTAATGATTTAATTTCTGTTAATAACAAAAATGTTATAGTACAATGAAAATTTGATTTGAACAGAAAAATTTAAAATGTGATTCAGTGATCAGTTACATACACGCACGCACATACACACGCACGCACACACACACACACACACACACGCGCACACGCACACACACACGCACACACACACACAGTAAAACTTTATTTGAAGGAGAGCTAGTTAACTGTTTCTCTGAATCTGAGATCTAAAGTTGAAATAGCTTGAACATAGAATACAGAAAAACAATCTATCCATGCTTGTAAAACAATTTAAAGCCTAAATAACTGAATGTATTTTTAAAACTATAATAAATAGATATGTGAGTAATAAAATAATAATGATATGTGAGTTTTGTTCACTATTATTCTATACCAGTTTTATGACTTTGTGTCATGCTGTAGTTTGCAATACTGCATAAGCAGGGGTCATCAACGTGCATGCACAATAAAGATACTGCATTGATGATCATCTTCAGTGGTACACTAGCTAATGGATGTTTCTCGTTAAGCCATAAGATGTACATAGAGACAGGCAAGCTGAGTAATCATATAAAAGGGGCTTCTCTCTTATTGATTAGTCACTGGTGAAAACAGCTTAACATTTGTATTACGTTATGTCACAGGCATTGATCTGTCAGTTTGATGCAGTAATTCTAAATACAAGTGGGGTTGCTCGTTAGTCTTTAAAGCTTTTACTTAACACAGAAGAGGAAGAAAACAAAGAGGAGGAAGAAACAGCAAGATATGCGGGAATCCTTTATTCGATAGAGTCTTGCAGAAGAAACTAACGTTTGAAGCTTAGTTCAAAAGGACTCTTGTTGTTCCTCTAGATTGCAGCAATTTCACTCTTTTGCCATTGAGTGTTGCCATTGCATTTTGCCATTGAGTGTTTCCAATTCAAGCAAGGGAAAATTCTTGAAATATTATTGAAAGAACTGATCTACTCAATAGCCTTTCAAACTAACATACATATATATATACACAGTACAGACCAAAGGTTTGGACACCCATTCAAAAGTTTTCTTTATTTTCATGACTATAAAAATTAAAAATGGTATATTCACTTTGAAGGCATCAAAACTATGACTTAACACATGTGGAATTGTACACATAACAAAAAAAGTGTGAAACAGCTGAAAATATGTAATTTTAGCATCTTCAAATTAGCCACTTTTTGCTTTGATTATGCTTTGCACACTTTTGCCGTTCTCTTGATGATCTTCAAGAGGTAGTCTCCTGAAATGCTCTTCACTTCACAGGTGTGCCCTGTCAGGTTTAATAAGTGGGATTATGGGGTCGGGACCATCAGTGGTGTTGTGTTATGCAAGAAAAATGCAACTAAGTAAAGAAAAAAAGAGGCCATCATAACTTTAAGAAATGAAGGTCAGTCAGTCTGAAAAACCTTTTGAATGAGAGGGTGTGTCCAAACCTTTGGTCTGTACTGTGTATTCTTACTATATATTACCCCAGAATTACTTAAGTGTATAAATTCCGTAAAGTAAATTCAAGCAATGCTGATTTTTAAACAGTCTTCCAGGGCAACTCACAGAGGTTGTCGCAGAGGGCTGCAGTTTGGAAGACCATCGTTGCCCAATGCCATCAGGTCACAGCGGCACCAGTCTTCAACAACATCACCCTTTCCTGCACACCAGTATGAGCTCATGGTGGCACTTCTGAAGGCCTGAGGAAGAAGTGCACTGGTGAGAGAAATGCACTCTTTTGTTCATACTCTGTGTCACCAATAACACACACTTTCACCTACCAACCAAAACTGTCAGGATACATCAACCAAGGACATCCTGTCTGTCTAGACTTAATTGGAAAGTATAAATAAGGTCATCCCAAGTTTGAATGTTGAACATTCCATTAGATATAAATAGACAAGAATCAGATTTAAACATTACATGGTACATGTACATTGAATGAAGTATGTGGGAGATACAGCCACAAATAAATACAGGTAGTAGGTGGCGCTATAAGTGTATCATCACTTAAGAATAGTACTGGAGTAAAATCAGTAGGTGTAGGCTAAGTAAATGTAATGATGTCTGCCATCAGATAATTGATATGACGTGATGTGAGAAAAAAAGAGTTTCTGTTTGGAAAGGAACAAAATACTGACTTTGTTCTTCTTTGTTTCCCTCATACAATAGTCTGTTAAGTGTTTCCCCACTTCTCTGCACTTCGCTAAGTAATTGAAAACAAATATCAATGGCATCATTCTCAGGTCAGAAGTGAATTGGGTGCCAGGTTGAGGTTTGTCATCTCAAAATTTGTTCGTACCTTTTGTAGCTTGGTGTCATTTTGTAGCTTGGTGTCATTTGGCCAATAGTTCCAATAGAGATGACAATTATATTTACTTAAAAATGAGTCTAACTGTTTAATTAGTAAACCATAACAACTGATTGCAGTTTTACCTGACAAACTTGTTAGATTCAACTATATTTATAAAATGCTTAAAAAAAAGCTAAATAATTAAAATTATGATTAAAACTGAAAACGGCAAAATAATCTAATCAGGGGACAAAAGCAGTCAATGCATTTATTTATGCAATATTTATTATTATTATTATTATGCAATAATAATATAATTATGTATGTATGTATGTATATATATATATATATATATATATATATATATATATATATATATATATATATATATATATATATATATAAGGTGCTTCCAGGGCCAGCAATGCGCCAGCGTATCTATCCCGAGAGGAGCCTGGACAGAGCGTAGAACAGGCGGCACTGAGCATTCTCTAGGGCGGCGAACATGTCTACCTGCGCTATACCACAGCGTTCAAAGATCTGCTGGACTGCCAGTGGATGGAGTCACCATTCTCCTGACCAGAGTTTCCACCGAGACAGTGCATCCGCTTCTAATTCAACCTGCCGTTGATAAGGACTGCAACTAGGGACAGACCCCAATGCTGACTCCAGAGTAGCAGTCTGCGGGCGAGAACCAACAAACGGGGGGAGTGTATCCCTCCTTGTCGATTTATATACGCAACCGCCACTGTGTTGTCCGTCCTGACCAACACGTGATGTCCCTGCAGCATTCCCCTGAAGTGCTTTACTGCTAGGAACACTGCACATAGCTCTAGACAAATTATGCTCCAGGAAGTGTTTCCCAGTCCAAAACCCTGAGACTTTGTGCTTCCGGCATACAGCACCCCATCCAGTCCTTGAAGCGTTAGTAGTAACTACTATGCGCCTGGCAGGTCCTCCCAGGGGGACACCGGTATGGAGGAACCGAACATTTTTCCAA
Organism: Danionella dracula; assembly: GCA_900490495.1. NCBI lineage: Eukaryota > Metazoa > Chordata > Actinopteri > Cypriniformes > Danionidae > Danionella > Danionella dracula. The sequence goes on along the minus strand of UELW01000055.1, from coordinate 541,546 downwards.
AGACGCAGGTGGAGGCAGGTAACGAGGTGTCACGTTCACCTTCAGTTGCCCTGGACGCCATGCTCACGATAGAACTTGGAACTTGAGTCAAAGCTGGAGTGGTCTCATATGTAATAAGCCGAGCGGAATAAGCACTGCTGCGGAAGCCATATGCCCCAGGAGCCTCTGGAAGTCCTTCAGAAGGACCACAAATCTTGATTCAGGATGAATCTCCTGATCAGATAGAGACGTGCTCGCATGTTCAACTAGTTTAGCTCCATACCCAGAAAAGATATGCTCTAGCTAGGGGTTAGACGGCTCTTTTCTGAGTTGATCCGAAGCCCAAGACGGCTGAGGTGGCATAAGACCATGTCTCTGTGGTGAATCAACTAGGACCGCGTCTGGGCCAGTATCAGCCAGTCGTCCAAGTAAGCCAGGATTCGCACCCCTTCCCCTGTTAACTGTACTAAAACCACCTCAATCACCTTTGTGACCTTTGAGGGGACAGAGACAAGCCTAAGGGGAGCACGCAGTACTGATACACTCGTCCTTCGAGGCCAAACCGAAGAAAGGGTCTGTGCCGAGGGAGTATACTCACGTGAAAATACGCATCCTTCAGATCTATTGTGGCGAACCAATCCCCTGGAAGGACTGAGTGGACCGTGCGTCTGAGGGATTTCATCCTGAACAAAAGTCTCAGAAGATGAGCGTTCAGACGACGTAGGTCGAGGATTGGATGCAACCTGCCTGTGTGCTTGGAAACTAGAAAGTATGAGCTGTAAATCCCTCTTTCCCTGTCAGTAGGAGGGACCGGCTTGAATGCACCTTTACGTAGAAGGGAATCGATCTCCTCGCGCAGGACTGGGGCCTCTTTGGCTGAGACAGAGGTCATTAGAACCCCGTTGAACCTGGGCAGCTTGGCAGCAAACTGCAGTCAATAGCCATGCCGGATAGTGCATACGAGCCAAGAGGAAATATTGGGAAGCTCTCACCAGGCTTCCTGAAACTCCCCTAATGGCGTCAAATGCACTTCGCCGATAGTTTCCATAGCGGGGCCGCGAACTAGCGGACTTAGCGCTGGAGCCCGAAGGGAGCCTAGGTGGAGACCTACCTGGGTGTCCAGGCTCGACCTCGGAGCAGCATACGTTTCCAGCCAAGGAGGTCCCACTCGAGGCTGACTCCAACACGGAAGCTGAGAGCCATCCAGACTGCACTGCATCAGACTCCACGCCCTTGATTATGCCTCTGAGATGAGAACTGCATTTGGATCTGCAATGTAAACCTCCTGGCTGCGCACATAACCCAGGGAGTTCAAATGAAATTAAATATGCGAAAATTTTCAGAAGTTTTTCAGGATGATGACACATAATCTGTAAAAGCTTCAACCAACATTAGTCTCTTTCCTTTCTTTGTTCCTCCTTCTGTGTGCTCTGTCTGCTTTTCTTGATCTTTTGTCACTACAGTGCAAATCCAGGTGAAAGAGCTCACCATTAGGTTTTTTCTATATCATAGATGCATTGGTGTTCATTTATTCATAAATTAATCTACAACTAGGTCAGTCTTTATAGTTTTATGACTCATACAGAAACAGAAACAGCATATAAGGCACAGACAGTACTAGACCACTGAACAAAGAGTTGGAACCACTAACAGATTCTATTTATATGTACATGCACAATTTTTGATACAAAACATTGAGACGCACCAAATCTATCACAGGCAAAGCATTACGCCTATTTTACCTCAGTATATATTTACAGTGTGCAGTTAAAACATTTGGTTTTTCAGTGTACAGGCACTTTTCTGCTGGAATAACTGGTTTCCCAACGTTTTGTCCTTTGTGTCTCTTGCTGTAATCGACCGTGAGGAGTACTGGCTTGTCCTCAGAGTCAATGACATCACTGTATCCTCTTAATAACCTGACAGCCTGTCAAGAAACACAAACTCTAGAGACCACTTGGCTGCCTGTGCATTTCCCGATCGACAGGTCTGTGCTCGAATCTCTCTATAAACCAGCAATGCTTGTCTTTATCGATCCGCTTGTTATTAGCAAGCATTACATTACAAAAAAAAAAAAAAAAAGCATGCATTACATTTCTCTTCCATTTATTTTTTATAGGGGTTATGATCTTTTTAAAAATTTTATTTCTAGTCTTGATTCTTAACAGTTATGAGAAGGCATGTAACGTGGCCTTCAGTAGAACTGTCACTGCTCTCTGATTAGTCAAAAGTTTAACATATTAAGACTTCTGAATTATTGTTTGCTAAAAAAAAGAAAAAATGGCTGTTGTTGCTGACTATCTGCTTCCACACCAAACAAAATGTTTGGTATTGTTCCATTAGCAAGATTTTTTTACCCCATAGAATATACTGCTCTCATAGAAACTATCATTGCATTATGGTTAAACCAGCTTAAAAAGTGAGTCACTTTCTGCTCTGAAAAACAGATGCTAGCTCATATCAAATCAACTTTTTTTTGTTCCTGGCAAGACATGAGTTTGAGAGATGAGGATCCTGAAATGAAGAAAAATGAGATCTGAGCTAAATTGAATCCCCTCATTAGATCTGTGACTCAGAAGATGCAGGGTTACTAATGCAATCTCAGCATTTAAAGACTGATGTGATGATGTCAGTTTAGAGGCAAAAAGTGAAAGTGAATGTTTACCTTGAATAATTGTTTACAATTGTGAGCCGTTTTCTGCCAAGTTGCTAAGAAATTAGCTTCCTGCTTGTTTTTCCAAAACAGTGTTGCAAAAAAGACACTGGTAAAAACCAATAATGTGGCCAGTGCTCCCCCTGCATCATGCAGTCCGCTGTGTGAGTGAAAGTACCTCTTTGGTTTGGTTGTCCTGCAGTAAGCTGTAGACTGGCACCAGACGGCTGATCTCCAGAAGTACAGGACTGGCACCGTTGGCCATGTCTCGTTTTCCCTCCACTTCCCTTCCTCTGCAGAGATGGCATGAAGCTGGGCAGTGGCCCTTCTCATGGCAGCGGATCTCCAGGCCTGTGAGTGGCTCCTCAGTCGTGTGGTGTGACCTCAGCAGCACCCAGAGGAAACTGATGAATGACTGAGACTTTAGCTCCAGTCGCCCCGGATCTGATACTTCTGGACACAAAGAAACACATTTTCCTTTCACTTTTACCTTATGTGATATGCACATAGAGAACATACAGTTGCAAGAAAAAGTATGTGAACCCTTTAGGATTACAAGGAATTTTGCATGCACTTAGAATGTTTGTATATTCAAACATGTATATTCAATATCTCTTGACTAACCAATAATAATTAAACCTTTTTTTATAAACGTAACAATGTTTTACTTACTTAGACAAATAAAAATATGAATATATGTATATTATAGGGTCTTTTTTGTAACATCTCTTTACAAAATAGTTTGCTATTTGTGGACATAAAATTATGCTATGAAATAGAAAATACAAACAAACTTTCCTTTGACATTCTGAATATATGTATGAAATGTATGCGCTAAGTGAATAACCAAATCTGGAACGTTCATATCTAAATCTGGAATAGTGCTGTATTGCTACATAAAATGTCAAGTGCTCTGCTGCCATCTCGTGGTACATTCTTGTTCACTCATAGTTTACCTGAGATTAAAAAGAACAAAAAACGCGTTCTGTCAGGAATAGCAGAGGGATATATGAACACACTTTTTTTAAATGCTTGTGATGCTCTTTTGAAGGAGCAGTTCAGATTTTTTTTGTTTGAAAAACGTTTTTGCGAAAAACAAATAAAACACTAAAATATCTTTTTTTACTTTACATTATATTATTGAGCCTTTTCGAATTTTTTTCTGTTTCAGATTCATCCAATTGTTTCCAGTGAACGCTTTTAAGAAACTGCTGTCAACAATATGCATTATAAACAAACTCTAACTCGATTGGCAGACACTACCGTCATCCTGTATTTACATCACGATAACGCCAATGAAACCTCAATATAGGCGGGAATAAAACCCGCCTTTTCATGACGTCATCTCCGCAGTGTCGCGCGCAGCTTTTTATTCACACGAAGAACTAGTGTTGAGCTGAAGGTAAGAAATATTGCAACGATCCACAAGTCAACACGTAAAGTAATTTGATTTTGTCGCCCTTCGATATAACGTTAGTGACATTTTGATAGCATTTACGCAGTGGACAAATACCCTATGACTCAGTGAAAGGTTTGGGCCTGTAACGTTAAAATCAGCTTGAAAATATCAAAGGTGAAAATATTTTGGACTAATATTAAAACCATCAAGTGTAACGTAAGTTTATCTTGTGCTGCATTGTTATGTGTTAAATCGACACTAAATGGCTGGCCGTGACAATAATTAAGAATAATTAAATGGTGAATATTTTGTACCAAGTAAACAGACGTTATTAACGTTATTCTTTGACGTTAGTCAGCAAAACTTGTGCCTCTCGACGCTTATTGATGGTGCATGGGCTTATTAGGTGTGGTAAAGCAGAACCAGATTGCTTTAAATATTTATATTGATTTATTAATTACATTATATTTTGTAATGATACATTTACAGTTAAACATTCTGTGATGTCAAATATCAAAGAGGACCAAAAAACAAAACAAATTTGCTTCAAGCCAAGGCCCAGACTGTTTCAATGTTTATTAAAACATTGCCTATTAAATCAAGACCTAACACAATGTATATTGTTTAATGATTAGATGGATAAAGCAATATATTCTCTTGGCTCTGTCAGTAATTTAAAAGGAAAACCTTTTTTAACAGGGAAATAGCAAAAGAAAAGTAAATGTACTTCACAAACAAAATATGTTCATTAACATCAAAATAAAGGCATAATTGAAATTACATGCATTTAATACTGAACATGCATTATTGTGCTGCTCTATGATCCCACCATTCACTGATTTCAAATAATAAAATAAGAAGACCTCACATCAGTTCTATTCTTTAGTTCTTAAGCTACAGTTGTATCGTGGGGAATGTAGTGTTGGTGCGTGCCAGCAGGTATTTTTTTGTTGTTGCCAACACTGACATATTCAAGTTATTATTAATATCTGGACTGCAATAAATGAGTGGAACAATATTTCTGAAGTTTTTTTCATCAGTCAAAAACAAAGTACAAAAAAGTAGTTCTGAAGTTGTTGTTGTGTATAATATTATCATTGGCCAACTTTAATATAAGATATTTTTAAAGTTTGCTCTACAGTAAGCTTCTCACTTCTGACAGAAACATATAGTCACATATTCTGGATTGTGCTCCACTAATCAATGGAAATTGTATAAAATATGTGCTATTTAAAAGAGATCCCGGGCAACTCTTCGGCAATAACTGAACGTCGTTCTGACCATTTGCTTGAATTTTAATTGAAGAGAAATTTTATTTCCTGGCCCTTTAACATACTAGCTTCTGGATTCTGACGCTCTACTCACCCATAGATACCAATGGTAGAATCTTCTGAATTATTATTATTATTGAAGAGACAACTGCCAGAAGTAGAAATGAGCAAAGAAAGAGTGAGATTATCATACACAAGTTTATATTGCAGTGTGTTCAGGTGTTTGAGTTAGATTTTTATTATTTTATAATTTTTATTTTATCAATAATCAATCAGTTTCAGATACATTTCACAACCCTTCACAAAATTAGACTTTTTTTTGTTCACAAAACTAATAAACATGTTTTTGTTTGTTTCCCCATTGTCTCTTTAAGCACTGGAAGGCACCATGGCTACACCAACATCCCTAGATCCAGATTTGGTTCGGGAGGTACTGGAATGCCCCATTTGCCTAGAGACCTTTAACCAGGATCAGCTTCGACCCAAACTGCTGCAGTGTGGTCATTCAGTGTGTCGCCAGTGCCTTGAAAAACTTCTTGCAAGTACAATTAATGGTGTTCGCTGCCCATTTTGCAGCAAAGTATCACGTATGAGCAGTATTTCTCAGCTGCCTGACAATCTGACTGTGTTGAAGATCATTGACTGTGCAAGTGCATGTGGTTCCACCATGGGACTCCTGTGCAAGTCTTGTAAAAAGCGGCTTCCTTGTCAGTACTGCTGTAATTGTAGTATTGTTTTGTGTGATATGTGTAAAAGGGAGGGGCATCAGCATCAGGGTCACATGGTACAAGCCATCCGAGTGGTAGCTGAGCAACGCCGGAAAGAAATCAGTGGAAAGCTTTCTAACTTACGTGAAGAGATGGGGAACATTCAGAAGAAGAAAGCTGCTATTGAAAATGTGACAAAATCGCTCAGAAGGAAGTATAAATCTGTGCAGCAGGAATATGCCAAGGCTGAGTTGCGGATCCAGGAGGAACTTGGTCGCTCACGCCATGCGTTTGCCACTTCCTTAGCTGATATTGAGAAACTCAATGCACAGATTATCGAGGAGCAGGCATACCAGCTCAATATTGCTGAAGTACAGGTGGTGTCCAGATGTGACTATCTTACTATGAGGATAAAGCAAACAGACACTGCTTTACTTGAGGAAGGAAGGACCTGTGAAGATGAGGAGTTGAACTTAAAAACTAATCATCCCATCATTCTTACACTAAAAGAGCCTGAACTTGTTAAAAACGAATCCTTACCATCATTAGAGGTGGGGCAGCTGACCACAAAACCCTGCACAGTCAATGCAGAAGATGAAGGTGAACCGGATTTTACCATGGCCAGTTCAGTTCCTTTGGACATGTATCGTGATATTGACATGGTGCCTGCAGTTGAAGAAGCTGTTTGCGCTTCCCCTGCAAGCTTCAAGTCCAAGTCTGTTGATGGAGGGGGTTCTTCACAAAGTGCTTCTGGAGGGCAACCCTGCCAATTTGTTAAAAAGATGGGCTGCAAGGGAAATCTGCCTGGCATGTTTAACCTTCCAGTTAGTGTTTGCGTCACTGCCCAAGGTGAGGTGCTTGTGGCCGATCGAGGAAACTACCGCATCCAGATCTTCAATCGAAAGGGATTCCAAAGAGAGATACGTCGAAACCCCAGCAGCATTGACAATTTTGTTTTAAGCTTCCTTGGTGCAGACCTTCCAAACCTCATCCCTCTTTCCATTGCAATCACCTCCCAGGGCCTCATTGGAGTCACTGATAATTATGACAATTCAGTTAAGGTGTACACCACAGATGGCCATTGCATTGCCTGTCATAAGAACCAGCTTATCAAACCATGGGGAATTGCGGCCTTGCCTTCAGGGCAATTTGTTGTGTCAGATGTCGAAGGGGGAAAATTGTGGTGCCTGGCAGTGGATCGTAACGTAGGGGTTGTAAACTACAACAGACTATGCTCAGCTGTCAGACCCAAGTTTGTAACATGTGATTCATCTGGAACAGTTTACTTCACCCAAGGTTTGGGTTTAAACATTGAAAATAGACACAATGAACATCATCTTGAAGGAGGATTCTCCATTGGCTCAGTGGGAATTGATGGACAGCTTGGTAAGCAACTAAGCCACTTCTTCTCAGAGACAGAGGACTTTCGCTGCATTACTGGCATGTGCGTGGACTCTAATGGGGACTTAATTGTGACAGACAGTGGCCGTAAGGAGATCCTTCATTTTCCTAAAGAAGGAGGCTTTAACATTCTTATTCAAGAAGGCCTTAATTGTCCCGTAGGAGTCGCAGTTACTCAAAAGGGGCAGCTGCTTGTCTTGGATTGCTGGGACCACTGTGTGAAGGTCTACACATATTTGCAGAAGAGACGTTCCTCTACATATTGAAACGGCTGCTGTGTGGATTATTTAGAAGATTAGTTACATGTAAAGAGATAGTCTAAAATGTTTTATTATTTAATAAACTACATTCTTTGCTGACCCTCACTTAGGGCCACTTTCATGTGTAACCCTTAACCTTTCTCCTACATTTCATGAGAGGGTGTGCAAAATCTTTTTTTAATTGAAGGTGAAAGCCGAAGTGATATATATCTGAGTGATCTCTGAACATCCCTAGAAACAGTGGCTATAAGAATTTCCAAACAGACACTACATAGAGAGTGCAGAATGAATGCTTTCTTGAATTAGCTGCCAGCATGGCTGAAGAGACTTTTTGTTATATTGAAAATTTAGAACAACGTTTATAACAGTTGTATGCTTTTACATTTCAGAAAGGAATAAAAGTGATGCATCTGCTGATATTTTGTCAACCATATGGATGATAGTCCTACACTTAGATGATACATAGGTTTATGTTTTCAGTCCAAACTTCAGCACCTGGTTTTAAGGGCATAGTTGTAGGACTGATTTAGAAAAACGGATTTTGGCCTCTGTCCATAAAAGTTTAAAAGAGATGTTATATGTAAGTATATGTTCAAATGTAAAAATAATTAGAACAGGAAGGGGTCCTTTTTGGATATCAGGCTTTTTTTTTTGGATATCCTAAACCGGATACTAAACTTTTTTTTTCAGTTTCATGTAAAACAAGGTATTCTAGTAAGTAATAAAGTCATTTTTTTTTCTAATTTCAATGCCCTCTTATGTTTGAATGTCATACACATGTACACATATCTTCTTATATGTATCTTTAAAAAAGAATCTGAAAATAACTTGTCATCTTTTGGGGCCTACTATGCTTTTCAGTGTATAAAGGACAACATAGTCCTCTAATTCGGATTCTTATATCATTTTTTTTTACCTATCTGTTTTTGGAAATTCGAAATAATAAAGAGTACAAACAGCATAATATCAGAGGAAGTGTGGGGGTAAAGTGTTTCAATTGTTTGGAATTTGTTTGGATTTTCTTCTGTACTTAGTAAAAGTAAGCCTTATTCAAAATAATACATTCATATTGGTGAAGCAAATATATATTATGCATTTTTTGTATTACGTTCATCCAGTTTTTTAAAGATTGTTCTTTACCATTTCTATGTTCTATGTTAACTTATGTTTGATAGTGTACTTGAGTGGAGAGTGGTGTTGGAATCTGTTTTCTGGAATATAGCATCTTATCTAACATTGGACCGTTGATGGCCAACAGTATAGCAATTAGTTTATGCCACTGTGTCCAAAATTTGGCAGATGTCTTGAAAGTTGTCTCTATATTGCGTTTGCAACAATATAGAAACAATAACACAGTCTGTGGAGTTTGTTCCACATTTCTTCGTCAATGATTGAAGAGTTTGGACTCTAGACTCTAGAATCTTTAGAAGAATGAAATATGCCAGTTGACCGCTCTGAGAAGTTAGTTTTACAGAACATAAACAGAAGGAACAGTAATGAATATACTGTTTGACCATGGAGTAAATGCTAAATGAAGTGAATGTGGTAAATTAAGTCAAAGAACAAAATTACAAGCATTATGGAGCTGACAAACTCATGCTTTTCAAATGTGAAATTTCTGATTTGACTGTTAATGACATAAGTGCTTAAAATAAACATGATTCATTAATGTCTCTCAATGCCATTTTATCTTTACTTGTCTTTAGTTTCTAACAACATATAACATCATATCTAGCATGCACCAATTCTAAAACTGGATTAGATTTAAAATACTGATGGATTCCAAACTAACTGATTTGTGTACGCCAAGTGAGCGTTATACAGCTTCAGGAATATATTATGTATATTATATAATGCTTTCCTGATCACATATGCATAACGCTCAACAAAATTGCAAATCAGTTGTCGTCTAGCCTTAGATTATCTCCTTTTGCTGAAAATTATGATCAATAGATCAATCAGTTTATCTGATTACTGATGATGCTCCAAACACATCAAGCTATAAAGGTGCAGTCTGTAAATTGTTGGCCAAGCATGAGACAGCAATTAAAAATAAAAACAGCATGTCAGATTGACATGACCTTTATCGATCATGGCAAGCAACAAGATAAACACGGTTTCATTACAAATTGTTTATTTAGTTATAATTATGTAATAGCCTAAAGACTGCAGTTCGCTTCAAATGGATCACATCCATGTGTATAGATTAATAGAGAGCATTCAAAGAACATAGTTTCATATTATACTGCCACACTGTTTAAACGGCTTCTATGTATAGTGGAATGATATTAACAATAACCATTAGCTGTTAACATGTACAATTTAGTAACTATTTTTATGACTGTGACTGCATAAAGTTAATTAGTACTACAAAAATAGCTTGTGTGTAATATAGCTTCTGTAGGTTGCTTTTACCTCAATCAGAAAGATCTTTATTGCCATCTGGTTATGTGCACGCACATACAAGGAATTTGTTGCGGTACAGGGGTACTCTCCAGTATTGGAACAAAAAAAAAACACAATACTGTGGCACATTAACACAGGTTATATAAGTACATTTCTCAAGTTAAAGGTAAATAGAATATAGTAATATTCTAGAAATAGAGGTAGTAAAATATGAAGTAATAGACCTATAACTATAAAAGTCCAAGGTGCTTAAGAAATGTGCTTTTGAGGTAATGTGCAGACCAAAGCGTAAAGTAAAAATCAGTTCAACAACAGAACAGAATGTGAACTGGAAACTTGCAAAGAGTCCCCATCAGAGTCCTGTTGCTTAGTGCAATAATTAGAAGAAATATATGGGAGTTTTGGTGAAGGAAATTATAAGTTCAGGAGCTGAATGGCCAGAGTGAAGAAGCTGTGTTTGTGTCCTGGTGTTGAAGGCTCTGAAGCACCGGCTGGAGGGTAAAAGCTGAAAGAGGTGGTTTTCTGGGTGGGCAGCATCCAGTGTGATAATGAGAGCTAAGTTATTGAGGTAATGACAAATATTTTAGACCTTGTGGTGTAAGTGGAAGCAGAACATGGGCTTGTGTAATTTTTAGAGTTCAAATCCACGTATAGCGTACATATATATATCAGTTTATAATTTATTAAACATAATTGTATTATTTGGTAATCATTGTTAATAAAGTGTTACTACCACCCTAGAGCTGGTTAGTGTAGTAGTTTCATTACAGATTAGTTTAGTTGTTATAATTACACACACACAAAGCGGTTATGGGAAATCCAAGATACGAAAGGTTACGCTGCAAAAAATTCAAGATATGAAAAATGTGCACAATAAATACTTATTCCACATTTGAATTTTGGCTAGAAGACAACACTGGCCATCACGTCACTGCCTTCAAAGCGCTATCAAATGTTCCGCTCTCCTATTGCTCAGTTCCAGCCCTAATGCTGTGTGTTCGTGTGTAGTATCCTGCTCTCTTATTTGTGGCCGGAGGCCCGATCACGTTTTCCAGCTCTCCTTGTCTTCATGCACGCTTTCAGTTTTGTGTTGGCATTTGCTGCGTTCACACCAATCACATGACTGCAGACATAACGTGCCTGACTGCTTTAAACCTGGTGTTCACTTGTGTCACTCTCATGAAGACGAAGGAATACCGGATTATTTTGAAACTATATGAGACTAACTGAACTGTTGCATGAGTTATGATGAGTGAATCTAGGTTTACACTGAAACGTTGTGATTCACTAGTTGCCCTTGGGATCATTATAGTTCATGTAAGTTGTAAGCCCTGGCAAAAGATTGCTGCAGATATTTGTGAATTGGATGGAAAAAAGTTATTGATAGTTGTGGACTATTATTCCTGTGATATTGAAATTGCACCTCTGCAAACTTTGTCAAGCCAGCACAAGATTATGCAGCTGAAAAATATGTTTGTCCGGTGGGGAATCCCATACGAGCTTGTGACAGACAATGCTACACAGTTTACTTCTTCTGAGTTTGCAGGGTTCAAATCCACATATAACTTTGCTCATACAACGTCCAGTCCACATTATCCACCAGCTAATGGTGCAGCCTAAAGAAGTGTAGCTATTGCAAAAAGAGTGTTGAGAGGATAAGATCCACACTTGGCTCTTATGAGCTATAGAGCTACGCCTATCAACACAAATGGATTGAGTCCAGCTCAGTTGATGATGGGACGTCAGATCAGAATGACAGTTCCAACACTGCCAAAGAATATACTGCCCAATAAGATTAACTATGAACAAGTCAGGAGAAGAGATCAACAAACTAAGAATGTGTACAAGTATTTCTACAACAGACGATACTCTGCACATTCTGTTCCCAATCTACATCCTGGACAGGGTGTAAAAAATAAACTGGATAAATAAAAGCTTGGAAAACAACAGGGACAGTTGTTGAAAGAGCTCCGGAACCCAGATCATATCTGGGTTGTGCAAACAAAAGAAGAGACAATATCTCGTAGGAACAGGAGGGATATTCAGAGTGTTCCTGAAATGCCTACAAGGTTGGAAATTCCTGAAATACCATAAGAACAGGTGGTAAATGAGGCAATTGATGGATTCACTATAGAGACTAACTCAAACATAGACTCTATGAATGAGTTCAGTACTCCAGTTTCCATTGTTCCCAACAGCAAAAGAACCCTTGCTGGTAAGGAAGTCAAAAATCTACTTAATAAAATCTACTTTACCTCCTGTAATAAACAGTAAAGGGGGAAAAACAATTTTTTTTCAGAATGGGAGGAGGGGGTACATAAGATTTGATGTTGAATTAATGGCAAAGAAGGGGTTAGGTTACTGTTTACGAAGTGCGTGATTATATAACTCTTATTTTACATACTAAGGTAAGCACATATTCTTCTGAAATGTCTACTTTACTTCTGAGTGTCTACTTTAAGGGTGCCGTAAAGGGTTCATATTGAGATGCAGGGATAGGCGTGGCATGATCACGCCTGCTCTAAAATATGTAAATTTCTTCTACAATGAGTTCTACATTTAAGGGTGCAGTGCAGGCCAGTGTTGCCAGTAACGAGTAACATCTTGCCGCTGCCTTTCAGAGGCCTTACAGAAGAATTCATGGTGGTACGCACCAGAGAAGCTCTACAGTACAGGGACTCCAGGTACGTCAAGGTGTCATTAGCAAACATTGAGGTGAAGACAGGAAGGAAATGGAATGATGGAAAAGCAGTGGAGCTGGCAGAGTCACATCTGAGACAAAACGCCCTGGTGGGCACTGTGGCGACAGGCAGAGCAGGCTTGGGCTATTTTCCAAAAACCTTGGTTAGTCAGGCCCGTGGCAAGCAAAGACACCATCTACTCCATGAAGAGGTTCGAGCTGGCGTGGAGGAAGAGCGAGCGAGCAGGGCAGTTGGACTCCGGCAGCAGGGAGCATGGACAAGGTGGGAGAGTGCACTGCAGTGCAGGATTACCTGGGCAGGCAAATGTTCTTGCAGGCAAATGTTCATCGGGTCCGTTTCCTTGTACAAGCTGTCTACGATGTACTACCAAGCCCAGCAAACCTCCATGTCTGGGGGAAGAGTGAGACATCGTCTTGCCCTCTGTGCTCTGGAAGGGGCTCTTTAGAACATCTCCTCAGCAGTTGCCCAAAAGCTCAGGTCGATGGTCGCTATCGTGGGTGCCATGACCAGGTGCTAAAGGCAATTGCTGAGAGCTTAGCCTCAGCCATCAGCGCCAGCAAATACCACCATGCTCCAAAAAAGGCAGTCCCCTTCATTAAAGCCGGAGAGAAACCTCAGGCATGCCCAAAGATAATAACAGGACTCCTCCACAAAGCCTCCAACTGGCAGCTGCAGGTCGATTTAGAAAAACAACTGAGGTTCCCTCGGCACATTGTAACAACAAGTCTCCGCCCAGACATTATAATTACCTATGAGGGTTTAAAACAGCTAGTCATCCTGGAACTTACGGTGCCCTGGGAAGAGTGTATTGAGGAAGCCAATGAAAGGAAACGAGCCAAGTACCAGGAACTGGTGGAGGAGTGCAGGGAGAGAGGCTGGAAAAGCATCTATGAGCCCATAGAAGTTGGCAGTAGAGGCTTTGCAGGACGTTCTTTGTGTAAAGTGCTCAGCCGGTTGGGTGTTACAGGGATGGCAAAGAAAAAGGCTATTCGATCCGCAAGTGAAGCTGCAGAGAAGGCCACAAGTTGGCTTTGGAGAAGGATTGATCAACCCCGGCCAGGTCGCCTGGGAGAGAGTGTATGATGTTGTGAGATCCGAAACACTCAATGATCCCAGGATACATCACTGAGGTTGTGTCCCAGAGCATCCATGCGATGTTTCTTACCTAAGTTCTTTCCATAACAAACTGACTAACAGTCACACGTGTGAAGCATTGACTAACTAGCATTAGCAGCTAACAAGCATGTAAATTGTGATTATTAATAGAAAACTGAAATGTGTGTATATATTTTTTTTCTCCTCAGATGCAGTGAAGAAGTGGAGGCTATTTTCAACACACATTGGCAAAGAAAGTAAAGTTAATAAGATGGTTTTACATTTACATTTTGTTTTTTGATATGTTATGTGTATTAAAATGTTGAACTGATAACTGTTATTTTTGTGAAGTTAATAAATATTTGGTGCAAATAAAAGTCTGTTGATGTTCCTATATTAAGATTTGACTGATTTAACATGTTGAAAACACAGTCTGCTCAGACCAGACTGAATCTACACTGTTTTTTTATAATTTATTCATTGTCCTGAATACGCAGTTACACAATATTTGATGCATATATGTAAGTGTTTAAATACATTAGTTATAAACACTGTAGAATAGCCTAATTAATGAAAAAGTGTGTACACACATTCGGAAGTGGTTGAACCTGCACGCCCGTGGGAAAAAAAATCTGTTTTCAAGATGTTTTCAATTTAAAAATCAAAACAAAAATGCTTTTTTTGTTCTTTAAAACAAAAAATATAATTATGAGTTTGCATCACTTTTTGTTTTTTACATTTTTTAAAGAAAAGAAATGTGACGAACGCAGGACATGAGAGACTTCGTTAAAGTTAGCTGCTGATTTAAAGATTCTCTTTTTCTGGCTCAATAACACAAGGCATAAGTGCTAATAATAAACAATGAGATGTTTTTGTAATCAGTGTCATGTAGAAAACGAGCTTCTAGGGATGGCTGCTACAAAACTGGCGATTGTTATGTTTTGTTCATTGATGGATGTAATAAAACTCACGAGTTGCTGGAACGTCTGACTGTTTATTCCGTACACACACCAATGACCCCCGAGCCCCCCGTCGGTGTTACCCCTATCCATCCCGTGTAATACATACAACTGGAACCATCGTAACTAGTTGTTATGCATATCAACACAGCAATAACACTGTGCAAGATCCCGAATCTCAGAAGATTCTATATACTGATCCGAAGCTTGATTCAAAACTCCCAGTCATGTGATTTAGTCTAAACGAGGCTTCAAGTGTTTTTAAATACTTTGGTCTATTTTACCAGAGTTTTCACCTTGGCTCACCTCTCCAAACATCTTTTGATTGGTCAGAAACATATGATTCAATTGCCCAACTGTCTCAAGCCAACTCCCAAAACCAAAAGTATTTTCACTAGCAAAGATAAGGCATTATTACCCTGTGGGACTTATACGCTAAGTTATTTTATAAGAATAAGAATAAAACATTTTCATATTGTCAGTGGTCAGCTGCACCAGTTGACCACCTCAGCCCTATTAAACAGTTCTTTCCTCAGTCTTTTCTTGTCCAGTCTCCCTCACAGAACTCTGCTTTGCTTGTGCCTTGATTTATACTTGAGCTGAAGAGAATTTAGTTGTGCTTTTGGATTTTTGTTTACTTGGAAGTTTATTTTCAATAAATCACTGATTTATATGCTTAGGAAACGTAACATTTCAACACCTGGTGAGGAGTTTCAGTGTTTTAATTTAATAAGGTTATGCTTTTCGTAAAGTATTGAACACATATTTTTCTATAAGTATTGAACACACTTTATTTAAAACTTTGTAGAATAGCCTTTGTTGGTGATTACAGCTTCTAGACGACTCTTGTATGAAGAGATTAGTCGTCTGCATTGCTCAGGAGTGATTTTGGCCCATTCTACCACACAAACGCTCTTTAAATCTTGATGGTTCCTTGGACCTTTTTTATGAATTTTGATCTTCAGTTCTCTCCATAGATTTTCTAGAGGATTTAGGTCAGGTGATTGAGACAATCAAGCTACTTTATTTTCTTTCTTAGAAACCACTATTTGAGAACCACTGCTCTAAAGTGTTATCCAAGAAACATGCAATACAGATTGTTGTTTTATGAACATTTATGTTTTAAGGTTTTAAATGTTTAAATGGGTGTACATTTAATGTACATGCATAAACTTTAAGAACTTTAGTGAATCATCAAACAGATGCATGTTTACTATTGTTTTATTTAATTTTATTTCATGCTTCAATCTGTTTAAAAAATCCAATAGAAATAATAGTATTCAAGTGAAAGATATGTCAGTGGTATTGCATTAACCACCATTTAAAAATGTAAACAACATACATGTAAAATAATATTTAAAACTAGGATTAAAGTGTAAAAAAACACTTCCATTTACCAGCATTACCTACAGCAAGTGAAACACATAAACAGACAGTCCTACAGTGTTCTAGGAAATTCCAAGTAAATTTTACTAGAGTTCTTTGTGTAGTTAGTTAAGTTTTACTTGGGAATTTTTAAAGTAAACCATACTCCTTTTTCACTCACAATGGTTAAAATCCAAGCATGAAAGAACCTTGAGTGAGCCTTGCTAGTTTTAATTCTGTCCCCTCTTTCATATGGGCATCCACAGAACTCTATTTGTATTGCATCTACTAGTTTGTAGCTTTTAAGCATAGTTTTAAGGTCATGTTTTTATGGAAGGCAAGCCATTTCGCCAATGGTCTCTCATGTTTCTTACCTTTTTGGTACTGGAGCCATAGCTGCTGCTGGGATTTCTTGCTGGGAAAGTAGATGTTACAGGTGAGTTCAGAGCCATATAGTGCCTCAGAGATGTAATGAGTGCCATACTGCTCAATAAACGCCAGCAGCTCGTCGCGAGTGCTGTCTGCTGTCAGTGATTTCAGCACTTTTGAGAAATCTGTTTAAAAAAAAAATCAATAAAACATGTTTTAGAAGAAAATAAAGTTTGGCTATGTGTTTAATAAAACATTAAGTTTAATGAATGAAAGTATTTAGTGAAACTTGTTTAATGTACCCCTAAGGATTCCCAATAGTTTTGTAGTAGATGTACCTTATAAACAATGTGGTTTTCCTGTTTAAAGAAACTATGATAGTTTTTAGTTCCATTTTATTTTACTATATGATAGAACACAATGTAAACTCAACATCTCAGACATTTCTTGCATGTTTTAGTGTTGTGCCCTCATCAAAAACATGCCTCAAGTCATATTCAGATAGGTTCATCCATGTTTGTGTAATCCTATTTTCTTTTACTGGAGCTCAAAATGGCTTGATGGTCATAGAGACACCCACTGCCAGAAGCAGATCTCAATGACCATTCAGATAAACTGCTAATGCAGCTAATATCAATTAAGAATTTATGCACCGACTGATCCGGAAGTGACTGCGTCAATAAAAAAAAAAGAGTATTTATGATGTCCAAGGCCAAAAGAGTTTTTGCTTACTAAAAGAAAAAGATAATCATCAGAACTGGGTGGATTTTGGTGTGCCTACAAACAAACACCAGCAGGGGGGCGTGGCGAAAGCATCACAGTGGGAGGAACATGGGGTTCATCGCTCGTTTTGTAGAGCACAACCATTTGATGACATTCAAAGACAAAAAAATACTATCTTTTCAATGTTATTAAGAGTGCAGTGATCATCTAGAGGGCTCAAGATATATTTTATACATTTTTAAAGGTGAGTGAATAGGGCACCTTTACAATTATTTGGAAGGGTCACTCATAGGCCTCATGCGATAGAAGGGATGCCACTATTGACAAGATATTACTATTACAACACTGTTAATTTAAATTAGGTCAGTTTGGCTCAAGTAACAGACACTAAATCTCCACTTTTGTTGATTGAGCAGAGGAAGCATGACATGCAAAGCCCTCCTAGATCACTGATTGGGCCGAGAGAATTAGCGCTCTTCCATCATGAAACTTTTATCAGCTGCGAGGGGTTTTTCTGGTGATGATACGAAACCTGTAAACACCTGGGGCTCTCAGAAGGGGATGAGAAATACAAACTGTGCGTCTTGTGTCTCAAGAATAAATGGTACGTTGTGGTCAATGAATTACAAAAGCAACACAAATAACAAAAGTCATTTCTGCAGTTGAGGCAATTTGTTTATTCCAAACGAATGGTTTAAACTTTTGGGAAACCACCATAAATCTCCAACTGTGCTTACAGGTAACTTCATGAATCAACAATAAAACATGCATGGTCTTATGTATCTTCGCAATATAATTCATGATTGATTCGAGAATCAAGCCAGTAAGCAGTATTTATTGAACATTAGAGAGACTTAGCAGTCATTAAAGCTGCTCAAATTAAACATTAAATTACAACCTAACAATAGATCATTTATGAATATGCTTCATAATAGGACTTCCAATCCTGTGATATGTACACACCTGTAACCCTTCTGTTTGTTCTTTATTTTCTAGGAAAGAACAATCTAGCAAGATCATTGTTTTCTCTACTGCAATAGAAACCAGCTGAAGACATTTATTAGATCAAATATTAATTTATTTATTCATAAAAAATCTTGAATCTTGTGTTTTTTCATTGTTGATATTTATTCAAACATGTTTTTAACCCATCCAGTGTACACACACAGCAGTGAACAAACACACCGTGAACACACTCCCGAAGCAGTGGGCAGCCATCGATGTGGTGCCCAGGGAGCAATCAGGAGCAATCAGGGAAACTGGTGCCTTCCTCAAGGGCACCACAGCTGTGGTTTTTGAAGATGAGATACTCAATCACACCACCTTTAACTCGGTGGATCTGGAGATCGAATCAGCGACCTTCTGATCACAAGTCCATCTTCTTATCCACCAGACCACATGTGCATTAATCTTAACTTTGCAGTTTGAAAAAGTTTATGCATCCTCTAACTTAAAGCCTTAAGTCATAGTTTAAGTATTTAAGCGTGAAAAGTGAATAAAAGAAATCCAGAGAAGAAGTATAAAAAATAATAAAAATCGCAGTTGACAGACACAAATTCATCATTCATTATACAAAACCACTCGTTTGTTCTCCATCTAAGAATGCAAAAAAGTCTCCTGAAACGGCCTGTAACACATACATCACACCGTTTATTGAGAAATAAGGACAGGTATGTTTTATAACGAGAGAGATATTGCAAATAAAACTTTTTAAACGCTCACTGTTGAGCCTTGTGAGGTGAGGTCAGTGGATACCTTCACCAGTCCAACTCCAAACCTTTCTCGAGTTTTTGCAGTGTTTTATTTTGCCACCATCAACATCTTTTAAGAAAAAATTATATATTTAACTGATTATTTAGATGACATCCGGAAGCAAAGCTGGGCGGTTCCATAGAAACATTAAAAAACAAATGCTAGCTGTACTTTACTGCGTCAAACTGAACTGCTCTGTACAATGGAAAAGAGCCATATGTCTTCTTTTACTCCAAAAACATATTTAAAGTATTTTAATATTTGAACTGAAGACCAAATATCAAGACTTAAGACAAGATTCTGTCTACAGCTTCTAGATGCTATATTTGAATATTTATTCACGTAATTTGTGTCCATCAAAACACATGTGTTAAAACTAATAAACAAATTAAACGGTATTTGTACTTTACGTTAAAATCTGCAAGAAATCAATAGATGAGTATGAAACAAAAATTGTTTTTTTTTTGTAAAGGGAATATTATAGTTGTATACCTGTGGACAATGTAATGGCACTCAGCTTGACTCGGTACAGGTTACTCCGCACCCTCCACTGTTGCATCATGGGATATCCAGTGGCTTCGTTGAACTGAGCATCTCCTGTGATATAAGCACAAAAACATGATGACGGGGCATTGATTTATTTTTGAGACAATCTATCAATTCTCCATCAATTTTTTTAAGCAGATATTTTTGCCACTCTTTTTCAGCTTCTCTGCTCTAAACTATTTTTCTTTTGTACGATGTGTTATCCATCACCTTTCTTCAAAATGTCATCAACAACACACTGTATTTTATACTAACTAAAATAAGTATACAGTTTCCTGCTGTTTTTTTCATGTAAATTAGTCACTATTTAATAATGCATTATTTTGCATATTGTTTAAAAAAACTGAAATCAGACCTGACATTGCCCATATATATTATTTTGTTTGTCTCCTTATTCTCTTGTTTTTTCTTGTATGCAGAGAAGAAATCAAACATCCGACACATCAATCCCTTTTCTTGACACGGTCACATTCATAAAATGGCTTGAATTTAAAGCACTGAAAGAAAGAAGACTGAGCCTTATTGTGCAGTGTTGGCTTTCCCTTCTCAGCCAACCAAAAAAACTAAATGCTATTTAATCAAGCTCCTGTCATGGAATTCACAATAGAAACAACTGGAGTGAAAAATAAGTAAATAAGTGAATTCTTTCTGCTCTGGTGACTTTTCTCTGAGAAACTACAACCACTGTGCTGATTCAGCTCCTTGAGTCAGGGAGCATTTTTAAGAGGATTTATCATAAGACTTCAAGAAGGGAAGGCGATGTAAAGCACAATAAAAATGTATACCATGCAATATTTTTTGCATTTTCTAGTTATAAAATGACCAAACAGATTTTCCTTGATTTATATTAAGCTTTAACTACCCTAAGTCCATTATACATCCAGTTTTACAAAAGGAAAATGTTGCAGAAGTGTGTGATTGCAAACATTGTGTCTATTTTAAAACCCTCATTTAAGATATCAAATGTCAAAACCTAAAACCCCTATTATAAAATTAGTTTATATTTTTTTTACTTTGCAATGTTTTACTGTTGGTTTTCACTTTTTGCTAAATTATCAACTCCCTTATTGTACTGTCAACTACTCTTATTGTACAACACAGTAGATAGAGTGCACAGACTGACCTGATAGAAGCTGAAGATTGGGCAGCGGTTCAGACAGAACCCCTCGACACTGCTCCTCTATTGGCAGAGGAATCACCATCAATCCATCTGCCAACTGAGGGAAGTCCTTCATCAGAATTTTATCCCTATAATATGAGGAAAAGAGATAGAGGAATTCAACAGAGATGCAGTAGGAAGCTGTTTAAGTATCTCACCTGGAGGATTTATGTTTATGTTTTCTGTCCTTCTGTCTAAATTTGGCTGATAAATGATATTCAAAAACTGAATCGTAGTTTATTAAAAACAAACTAAAAGTCTGATAAAAATGTATTTCATCAATGCAAAATTCAAAATGTTTTTTTTTTTTTTTACATTTCTTGACTAATTTCTTTTACGAGATAATAACCCAAACATTCCCAGATAATTTAACCAGGAGGTGAATAGTGGTTCTAACTGCAATATAGCATCAGCCACTAGAGCCTATTGAGCCTATTGTTATCAAGCTTATTCATCCTATGAGAGACAGTTCAGGATTCTAATAATACATTGAAATAGACAGCTAGATTTGGGTTTAATGATCAAGTTTCCTAACCTGTTATGTCCTGGTAAGCAAGTTTTTGTATTGGATGATAGATGAAGATATGCAATGTTTGTCAACATGTGTACTGTAATCTGCAAATTAATTTTTAATGATTAAAAGTAAACAAACAAAAAAGTCCAAATTTAAAAGGTAAAATAGGATATATAAGATAGGGTACACAGTACAGACCAAAAGTTTGGACACAGCTAATTCAAAATGTTTTTCAGACTGACTGACATTAATTTCTTAAAGTAATGATGGCCACTTGTTTTTCTTTACTTAGTTGCGTTTTTCTTGCCATAATACAAATGCTAACCATCTATTCAGTGGGACTATCAGCTGTGTATCCACCTGACTTCTGCATAACACAACGGATGGTCCAGACCCCATTTATAATACAAGAAATCCCACTTTTTAAACCTGACAGGGCACACCTGTGAAATGAAGACCATGGGGAGCACAAGACTGCTATTCTACAGACTTTAGAACCATTAACCAGGAGATCAAAATGTAAAATTAACTATTAAAATCAATTAATTGGGCAGTGCCATGTCTCAAGAGTGGAGATAGTAGGAAATGATAAATAACGTTCCCTATTAGACAGCGCTCAACTCTCCTCACACTTTTCAATAAACAAATCAGCATACGACCTGATGGTCACATGATCGCACCATCGCTTATAAGCAGAAGTAAATCTGTCCGTCGTTTCCTTTTTGTGAACACACACACAATCCACTAGTCCACTACCATCTCCACTGTTTTGAGCGTGTTAAGCTCCAGATTCTTCTTGCCACACCAGAAAGTCAGCCGCTCCGCTTCCTGTCTGTATGCAGACTCCTCGCCATCCTGGATGAGACTGATGACAGTGTTGTCGTCTGCGAACTTCAGAAGCTTCACCAAGGAGTCTTGGGAGGTACAGTTGTTGGTATAGAGGGAGAAGAGTAGTGGGGTCAGAACACATTCCTGGGGAGCGCCAGTGCTGATGGTGCGAGTGTTAGAAGTAAATTTCCCCATCCTCACTAGCTGTTGTCTACCCGTAATGAAGCTGGTGATCCTTTCACAGATAGAGTCAAGAACTGAGAGCTGGTGGAGCATATTCCAGAGGACTAAAGGAATGATGGTGTTGAACGCTAAGCTGAAGCCCAGAAACAGGATCCTCATATAAGTCCCTGGTTTGTCCAGATGTTGCAGGGTGTAGTGCAGCCCCATGTTAACTACATAATCCACAGACCTGTTAGATCAGTAAGCAAACTGCAGGGGGTCCAGTAGGGGACCAGTGATGTCCTTCAGGTAAGCAAACACCAGTCTCTCAAATGTCTTGATGACCACAGATGTAAGAGCCACTGGTCTGTGGTCATTAAGTCCTGTGATTTTTGGCTTCTTGGGGATGGGGATGATGGTGGAGCTTGAAGTATGCAGGAACTTCACACAGCTCCAATGATCTGTTGAAGAAGTTTGTGTAGATGGGTGCCAGCTGGTCTGCACAGGTTCTGAGGCATGTTGGAGAGACCATCTCACTAGGGTAGCAAGTAGTTGTTCCGATACCGGTGGCAACCGATACTTTTAAAATGATACCGGTGCCAAAACGGTGCCTGAACCGATAGTTTACAAAAGCTACAAAGTTATGCCAGATGACTAAAGAATACATTCAAAATGCAGTCAAAATGAATGCGTTAACGCATGCTATTAAATTGAAATGTATAATGTGTTAATTTTTTTTATGCAATTAACGTGGTTGCAGTTTTTCCTATTGTGACTGACATGCTTTAAATGAAGTATAAGACGTATACACTTTGTATGACGATGAGAACGCACAGAAAATGAACATGCTACAGCATGCGACACACATCGCACTCAAGGGGGACAGCTCAGCCTCTGTGAGCAATGACAGCCACTTAAAATCATTGCATTCTTTGTTGAAATTGGCAGTACACAGAGGCATGTGTGGATCATTGTCTCGAAGTAGCGAGAGAATGGAAAAATCCATTGCAAGAAAGAGGTGGCAAAAGTCTTGCATGCCCTTTCACATTTTGCCCTACTGAATTTCTTCAATAATGAGTAAATAATAAACATTAGGAATTATTAGATCAGTTCAAACATTTTTAAAAACATATTTGACTATAAATTCAAGATCAAATCAAAAGACAAGGTTGTCTTCAACACAGAGTTCACATTAAACAACTTTTGGTGGTATCTTGACTGGAATATGGTTAACGTTAGCTTGTTTCAAACCATGACGATTAAACGTTATGAAGAAATTACAAATTAAACGTATTTGTATGAAAAACTTTCATATTCAAACCGTTAAAATTATTCAAAAATGTAAACAATTTGTCAGTATTTAGTATTTGATGTTTTAGTAAAGTGATAAGCTATCTGACTAAATATCCACTTTTACAGCATTAACAAATTATAGCAATAGCAGACTATGGCAGAATATGAATTGCAAATAATTTGATTGAATTTAGGTTATCTAGATTAGAAGCTGTATTAGTTATGTGTTTAGGTTATTTAGATTAGAAGCTGTATTAGTTATGTGTTTAGGTTATTTAGATTAGAAGCTGTATTAGTTATGTGTTTAGGTTATTTAGATTAGAAGCTGTATTAACTATGGAGCTACCTCAGAAGTCACTTAACATGACATTATAATATGTACTTTGAAGTACTAAAGTATTTTTCAAATGAACAGTATACACTTAATACCTATAACATAATAGTATGATGTAACTTTCTCAATTGAATTTATTGAATTACTCCTGTCATAGAGACCAATTAGAAAAGCTGACACTTTAGTTATTTCCTATTATGCTTCAGGAGGGAAAGGGTGTTGCAGCTTGATTTAGGCATGTTTCGGACTTGACTGGGTCTCGATTGTCCTGGACTTGTCTTGGATTCGACAATGGCAGATTTGACTACAGCCCTGATATATATAAAATACAACAACAAAACAAATGAACCAGTTCTTGAACTTTCACTTATTAAAATAATAACAATGAATCATTTCAGTAGTACACAAACAGAAAATCATTTATTTACATGAAAACTAAAATATATGGTTTTATAGTTAATTGGTTTATAAATTAGCTTACTTTTATTTAAAAAATTAAAAAAACAAACAAATAAACATGTAACTAAATAATTTAATGGCAGATATTTAAAACTGATAACTAAAATGAATTTTAAAATTATGCGGGTTGTGATTTTGCTTTTAAATACAGCTATTTAATTAATATCAAATGCACACGATAATCCACACCTTTACAATTTCATTAAATTTGACGTGATTCCTCCTTTACACGCAACTGCTTTGAAACATATGCAGCACGTTATGTGTCAAAAGTATTTTGTCTGTAATGTAACCACTTTTAGTTTTGTGTTAGGCATTTACTCTTAAGAAAATTGTTTAATTTAGCAAACTAATCTCACAGCAGCCCGGCTGCTTTCAGGGGCCGTCAGAGCAAGTGTAACATTTGTGCCTGCATTTGTGTGCTTCTCGGAGGGTTTTTATTTGCTATGTATTTATTAAAAGTGGAGATGAGGGCTGGGGGAGAAGGGGACTGGCTTATTCATTGGACTACCTCCGTGTCCTTGTAACTGGACTGACGAATCGAATGAAGATGATCGGCACTGCTCCGACAGCTCAGGCAATAGAGTGGCACTGAAAGGGGGAAATAGTTTTTGCATTCTGTTTTGGTCCTGTCCAAACCTGTTCTAGAGGTACTGTTTCCATGTTGGAACTGGGTTTTGGTACCCAACCCTGTCTGTTTGGTACCAAACAGTGTCTACCGATGCTTCCAAGAAAAAAGCACAAATTCTCAGGGTTTTGGACAAGGAAGCACGCTTCCTGGAGTATAAATCGCCTAGAGCTATGTGCAGTGTTCCTTCAGGACAATGCTGCAGGAACATCACATGTTGGTCAGGAAAATAAAATCTCCCTTACCCACTCATACCAGAAGAGGGAGTGCATCGATCCCTGAGTTTGAAGGGAGATGCGCGGAGGCCATACTTTCAACCTCAAAGGCTGGATTTAGAACTTCCGGCAATTGAATACATGTACGGTTTCAGTGCGGGACTGGCGGAAAACATGCCTTAAACCAAATGGGGAAAGGTCGTTAAAGAGAAGATAACATCGATGGAACTAGCGAGAACAATACATTATGAGTGTTAGCCTTTCAGGGAACTGCTCGACCCTCCCATGCCCAGGGCACTAAGAGATGATGTGATACACACAAAAGTGTTTATACAATTGTGTTGTGTTTTGTATATATAATAAGCAAAAAATATAGTTATACTTGTAGATATGTTCAGGTAGTAATTGTCTACAAAGTCTGTCGTTTCCATGGAGAGGACTTTTATTTTGACACTCAATCCGGAGAATCTCCCAGGTTGACCTGCGCGCTCCTTCAGATCGCTAGAGGAGCTGCAAAAGACCAGACGTGACTCCGTGGTTGTGTGTGTCAATTATCCTGTTTTACAGGTAAATATGGACAAGCCAGCAGTACTATTAAAGTGAATGTATATAATGTTGATGTGTGGGATATGGACAAGTGTATAAAGTGATTTAAAATGTGTTATGTTTGGACTGATGTAGAAAAATAGGTTAGTGAGTGTGCTCCAGTGATCAATATAATAGAATGTAAAGTTGTATTGTTTGTTTTGAGTGAAACCCATTCGTTTAATCGCGTAAATAGTTAGGTTTTTATGGTTAAAAGGCTCCGTGAGGCGTACTCAATACTCGTGTTTGGCGCGCTTAGAGGTCACGTGACCACCCACTGAAGAGAGACAGACGGCTGCTGCTGTACAGGTGCTTTCTCTCTCTCTCTCTCTCTCTCTCTCTCTAAAATGTCCTCCAAGAGAGAAAACGTCAAATTCAGTTGACATTGTTTAAGAGTACTAGTACATACTAATATACAGATATATAGTTACATCTATAAATAATACTGATTTAAATCATTTCTGGGTATTTTGAGAGCAATTCAAAAGGGAAAAAAACGAGAAGATAAGACAGTGTGATTGGGTTTTGATGTTGTGGACACGAGTGATGATATGGTTGATACTATTGGTTTTAAGGTGACAAAATGTGAGGGATAGACAGTTTATTGTAATTGATTTAAAGCAATGTTATTTGTTATCTGATGCTGTACAATAAAGGTGCAGATCGCTAGAGGAGCTGCAAAAGACCAGACGTGACTCCGTGGTTGTGTGTGTCAATTATCCTGTTTTACAGGAACAGTAATCCGTTTGCTGGGTCTACGGAGGTGGGGCCTGCAACAGATTCTTGGGGGCTCGTCCGGGATCTGTCTTCACGTGGCACGAGGAGGCGGATCCATTAGTTTCTGGACCGTGGGACCAGGTGGCGCTGGATCTGGAGGTCGGCGGCTACTACGTCAACGGTGACCACGAGGCGCACAGCGGTTTGGACAGACATCTGTCTACATCCCAGTGGTAACAAGCATCTGCAAAGACGAAGGGGGACAGCTTCATGGCAGAGCGTACAAGAAAGCGATTGGTGTGGGACATCCGCAAAGATCTAATCACTCTACCTGCTGATGAGCTGTTTCGCATTGCCAAGGTTCTCGAGCCTGTACGAGGCAAAGATATATCTGAGCTGGACATAGAGGACAGTGAAGGGTGTTATGAGTATATAGATACCTTTATGTCAAGTGAATACTTGCTTGAAGCGGAAGATCAAGGTCTTGGTAAACTGTTGTCATTGCATGAGGATGTAAAATCAGCAAAACAGATATGCATTACAGACAGTACACCTAATGTTGATACAAACACTCACCATACACATATCTTACACCAACCTAATACTGATGAACAGACACTGACTGGTAACGCATACCTACCATCATCACTCCACCAAAACATACACTCAGTGGGTGTTGGTGGGGCGGAGTCCGAAACAGATATGGCCATGAAGAGAATACTAGCAGAATATGAAGAACTGGGCAGGAGAATCCATCAAAATGTGACACTTTCCACGCACACTGTCCCAATCAATAGTACCACCCGAAGTAAGGAAATCACACCTCCCCACCGCATTGAACAACCTCGGCAGGAGGCTTATAACAGTACATTTCCAATGGTGGGTCTTCCACATATCCAGCCTCGTGAGTTTAAGATACACGGAGGCCAGATTGGGGACCACTCGTCAGACATCACATACAACAATGTGTGTAGACAAATGGATGCTGGCTTGAGGTGATTTTTTTTTAGTGATACTGAAATTATCAGGGGGGTGCTAAGGATTATCAAGCCTGGCATTTTCAAAGATATGCTAATAAATAAAGATGATATGATGGTGAATGAGTTAAAAGGGTTCTTACAATCACATCTGGGGGATCGAAATAGCACAGAACTATTCCAGGAACTAATGTGCACTAAACAAAGTGACCATGAGACACCTCAACAGTTCTTATACCGTGTGATGGGACTGAAGCAGAAAATATTATTTGCAGCAAGACAAGCCGATTCCGATTGCAAGTATAGTGCAGCCACAGTACAAGATGTATTTTTACACACAGTATACCAAGGACTGAGTCACAAATGCAAAGACATCCGCAACGAACTGAAACCGCTGCTTGCTGACAGTAATGTGACTGATGACACTATCCTCAGACATGTCACGAAAATCACGAGTGATGAAAATGAAAGACTGCGGCGGTTGGGTCCAGCTAATAGAGTGAAACAGTCAATGGCAAATAGTGCACAAGTCCCCACTGGCATCACCAGTGACGAGAGTGGCATGACAGAGGGTGCTACAAGAAAAACCCAGAATGACACAATTAAACAACTGACTGCAAAGATTGATGCCCTCACCACTGTAGTGGATGCACTGCAACAGTCTATGACAGAACGCGTGGAGAGGGGTTGCCAATGTCCGGCCAGTCATCCGGTTTCACGCAGAGTGGGCCGCTCACGGTGTTGTGCTCAATGTACAAGAGAGGGGAGGCAAGATTGTCCACATTGCTTTGTCTGTGGTGAGGAGGGGCATCGTGCAGCTGGGTGTTTGAGGCGATCGCAATGGCAGGGAAACGGAAACCGGCCACTGCAGGGGGGCAACCAGTGACCGCAGAGCGAATGTCCCAAACTGACTCAACTTATATAACCCTGGATGTATCTGAGGAGGGAAAAGTCATCAATCACAGACATAACAACCTGAGACAAAAGGGCAAATCAAAAACAGACACCATAATTCAATTAATAGGAAGCAAAGCATTAACTCAGTGTAACTTGAATGGACTCACTGTGAAGGCACTGCTCGACACAGGAGCACAGGTGAGCATTGTGGATCGGGCGTGGAAAGAGAAATACCTACCTAATATCAAGGTGAGACCACTGCGAGACCTGGTGGGATGTGGAAACGATCTGGAGATATGTGCAGTTAATGGAGAGCCTATTCCTTTTGACGGGTGGACGGTCATCACAGTCAACCTGCTAGGAAATGAGGACCCCAATCTTTCCATCAATGTGCCTTTTCTTGTCAGCAAAATGCCAATTGAGAGGCCACTCCTGGGCTTCAATGTGATCGAAGAACTGATTCAAGGTAAACCTGAAAAGCTCATGCAAACACTCACCACACTGGTAGCTGGAGCCATTGATGTTCCAACAGAGAAAGCACAAACTCTAATTGAAGTTATCCAGAATACAGAGGAAGAGGAACAGGGTCATCTGAAAGTCAACAACAGGGCAGTCGTTGTACCGTCAGGGCAGGTTGCTTGGGTACGATGCCGCTTTAATCCAAAAGTAGGGCAGCCGGGCTCTGTGGTCTTGTTTGAGCCACACATGGAGAGTACCCACTTGAAGTGTTTGGATGTTGGAGAGGGGCTACTGGCGGTACCCAACAATGACAATTCACATATATCAGTACCCATTGGAAATTTCACTGGATGTGACATAATGCTGCCACAGGGCACGCTCCTTGGAACATGGCAGAGGATAAAAGGAATTGTGGAACCTGAAGCATCAAGTGGAGTGAGGCAGACTGTGAGGGTCCAGACAACAATGACGCAAGAAGCAGAGAAAAGCACAGGCTTGTGGCATCCTCCTGTAGAGTTGAGACATCTAAATGATGACCAACGTGAGATAGCACAGAAGATGTTATATGAGGAGTCTAGTGTCTTCAGTAAAGGTGACAATGACATAGGATGCATTCCATCCCTACAGATGTCGATCGTACTTCAGGATAATATCCCAGTTCAGAGGGCATACTCTGCTGTCCCAAAACCCCTGTTCAGTGAGGTAAAAGGCTATATACAGGAGCTCTTGGCCAAAGGAAGGGTTGTCAAGTCCAAGTCACCATATGCGGCCCCGGTGGTCTGCGTGAGAAAAAAAGATGGCAAACTCCGGCTGTGTGTAGACTACCGCCTCCTAAATAAAAAGACCATTCCTGATCGACACCCGCTACCCAGGATACAGGAGTTGATCGACACACTTGGGGGATATTCATGGTTCAGTATTTTAGACCAGGGTAAGGCCTACCACCAGGGCTTTATAGATGAGCGTTCCAGACACATGACAGCGTTTATTACACCATGGGGCCTGTATGAGTGGGTCCGGATTCCTTTTGGTCTGTCAAATGCACCAGCTGCTTTCCAACGCAGCATGGAAGAGATGCTTGACTCCTTAAGGGACGAGTACTGTATCCCCTATCTGGATGATGTCTTGTGTTACGCCAAGTCCTTTGAAGAACATGTAGAGAGCCTCAGGAGAGTGCTAAGAGCCCTTCGCTGTCATGGTGTAAAGCTAAAGCCAGAAAAGTGTGAGATGTTCCGGCAGGAAGTCAGATACGTTGGGCGGCTAGTATCATCTGAAGGAGTGAGGATAGATCCCAGGGACTTAGAGGCTGTTCGTTCACTCACAACCCGAACTCCCCAGACAGTGGGGGATGTACGGAGAATTCTGGGATTTCTAAGCTACTACCGGACATTTATCCAGGACTTCTCCAGAATTGCAAGACCCCTGTATGAGTTATTACAGACAAAGGCTGGGATAGAGGCAGGATGGCAGAGTCGAAAGAAACCTAAGGGACCGCAACTTCCTTCAAAAACTCCAGTCAAATGGATGGCAGTCCATCAGGAGATTCTGGAGAGATTAGCTGGTATGCTAGAAAAGCCACCAGTACTGGCATATCCAGACTTTAATTTGCCCTTCACCCTCCACACTGATGCGTCTGAGGAAGGCTTGGCAGCGATACTTTACCAGCGCCAGGAAGGAAAACCAAGAGTAATTGGGTATGGGTCCCGGACATTGACAAAGGCAGAGAGGAACTATCGGTTGCATAGCAGCAAGCTGGAATTCCTGGCCTTGAAATGGGCAGTTTGCGAAAAATTCAGAGACTACCTGTTTTATGCCGAGAAATTCACAGTATATACTGACAACAACCCGCTAACATACGTGATGAGCACAGCTAAGCTGAACGCAGTGGGCCATCGTTGGGTTGGAGAGCTCTCTGACTTTCGATTTGACATCAAATATCGGCCAGGACGAGTTAACATCGATGCTGACACCTTGTCCCGTCTCCCCTTAGACATTGAAGCTTTTGAGGTAGAATGTACAGAAGAGTTACCTACCAGCATTGTTCAAGCAGCCTGGCAAGGTAGTCAGGTGTCCGGGGAAAAGGATGTGGCCTGGATTGCTGCTTTATATCTGTCCACTGTAGATGAGAAAGTGGAACCATCTAACACTTTGCTGCCGACGATTTGCATGGAAGAGCTGATCACAGCCCAGAAAGAGGACATAACAATCTCACAAGTGAGGCAGTGGAAGGTTGATGGGGTCAGTCCGACTGAGGAAATGAGAGGAAATCTGACAGGAACCAGCAGGAAACTCATGTATGAGTGGGGCAAACTGCATGTTGAAAGGGGACTCCTGTACCGGAAAACAATGGGGAGGAAGCAACTAGTCCTACCATCCAAATACAAGAAACTGGCCCTTGAACATCTCCATGACAAGATGGGACATGTGGGGACAGAAAGAGTTCTTAGCTTGGCACGGGACAGGTTTTACTGGCCATACATGAAGGCAGAGATAGAGGAGTATGTGACCAGGAAGTGTCTCTGTATAAAACAGAAAAAACCCACCGTGCATGTCCGAGCCCCAATGGGTTGTATTACAACACAGTCACCTATGGAGCTGGTATGTATCGATTACCTCCACCTAGAGCCAAGCCGTGGGGGGTATGAGTATATTCTGGTGGTAATGGATCATTTTACCAGGTTTGCTCAGGCCTACCCGACCAAAAACAAGTCGGGGCGGACTGCAGCAGAGCGATTGTTCCAGGACTATATTCCTCGCTTTGGTTACCCGGCTAAGCTGCACCACGATCAAGGTCGTGAATTTGAAAACGAGTTGTTCAGAACCCTCAGACAACTGGCTGGCATTGGGCACTCCCGGACATCACCGTACCACCCTCAAGGAAACCCGGTAGAACGATTCAACCGGACCCTCTTACAGATGCTGAGGACATTGACAGACAGGGAAAAGGAGAGGTGGAAAGACTATTTACCCCAGATTGTACACGCCTATACTTGTACCCGACACGAATCAACAGGGTATTCTCCCTTTTACCTGCTGTATGGCCGACATCCCCATCTCCCAGTAGATCTGATTTTTAGTTTGGTAGAACCAGCGGATGAAACAACACCCAGCGGTTATGCCAAGCAGTGGGCACACAGGATGAGTGAGGCGTACAAGATCGCAGAGACTCACAGTCGGCAGTCAAGCAGAAGGGGAAAAAGTCAGTATGATCGGAAGGTGAGAGGAGTTGTACTGAAGGAAGGGGACCGGGTACTGGTTCGAAATCTTGGTGAGCGAGGAGGCCCAGGGAAGTTACGATCCTACTGGGAAAAAGGTGTGTATGTCGTGAAAAAGCAAGTATCAGACAACCCTGTGTATGTAGTCTACCCTGAGAACGGTGATGGGAAAAGAACCAGGACATTACACCGAAACCTGTTGCTACTGGTGAATGACTTACCTGTTGAACCTCCAACAACAACAACACCTGGATCCTTGAGACCTGATGAGAAGAAAAGGACAGTGAGACCGAAAATCATCAATGATATGGATGACAGGGACAGTTACTTGGTTGATTCTGATGAGGAGGAAAATGCAGGAGGATATTGGTTAAGGGCTCCAGACCATCAGCTGGCGTCAAAAAGTCCCCAACCCCCCGAGGAAGCTCCTATAAGGGAAAACATTTGTGTTATGCCAAGAAGAGACAATTCAGGAGAGATTCAGGACAGCCAAATGCAAAGGGAATGTGACAGTTCAACTACTTACCTCGAGGCAGTACATCCAGTCGATACTGAGGAAACCGAGAGAGCAAATACAGACAGTGAGGCAGAGAGTGCAAACAGAGCTGAGTGGGCGAGGCCAGAAGAAGAGACAAGTGTGAGAAGATCATCTAGGGAGCGGAGGCCAAGGCAGATCTATACATATGAGACTTTGGGGCAGCCTCTAATTCACCCCTACACCCCCACACTGAACTCAGTCACTGCATACATTACTTCAAACTCACCCAATTGGGGTTTGCCCAACTACATCACATTAATTCCTTACCATCATTTATACATACCTGCAGTACACACCCCTTATGGGGTCACCACATCTGTTTATTAGAAGTGGTAAAATGTTGAGCACTGGGTATTTAGGATTTGATCACTGGAGATTTTCTTATTTTTGTCAGGGAGAGTGTGATACACACAAAAGTGTTTATACAATTGTGTTGTGTTTTGTATATATAATAAGCAAAAAATATAGTTATACTTGTAGATATGTTCAGGTAGTAATTGTCTACAAAGTCTGTCGTTTCCATGGAGAGGACTTTTATTTTGACACTCAATCCGGAGAATCTCCCAGGTTGACCTGCGCGCTCCTTCAGATCGCTAGAGGAGCTGCAAAAGACCAGACGTGACTCCGTGGTTGTGTGTGTCAATTATCCTGTTTTACAGGTAAATATGGACAAGCCAGCAGTACTATTAAAGTGAATGTATATAATGTTGATGTGTGGGATATGGACAAGTGTATAAAGTGATTTAAAATGTGTTATGTTTGGACTGATGTAGAAAAATAGGTTAGTGAGTGTGCTCCAGTGATCAATATAATAGAATGTAAAGTTGTATTGTTTGTTTTGAGTGAAACCCATTCGTTTAATCACGTAAATAGTTAGGTTTTTATGGTTAAAAGGCTCCGTGAGGCGTACTCAATACTCGTGTTTGGCGCGCTTAGAGGTCACGTGACCACCCACTGAAGAGAGACAGACGGCTGCTGCTGTACAGGTGCTCTCTCTCTCTCTCTCTCTCTCTCTCTCTCTCTCTCTCTCTAAAATGTCCTCCAAGAGAGAAAACGTCAAATTCAGTTGACATTGTTTAAGAGTACTAGTACATACTAATATACAGATATATAGTTACATCTATAAATAATACTGATTTAAATCATTTCTGGGTATTTTGAGAGCAATTCAAAAGGGAAAAAAACGAGAAGATAAGACAGTGTGATTGGGTTTTGATGTTGTGGACACGAGTGATGATATGGTTGGTACTATTGGTTTTAAGGTGACAAAATGTGAGGGATAGACAGTTTATTGTAATTGATTTAAAGCAATGTTATTTGTTATCTGATGCTGTACAATAAAGGTGCAGATCGCTAGAGGAGCTGCAAAAGACCAGACGTGACTCCGTGGTTGTGTGTGTCAATTATCCTGTTTTACAGGAACAGTAATCCGTTTGCTGGGTCTACGGAGGTGGGGCCTGCAACAATGACAGTGTGTAAGATAACTCCACTTAATCTACATGTATGACTAATTAATGGCACAAGCCAAGCTGGACACACCTTTGTAAAGTTGAGACAGTGCTATACCACCTAACATGCCTGAAGTGACAGATTCAACGCTCAGATTATAGTACCTGGCGAAGGTGTTGAGTGATGACCAACCCACAGCCTTGCAGATCTCTGCCAGAGGAGAATGTCTTAACAGTACCCAGGAGGCCGCAACACCAATAATATAGTGGGCTCTCAACTGTAGAGGGAAAGGGGTGTCAGACGCTGTGTATGAGGTAGGGATGGCTAGGGATCCTAACTCAACTACATGAGTTTTGAAGGGGATGGTGGGAACTTTGGGCACAAAACTGTACAAACACGAACTGTAAGCAGCTCTCATCACCTGCATATCCCTCACCCTCTTGATCAAGACACAATCCTAATTGACAGAGTTTAAACTCTACTTGAAGTCTGACTAAGCTTTGGCCTACTGAACTATTTTTACATGGTCCAAGTGCCACATTCAAATATGATACAGTACATGACTGGACCAAGTCTGTATTCCACTAAATGCAGACGTGAGCCAGACAATCTAATACTTAATTTGATGCCCATCCAATGTCTTCATTTTAGTCTGGTGTGATAATAACATGATATTGCTGTTGTAACATGACCAGGGCAGATTCAGGCTTACCATGCATCTTCAGGAAATGATTCCTGTGAATGGCACTAATCTTCTGTACTTCTAAAGTTGCTGAAACTAAATTGCTGTTAGTGTCTGGATCGACCTTTAAAATTCTTTCGAATTTGCATCTGCATGTGCAGGGAGTCGATGCTAGATCAAGTTGCTAACTAATGTTTTGCAAACCATGTTATAGCAGCAAAGCTGCTTTGCTAATACTTCTGACTTCTAAACTAATGATAGTGTCTAGGAAAGACCAATGTTACCGCATGGCTTCAGAATAGTTCACTTTTAAATAGCAAAAATATGATATAAATATATGAAAACTCTGCTTATTATACACTCATGTTAATATTTCAAAGAAGAGTGAAGGTGTTTTGTAATACTTTAAATTCAGAAATTAATTAACCTTGAAACCGTCGACTGAGCACACAGTGCCACAAGGAAATGTGTTTTGGAGAATTTACCTGGAAGTTGGGTAAATAGCAGCACATTTCTTCTGCCAAAGATATGAAGCAAAGGTGGGTGTTGTGTTTGAGCACTAAATCATGGTAATAACAGTTCGTATTCTCTCCTCCATGATACAAAGGGAGGTTTTTCAAAAGCTGAGGAGACCTCTTTGGGATAACCATGTTCCTGACAATTTATTGAAGTATAACTAGCCACCAATTAAAATCTCTCTTCAAACACCTAATTTGTGTAATTGTGCCTTTGTCTTTCCATGAAACATCAAGATAGCAGAAAATCTATTCATTATCAGCTGCATGTTTCAAAAAAACATTTTTCATTTAATATATTTAACTATATGTTGTTATGTTTATTTTTATATATAATTTTTGTTTATGAATTTAGCAAAAATATAATGTTTTTGTAAATGTATTTTATGTTTTTCTTGAATTTAAAGTTTCTTTGGCAGGCTTCTAGGCAGTATATGAATGATTCCAGCACTATTGTATGTTCTAAAATTAAATGAATTATTCAGCTGCTGGTTCAGGTAAAAGTGAAAAAAAAAAACCTGAGCCAATCCAGATTTTATGAGACTTCGTTTTTCAGAGTTTTTGTTCATTCCCTTCTAGCATAAGTTTCTCCACCAGGTGGATTTATGGTGTCTAAAGTGAGAGTGGCTGGTGGTCTCAATCATATAAGAGGCCTTTTAAAAGCAAAGGTAGAAAAGAGTGTGCTCTTGCTGTCCATCTTTCATCTGATGCAATCAATACTTTCATATTTTCAATCTCCTGGAAACTCATAAAACATGGTCTCAGTTCAACTGGTCGAGGTTTGACATGACCTGCTTTCACATACTGGAAGGGGGGAAAACATGAAAAATACTGAAGGGGATTGACGTATGTGAGACAGAAAGACAAAGAGAGAGGGAGGGGGTGTGAGAGAAAGACACCTGGAAAAAAGTGAGATACGGAAACAGAGAAAGTAAGGCGAAAGAAGAGAGAAAAGAGGTGTAGAGCAACAGAGGAACCTCTGTTGTTCAAGCTTCAAATATCTTGGCAGTGTTGGGTGTCATTCTACTGATTAAGAATCAACTTGGTGTGTTTTAAAGTGGTTCAGAGTGTTGATAGGTACTGTGAAAAGGATAAAGTTTATTCAAGACTTGAATCGCTACGTTGGTGTGTTTATTCTCCAAATCACGATATTTGACTATCAATAATAGAACAATTAAACAAGTTAACTGAAGCACAAGATTCAAACATAATGCAATATGTCTGTAAATACAAATTATGGTGTGATCTGTGCAAAGAATCATGGGATACTGAACTCATCAGATGTCTGAATGCTACATTTTAAGCAAGGAGTCTTCTGGAAGGAGTGAAACACTGTTAACATATAGTTTCTCTGCTTGCTAAGGCTTCATTCTTCTAAATGGAACTTTTGGCAATTTTTACCTCACATTCTCATGTCATTTTATATACATATACAAAAGACACAGCTACACATGTACTGTGGCCCTCATTTTACAGTTTATCATTAAAAAAATTATAATGACATATTGTTTTTTTAACACTAACATATTGTTTGTTTTATTTGAAAGACCTTTAGCTACAACAAACTGCCGTGAAGGCTACTTAATATGCCTGAAATCCCTTCTTAGTTGCACCAGTTTGAGATTTCATAAAATACAAAAAGTGCTCACGTTTCAATTTAACAGGAATTGCTTTAGTGAAAGTATAAAAACATTGTATTTTTATTAAATTAGATTGATTTGAATTTTGATATTTCTTTGGGAAATCACAAATAAAAGTTTGAATATGAACATTATTAACTGATTGTTGAACAAAATAAACTGACCACCAGATGTCCCTCTTTTCTCATGTTGATTAGCAACCTTCTCAACCAGCTTAATTCTTGCCATCCCTGCCTCCTTCTTTTCATCCTCCAATCCCAGATTTTTTTCTCTCTTATTTTTCTCACAACCACGCACACAATTCTGTCCTTCTCAGTTTTTTCTCTTTTAACTTTTCTTTTTCATTAAGCTCTCTCATCACTTTCTTTCTTTTCTGCTAGGGCATTAACATTCAATACAAAGCATATTAACTTCCCAATAAATACACAGTCCTCTAGCAAACCATCATTGACGATTGAACATCTAGATATCCATTAAGGAGTGGAAAATGCAGAACCTATGTACTTCTTACGTGAGTAAGCTGTGTAGGTGCAAGCTCCTGAATTCAAGTTAACATTTAAAGTTACACAAGATTTTAACTATCTAATGCAATCTAATTTGCATACCATGGAATGTATACATGCTCTTACCTTGTCTATTTTTGTCCACTTTGACACTGTTGTGTTTTGGACTTATGGATAAAACTGAGGGGCACCTTGATTATCAAATAAATCATGAAATAATGAAACAACTGGAGCGAAGAAGGACAGAATAGATTTTTTTCTGCACCATTATCCCTTTAAACTTTGAGGTTAGTGTTAACTAAAGAAATTGATCATGAGTTATTCTGTAATAAATCAGCCGGTGTTACCATGAATACAATCTCCTGTGTTTTTAAATTATATTTGTATGATTTACTTACATTACTGTAAGCTTAAAGGCTGATTACTAAAACATTGCCAACCTCGGTTTCTTATCAAATTAAAAGTATAGATAGGTCTATACGGGTGAGGTCTAACTGAGGTGACAAACTTAAGAACTTGCACAAGTTTGAAGATTAAAAAAAATTCTATTCACTGTATAACCTTTTACATCAACATCATCATCAACACTTTGTGGACTACTTGAAAATAAACATAACTACCTTGTTATTGGTTGCTGAATGAGATTATTTAATACAATACAATATAGTATTAATATAGTATAGGACAAGTAAGGTAAGGTTGCCAGGTTGACCCAATAGCCACCCTTTTCAACACTGCCCACCCCCCAACTGTGCCTCAAGGTTAACCCAATACCCACAAACCAACACCTTTCACCACCCCCAAATCTCTGCCCGGAAACCAAGCAGTGCTAGTTTTTGGTTAACCAGAATCACATCATTCTTGCAGGATTTCCAGAAACTGTGCAGGGCTAGTTGCCAGGTTTACAAATACCCACCCACTAGCATAATAATTTACTTGCATTATAACCGTCAAGGCACACCTCCAATGATCATTTAGTCATAGCACTACAATTACTAAACTCCCGAGCTCCTTCTTTTCATTCGCCAGATTGCAAGATTTTGTCTCACATCTGGCTACGGTCCTACAACATCTTTTGGGGGGCATTATTAGGGCTCAGGTCCTCCAGCTTGTCCTGGACTCCTCACTTGAACAGCTCGCCTAGTAGCATTACTAGGAGATTATAAGCAAGAGCAAACTTGTGAAATTCCTCTGTTTCATTGACATCATTTGTGGTGTAATTATGAGTTATTTCAATCAGCTTGATTCAAGACCTCACCACGTTGTGCATTTTTAATTGCAACCCCTATTTTTAACTTTCCCAGTAGTTCGGAC
Source organism: Danionella dracula (assembly GCA_900490495.1). Classification (NCBI taxonomy): domain Eukaryota; kingdom Metazoa; phylum Chordata; class Actinopteri; order Cypriniformes; family Danionidae; genus Danionella; species Danionella dracula. The sequence goes on along the minus strand of UELW01000055.1, from coordinate 502,876 downwards.
TCCTTCGCCCTGGCCTTAAGTATAGACTTAAAAAAAAAAAAAAAAGGCAGTTGGTCAATAAAAATCTCTCATACCACCTCATACCAGGGAAGGAAGCGTCAATTCCTAAGCTGAAGGGAGATGCGCGGAGGGCGTACTGACCACCTTGAAAGGCTGGACTTAAAACTTCCATCAGTTAATATAAGTGCAGTTTCAGTGAGGGAGCTATGGAAAAATGCACCATAAACCAATCGGTCTTTTAGAGGGAAGATAACATAGATTGAACTAGCTGGAGCAATAGTTTACAAGAGTTAAAACTTCTGGAAACTGCTCGGCTCTCCCTTGCCTGGGGTCATAAAAGATTCAGCCGTTAGTTCCTCATAGAGGGGACATATGCAAACAGTACATAGGAATACTTAGTTTACTCTACTATGCCTGTAACTCTACTTTGCCTGTTGCTTACTCTACTAAGCAAATCGATCACTAAGGAATGGTGCAAGCCAAGCTGGACTTTGTACATCTTGACAGTGCTACCACCACTTAGCATTGCTGAAGAAACGGATTCATTACTAAGGTTATAGTACTTGGAGAAGGTGTTGGGTGTCATCAAACCCAACACCTTGCAGATCTCTGCCAGCAGAGTACCTCTTGCCAGCGCCCAGGATCAGGAGAGCTGTTTTTGTTGACAGAAATAAGCTCTAGAATGGATGACCTCAACGTCCTCTCAGGAAAATAGACGGTTCCAGAAGGGAACTAAGGATAACCTAGAGATTCTAACCCTTCTGGTCTCTGAGGAATCTGACCATTAACTTGTGTCGTTTCAGGCCACTTGTCAACATAACAAGCTCTGACAAGACACAGTGTTTTGAACCACAGATGTGGCATAAACGGGGGTCCTGTGCACCTTAATTATAGTGGAGTTCCAGAGAGTTCAAAGAAGGTTGATCGGACCAAATTAGGACCTCTGCCTCGTCCTGCCTAATCTTGGTCTCCATTCACACTTCACCATTAGTTCACAATTGTGGCCATGGACTTGCGGACAAGGACAGCATTCGGAACTGCAATGCATGCCTCCTGGCTGCGCTCATGCATACTCATAGTCACAGCATCTACCGTGGCGGCATGAAAGAACGCCAGCCTTGTTCAAATGTGTTATATGACAGAACAGTACACTTCTCTACACATTCTAATCCTATGACTGCTGCATTCTTATGTTTACGCCCAAAACAACCAATACTGCTATCAATCTATCTGTCAATGCAATCGATCCACTGCATCCACAGATTTTCGTGGTCATGACATGTTTGGAAACACGCTACAAACTGTCAAACGGCAACAAGTTCTCTGCTAACAAAAAGGAGTCCTACTTGGTTTGATGAAAGGCAGGGAAAGAGGAGAGTCTGGGACTGTCAGTGACTCAGGCATACTGTGAACAGCCGAAAAATAGTGCTGGTTGCCAAACACCAGATCTCTTGATCCTCAAAATGGGAATATAATCCAACACTGATGTGAAATATTTCACCAGTCACTTGTGCCTGAGAGATCTGGCTCCAATGAGCCAACACAAAGAGTGTCACGCTTGCATCTGCTTTATCGTGGGGGTGTGGTCACGTGACCATTTGTGCGGCCACTCATTGGTGTAATAAAAAGATTGTGGAGAGAGGAGAGTGCTCTTTGTGGAGTTCCCATAGTTGTGACCGACTGATGGGGAGCAAGTCAGTTGTAAAATTGGGCACAGGTGAAAAACATTAGACTATCAAAGAACCATGAAACAGAACTAAGGCCACAGAAGTGTGGTGGCCTATAAAGGGAGGAGGATTAATTACTGCATATGACATTAAGACTTTACCACTAAGGGTTGTGAAAACCCTGTAGTGGTAAATAAGATGGGGAAGGGGGTTGTGCAGAGAGTGACTAAGCAGCTGTCCATTTGCCCCCTGAAGCCCAAAGCACCCTTATGGACCATTAATTTAAAATACTGTTAATAAAATAATTTACATAATTTAATGTCAAATCTACATTCAATTATTATAATGTACAAGATTTTAGATTTCGGGGTTGGATCACACACTTCTAAGTGTTGTAAACTCTGTCAGTAAGCACCAATCGCAGTGCCTGGGGTAGAATCACCCCCTACCCACGCTTACTCCCCTAAACCAGACATGACATTCTGCCCCAAGACAGCGACCTTGAGGACAGTTTTCAGAACAGGCAGATGTCCTTAGCCCCATTAGCTTTTTCCCTATCAGCAATATAGACAAGGCCTGCTAGAAATATAAAAAAACAAGTGGGAGAAAAGGTCTCCTAGAATACAAAAATCATGCAGACCAAACCTGATTAAAATAAACTGCAAGCTAGAGACCACCATAACTGAACCCACAGAAAACAGGGTAAACATAGCACTTCTAAACGTTAAGGCATTTCGAAACAAGACACACCGTGTAAATGATATTATTTTAACAGATAACTTTGATTTTATGCTGTTAACTGAAACATGGCTAAATAACGGCTATAGTACAACCATACTACACGAGGCTGCACCAGGAAACTATATAGTCATGCCTCTCGTTCTGATAAGAAAGAAGGTGGAGTCTCAAGAATGTACAAGAACATTTTTGAATACAAACAGGTCAATCTTAGGGATTACACATCTTTTGAATATTTGAGTATAGCTTTAAAAGACACCAATTGGAAACTTCTCACAACCTTATACAGGCCTCCAGAGTGCACTGCAGGATTTACTGTTGATTTTACTGAACTGCTCTCAGCTATCTCTTCGAAGTTTGACTCTAATCACTGCTGGGGATTATGGACAAGCCCGATAATAAGGCTGTCAAAGAACTCAACAACATTTTAAACACCTTCGACTCGACACAACATGTTCAGGGTGTCACACATTGTCACGGTCACACACTGGACTTAGTAATTAGTAAGGGTTTAAATATTTTATCCATCGTTGTGCGAGATGTTGCTTAGTCAGATCACTTCTGTTTTTGTAGATGCGTCAATCTCCCATGTCAAAACTGCAAAATTTGCACACAAAAAAAACTGCTGTATTTCAAACACCAAGCATTACTGCTGGCACAGCTGGCTTCCTTCTTGATGCATTTACTTTAAAAATCAAGTCTGTTATGGACGATATCGCACCTATAATGGTCAATAAGAAACCTGGGATAAAACCAGAATAAAAACACCCTGGAGAAATTCAACAAAAGTTGAAAAGAAATTCAAAAAAAGACTTTGCAGGAAGGCTGAAAGAAAGTGGAGAAAATCCGAACTTGTCATCCACTACAACCTTTATAAAGAGTCTTCGTGCTTTTAATTCAGAATTAATCACAGTTAGGCAAGAGTTTTTCTCAAACTTAATTAATAACAACCTCAACTATACTCAAACTCTACTTGCAACGGTAGAGCTGTTAACCCACCAAACCAGACTCAAAGTGAGTTTCTGTCCAAGGACAAATGCAATGAGTTTGCTTCATTTTTCATCAATAAAATTAGTAACATCAGAAAAGGCATTAGTGCTATTCCCTGCAGGGCTGGGGATAGACATTCTCAGCCCCCACTCTTAAAGTACACCTTTAATCTGATCAATAGCAAACCATTAATAGAGACGATTCAGAGCCTTAGAACATCAACATGCAGTCTTGACACTCTACCAACAGTCTTTTTTAAAATGGTTCTTAGGAGCCTAGAAAAGGACCTCTTGGAAGTTTAGAACACCCCCTGGTGCTCCGGCTCTTTCCCAAAATCCCTTCAAATCGCAGTGGTAGAGCCACTACTGAAAAAGACAAACTTACATAATACTGTACTGAGAAACTACAGGCCCATCTCACATCTCCCTTTTATTTGTAAAATTATGGAAAAGATTGTGGCAAAACAACTTATTGAATTCTTGACCCTAAATGAACACAAGGATTGTTACCTGTCAGGTTTCAGAGCTCATCACAGCACAGAGACAGCACTCTTGAAGATAGTCAATGACATCCGGTTAAACACTGATTCAGGAAAACTAACTGTCCTCGATCTTAGCGCTGCTTTCGAAAGAATTGATCACAAAGTCCTTCTCGATAGACTAGAAAACTATGTTGGTTTTACAGGAACTGGATAAAATGGTTCAGATTGTACTTAGAAGGAAGAGGTTTCTATGTGAACAAAGGTGATTACATGGCGAAGTGGACTGCAGTGTCATGTGGAGTCCCTCAAGGCTCAATCCTTGCTACTCTACTATTTAACCTGTACTTGGATCCACTGGGCCAAATTATGAATAGGAACCAGATATCATACCATAGTTATGCTGATGGTACACAAATGTATCTAGCTATCTCCAAACTTAGTAAAACCCCATAAACTCTCTATGCCAATGTCTTGAAGAGATAAAAACTGATTGCAAAACAACTTCCTTCAATGAAACCATGACCTAATAACTATAAATTAGCTCAGGAATCTTGAGGTGATTCTGGACTCTGATGTCAGTTTCAATATCCATGTTAAAACAATGACCAAATCAGCTTATTACCATCTTAGAAACATTGCAAGAATCAGATGCTTTGTTTCCAGACAAGATTTAGATATACATATATATTCATGCTTTCATCTCCAGCAGGCTGGACTACTGTAACCGTTTTCTCACTGGTTTCCCAAAAAGACCATTAAACAGCTACAGCTTTTTTAGAATGCAGCGGCTCGATTTTTACCCAAAACTAGAAAGTCAGAACACATTTCTCCAGTACTTAAGTCTCTACACAGGCTGCAAGTCTCCTTCAGAATAGATTTTAAAGTTTTACTGCTGTTATGTAAGTCCAAACATTACTTAGCACCTAAATATCTATATGCTCAGTGAATACACACCAAACAGAGAACTGAGATCAAAAATACATTAGATCTACCACAGGTTAATTTCAAATAGGGTAATACTCCTTTAGTTACCATACAGCCCATAGTTTGAACCAGGTTCCAGAGGAGATCAAGGGTGCCAACACTTTAGTCATGTTTAAATCCAGGCTAAAGACTCACCTGTTTAGTTGCCCTTTTGTTGACTGAGCATCAATATCCAAACAACCTTTTTGGTTTAATTTTAATTACCTTGTGTACGAAATGTACTATACAAATAAACTTGCCTTACCTAATATTCTCAGTTATCTGATGCCGAGTTTGCTGAGAAATGTAGTTCCTATGGTTAAAAAACAGAAAAGCAGTTTAATAAAAAAAAAAAAACTACTACAGTTATACTACTACATATATAAAGGTAAGTTTTTTATGTCATAAATTACTTTAAGAAAGTCTATGAGGATGGATATTAATGGAAACGTCCTGACTGATCAAGCCCACCTTTTGACGTAAAAATATAAACGGTGTCATTTATGCTCAAAATTGATCTACTCTCTTGCACTGAAAAACTATTTTAAACAAGAACTTGGTTATTTAGTGAGCCAGAGCTGCCTAACGTTGTGCCAATAATTAGACACAAAAGCTTAGCTCTTCGTGTTAAAATGTAAAAGATGTGGAATATTGTTTATATTCATATCTTATCACCCTTTGAAGGAATGAATAAATTAGCTGAGTACCACTCTCAGAATGTGTTAGCATATCACAGCTTGCTCATATTTTAAAACATTTTAAGCTTCACATCGTAAAATTCACATGCCTGTTGTTTAAGGTATATGTTGTTCATTTGATTTTTTGTTCATTTTATGTACCCAATAGTTTTTTGTATGTTTGTAATTTATTTATTTTTTTATCTTAATGAAATTAAGATAAATTCAAAACCTGTATTTAGACATTGTTGGCGTAACTATTTGATTTACATCTTTTTTATATATATATATATATTTTTTTTTTAATACACCTTTCCCTTGAAAGGTATTTCATGATTTAATATGACATGAGACGACCTTATATGCTGTAAAGATTTATGTTTTTTTGACACCTCTCTGTTTTTTTCACAGATGTAAAACCTAACCCCACTCTTCCCAACTGTGAATGCATGATTCCAATTAGTGAGTAACTGATTTGTTAGAGAGATATATCTCCCTATATCAGTGAAGAACAAACACATAGCAATTCAATCTCCAATAGTCATCTATACGTTTGACATTTTTAAGTCTGTACATTCCACACAAGTGCAAGCACACAAACAAATGTGATTCCTACTTATTCATATTTACTGTAGCTTCTTTTTTGACAGAGCATTCTCTGTGCAAGTCTTCTGTGAGAACTGCACCTCCCTACAGTGGATGGAACTTTTTAGAAAAAAAATTCAACTTTCTCTGGAGAGGGATCATCTCTAATACTGTACTGTGAGTTACTTTGCATAAGCGTGATGGATGATGTGCACGGTGGAAAGTTAATCTGCAGGGATTTTTCCTGAATCACACACTTGTCTCTCAGGATAAAGGGGTCAAAAAATACTGAGCATTACAAGCATGGATGATTGCCAACTACCTTCTGTGCCTTTCTGCACAACCCTGAGAGGAAATTGTTTTTGCTCATCAATTTTTCATTTCACCACACTTGAATATTTTGTTAAGAGTATATTTATACAGCACTGTTTTGCCGTTAATTCAAAGCATATTCAATTGTCTTAAAGTTGATTAACAATTTAAAGTAATATTGGCATAAGAAACAAATTAATCTATACTGTTAAGTTCCCTATAAATACACAATTTAGGTTAGCTTTGTAAGGAAACTATTTCAATAGGGGGAATATTATGAATCAATATTTTAAAATCAAGTATAATCAAGACTCAATTATAGACTAAAAAAGCTGTTTAAGGCTATTTACACATTTAATAGCATATTTAAGTAATGTTTACGCAACAACAAAAAACCAAGAATACCACATAACGTAGAAAGAAAGTACCGAGATAGTTACTCCAAAATTATGAAAATCGAGTGACAAAAGTGGGTAAATTGATAACTCTATGTCTGCACTGCGTTAGCTAGCTGTGTGCAGCATATACACTCCGTTTCTTTACTCACTTGCAGTTTCTGTTGATCACTTTTTTCCTTTTTAAATTTGGTCACTGATCAAAGCGCATCAAAAACAGACAAACAAGCGTTAGAGATAAAACAAGGAGAAAAAACAAGTTAAGACTAGTTATTACACAGAGTTTAAATATTGTATAGATTTTGAATGACAGGAAGGTCTCGGGCTCAATCGATGCCCGTTCCAACCCACGAGATACCAGGGCTCACTCTGGCTTTACTTAAGCCCTTCCATGAGGCCTGGTCACCATTACATGGTAGGAGCAGAGCTCCTAGAAGGCAAGAGACAATAGAGGCTAGTTCAAAAAGAGAGTTCTCAGAGTTGTCTTAGATTTTAAAGGCTGGATGGTAATGTCCAATGGCAATGAGCTTACCACAGAGAGCATTCTGGGCAAGTGAGCCTTACACCACTACACTTCCCTCTGAAGCTTATACACTTAGATTGAGATTAGAACAACACAAAATGCTACAAATTCATAATGATGTTTTATATATTCAAACTGTTTAGTTGTGCAATCTGTGTACATGAATAAAAGTATAATGTTTGGATAAATAATTAAACATATACAAACAGTTAACTAAAATTAAAATAAATAAATGTGTATGTAATAAAGTATAATAATCAATATTGATTAGGTGAATTTATACCTAAATAGCTATAAACATTAATCAGTGAATTTGTTCACTGTGGTTAAATATGGTTAAACTATTTCTCAATAAAACCACAAATTAATAAATACTATGTGTCAGGTCTTTTTCTTTGTCTTATCAGCTGGTTAAGCGTCACCCCTGCTAATTCATTCATCAGCGGCAGCTGTTTTTGTTTCACTCATTACCTGGATTTTTAAGGACCCCGTTACTCACACTTCTCTATGAGTTATTGCACTACCTTCTCAGGGCAAACCACTTTTCAGCCATATGTTGTCGTGTGTCCTCTTGTCTCTATTTATTAATCGGTGGTTTCATGCTTCTCTCTGCTCCGTACTACCGTTCCATTGTAGTAATTTACTAACTGGTTAGACTGATCAGAAGAAGCTTTCAAAGGCAGATTCAGATATAAAATCTGAATTTTTTGTCTCTGAAATTGGCCCATTAAGGAAGAGCTCTAGAGCTCCCTTATCATGTAGTAATCTTGGAGTTAAAATGTAATGCCTTTTTTAAAATGATCAATTCCAAATTAAGTGTAGTAAATAACTCCTTATTCTTGGTTCATATTCCATAAGCTGTATAATCTAATGCATTGTTTACACATCAATGATAATAAATGTTTGAACCTTTTTAAGTCATTCTTCTTTTACTGAAACACTTTTAAGGGTTAATACGAATATTAACATCTAGTGTGAGTAAAATTAAAGGTCATTGAGTGGGTTAATACTTAATATTATCATTAATAATTAATATGTTAATTTATTTGGCTGTGACCAAGAGTAATGGTAAAGATAAAACCTTTTTAAATCAATCATGGAGTCAGAATTTATGTAAATTATTAAAAATCTTTTAGCACTGTTTCAAGACAGAACATCTGAGCTTTCAGTCCTGACTGGTATGCGTTTTTGGACCAAGCACCGGTACCCCTACACTATGTTACATGATTGAGAATGTGCATAAATGAATAAGGCCATGTCCACTTTTTCAGAGAATCTTCAAAGTCAAATATCTCTAAAACAAAGCACCTACATGTGCGGCGGTTGTTTTCTTTACCCTAGTAGAGAGTGTATTATAATATGATGTCAATTTTGCATAATGAAGTAGGCCACATCAACTTTCCCACAAAAAACTTAAAGTCAAATATCTTTGAAACGAAGTAACCTACCGGTGTGGCATTTGTTTTATCTTGATCCTAGTGGAGAGTGGATTTGAACTTGAAGTCATGAAATTGCATAACTTAGTTCAGCCACGCCTAACTTTCTATGTCAACTTCAAAGTCAAATATCTTGGAAAAGAAAAGACATACAGGTGGAGGCGTTGTTTTATCTTGATCATAATCTGAAAAGTTTTTATTGTTATGCAGAATCAAAACTTATCAGCATTTTAAAAATATTTTTTTCTCTGAACTTGCTTAAGCCAACATCAAAGTTTGGCTACCAAACTTTTAAATATAGTTTTATTTAGCATTGGTAAATGTCACTATTTCTTTATGTGTTTATATTTAGGGATTGGAAGGCTGTCTTATTTATGGAATGATCATAATAAAGGGTTTTTTTTTTTTTGCAGTGGTAGGTATTATTTGCCAGATATCAATTTTTTTGTTCAAACACAAGTACCACTGTTAATAAACACACTCTAATGATGCACTGACTCAGGATGCATGGATATACGTAGATATCTTATTCCTAATCAATTCCTAATAATGAAAGGATAGCTAATAATTGTCATAAAATCAGGAGGTTCTCAATAATCTAATCCCTATTCTTGTAACCTGGAAGTTGTAGGACATCTATACAGATCTATATCAGTCAGAAGAGTTTCATCAGAATCTCGTTTTGTCTGTCAAGAAGGCACAGGCATATGTTTGTGCAACAATTTATCTTTTGCTAAGGTTACTCATACTGCTAAATGAGGAAAAACTTATAACAAATGTGGAATGTATATCTATTTGCATCTGTGGACCACATATCTCTTAATTAGGGTGTTCCCCTTTAGTCGGTCACTCGATGTATGTTGGAGACGACTATGGGAGCACCGCACCCATTTCTTTAACAGACCTGCTGATGGTTATGTCATCACGCAACTGGTGTAAAACAGGGGAGGATACGTCTAATGTTCCGCAAACTTCACCCACATGAGTGGCTCGCGAGAACCAAACATAAGCTGTTGTACTATAATAATCACTTAGCAAGTGAATTACGAGGTCTGGCAACCAGCTTGATTCTCCTGCTGCACCAAAATGTTGTAGTCTTTCTCTTAAATGTGAGCATTGTTCTGCAGGTCTGTCTGAAGCCAGACATTGCAGCCCTCTGGATTCAATGGATTGATTGCATTGAAGGACATCCACGATGCAAGTCTCGAGCATTGAGTATACACTCTGAGGCTGTATTCGAGGGCTTGGACTGTTTTATTTCACTGTTCTAGACGGTAACGCATAAGATCGAGGTTGGCTTAATTCAGGCCACTAACAGGAACATCGCAGCTCCTGCTCGCAAGAGCTAGTGAGTGTGGGTTTCACGTGATCAGGAGATGTCCCCCAATGACCAATCAGTAACTACCCGCATAACTGACTGCATGAACAACATCTCTACTTGGATGAAGAACTTTCACCTACAGCTCAACATGGCCATGAACTTCTAGTAATCGCTCTGTGCATCACGACCTCACCATTCAGTTGGAATCCCCAGCAATCACCCCTTCTCCTTCAGTCAGGAATCTCAAGAGTGATTTTGGATGAACAGCTGTCCTTCAAAGACCACATTACCAAGACAACTTGAGCGCGTGGGTTTGCACTGTTCAACATTCAAAAGATCAGGCCCTTCTTAACTGAGCATGCAACTCAACTCTTGGTTCAGGCTCTGATTCTCTCACATCTAGACTACTGCAACGTTCTCCTATCAGAACTTCCAGCACCACTTTACATTCAAATCACAGATGCTGGTGTACAAAACCATCTCCAAATCAGTTCCTTTTTTACCTCCAGAAGCCCATACACTCCTACATGCCCTCCAGAACCCTGTGCTCAGAGACGGAAGAGTGTCTCATAGTTCCATCCCACAAAGCAGAAAATCTCTTTGCAGAACCTTCTCTCTCGTTGTGCCTGGCTGGTGGAACAAATTCTCTGATCCACTCAGGAAAGCAGCAACAGCTTTCAAAAAGCAACTGAAAACGCTTTTCTTCAAGTAACACTTTCTGTAAAAAAAACACGTTTTCCCCTCTTCTCTCTTTATTTTCATCTTGCTATGGTTGATTGATCAGTTGATACAACTTCTATTATGTGCGAGGTGAGACTTTGTGTAATAAATTGCATATTGTCTCTCCCTACTATAAGTCACTTTGGACAAAAGGGTCTGCCAAATGCATAAATGTAAATGTTTTATCACAGTGATGACAAGTCCTCTTAAGCATCAAACTCCTAATCCATGTTGCTTTGGACCTTAGTTTATTTACTGGAGTCATCCTCAAAATGTTTCCACAAAGTTGGGAGATTGTAACTGTCTAAAACCTTTTCTATTCAAAATAATTCTGAGTTCCTTTTAGTGGAACTAAGAGACCAAGTCAATGTTCTTTCAAAATAACCCAACCTCATAAATCCCCTCCACCAAACACAATTAGGTCAGTCAATTGCCATTATAAAACCCAGACTCATCCTAGTTCGTGACGGAAGAAGTTTAAACCATAAACATTTACAGTAGATTAATACCTCATTGGCAGCAGCAGCAGCAGAAGAGTGTGGGACAGCTTTGTTTATGATTCAATGTGTAATGGCATGCCTTAAAATACCATTTGGACTAAAAAAGACAGTCACATTCTACTCGTAATTTGAAACTGTATTACACTTCTGACAATTATTACCCATTATCAGAGGTTGCAGTTACTGTTAATATGTAACTGTACATCACATTGGTTTGTAGTACACATAGCTCACTAACAGTGTGTATATTAAATCTGAAGTGAAACGGTTTTTGGATAACAATGACTTTTGGAATAATAAACCAATGAAGTTATTACTATTACAGTAGAAGTTTAAATTACTGATTTTATAGCTGTTCATCAGCTTGGTCTGACATCTTTTTCATGTTGAGGTTAAATAATAAATAATATATGCTGTTATAATAAAAAGTTAGGGTTGGATTCGATCTCGCACCTTTCATGTTTGATATACAAGACCATTAAACTTGCGCTACAAGACCTCAAACATTTTATGTATGTCTACTCATTGATTGTCAATTAAAGTAAAAAATAAATTAATTAAATAAATGAATAAAATAAGGGAAGAGTTTTAATTCAAAAACTTTTAGCGACCAACTAATACATTAATTTCAAATTCATATAGGCAATTTGTCTGAAATTCCTTGAGACTTCCATCTTTTAATTAATTGTGAGGTTTCAAATTAAACGCTTTAACTTGATAAAAGGTCTTACTGTACTCATTATTTAAATTATTTCAGAAGAAGCCTAGTTTATTCACTAAATTTAATTGAACTTTTCTTTTACCAAAACAACATTTTTAAAACGACATTTTAATATACAAGGGAACAGAAAAGAACACACACATTTACATGAATCAAAATTTGTCATGTTCATTGTCAAGAACATAAACGCACTGATTTTAAGTTATACATTTTATTTTGAAATATGAGGAGATAAAGTGATCTTGTTTTGGATTCATTTTCAAACAAGCCACATTACTAGACAGTGTGGATATGACAGTGTGGATCATAGAAATCTGATGGACATTCTCCCCAGCCAAGTTGTAAGGGCAGATACCTCGGATGTTTGGTCAAAAATTCAGCCATAATTCCGGATATACGTGTGAGGAAAAACACATAATCGGCCTTTCGTCAGAGGTGGTGGCTGGCTTGACTGTGGTGCGATTCCAGGTCTTTCAGTGTCCGCAATCAAAGTGAGGTAAAGTTAAACAGGACACACCCTGAAACTTTGAGTGCCAAAGCAACTTAATACAATTTCTGAAGTGTATTTTGGAGAACATTGTAAAGACATTAAAGATTAAGGTCACATCATGCCAAAGGGAAAAATAGGTTGCCTTTAGCAGAACTGGAGCTCAGTAAACACTCATAATACACTCACTTCATAATAATCAGCATTGTCGCACGTAGGTAATGAGAAATTAATTCAGTTGCATCAATTAATGCCTTTAAAAGTTGATTTTGAAGTGAATAAAACTTGAAAAGGCACCACTGCAGATGTGATATCTATAGGGCAAAAATTATTTTTATTTTATTTTATAGAATTCTGTCAAAACCCCTCAAAGACTGTTGAAGTGAAAAGAAAAATCACAGTTGGGTTGAGATCCCTCTATTAGCATCTGTCATAGTCTGTTTTCTAACATTCATATCTCACCTCGTGTCCATGTGTGAACATTCTTCAAACTTCTGGCTCACACTATCACACTTTGACTGGTGCTAAAGACACAACATGGACTGTTATTGCTTTGACAGTCAGTTATTGGCATGGACGCCTCTGCTTGGGTGGCCATATTGTCAAAGACAAGCTGTGAATGACTCCAAGCTGATGTAATGAACAGATGGCTCTTCCCTCAGGCTCAAGCCAGTTTAAAAGGGTTAGTTACAGACAATTCTCATTCATCATTTACTATATTTGTTAAAAAAGTTGTGATATAATGCTTGAACATAACCAGTAGGGCCTGGAAAAAAGTGCCTTTATGGCACATTAGTATTTAATTTCATGCAAATGCATAAAATCTTTTAAAATCAGAGCAAGAATCTGTTTTTGACAAGTTCCCCCTTCTATAAGCTCAGTCTGTCAGTTGCATCTGAACTTGTGGTGGGTTTAGAGAGCCTCAATATAAAAAAAGCATGGAGATTCTTGATTTGGTGGATTCATTTTATAAAACTGAAAATAAAAGTTGCTGTTTTTTTGTTTGTTTCCCAATACAACAACTTTAAAGTTAATTTAACACAAACCCAGCTATCACCCTTCTCATTTTCTCTACTCTCTTTTGTCATTGCTTCTTTCTTCTTTCTGACTGTTGAGCAATGGAAAGTCACATAGCCTGGGTGACAATCTTTATTCACTCATTTATCTGCTCTATAAAACAGTGTTGGAGCTCGACAGCTCCTTAGCTTGTAAACATGTCTCTTTAAATAATGAAAAGTGAGTGTAACAAGCAAATAAAAATGATTGCTAGACACATTCCTGTCGTCATCCATTTGTGTGTCGTTGCAATGAATAAAACATGAAATCAGCTTTCTTTTTAACAGACAAATTGAATTGGTTTTGTTGGTACATTATTTAAACTTTAATATTTAATAAGTGTGTTTATTGGTAAAACAAATTATATTATTTTTAGAAAAATTGTATTTTTGTGATTTTTAATGCCTTTGAAAATATTTGTTAAGTCAGATTTGTGAAATTTCATCTAACACTTATGAAAATTAATCCAGGGTCTAAGTTTTTTTTTTTTTGAAGAGGACAAAGCTCAGCAAATTAATTTTTGCCCACTGTGCTAAATAATTACCCTAGCCTAGCAAACTTCAGAATTTGGATGTTTTATAAAAAAAAAAATACACAATGATTATTCTGAAAAAGAAATACAGTGAAGTGACCAGTTGGCCAGATACAAAGTGAACCATACCCGGAATTTGAATGAAATATGCAATTTTAACTCTTCCTACAGCAAGCCAAGCGCACACTACATGACTTTTATAATCCTATAAGGAAATCTCGTTTCAGCACCCACAGAGACTTTTTGCAGTTAATCTTCCTTCAAATCATAAACATGCACATGCTACAGGATTTAAAAATCATGTGGAACACACACTACAGACTCCTACTAACACTATTGTGCCAGACTCGCACATCAAAAACTAAAGATAGCGACCAGATCTTCTATTGGCATTTTACTGCATTTGTCACAAGTATGCCTATAACAAAATAAATAATTAATATAACAGTACACCGACATTCGAAATCTGACTTACCTTGAAAACTTGTAGCTGAGGATTCTTTTTTTTCTGTGGTTTCTGTGGACTCCAGGTCACACACGTGAGACGCTGTTACATCATGCATAGCCGTTGTGTGTTGATTATAATGTTTTAAAACAATAACACTCATTGTGTTGGTTTTTGCTGAATTCGAACTAACATGAGAGCCGGTGAGTAGGGGGGCGCGCCGAAAGCTCATCTGTGGGAGGGTCCAGTGTAGATGCCGCATTTTGTATACGAGATAAAGATGTGGTGATTTGAAGACGTTTTTTTTTTTTAAACGTTTAAAAAGTTAATTAAAAGTTATTAACTGTACAGCGCTGGCATAGAGGGCTCAAATAATGATTCATATGGGACCTTTACATCAAGCTCTTACAATGTATACTAGAATCTTCCAGGAGCCAAGCTTCAGAAGACTTCTTTCAATGAAATATTAAAACATATCCATTTGTGTCAATGCTCATCTTCAGTTAGCTTGTCGTCATCTGTAAAATAACATTACTCCTTTTCTTGCAGCTGCTCCAGACACTTAATAAGGTTATCGTGGGGCGGGAAATGTTGGAATTCAAACAAAAATCCATCAATTGCAGCAAATTAAGTAGCAAGTTAACAACACTTGCAAGTCAGTTCAAGGGGACACGAAAACACCATGGAGTATATAGAAAACACAAGGGTATATGCAATTATTGATAATCAGAAGTCGTAATGCCCAAACAACCCAGGGAAAAAGGTAGGCATACGGATTATACATGCGTATAGCTCTGACTACACAACTGATGTTCATCATTATGTTTTTTTATGCTTATTACTTAAGTTGACCATCATGACAAATTAGGTTAATTAGCCAGTTCATTCAGTTCAGGAGGAACTTGTATTATAACTGGCATGATCAGATCCTCCAATTAGCAATTACAACCAGTAAATGAGCTCAAGAAAAACAAGCTAATAGCGACGATTGGGCAACCCATCAATCTCCAGACCCCTTTCTCAGACAGCTTGCCTAGAATGTTTCTTCATCACTTGCCACTTCGCTTGTGGTACAATGACACTGCAAGTAAAGTGAGCTAATGAACTCAATGTTATTTCTGATTTGACTGAAATTATGCTAACTGCTTTATTGCTATGTGTTTTATTAAATATCTGGGGTATCTGATAGCTAAATAATACATTTACAGATGCATCCTCACCTTCTTTCTTTTCAAGGTTCCCCAAACTCTTCTCAGTTATCAGCTTGGCATATTTAACTCATTGCACACCACCTACATGCAAAAAAGGCATACTCTAGGTTACTATATTTCTTCAGTGTCTGCTCTTTCTGGGCAGCTCTCGGCTGACAGTTAACTCTATGTAACTTGGTTTGATAAAACATTACCACTTTTCACCCCAGCTAATAATTCTTTTAATTCTTTTTTTCCCTATTTCAAGTCCCTCTTAAGCTATCTGTAAATAATGCAGTCAAGAATTCTAATGGGAAATCAGTTCAGGTGCTTGTGTCTCCCAGAGTTCCTGCCTCAAAGATTCTCTATCAATCTACATCATTAGGGACTCAACCCCTTCTTTCCATTAAACTATAAATATATTGTTCTATTTGATAATAGCTCTAAAATATAGCTAGTCAACTGCTTGACAAACTTCACTTTATCATTTTAACAACTTTCAACAGAATTAATTACATCAGTCAGCTATATCACCCAAGTGTTTCCCAGCGATGGGTTGCGGCAGGGAAGGGCATCCGCTGCGTAAAACAGATGCCAGAGAGTTGGCGGTTCATTCCGCTGTGGCGACCCCGAAAGGGAATAAAGCCGACATGAAGATGAATGAATGAATGAGCTATATCACCCAGCCTCATCCAACAGGAAGCGTTCACAAACCTAAAGTCCAACACATCATCAACAAAACAGACTGGTCCCTTCATTCCCATCCTCAGTGTTCCCTCATCCTCACCAACTCCCCACTAAAACAGCCCGGAGCCCTCTATCATTCTCCCTGTCCCCTCATGGCAGTCCAAAACTGAGGGGCTATTTACTGTAGGACCCACCCTCTGCCAGCCACCCTCCAGCTTCAGGTCAATATGGTAATGAACTAAATCAGGAAGATCTTTATTGCAAAGTATGCATGTGCACGTACACAAGGAATTTGTTGTGGTACATGGGTACCCTCCAGTGTTGGTACAAAAAAAAAAACCTACACAATAATGTTGCACAGTAACACAGGCTATTCAAGTAAATTGTTCAAGTTAAAAGTAAAAATATTAAAGTACTATTCTAGAAATAGAGGTAGTAAAATATAAAGTAATAGAACTATAACTATATAAGTTCAAGGTGCTTAAGAGATGTGGTTTGGAAGTAACAAGCAAAATAAAGAGTAAAGTAAAAGTAAAGTGAAGGAACAGAACAACAGAGTTGTGGAGCAACTGGAAATGTGCAAAGAAACTACATCAGAGTCCCGTTGCTTAGCCAATTAACCCAATAGCTCCCTGAATCTTCACAACAAAATGGGAAATTTTTTGTCATTTTAGTGCTTTTTTTAGAGGGGGAGGGGATTTTTTAAAATATGAAATCATTAGGAAGAACCAGACATAAGAAGTAGTATACAATATTAAAAACACATGAATACTGCAAAAGTCTATTGGCTAACATTTTCACGATTAATGGGATTTCTAGGATTTAAAGCTACTGCATCATAAAAACTAGATAGCATTTAAGATTGTAATCAGAGTGATTACTTATGACAACAACCAACTATTTGCTTTGCTTTCATTATGTAGGAAAAGATAGTGCCTTGTGAAGTTTGAATCTTTTACATTAATGCGATTAGTATTTACCTGCATTCACATTTTACAGGTATTATCAGTAAAGGATGATGGTAAATTTTTACCATTTCAAGGTATTCATATTTCCCACATTGTGCTCCTCAACTGAATAAACAGCTGGTGATATTTAAAAGAGATCCTGAACAATTTAGGGAACATCTCAACACTTTTATGATCGTTTTGTTTGAACTACTAGAGACATTTTAGCGTACCTTTACAGGACAGTCTAAAAGATGCTCTTTATACCAATCAGGGTTAACCATTCACATTAATAAAAATAACTATTTATACATAGTTGCTAAATCCACAGTGAAAATGTGAAACTTACCTTAACACATGGAGCTTTATTCAGCAAAGTACATTTACTTTGATCGGGACATTTCCTTCCCATAGTAGGCTCCACTTAAACTCACTGGAGTTGCAGGAACAAGGAATTTTCACATTTCAGACAGTTCACAATAATCAGAAGAAAATCATCTTTTTGTTTTTAAGTGCTCATTAAAAAATACGTTTTTTGAAAGTTGTTAGTGTTGCTGCTTTTCTGAATGGATCAGGAATTTGTTTTACCAACCAGGGCCAGTGAGAGAGAGGTTCACACAAGAGAACACAATGAACTGAATGTAATAATAACGAATATAACTCTAAATAAAGCATATTGACCAATAAAATGAACTAATAAGCATAGAAAGAACATAAAAAGTGTACAAAACCAAAGTGACCTCACAGCCCAAATCCTGACATGAACAGATTGATTTATAGTTATAGTTATAGACCTCTCAAGAGGGAGCGCACCCTGTAAACAATTTATGATTCTCTGAGAAAATGTTCTATGGTTGCCAAATAAATAATTGTAAGTGACTGGTTTGGAAATTTTATTTTTAGGTTCTCAAAATGACTAAAAGTGAGCCAAACACTAATGTAGGGGAATCATTTGTGTTTGAGGAAATATATAAATATAGAAACATTTGACTTCTTTTAAATGAGGAAATGTGTGGTGAATTATTGACTGATTATTGATTGATTGAAGTGGCTGATGTTTGATGTCACATCAAGACATTGTGCATCAATATTTTTCTGTTGCTACATGATATACATATATATGACAATTTCCCCCTATTTATGTCATTTTGAAGAGACTCAGATAAGTTACATTGCTGTTCAAACACTTCAAAAAAGAACTGAGACAAACAACCAAGTCTGAACAACAAAGTTCATGCACCTGCAAAATTGTGATTCACACTGTATTGTAACAGGGATCGCCACTTTTGGCTTATTTGCTCTTTCAATAGATACATAAACACAAAGCTTCATGGGCATCTCTATACATGAGGTAAACTGTTTGAAGATTATCATTGCAAATTCTACAGGAAGCATCTGTGATGCCTCAGTCTTGTCTCCAGCTGCAGGCTTTGCAGCGATGGATGAAAAAAGATTAATCTACATATCAAAGCATCAGCTTGAGAGATAAGAGGATATGAAAAAGCAGACGTTGTGGTGAGGGTCAAACAAAGGCTTGAGAAGATGAGGACAAATGTGCAAACTCCAAGTACTAAGAGAAGATAGAGTTAATCATTATGGAGAGCAAGAAGGCAATTCATAGAGATCAAAGATGGAATAGTGAAGCCACAGATAAAATATTTCTATAACAAATAAGCTAAAAAAAAACATAGCTTTCTTCAAAGCATATATATATATATATATATATATATATATATATATATATATATATATATATATATATATATATATATATATATATATATATATATATATATTTCCTTTTGTGCTTGTAGTAAAAATGGTTATGGACTCCATAGTTTGCAAATGGCAAAAGGCTGGCAATACCACTGAGAAGGAGAATTTTTATTTTATTTAGATTACATTGTTCAACACCATATTTATAACTTTTTATAACTATTGTTTCACACTAATCTGAACTTATTTTTATTTTATGCAGGGTTTCTTGGCAGTGGACACACGCACGCACATGTGACACACACACACACGGGGATAGTAAAAACAGACAAGAGGTGGAGAAATTAGCGCAAGGTTCTGTCCACATGCAACTTGCTATTCCATATGTTCATGAGCGTTGAATGTACTATGATTTAAGTCCCCAACAATCTTGTGCCATTTAGCTAGTGCACTTTCAAAACCACTGCCATGAAAAAAAACTGAGAGTTCGGTGCAGTATGAGGGCCATGCAGGACAGGTGTTCACATGAAAGTAACGTTATTCTCGTTAACATATTACGAGCACCGATTTTCCATTCTCTCGCCACATCGAAACAATGATCTGCATATGCCGCTGCGTACTGCTGTTCCTAAGTTTTAGACATTCATACTTTGTTTAACATATGTCGGCCACAACAGGAAACAGAAAAAAATGCAACAGCCTTCATTTTTTAACATAATATACATTTAAAATTAATCACATGCGTTAACTTTGACAGCACTAATATTAATATTAAACAAATCAGTATTCTGACCTTTGCTCTAAAGCAAGGGAAAATGTTAGGAAACAATCTGCTGCTGCTGTTTTTTGATTTTACAGGTTTGCAGATTTGTTTAGTCAAAAAAACACTATAAGGTGAAAAGCTCTGTCAGATGCATGGTGTCATTTTAGGGAAAACTCCATTTGCAAGTCTATTTATGATTTTTTTCAGTAGGCCTAATCCTCGTAATGTCACATAAGGGGTTAACTGGATTCCCTTATACATGTATGCATTAACGCTAGTTCTCTTTCGTGACCAAAGAGGATGCACTCAAATAAACCTGGAGAAGTCAAGTGCATTGCCTACTGTGCGAGGCAATGAGTTAATAATACCAGGCATTGGCGTTCAGCACACCATCCCATCCCCCAAGCTTGAATTTCTTTATTCATATATCTGAAAGTAAAAATAAACAAAAAAATTGTCCTTGATGGACATCTTGCAAAATTCAAAACAACCAAACATACAGCTCATTATTTGAGCAAGAAAAACTACAACGACCTTAAACATTTTTAAGTATTCATCGGAAAGGGGTGGAAAGATGGTGCAGTAGTGGAGTTGGTCATCCTGTAACCAGAGGGTTGGCTGTTTGATCCCTGCCAGGTCCATTCTGCCGTTTTGGCCCTGGGGAAGCCACTTCACCTGCATTGCCCTGTATGGATGTGTGTGTTTGGTGGTGTTTTTAAGCACATATTAAAACAGGGTTTGTCAACAAGGGCCACAGACCACCACAGTTTCACTTTAACATTCATACAACACCCCCGATTTTCTACTAAAAGAGCTCCTCTTGTCCGGAACTGGTTTGTGTGTGAAAGCAGAGTCAGGCAGTTCTCTAGCAATGACTTATCCACCCTACAGCTCCCCTTTAAGACTAACACATTTGAACATTGTGTTTTTATAAACAAATGTGGGCCTATAGGGTTTCAATTATGTTAGGTTCAGATGTTGTTAACTCATACATAGGTATAAGAAATGCTATTCAGTCCAAAGGTGCACTAAATTCCTGAGGTGCATTGCATGCCATTTTTCTTTATTTGCAGTAAGTGAAATGCTTTTGTTTTATTTCAGTGGTTGATTGGTCTGAGATCGAGTCTGACACACAAAACCGCTGAGGCAATAAAGATTGAGTGTTTTATGTCCATCAGAGAAACTGGCGGGCTCACAATCAAACAACCCCTGGCAGTTCTGAATGCACATAAAAGCATCTTGTATGCTATAAATTTATTTGATTTTCAATTTAACACAAAGCTTTTTCTGAGCAAATGCATATGGATATTTGAAGCACACATAGAAAACAAGAAATAATATAGCCCCCTCTCCAATTTCTGTTCATCCAGAAGACAGTATTGTCACCTTTTCTCTCTCTGGGGATTTCAAACTGCTCAGAGAAGAACCACTTTCATAAAATTTATGATTTTAAAAGAATTGATTGTCAAGAAAAATAGAAGCTGTTTATTACTGTGTCTGTTTATTACAAAGTAAGATTTACATTTTAATAGCTGAAAACAGCAAACAAATCCATATTGTACACTCTGCTTACTACCTTCTTAAAATATGATGGCATTTCACATTTTGAGTACAGTACAATCATGTTTTGGCATGCTACCTATTTTTTGTGTTTTACTATACAAAGTTAACAAGACCCTTGGGCAAGAAACTTATCTAATAAAAATAATTTTTCTTGTACCATTCAGATAAAAAAAATATGAGCTAAAAAACTATTTCTCCACACAATCCTGACTTCAAAACCTTAATCTACCAGGTCTATGAAGAATGAAACTAAGGTAATTTTGAAATGTATCTGTCCATCCAAAACAAAAATAAACATTCATTCATCTTCATGTCGGCTTTCTTCCCTTTCGGGTTCGCCACAGCGGAATGAACTGCCAACTGGGCGGATGCCCTTCCAGGCGCAACCCATTGCTGGGAAACAGTCACACACACACTCATTCACACTTTAACACTAAGGACAATCGTTCTTACTCAATTCACTTATACCACATGTCTTTGAAATTGTGGGGAAACTGGAGAAAACCCACACGATCACGGGGACAACATGCAAACTTCACACAGAAATGCCAACCAGCGACCTTCTTGCTGTGAGAGAACCGTGCTACCCACTGCGCAACCATGACACCTCAAAAATAAACAATCTACATAAATTCATTTGACTATATGGTATAATTTTTAAACTATTGCATTTTAATCCCTGTTATTGTTTTGTGACATCTAGTGATGAATTCTTTAACCCAAATAACATCTTTGCACCAATTAAATATTATCCCTTCCCATCGTTTCCTCAACCCCTTGTTGCAAGTCGTATCAGCTTTCTCTCTCATATTGTTTTATTTTTAATTCATCATTATTGAGTTGTATGTGTGGCAAAGGTAACAAAATAGTGAATTTTAAGTAATGCAAGGCATTGCATTTCTAGTTTACTCTATGGTCAATTACCAACACTCACTCATTAAAGTTATTTGAATATTTGGCCTGCATTTAATGAATGCAACAATAAAATAGTTATAAAACAACCCAACAACTCACGCCTGACAGACCAGGAAAATGTCTACAATCTGGTGCGTTCCAGTAGTACTCCTGAACAGACCCAGCAAAATAGTTTTTCTTTTTAGAAGAAGAATTTTTTGGCTGCAGCTGAGCACTGTTCTGTTTTATTTAATCACCCAGCAATTCAAAATTTAGTTCGTACCTGAAGGTCATCTGAAAGACTTGACCCAGAAGCAGTTGTTGGCTCTTGTTGTTGTATCCATGTAGCATCTCACTAAAAAGTGTGTTGTTGAAGCGTGAATCTGCTCTCACACACTTTGGCCCTTGACAGTGGTCAGCCAAAAGCAGACAGGAACGCCCATCAGGAGCCAGCTTGTACTCCTGCACACACCTGAATAATACAGATTC
The DNA here is from genome assembly GCA_900490495.1 of Danionella dracula. Classification (NCBI taxonomy): domain Eukaryota; kingdom Metazoa; phylum Chordata; class Actinopteri; order Cypriniformes; family Danionidae; genus Danionella; species Danionella dracula. Next base: position 480,078 of record UELW01000055.1, on the reverse strand, counting down.
ATACAGTATGATTAAACATGAGTATGACAATTATGAAAGATCAAACAATTCTGTTAATTAGATACTTTTATTGGAAGTGAAATGCAATTATTGTTTGTATTGATCATGTGCATTCTCAACAGAGGCAATGTGACTTGGAGCTGCTAAAGCTAATTTACATGTAAGAAATCCCTCAACTCATTAAACCGTGTCATTGAAACTAACTCTAAAAGAATGAACGTTGCGTGATTCATGGGTGATTTCCTCGGTAAGCCAATAGAAAAATACAGAGCAGATATAGCAGATTCTATGGCATGAATAATGTATTGAAGTGGTGTAAGTAATGCAGTATTTTTGTCAGGCAAATAACGGAGGAGGACCCAAATGCAGTCGGTACAAAAGTTTATTAAATAAAAACTACAGAAGCACCGTCTTCTGGGTGTCTGGAAATAACTTAAACTGGAATGATCAAAAGGAGAAGATAACTGAGAGAGCAGGTTGACTGAAAACTTGAGCAGCAACATTAACTAATACACCAGTAAAGATAAGGGAAGGAAGGAGGAAATAAATAGTGAAGCTAATCAAGAAAACGAGGAGCAGCTGAGAGCAAGGGAAATGAGGAGAGAGAAAACAGGTGTGACAATTTTGTTCAAACATTTTAACTCTAGTGGATATTTGTTGCAGAAAAAGAGTGTCACCCAGGAATTATATTCTATTCATTATTCCATTGTATTCATTTACCTGTATTGTGTGTACTACGCCGTTTTAAAGATTTTAATTTCAGGTCATGTTTAGGACAACAAATATCTCAATATCACATCCTAAAAAAAATTCTTCACATCACCAGTAAAAAAAATCAGCACAAAATGCCTTTGCCGAAAATATTAAACAGTTGAACAGTAAATACAAATTTGACAGTTGAAGGTTTTGCTATCACATCTACATTTACACGCTTGGCAGACGCTTTTGTCCAAAGCGACTTATATTCGGGGAGAGACAATGTGCAATCTGTTACACCATCTGTCTCAGCTTCTCATAATAGAAATTGTATCTGACCATCACATGATGTTAATCATTAGATTATCATAAGTTCAGGATGAGCTTGGTTGATAATTGACTGATCATATGGTCCCACCTACCTAAATTATCTCCAGTATATAAGACACGACCAAAGAGGTAAAATCTACATCATGCAAGCTATCCGTCCTTCCACCCCTTCGCCACTTAACATGGATGTTTCAATTTTCATAAGACGGTCTACTGCTTGTTTAAACTGCAGTAATAGTTGGAAATCTAAGGGTGGAGTATTCTCTAGGCCCAGGTTGTTCAACGGTCCAGGACTAATACTTAGACGATTCGCCTACAACGCTTCTACATTTCTCGCCAACCACGCTTGTGATACAAGGCAATTATGAGCAGAGTGAAAATGGTATTTAGATTCCCTATTTGAAAAAGATAGTTTTGCTTTTGTACGCAAAAGACCTCACATTGATATTTCAAAACCTTTGGGAAGTACATTCCAGTGATCGCATAACCACTCACTTCTTCATATCTTGTAATAGATATATTACACTTTGGGTGAAATTATAAGAGATAATATTTTGGTTTGTGTTGGCTAATGAGGGCTGAGTGATTGTTGTGAGATTTAAACTCAAACTCAAGATATAAAAACATACTAAATTACATTCCACCGAATGCAAAACTTTAAATGCAAAGTGCTGTGTTACAAAAGTAAATGTATGTTTAAGCCTTTTCTCACCCGCAGAACATGAGCATGTTGCTGGATGCAGAGTCTTCTGGCAGCGGAACGAGCTGCTGCAGACACAGCTGCTCACAGCCTCCATTAAATCCATCAGTGCAGTCGGTTCCCAGAGATGAATCGTAACAGCCTGAACCATCCTTCATCGGTCTCAGGCCTTCAGGACACTGAATATCAGAGAGAGATGGTGGGGTTTTACATATTAACACAGATCAAAATTTTTTTGAATTTAATTAAATTCTTTCATGATTATACTCTCACGCAACCCCTGAATTGGTAGATAACTCAATTCTAGCCTAATTAACCTTATATATAATTTCATGTCGTTTTTGTTAAAGTAACTCTTAAGAAAATGCATAAATGTAAATGTAAAAAACTAAACAATATATTATATGTTTTAGTGTGCAGTGTCATAGTGTTATACATCGTTTGCAGAGTTATTAGGCAAATAAGTATTTTGACCACATCATCCTTTATATCCATGTTGTTCTACTCCAAGCTGTATAGGCTTAAAAGTCTGCTACCAATTAAGTATATCAGCTTATGCATCTGTGTAATGAGAAGGGGTGTGGTCTAATGATATCAACACCCTATATCAGGTGTGCATAATTATTAGGCAACTTCCTTTCCTTTGGCAAAATTGCTTAGAAGAGAGATTTGTTTTAGAGAGACTCTGAAAAGTCTAAAATTGTGAGATGTCTTGCAGAGGGATGCAGCAGCGTTGAAATTGCCAAGATTTTGAAGTGGGATCACAGAACAATCAAGCGTTTCATGGCAAATAACATACAGGGTTGCAAGAAGCGCGTTGAAAAAAGAAGGCGCAAATTAACTTCCCAAGAACTGAGGAAAATCAAGCGTGAAGCTGCCAAGATGCCATTTGTCAACAGTTCAGCCATATTCAGAGCTCCAACGTTACTGGAGTGTCAAAAGCACAAGGTGTGCAATACTCAGGGACATGACCAAGGTAAGGAAGGCTGAAAATCGACCACCACTGAACAAGGGACACAAGATAGAATGGGGCAAGAAATATCTCAAGACTGGTTTTATGGTCTGATGAAATGAGAGTGAGTCTTGAGGGCCAGATGGATGGGCCTGTGGCTGGATCAGTAAAGTGCAGAGAGCTCCATTCAGACTCAGGCGCCAGCAAGGTGGAGGTGGGGTACTGGTATGGGCTAGTATCATCAAAGATGAGCCTGTTGGACCTTTTCGTTTTGAGGATGGAGTCAAGCTCAACTCCCAGTCTTACTGCCAATTCCTTCTTCAAGCAGTGGTACAAGACGAAGTCGGCATCTTTCTAGAAAAACATGATTTTCATGCATCACAATGCTCCATTACATGCCTCCAAATACTCCACAGCGTGGCTGGCCAGTAAAGGTCTAAAAGATGAAAAAAAACCGACATTGGCCCCCTTGTTCACCTGATCTGAACCCCATAGAGAACCTGTACACAGTACAGTACACACCCAGTGTCTGGGAGGCTATGGTTGCTGCTGCAAGCGATGTTGATGGTGAACAGATCAAGAAGCTGAGAGAGTCCATGGATGGAAGGCTTTTGAGTGTCCTTGTAAAGAAAGGTGTCTATATTGGTCACTGATTTGTTTGTTTTGTTTTTGAATGTCAGAAATGTGTATTTGTAAATGTTGAGATCTTATATTGGTTTGCCTGGCAAAAATAAATAAGTGCGATGGGTATATATTTGTTTTTTATTAATTTGCCTAATAATTCTGCACAGCAATAGTTACCTGCACACACAGATATCCTCCTAAGATAGCCAAAAAAAAAAAAGCCCCACTTCAACTTCCAAAAATATTCAGCTTCGATATTTATGTGTCTTTTGGGTTGATTGAGAATATAGTAGTTGCTCAATGATAAAACGAATCCTCAAAAATATAATTTGCCTAATAACTCTGCACACAGTGTATGTTATAGTCAGCAGTGATTAATAGGTGTCTGCTTTATTTATTTTTTTAATAGTTGATATGTGAGCTACATGTAGTCCTAGTTTACCTCGTGTATTAATTGTCTATTGTACCATATTTAGACAAAAATTATTTGTTTTTGGACTAGTAGCACATTTAATTGACTATATATCTTTGTTAGCAATATAAATAATATTTGTACAACAGTTTAATATAATTTTAATACATGGTCTTTACGTAGCCGCAATTTAGCTTTAAATTAGAAGTGACTGTGTTTGAAAGCATTACCTAAGATGTTGTAGCTTATTTGCAATTAAATGTTTAAAGTTTGCAGCCAAGCCACGCCACTGAGCGATAATCTCCAGGCCCGTTAGCGCAAGTTTAAGAGTGATTTAGCCCAGTTTCAGTCTAGTGTGGTCAGGGAGGAGCCAGTAGTGCATGCTATGTTGCTGTAGCCAACCTATAATGAGGAGTGTATAAAAGTTGTGCTGTTTTACTGTCACAGAAGTATTTGCTTTCCGTGAGTGAAGACTACTCACGTAAAGACAATGGACTCTACCTGAGCAACTCTGAGCAACTACACAGTCAACGCTCAGCAAGCTTTATTCTTGTATTTATTTCTCTTTAATTATTTTCCTTTGTTTTCCCTGATACTTCCTATATGCATCCGCTAACATGTCCTTTCGGCACATTCCTGTAATCCTCTCAGCTGTGCGCCACTCCACCAGTCTTGTATTTATTTCTCTTTAATTATTTTCCTTTGTTTTCCCTGATACTTTTTACATGCATCCACTAACATATCCTCTAAGCTGTCCGCCACTCCACCAGTCTTCGTAGAATGCACTCTAACCCTTCAAACCTTCGCTCACTTCCACTCGCATCACCAGAACTATGGTCCCTCTCTGTGGGACTTTAAGTCTGCTGTCAGCAAGGCAGACTTCATCCCCGCATTACAGTCTTCACTGGACATCATTGGTCTGACTTGTTGGTCTGACACTGCAACGCCTGCAGTACTCTTCATAAACCATACGTTTCTGACTTCCACTCACTCATGTTGTCCTTTGACATGACTCTTGTCCCCACCACAGCTACACACAAATCAAGAAATTAGCTAGATCTCATTTACACACGTAGCTGCTCTCCTCATCATCTCACAGTTACTTCTCATCTGATCACTTAATCACATTCAAACTCACACTGGCTACCTGCTTACAGTCCATGCCACCTCCTGTCACCTTCCGACATAACCTTAACTCTTTTGATCCTCTTCCTTCTCATCACCTGTAAACTTTTCCTCTTTAAACATTCATAATGCAACTAACCATTTCTGCACCACTACATGCCTCAATCAACAATGCCCTCTCTCTTACAGACCTGCTAGAACAATGCCATCAAACCCCTGGCTGTCACATGATCTCCAGGAAACCTCAGATCCGCAGAGCGAAAATGGAAGAAATCAAAGAGTATGGCAGACCTTGAAGCATAACAAACTGCACGTGTAACTTTCTAAAGCAAGGTACAAGACGCTAAGACAACATACTACCACGACAAGATTGAACATGCCAAGGACAGCCGAATGCTCTTCAGGACTTCCAACTCACTCCTCTCCCCACCCCAACCTACCCCAGCGACCTCTCTCACTACAGATGACTTTGCTGATCACTTAACGAACAAAACCATCAGCAGAAAGTTTGTGCCACCCTGCACTCAAGTTCATCTACAATCATCTACAATCCACTCACAGAAGATCAGATGTCCAAACTCCTTAACTCAGCGTATCCAACCACCTGTCCCCTCGATCCCTTCCCCTCTTATCTTCTACAAACCATCTCACCTACCATCACACCTGCCCTCACTCACATCATCAACTTCTCATTCATTGCCAGCATTTTCCCTGACACCTTCAAGGTAGCCAGAGTCACCCCACTTCTCAAGAAACCTACACTCAACACATCACTGGTTGAAAATTACAAATCTGTCTCTCTGCTGCACTACACTGCTCAACTCATCGAGCGGGTTGTCTTCAATCAACTCTCTTCCTTCCTGACTCAGAACAGCAAGCTCAATGACAACCAATCAGGCTTCATGAATGAACAATCAACAGAGAAGGCTTTGTTGTTTGTGACGGAAGCGCTGCGAGATGGCAGGGCTAACTACAGACCGTCTGTCCTCATCCTACTAAACCTCTCTGCTGCATTTGACACAATCAATCATCACATCCTTTTCTCCACTCTCTCTCCGAAGGGCATCATTGGCACTGTACTCGACTGGCTTGAGTCCTATCTCGCTGGGGATCTTTCAGTATCGGATAGAGGGGTGAGATCTCCAACATTCATAGACTGCTCACCGGGGTTCCCCAGGGTTCAGTCCCTGGTCCTTTTCTCTTCTACATCTACACCACCTCCATGGGCCCTACGATCCACAAACACAGATTTGCGTACCACTGCTATGCTGACGACACTCAACTCTATCTATCATTCCCCCCTGATGACCAATCACTAACTACCCGCATAACTGAACAAAATCTCTAATTGGATGAAGAACCAACACCTAAAGCTCAACATGGCCAAGACAGAACTTCAGGTAATCCCGGCCAATCCCTCTGTGCCTCACTACCTCACCATTCATTCGGAATCCCCAACAATCACCTCTTCTCCTTCAGTCAGAAATCTCAGAGTGATTTTGAATAGCTGTCCTTCAAAGACCACATCACCAAGATAACTCGAGTGTGTAGGTTTGCACTGCTCAACATCGGAAAGATCAGGCCCTTCTTAACTGAGCACGAAACTCAACTCTTAATTCAGGCTCTGGTCCTCTGACATCGGGATTACTGCAATGTTCTCCTACTTCCAGCAACACTAACAGCTTTTAAAAAGCAACTGAAAACTCTTCTCTTCAGGGAACACTTACTATAATAGAAAAATAAATAACAACAAAAATATTTTTTCCTCTTCTCTATTTTTTTCCTGCTATGGTTGATCACCTAAACGATAACACCAGCGAGATGTTTACGCATGCCATATCTTAAACACCAAGCATCACTGCTGGCACAGCCGACTTCCTTCTTGATGCATTTACTTTTAAAATCAAGTCTGTTATAGATGACATCGCACCTATAACAGTAAAAGAAGAAACCTGGGAGACAAAAAACACCCTGGAGAATTTCAACAAAACTTCAAAGTATGAAAAGGAAGCCTGAAAGAAGGTAGAGAAAATCAAAACTTGTCATCCACTACGACCTTTATAAAGAGAGTCCTTGTGCTTTTAATTCAGAATTAATCAAAGTTAGGCAAGAGTTTTTCTCAAACTTAATTAATAACAACCTCAACAATACTCAAACTCTCTTTGCAACAATAGAGAGGTTAATCAACCCACCAAACCAGACTCCAAGTGAGCTTCTGTCTGAGGATAAACGAAATGAGTTTGCTTCATTTTTCATCAATAAAATCAGTAACATCAGAAAAGGCATTAGTGCTACCCCCTGCAGGGCTGGGGATAGACATCCTCAGTCTCCGCTCTCAATGTGCACCTTCAATCCAATCGATAGCAAAACATTAATAGAAACGGTTCAGAGCCTTAGAACGTCAACATGCAGTCTTGACACTCTACCACCAGTCTTTTTTAAAATGGTTCTTAAGAGTCTAGAAAAGGACTTCTTAGAAGTTATAAACACCTCCTTGTGCTACGGCTTTTTCCCCAAATCTCTTAAAACCGCAGTGGTGAAGCCACTACTAAAAAAAACTAACTTAGATAATACTGTACTAAGCAACTACAAGCCCATCTCAAATCTCCCTTTTGTTAGTAAAATTGTAGAAAATATTGTGGCAAAACAACTGATTGGATTCCTGATCCAAAATGAACACATGGATTGTTATCAATTGGGTTTCAAAGCTCATCACAGCACAGAGACAGCTCTACTGAAGATTGTCAATTACATATGGTTAAACACTGATTCAGGAAAAGTGACTGTCCTGGTTCTAATCCATCTGAGCACTGCCTTCAACACAGTTGACCACAAAATCCTTCTTGATAGACTAGAAAACTATGTTAGTCTTTCAGGAACTGTGATAAAATGGTTCAGATCATGGTTCAGAAGGAACATATGTGTATGTAAACATAGGTGATTACATCTGGATGTAGACTGCAGTGTCATGTGGAGTTCTTCAAGGCACAGTCCTTGCTCCTTTACTATTTAACCAGTACATGCTTCCACTGGGCCAGATTATGTGGAGGAACCAGATATCATACCATAGCTATGCTGATGATACACAAATGTATCTAGCTATCTCCCCGAATTACTTCAACCCCATAAACTCTCTGCCAATGTCTTGATGAGATTATAAACTGGATACAAAACATCTTTCTTCAATGAAACAAGGACAAAACAGAAGTCATAGCATTCGGAAGCAAAAGCGAGGTTGTTAAGGTTAACACCTATCTCAATGCCAAGGGCCTAATAACTACAAATCAGGTCAGGAATCTTGGGGTGATTCTGGACTCTGATCTTTGTTTCAACAGCCACATGAAAGCAATGCCCAAATCAGCTTATTATCATCTTAGAAATATTGCAAGAATCCGATGCTTTTTTCCAGACAAAATTTAGAGAAATTGATTCATGCTTTTAACTCCAGCAGGCTGGACTGCTGTAACACTCTTCTCACCGGTCTTCCCAAAAAGCCCATTAAACAGCTCCAGCTCATTCAGAATGCAGCGGCTCAAATTCTAATCAAAACTAGAAAGTCAGATCACATTTCTCCAGTTCTACACTGGCAGCTGGTCTCCTTCAGAATAGATTTTAAAGTTCTGCTGCTCGTATATAAGTCCAAACATAATTTAGCACCTAAATACCTAACAGATATGATCAGTGAATACACACCAAACAGAGAGCTGAGATCCCTCAGGTCAAATGAATTAGATCTACCCCGGGTAAATTCCAAAAAGGGTAAATACTCTTTTAGTTACCATGAAGCCCACAGATGGAACCAGCTTCCAGAGGAGATCAAGGGTGACAACACTGTAGTCACGTTTAAAACCAGACTAAAGACTCACTTGTTTATTTGTGCTTTTGTCTGCTGAGCACCAACGTCCGAACAATTAATTTTACATCTGCACTTCACTATCTTAATCTGTTTTAATCAATGTTTTTACATTTTCTGTTTTTAATTACAGCAGATTAAATCAGTTTCCCCACAAGTCCAAAGACATGCGGTATAAGTGAATTGAGTAAGAACAATTGTCCAAAAAAAATTTTTTTTTAAGTACAATTCAAAATATTCCAGGTGTCCATCAGATTCCTGGCAGATGAGTCTGTGTGGAAATTCCATCACAAATCTTGAAAACCAGCTCAATTTCTTTTTAACAGATAGTGATGCTCCCTCCGACACCAAAGCTTTGATGCATGTATTGAACTCGATTGGTTAGCTACAGTGAAGCTGTAGGCTGTAGCTTGCTTCAGTTGACGTCGCTGATGACATTTGAATCATTCATTCAAGTGCTTCATTTAGACTGAATCTATTGACTGGTTCGACTTGGGGTGACTGAGCTTTGAAATTTTGAAATGCTATTAGTGGTGCTGTTCTAGAGATGCATTTCTTTCTTTCTTTTCTATGCAATGGTATGGTTAACATTAAGACAAAAAAATGTGGGGTAAGGTCAATAAAAGTGCAGTCACTAAAACAAAGAAATGATCATAAGTGAGATGCTTCTGTATTCAACAGGTTTGGTTGTTTAAGCAACAGAATGATTTGCATGATGTTAATTGTTTTCTAAAAAGAGAAATTGTTTAAGGCGGTAAGAAATTACTGTGAAAAAAAATTGTATTGGATAAAAACACCTGAGTTACAAAAACACGCTCTTCCTGTGCTGCAAGGCAAGCACAATAATAAATACATTGTGTTATACACAAGAATAAAAGGCAAAACTTCAATCATGCCTGCTGGCCCATACATTATTGTGAAAACATCTTCCCTGTTCACTCTGTTATTTGAAATCATTTCCAAGCAGGTCAATTCCAAAATGTATTGTTTTATTAATGCATAAATTTAATTATTATTGAATTAAAGTATGGTGAAATATATAATAATCAATAAAATAGCTTCTATCAAGAGGAATAGTCACTATATCATATCTTTATTTCCCTGGAAAAAGCAAAACTGACCAACTCATACGAAGCACCTCCCTTCTTTCTCATGGGGTTGCTTTGAAGTAGGACAGGACAGATGACAAAAATAAATTAATTAAATTGTCAGCATTTTTATAATATAGCTTACAAACTGAACTATTGAACTACAATTAACCCTTGTGTGGCCTTCGGGTCAATTTGGCCTGTTTCTAATTTTTACAAGAATAAAAATGTTATAAGTGTATATTCTTTTCTATTAGGGACTAGTTGCAATAATTCAAGATGTGTTCTCATATTGTTTGAATTTGAGATAAGTCATATCTGTTAATGTGCTATGGAGTAAAATTTTTATTTTTAATTGCTTTTACAATGTGAATAACCCACAAGGGTTAAATGCTTCAAAATGGTTCAAAGCTTCATAAAGCCCCATTTTACCATCCCTACAAACAGCTCACTATTCTGATAGGTGTCGAGGGGGTGAAAGGCTACTCTGGCCTTGAATGGTGCAATCCTCTGGCCTTGAATGGTGCAATCCTCTGGCCTTGAATGGTGCAATCCATCACGGTATGCACTGTGATTACCAGCAAGGACTTTAAACACCTTTTCAAACTGATATTTGCATGAACGTTCAAATGGATTCTCTGCAGGATGCATTTCGCTTCAAGCCCCTACTGTTTAATGATGCTCCTTCCCCCTGGATGGCACTCAGGGATAGTGCTATGTTGTTCATGTAAAAAACAAATCTTCACAACTCCTAACAAACAACTCCTTTCCGGGGAATGGATCATTTTCTTTGGTTCCTGCTGATTATACTGGTAATTATTATAAGACACAGGCGGGATTTCATTTACTCAGATTGAATTTATACAATTTTTGGGTTTTTAGTAAGTTTACAAGTTGATCAATTTTTTATACATGAACAATAGAAATGAATTGTTTAAATGAATCATTCTTTGAAATGAACAAGACTCAAAAGAACAACCCACCAAAATGAAAGAAACTACCCATCACTACTCCGAGAACAACAGCCACAGGCCTGGCTGTTTTACAGTCTTTGTGCACTTTGTCAAAAAATCTCGATGGTCAGACACCATTAAGAAGAGCATCTTAAAGTTCGTTTTCTCCTCTTTGGCAATTTTTTCATCACATTGTTCTTTGTTCTTTTTGTCCCACTCACATAATCAAAACAGACCAATATTATCCAAATCCAGAGCTAGAGACTGAACTCTCAGGAACAAATTCACAAGACCACACTCTCAGGACCCAAGTTGTTTTGTGACCACCATGTTGGGTTGGAGAGCCGAACTCCCAATAATGCGTTTAGGGCCAAAAAGTCCAATGCCATTTTTCCACCCAGTTAAAAATAGATTCAAGTTTTTATTACACCAAATACAATTGATTGCCATTGATTTTGCTGACTTTCTTAAGTAATAAATCACAACTGTTTTGATTATGAAACTATGTAGATTGTGATTCGCAATTGATACTCACTCAGATTTTGGTGCCACCTGTTGGAATGTGGGGAGAGGGGAACAGAAATGTGGTCTCACATATGTGACCCTAAAAATGCAGCCTCTGGTTTTGCAGGTAGAGGCTACTCAAACAGCCAGCTTTCATCCAAGTCAATATGGCAGGGCCAAAATCTTTTTTGTTGGTAACCCTTGTTCAGTCAAAATTGTGACCTCTCGTTGGTGCCCATGGTTTTTGATCAAGATGCATTCTCGCAAAAAACTTCAAATAGGCGTATAAAGGCCTTTGCAGTTTGTGAAGAAATCTCATCAGTCGATTCCTTGTTATCAACTTTGACTGGTTCCAAACTCCAAGCTAATATACAAGTTCCTCTCTGCACCTAAATGAGTCTATGTTGGTTTTCATGTTATCTCAGCCGTTCACGTGTCTTCATTGGGCGGAGTTATGGAAAAAAAAGCAGAAAAGTATCCCCTTCCCCTAATATCCAACTGTAATTTCTCAAAGGCACTTATATGTTTTTATTTGCTTTGACTGTAATTTGACATAAGGTTAGAAATAGCATCATTCACATTATTTCACCTTAATAAAACATATAAACCAAAAAAATAAAAACACCCTCCTTTAATCACGCATACTGGCACATAGCAAATGATAATCACTAAAGTTCAGTCTCTTAAGCATACGCTTATAATCTTAAAACATTCTAAGGAGTATTTGCTTTTGACTCGAGCATTTTATAACTTACAGAGGGGTTCTCCATCTCTTGCAAGCCACATAGGCTCCAAGTCAGCCTCATTGGGTCGGGGCATGTAATTCCAGCTCTTAATAGCAGAGGACAGGCATTCATTAAAAGGAAGATCAAGCAGCTGCTTAATTGCGTAGTGTCTGATTAAAAACCTGGAGCTGATTAAAGCCACTAATGAGAAACACTGAGTGCTGTCATTTCTCTCCTATGAACGCCAGACGTTTACAGGAAATCATCAAGATGAGAGGAAGATATCTGATTGTGCTCTAGTTTGCTTTTAGTAGTGTTTTACCAAGATGTTTTTTTCTTGGTATTTTAAGGATAAATCTGTTTTGACCCCATTTTATTATTTGAGCTTTGGGTTCAGCATTATCTTTGTTTTCCTGTTGTTTATTCTCCTGGCTGGTAGATGTGTTTTAATAAGTGCTGAAAAATAGTAAAAAATTAAATCCTTGTTTTTGTTTCAGTTTGCATCTGAAAGCTTCACCTGTAAAGTTTGTTTCAGTTTGCATCTGAAAGCTTCACCTGTAAAGTTTGTTTCAGTTTGCATCTGAAAGCTTCACCTGTAAAGTTTGTTTCAGTTTGCATCTGAAAGCTTCACCTGTAAAGTTTGTTTCAGTTTGCATCTGAAAGCTTCACCTGTAAAGTTTGTTTCAGTTTGCATCTGAAAGCTTCACCTGTAAAGTTTGTTTTAGTTTGCCTCTGAAAGCTTCACCAGTAAAGTTTGTTTCAGTTTGCTTCTGAAAGCTTCACCTGTAAAGGTCAAACACACATTTGAATGTCATAGAAGAGCAAAACACCCCATCCCTTTTGTATTAAACTGAAAGCAATAGTTTTGGACCCCCACTAGCAGCTTTGGTAGTGTAATTCTTTTGTCTACAAAATTTCATATAGAATTACATACAGCACCTTTAAATTGCTTAAAAGTGTAGTTTTATTAAGCCCCTTTAAAAATTTTTATAATACAGTTTTGACCCTTCTAGAATAACACAGCACCCTTACTAGCCTTTAATAAGCCAGTGTGTATCATGAACAATGTTTTTGAATCACCTCAAATAATTGGGCTCCACAAAACAAGTCGTGTACCCCCAGTTTCTACCAATGTTAAGCTTCTGCCATGCCCCATGCTGGGTTGTGTGTGCTTGCACACAGAAAATCCTTCAAATGATTAATTAGGTTTTCTTTGAACTCCTCCCTGTGTTGGATTCAAGTTTTTTTGTGTTTTTATTGGTGTTTTTTCATTGGTATTGCCACTGGCAAGTGGCTAGTAAGGTTTTCTTTTTTTTTCTTTTGTGTTTTCGGTTTGTTTGTTTTGCTTCTCACAAATAATGTATTCATGTGTTTTGTGGGTTTAAACTTGAGAGTGCAGCGTTAATGTCGAAGGTGCAGTTCCTAAAACATGCAAAAATGCAAGAAAAGCATTTTACATGGTACAGCACTTTTAACTAGGGATTTCCCGATAAAGTTTTTTTGCCCTCGAGTTATTTGATTTTGAGCATCTGCTGCTACAGAATACTGATCCGATACTTTTCTGATACATAAAGAAAGATTAAAGACCACTGAAGAAACTGATGTGATTTATGTGATTTATTTAAATAAACTTTTTAAATATTCATCAACCCTTAAAGAACACCCTTTATCGCATTGAAATTTCTTATTGTGAAGATGTTTCAGAGAGCACCAGCACAGAGGCTCTCGTGAGAGTTCTGTATTTTACTGGAAAAATTCGAGTTTAAATGTGCATCTATAGAACAAGAAATAGACATGTTAACCGTAAAAACATTAGTTTCTTTATATATGGATTACAACACATCTTTCTGCAGATGTCCATGGATATTTGAGTATGAGAAGCTTGTGTTTGACTACATGGATGTCAAATGTGTTTTTTTGCCAATTGCTGTCACTACATTGTTTCTAATTGTAAAAAATGTTTAAGTGTTTCCCTGGCACTCATCGTTAAAATATGGAGCTTTTCCTTTTTGGGCTTTGTCTTAATAAAGTATTTATGTGTGAAGGATCTTCTGTGTGAGCGTGTGAAAATGGTAAAACATGTGAGACTACTTGTAATTATTTAATATGGGACAAAATATGTTTCTTTCCTGGCCAAAATGAGACTCTTCACCAATATGTGCTGGACGCGCTCTGCGGTGTGTAATCCATAAAATCCTGGACATGTAACATTAAAATCACACAGTATAGAACTGTCATGATTCTCATAAGAGCAGGGTGGTAACATAACCCAAACGCACAACAGCCAGAGGTTTAGTCAGTATCTTTATTGTTAAAGCAAAATAAGAACATCAAATTGTCCACAAAGGGGAAAACCTCCAAAAACTAAAGAAAAAGAAAAGTATATGACTAAGGACTAAAACCGAACAAACGACTACAGCAGAACTTACCAAATACAACAGGATGAAAGGTGTGATATTAGCAATGCTGCAACATTGTACATGGAAAGAAGGAGTCTTATAAAGGAAGACAATTAATCTAAACTTACCCTTAACTCAACTGAACCGAGAACAATTAGAACCGGGAACAATTAGACACAGGTGGAAATCAATCAAGACAGGAGTGAATCGACAAAATGCAAAGAAATAATCAGGAGAAAACCAAAACGAAACCCTGACAAGAACAAAACTTGAGTCCATCCAGAGTGTGATATGGCTCAGTAAATACACAGAAGCTCATCTCCAGACGTCTAAGGTGAATGAAATGTGGGGTTCTTCTTTTAATAAGACAAGCAAATTTTCTTTAAAATGGCTGGTAGAGCTTTCTCTGTAAAACAGTGTTGAAACAATATTTTAAATTGGGTTTCAACATGCTCCATAAGCACAAGAAACCCTGGTTTCTCTACAAAGATGACTCATCACTATCATTTGTGCCATCCTGCTGAGTGTTTTTTCTTTCCTCTTCCTTTTCAAACTCTCCTGCAAAGTGAGCTTTGCTTTAACCAATAGTCTTTCTCTATAAATATATGCCTTTATAAAAATTAAATCAAGTTCTGAACAGGAGGCAACTTCATATTACGATTGAGTCTGAAATCATGTGATCGAGCCTAGTGTCTGATCACATGATCAGATCGGGACACCCCTAATTGTATTGCGCTCTTTAGTGGACTCCCTGAAAAGACGTTACAAAGGCTGCACCTAGTTCAGAATGCTGCAGCTTGGTTCATCACACATTCTTCAAGAACAACTCAAAATACACACATAAGTCAAGAACTACACTGATTTCCAATCAAGCAGTGAATAAGCTTCAAGATTCTCTTAACAAATAAAGCACTCTATAACCTGACACCTCCCTATCATGCTGACCTTGTCACTATTAGTAGGACGCTACACACACTTCATTCCTCCTCCACTTCATGGCTAGTATGTAAGGCCCGCTCAGCCTCCAAAAACCTTGATGGGTGGGAGAGCCTTATGTGTCATTGCTATTTTGATTTGGAACAAGCTCCCTGTATTAGTGTGGAAAAGCATGACTGTTGCTTTTTTCAGAATTAATCTGATCTTTAAAAAAGAATTCCAACAGTAATCATTAGTTATACTGTGTTTTATCTATAGTATCTTTATCTACTATTTATTTGTACCATGAACAGTGTCCTTGAGTCAAGAAAGGTGCCTCACATAAAAAGTACAGTGATACCTCAAGATACGGTATTAATCCGTTCCTGGGTGACCTTCGAATGTTGAATTATTTGTATGTCGAAGCAAGTTTTACTTGTAAAATCTGTTCCAAGCCACAAAGAAACAACACTAAAAAGAAAAAAATAACATGGAAAATTAGACGATTCTTCAATCCTTAAAAGTACTTAAAAATCTAATAAATATTCACAAAATAATGAAAACAAAATAAAATAAATGATAAATAATAACCTTTCAATTTTGAGTGAGGCGATGTGGCGAGTGTCACAGGAGGTAAGGGAGGAGAATGGTTTATTCTTTCATATTTTTCAGATGGCCTTTCGTATCTTGAAATTTCTATAACGTAAAGCATTTGTATCTCGAGGTACCACTGTATTATTATTATTATTAAGAATGATAACCTGCCATTTCTATTTATTGTGAAATTGAGCTTCATGAAGCATGAACCATCAATTTTACTTGACAACTTCTCTTCAATGACCGCAAACCTGACCCATCTTTGAATCTTTGTAATGTGTTGAAAAAGTCTATGTAGTGTCTTAATGAGTGCAACTGTCCCACAGTAAGAATGAATCCTACTCTGAATTAAAAGAAATGTGATGAAGTGGTAGCATATGGGAAACTGAAAAATCCTCAGACTCTTGGGAATGCTACATCATTGCTATTTCACACACGCACACAGTTCCAGCTTGGCACGAGCTCAGGGACAGAAACACACTCTCACTCCAACTGCAGCTGAAGTGACTCATTTCTGCCTCTCGACTCCAGTTCAGGTCGTGATTTGACTCTGGACTATGCCTTATTGTATTTGAGCTTTCTTTGCTATGAGGGAATTGTTCGTCCTTCGCTGTTTCTCAGTAATAGAGGTGAAGTGAACACTTGAAAGGGATTAAGTGGCTATCATGGTAAAAGTCTTGTAAGTGCTGCACTGATGGTTTTAGGGCAGTGTGTGTTTTATAAGGCAGAGCTCATTCAGAGCTTTGGCGAGATCACAGAAGAGGCTAGTGTGTTTATCACTGACCTTGTTTTGTGATGGAAAACATATAGTTAGATTTTTAAAGGCGGTAAAATTAGATTTAAACACTATTCTCTATTTGTTACTTTTTATTTGAGTGTTTTAAAAGATTTGTTTATCGCATGGGTTTTCTCCAGGTGCTCCGGTTTCCCCACAAGTCCAAAGACATAAGTGAATTGAGGAAAAAACAATTGTCCCTAGAGTGTGAATGAGTGTGTGTGAATGTTTCTCAGCAATGGGTTGCGGCTGGAAGGACATCCGCTCCATAAAACATGTGCCAAAGTAGTTGGCGGTTAATTCTGCTGTGGCGACCCCAAAAGGGAAAAAGACGACATGAAAATGGATGGATGGATGGATGGATGGAGACATGGGACCTAAATAGAGTAGGGACAATCAATAGGTGTACTTAGCAAGGACAAGTGGAGAGTTAGACATGCAGCTATTTAGGAGAACACAAATAATTAGTAAGTAGGGTTGTAGTTACTGTGGGGCTGTATTGTTGGGTTGTAATAAGTTACTGTGCTATTTAAAAAAAAATTTAAATTTGGCCTGATATTTTTTTCCCGATTTTGATCATTTAAAAATGACAAATCGTGATACAATCAATCGTGGTCCGATCGCATCATTTTCAAATGATCGAAATTTGGAAAACAATATTTTTTAAACAGTACAGTAACTATTGTAGTTTAATAATAATAACACATATACATGAACATAGAGGTGGGCCTAAATGTAACGTCTGCAATAATACTGGTACGATATGGTTTACAATTATCATTTCACAGTTGACCATCGGCCTAATGATGTCATGCATGACACAGTGCTAGAAAAGCAAACATTCAGACGAGGTCAGAGCAAGAGTTAAATCCCAAAAATGGATCGAAGTGGGTGGTGTAAAAGTGAATAGGGTACAAAAAAGCAGATACAGAAGACCACTTGCAGCAAATGAATGCGCATTCAATGAAAATAAACATTTGTGCATGACTACAGATAGCGAGGCAAACTTTATCAAGGCTGTTCAACTGAATGACTCGACAACACCATCTTGCGTAGGCCATCTTCTAACCCCTGGGACATTTATATTGATCTCTTAGTTAGCAATCACATGCTTGTATATTTATGATTTGCTAAAACAAGAACAGCAACAAAGCATAACGGGTACATGCACTGTGACAGTACTGTGGATGTTATCAGAGAACATGCCTACTACAGAAATAAAACTGTCAAACATCGAGCAACAATGTTAGTCAATTTCATTAAAACTCTAATCACACAGATAGAAAATTTACAAAATGTCTGTGTGAAGATAATGATTTGATATTTAACTGAATATTCGTATAGACTTTTTTTTTTAATCTGCCATTTTCTATAACTTAAGGTGCAATGTGTGTGTTTTAACACTGTATATTTTGTATAAGCTTTATTTAGATTTAATATGACAGTGGAAGACGTCACGGTGGCGCAGTGGGTAGCACGGTCGTCTCACAGCAAGAAGGTCGCTGGTTCTAGGCTCGGCTGGGGCAGGTGGCATTTCTGTGTGGAGTTTGCATGTTCTCCCCGTGATCGCGTGGGTTTTCTCCGGGTGCTCTGGTTTCCCCACAAGTCCAAAGACATGCGGTATAAGTGAATTGAATAAGAACGATTGCCCATAGTGTTAAAGTGTGAATGTGTGTGTGAATGTTTCCCAGCGATAGGTTGCGGCTGGAAGGGTATCTGCTGCGTAAAACATATGCCAGAGAGTTGGTGGTTCATTCCGCTGTGGCAACCCCGAAAGGCGACATGAAGATGAATGAATGACAGTGGAAGTATTGTCTGTTCATGAATGGATAATAAGATAAAAACTTGTGAAAGCTTGAATTAAGATTTTTTCTTATTGCATTGCCAAAATGTACCTAATCTAGAAACATGATTGGAATTGTATAGAGAAAAAAAGGGATGACATATTGGGATTGCAGATGCACAAATACTCCCCCCCTAGGCAACCAAATTCTTAACATACGTTACGCAAGTAAACATATGATGTCCTTCAGTCGGTCATTCGACGTATGTCGGTAATGACTGTGGGAAAACCCCTTCCAAACTGCCACAATCTAGGTCCTTTCCCATTTACATTTATGCATTTGGCAGACGCTTTTGTCCAAAGTGACTTACTGTTATGCTTCGGAAAGGAGGACCCAAGCGCAGAGTAGTGATCATTGAGTCTTTATTCAAAAGGAAAACCAAATCTGCTACTCAACCGAGTAGGGAAGGCTCAGACCCCAAAATCACACAGGAGTGTAGGCTGTAGCTGGAGACGCAGCTCCGGTTGTCAACTGCCGCTCTCGGGCACTCAGCACGACTGGTAAGCCCTCTCCTCACCGGCGCGACTAGACAAGGGTACTTTCTGGACGACACAAGAAACATTAGGTATCGGTAGGTTAAACTCTGAACAGCCACTAGCGAAACCACTGGATAGAGTATAATTCGCAACCTGGCAATGACACAGCACAGGTTAAATAGAAGGGCTGATCAGAGCACAAGCAGCCGCACGTGAAACGAGTGAGGGTAATCACAGACAGGTGACGAGAGGAAGAAAACACAATAGACGCACAAAACTATCACAGTACTCCCCCTCTAAGGAGCGCCTCCAGGCGCGGACGAGACCCCCTCCCCTCCCCGGGCCCTGAAAAAATCCTTAATCAATGATTGATCCAGAATATCGCTGGCTGCTACCCTGGACCTCTCCTCTGGTCCATACCCCTCCCAATCCACCAAAAACTGCTTACCCCTACCACGGTTGCGTACATCGAGCAATCTCTTGACGCGATAAGCTGGGGCACCATCAATTAGCAGGGGCGGGTTGGGGGTGGGATTGGGATGAGCGGAAGAACGAATGACAGGCTTAATGCAAGACACGTGAAAGACAGGGTGAACGCGAGACATATAGGAGGGAAGACGCAGGCGGACAGTAACCGGATTGATGACCTTAACTATAGAAAACGGGCCGATAAATCGGGGCGCCAGCTTGCGTGAAGAGCCCCTGATAGGTATGTTACGGGTGGAGAGCCAGACCCTTTGCCCCATGATGTAGTGAGGAGCGGTGGTGCGATGACGATTGGCGAACCGCCTAATCCGCACAACGAGTCTTGCGCAACTCCTCCTCTACTATCCTCCAAGTGCGTCTAGCGCGATTGATGAAGCGCTGGACGGAGGGTACGTTGGCCTCACGGTCCTGGTTGGAGAATAGCGGAGGCTGGTAGGCCAAAGAAGCAAAAAACGGGGAAACACCGGTGGAAGAGGAAGGAAGCGAGTTATGTGCGTATTCTGCCCAAGCCAAATTATCGCACCAAGACGCCGGACAGTTTCTCACAAGGCTGCGGAGAATGCGCCTGATATCCTGGTTGGCCCGCTCGGCCTGTCCGTTGTTCTGGGGATGGAACCCTGAAAAAAGGTTGAGGGATGCCCCGACTAGTCGGCAGAACTCTCTCCAAAACAGGGAGGTGAACTGGACTCCCCGGTCCGAAACTACCTCGCTGGGTAGCCCATGAATGCGGAAAACATTGTTAAATAGGGCGACAGCAGTCTCACGAGCAGAGGGAAGCTTGGGCAAAGGGATGAAATGAGCCGCCTTGGAAAAACGATCGACCACCGTTAATATGGTGGTGTTCCCTCTGGACTCAGGAAGACCTGAAATGAAATCCATGGCTATGTGCGACCATGGTTGTGAGGGTAAGGCGAGCGGACGCAAGAGACCCGAGGGTGGGGTGTGACTGGACTTCGATTGGGCACAAGTGGAACAGGCGTTAACAAACTCTCTAACGTCTTGTGTCATGGAGGGCCACCAGAAAGGTTGTCTGATGGCAAAAAGCGTTCCTCTGCTCCCCGGATGGGCCACAATCTTGGAGTTGTGCCCCCACCGGAGAACAGAGGGACGGACAGACTCGGTGACAAATAGCCGATCGGTAGGACAAGCGGCAGGAACCTCCCTGCCGGACAGTGTCGCGCGGACTCTACGTTCTATCCCCCAGGAGATCTCTCCGCCGACAACCTCAGGTGAGTCGTCGAATTGGCGAGAGATGGCGTCTGGCTTGGTATTCTTGGAGCCAGGACGAAACGAGATGGAGAAGTGGAAACGCGAAAAAAACAAGGACCAACGGGCCTGGCGTGCGGTCAGGCGCTTAGCAGAGCGAATATATTCCAGATTGCGGTGATCCGTCCACACCAAAAAAGGTACGGAGGATCCTTCGAGCCAGTGACGCCATTCCTCCAGCGCAAGACGAATGGCCAAAAGTTCACGGTCCCCAACATCGTAGTTACGCTCGGCAGAAGATAAGCGATGCGAGAAATAGGCACAAGGATGCACCCTCCCATCCTTAGCATTACGATGTGACAAAATGGCCCCAACCCCCACATCCGAAGCATCGACCTCCACAATAAACTGAATCGTCGGATCGGGAGTTATAAGGATAGGGGCAGCGCAGAAACGACGCTTTAGCTCCTCGAAGGCAGCTTGGGCAGCACACGTCCAAGAGAAACGAATCTTAGGTGAGGTTAACAAAGTCAAGGGAGCCGCTATTTGGCTGAAATTGTGGATAAACTGCCTATAAAAGTTGGCGAACCCCAGAAAGCGTTGCAAAGCGGTACGTGAGGTGGGAACTGGCCATTCTACCACAGCCCGGACTTTACTCTGGTCCATACTGATGCTGGTACTGGAGACTACATAGCCCAGGAAGGCGACACTCTCCTGGTGAAAAAAACACTTCTCGGCTTTGACGAACAGCTTATTCTCCAATAATCTCTGCAGCACATGGCGCACATGCTGGACGTGGGTGGAGAGATCCGGAGAGAAATTAGAATATCATCTAAATAAACGAATACAAAAACATTAAGCATGTCACGAAGGACATCATTGAGGAAAGCCTGAAACACAGCCGGGGCGTTAGCTAACCCAAAGGGAAGGACCCGATACTCAAAGTGACCCAGGGGCGTGTTAAAGGCAGTCTTCCACTCCTCCCCCTCTCTGATGCGCAAAAGGTGGTAAGCGTTACGCAGGTCCAGTTTAGTAAAGACGGTCGATCCCTGCAACAGATCAAAAGCAGTGGACATTAGAGGAAGAGGGTAGCGATTCTTAACCGTTATTTAATTCAAACCTCTATAGTCTATACAAGGGCGTAGGGTCCCATCGCTCTTTTTGACGAAAAAAAACCCCGCCCCGGCCGGTGACGTGGAGGGAACGATGGTGCCCGCAGCTAGAGACTCTGACATATATCTCTCTAGGGCCTCTCTCTCGGGCCGCGACAGGGCGTAGAGACGACCCCGAGGGGTCGTGGATCCTGAAGTTAACTCAATAGAACAATCATAGGGGCGCGCTGGCGGGAGAGAGGTGGCACGAGACTTGCTAAAAACCAACTGCAAATCATGATAATCAGGCGGTACGCCCTCTAACTTGATCACTTCCTCCTGCAACACACGGTCATCAGAAACAGAAGAAAAGGCAGAAACCAAACAAGAACTGTGACACTGAACCCCCCATGCAATAATGCTGTTTTGAACCCAATCAATATGAGGCTTGTGTCTAGCTAGCCACGGATGGCCTAAAATTAATTGACAGTAAGGGGAATCTATTACAAAAAAAGTACAAGTCTCCCTGTGGTTACCGGAAACTGAGAGTTTGATGGGAACAGTCTGGGAGTCAATCTCCGCCATCACTCTTCCGTCCAGAGACCGAACCAATGAGGTGACCACCAGGGGGCACTGAGGAATGTTGCATGCGACCGCAAACGATCGGTCCATGAAGTTCCCCTCGCTGCCGGAGTCGATGAAGGCGGAGCCGGGATAGGAGCGAGACTCCACCTCCACGATGACCGGAAGAAGAGTTCTTGCTGCTTGTCCAGAGAGAACAGATGACACGCCCAGCCGTACTCCCCGATCTACGACTGGGCAAGGCCTTTTAGCGGGCACACGGAGAAAAGGTGACCCTTACCCGCGCAATGGAGACACAGCCGATTGATTATGCGGCGCTGCCTCTCCTCGGGGGAAATCCGGATGCGCCCCACCTGCATGGGCTCGTCGGAGTGAGACGACATCTCTGATCGCCCGGTGACCTCCGAACCTCTGCTTCTTCTCTCTGCCTCCTGGCGCTGATAGGATGAACAGGACCAGTCACGCGAGGCGCTTGTCGATCCGGAGACCGATCTCCACCACCTTCTCGAAGCCCTCGGGCAGCTCATGAGCGTAAAGCTCGCCCTGGATGCGAGGGTTGAGCCTGTCTATGAAGCGAGCCGTGAGCGCAGCGTCGTTCCAACCCGCGGTGGCTGAGAGCGTCCGGAACTCAATGGCGAAGTCGGCCACCGAGCGCGTCCCCTGACGAAGATTGGCTAACTGAAGCGAAGCCTCTCTCCCCAGCGACGCGCGGTCGAAGACCTTCAGCATCTCCGCCTTAAACTCTGCGTAAGTTACGCAGCACGCTGTTTGAGCCTCCCAAAGGGCCGTGCCCCAGCTGCGAGCCTTGCCCGTAAGCAGGGACAGGACGAAAGCCACCCGGGAACGCTCGGAGGCATAGGTGGTCGGTTGGAGGGAAAACACCACCTCACACTGGATTAAAAACCCCCGGCAGAAAGAGGGCTCTCCGGCATAGCACGGCGGGTTATTCACTCGAGGCTCCGGCGCAGGTGTTTGAGAGATTGGTGCCGCCGCGACCAGATCCCTCTGGTTCAGTCGCATCGTTACTTCGTTGAGCTGTGCCGCCAGGGTCTCGATGGCTCTCCTGGCAGAGACGAGATCCTCAGCGTGTTTGCCGAGCAGGATTCCCTGGTGTTCGAGGATCCCTCTGATCGGCGTCTCCTCTGCTGGGTCCATGTCTCGTGGTGAATTATTCTGTTATGCTTCGGAAAGGAGGACCCAAGCGCAGAGTAGTGATCGTTGAGTCTTTATTCAAAAGGAAAACCAAATCTGCTACTCAACCGAGTAGGGAAGGCTCAGACCCCAAAATCACACAGGAGTGTAGGCTGTAGCTGGAGACGCAGCTCCGGTTGTCAACTGCCAATCTCGGGCACTCAGCACGACTGGAAAAGCCCTCTCCTCACCGGCGCGACTAGACAAGGGTACTTTCTGGACGACACAAGAAACATTAGGTATCAGGGTAGGTTAAACTCTGAACAGCCACTAGCGAAACCACTGGAAAGAGTATAATTCGCAACCTGGCAATGACACAGCACAGGTTAAATAGAAGGGCTGATCAGAGCACAAGCAGTCGCACGTGAAACGAGTGAGGGTAATCACAGACAGGTGACGAGAGGAAGAAAACACAATAGACGCACAAAACTATCACACTTACATTAGGGGAGAGACAATATGCAATCTGTTACACCATTAAAGTCTATCTCAGCTTCTCATAATAGAAATTGTATCAACTGATCAATAAACCATAGCAGGGAGGAAATAAAGGAACAAGATAAAAACAGAGGAGGAAATTATTATTATAATTTTTTTATATAGGTGTTCCCTGAAGAGAAGAGTTTTCAGTTACTTTTTGAAAGCATGCCTTTCCCATCAGCCAACAGCAAGGCACATCCACTACCGATAGTCAATAGTCCATTAGTCCAACTCCTCCTCCTCCGCCCAGGCCTCAAGGGCTGTTAGTCATTATATAAAGCTCCCTTACTGGCTCATTCCAGAGGAGGGAGTGCATAAATCTTTGATCTTGCTAAAACTTTAGTCACGTTTAAGTCTAGATTAAACACATTTATTTAAATGTGTTTATTGACTGAGCACTGCTGCCGAACAGCACTGCACCTATGAAATTCTGTTTTTTATGCTATGAATTTTTATCACTACCAGAGTTTTGAAGGGCATGGTAGGAACCAAATTGGATAACTTAAGTGTTATCAGGCCCAAACTGTAAGCAGGTTTTCCCAATGGAAGGTGCCTGCAGATCCCCCTCCCTCTTAATCAAGGCTAAAGCGATCAGTAGTGCTGTCTTAATTGACAGGAACTTAAGATTTACTAAGTCAACCGCTTCTAATGGAGGAACTAAGGATGACCTTTGTTTAACTCTTCTGGTTCCTCTGAGGAATCTGACTGTTGGAAGGTTAGCACAATTTCAGTGGTGCAGCTGCTGGCATATTCTTGGTGAGAGTTGTGTCTATTACATGCATTGTGGATCAGTAAGTGTTTTGTCCTTCTTTACCCAGGACAATGTATCGCGAAGAAGAATCGTGTACCTGTCAGTAAGTTCCACTTCTCTGATTGTTGGTGGCCTATTAATATAGACCCTTTTACAGGATTTGTGATTAACGAGTTGCACTAAAATTTAGGCAACACAAGTGGAGGTGTTCTCTATTAATTTGGACATGGTGACAAGGTCTTAAAATAGTTCCTGTAGCCAATCAATCCAAAATGTCTGGCTGTTGCAAATACGGTTGCACTAATAGATATTTTATAAATATAGCATTTTTTTTATATTAAAATAAAAAAATATTTTGTAATACGATTTTTTTGTAAAAAAGAAAGTCCATTGTCTTTAATAGACTATCCACTTGGATAGCTTGACAAAGTGTTGGTTTGATAAGATAAAATAATATAAAGCCACATTTCTTCAGGATGATGCAACTCTAAACCACAATGGAAAGCGTTATTTCAACATTTGAGGGAGGAGTTTGGTTTCCTAGTATGACTGAATGATGTAGGGGGTAGGAAGGTAGTAGGAACCTATGTAACAGTATACTGGCGAAGATTCACTTTCAAAAGGACTTGTTTCAGTGACTCCGAGGTCTTATTAAAGACAATAACTTATTAGACAAAGCACTTTTAGATTCAAAACTCTAACTGAGTGCTCCTCAAACGTAAAGCTATGTTTCACACCACAAAAAAAAAATCCCAAATAGTGGCCTTTTAAGAGAAAAGATTCTACAGATCTTCACTTCAAGGGTCAGTCTGGCAAACCCGCCTCATTACAGCAAGACATAGCCATCTCTTGCTACACACATAGATTAAAAGCTCGAAGATGAGGATAAGAAATTCTAGTTAATGACTTTTTGGGAGTGAGTTGAGAAACTGATGAGCTCATAAGGCTCTGAACTGATGGACCAATCAATCGTTTTTAACAAAATGGGTATTCATCCTTCAAACAGTTCGAAGGGTCTCTTGCACAGATCACACAAGATGATCAATTAAAAGCGTCCAGTCCAGAATAAAAAATGGTCTTATCGTTTCCTAACCCTCAAGGCAGAAAAAAGGTCAGATTATGAAAAATGTCACCATCACTCTTTTTTCATAATGGAATATAACCATTATATAACATGTCAGGTGTCAGATTTGGCATTAAAATTGTATCATGATCAGTCAAACAGCTATGAATTTGGGCTCTTGCCATGCATTTAAAAAATGAAGTAAATTGTATAATTAAATAAAACAGGTAAAAAATAGTATTTGTAATATTAATCATCTGCATGTGTCTATATATGCTGAAATAGAGGTTTGAACCTACTCTATGTTAAAGTTCAATTAATAGAACAATAAATAAATAAATGCAAGTGAAAATGTGAACTATTGGCATTGTTTGCAGTGTAGAAGCTTACTCATATGACTCCAATTGGTAATAAACTTCTCCATATCCCATAGGTAAAACTCGTTCTCATAAATGTTCATTCTAGACCTGAGACAGGACATAAAAACAGTAGCTAGCCAACCCACTCCTCTTTCCTACCCACTTCCTTTTCTCAGAACCATCTTGTTACAAAGTCTTCTTCTAATGTCTTTTGTTTTAGACTGCTTTATCTAATCACCACATGATTACTATAACCGTAAATGGAAACTGGTCCTTACCTGGCTGTCAGATTACGGTTAGATAAAAGAGACAACTTCGCTGATGATGGTTTCCCACCCAGATTGAAATAATACTGAGCATGGTTAAAGCACTAACCATGCATCCGCTGGAGTCCATTCGACGGTCACATACACATTTGAAGTTTTTCCGGCACCCTCCATTGTCTTTACTGCAGTCTCTCACTGGACCGAATGAGTCCAAAAGATCATCCACTGACTCGAAATACGTAGACATGATGGCCTCTTCCCTAAAACAAGAGTGCATGTGATAAAAAAACATTAACTAGATGTTCTGTATTTTGTTAAATGTTATGAATAACAAAAGATTTGCGTATTCTTTTCATCCCTTATCCATTGCCCAAATTTTATTTGAATGAAGGAGACTAGCTGAACATAATATAAAGTGTGGGTCTCAACTTCAGCAGAAACAAAACTGTAAATTGCAAATGATGCAAATTTAAGGGTCAGTTGCAGCTCATGCAAGCATTTTAACATTGTCAAAACACAGAAAAATCACAATTTTTATATCTATTACCTTGATATTTGCTCATAAAATGCATGAAATATTTAGATTTGAAAAAACCTGGTAGTGAATTGTAATAAATTTCAACATCAGGTCAACGTTTAGAAAAGTTGCCTATATTTTAGCCCATGTTAGGAAAAGTTTTCACAGAATTTGAGCTATTTTGGAGATATAATTCTGAATCTGAGCTTGTTATGAATAGTTGTGGAGGTTTGGGGAAATCTAGTGATGGGATTTCTACACAGACTGTGTGGACAGTTTGAATTAAAGTTTGCAGCATTCAACGCGAGTACACAAAAATTCTGACAAACTAGTCTCTAAAAGTGTTTACTGAACCAAATTAAATGACAATTAAATCTAACATTTTAATAGAATAAAAAAATAAAGCAATAATTCATTATTAATAACGTGAATTTGCAAAAGAGCTACAGTCAAACCTGATCTCATGAATATAATTTTGAACTGATTCCTCTCTTTGACTGTTGATATGAAACAGATTAATTATTAATTCCAGGGTACTCCTGATTCAATCTGGAGCTTTGATGGTGCTGGTGATAGCCATTTATCTTCTGATGCATTATAATTATATCTGCTAGGCATTTCATAAGGCTCCACATTATTGATCACTTCAATATTTCCATTTCAGCACTCGCTCTCCTTCTCTCTCAAAAGATTATTAAGGAAGATGTTTTTTTTTACATCTACAGTTTTAGAATTTCATTGTCTTTACAGACGTCCATCTTATTCTAAATGCATATTGTTTTATTAACAAAATATTCTTTAAAAAGTAACTGTTGTCAATTCTTACCCACGTCAAACCTCAAGGGCAATTTACGTCACATTGACATACCCAGAGTTATATCTTTTTATTATTTTACGTTGTCTTACTTTACCTCTGTCTTTCATGTTTTTTCACTCTGCCATCATGTGGTCCCAATCACATTACTGTTAGCTGCTATGCTGTGGTGTTCTTTTTTGTAGCACAAGGTGTAATGTGCTTTCCTTCTTGTAAGTTTCGTTGTCCCTCTGTTTCATAGTTCTGATTTATTTTACTTGGGTTTCGCCTTAGTTTGATCCAATCACAATCCCCTACAGTTTAATGACCACTCAGCACAAGAAAATGTCACAGATGTTAATACAGATGTTAATACATTAAAAGTAATTGACATGCAGAGGGACAGCAACACCTCGTCTTATTACTTAAGTGGTTAATGTAAAAATTGAGCGAGTTTTAAAAACAACTCCAAAAATTGTGAAAAACTTCAAAATGTAACTAAAAACAATGTTAACACTGAGTATATATAACCCTTTTAACCCTATCCATTCTCTGAAATTGGGATCCATACATGCATATCGCGGAATTTAGGTATTTAAACAATTAATGTGAACCAAAGAACGATTAGAATTAGATCTTTTATTTTCTCGATGGAAAATAGATAGCTATAGCTATCTATTTTCCATCGAGAAAATTAAAGATCTAATTCTAATTGTCTAATGGAGCTATGTGGTGCATGTAGAAACATGAATATTCAGAAAACCAGAGGTCCTTATAACTAAAACCCCCTCTTTACTTTACTTTTAAAAATTGGTACAAGAGGTATAATTAAATTTGGATGTACGAATTTATTTTTCAGTAAATACTAATGCCTGAGGTTTTTAAAGAGAGAACGGAAGTCATCAATAAATCAGTGTTTGGAGTTAATTACAGACAGAATCTAATGGCTTCAAGCTCTTCTTCTTTGAACTGATTCTCTAGTGTGGGCTTAAAGGAACTTTTTGGAATGTCACTGCACCCTTAATAACCTTCAAGAGGTAGTATTTATCATAAACAGAGCTTTGAGTCCACAGCCACATGAATTAGACTTAGTTATACACTCTATCCCATCCCCCACCACGCATTACAGGAAGCTTTGGTCTTACCAACTATACCACAGCACACATTACAGGTAGCCTTGTTCTTGCAAACTCTAGCTCATCCCCCACCATGCATTACAGCAAGACTTGGTCTAGCCAACTCTATCCCCCACACATTACAGGGAGCCTTAGTCTCGCAAACTCTAGCTCATCCCCCACCACACATTACAGCAATTATACAGCAAGTCTAGCCAACTCTATCCCCCAGACATTACAGGGAAACTTGGTTTTGCCAACTCTATGCCACCCCCCACCATGCATTACAGCAAGCCTTGGTCCTGCTAACTCTACCACCCTGAACATTTGCTGAAGTTTGCTGACCACACCACTGTCATCGGTCTCATTCAGGATGGCGCTCACCCCCCTTTCACCATCAAGAACAGCACTGTGGCATCAATAGGATAATTCAGGGTTCTGAGAACCACTATCTCACAGGACCTTAAGTGGAGCACCCACATTGACTCCATTGTGAAGAAGGCCCAGCCAAGGCTGTATTTCCTATGCCAGCTGAAGAAGTTCAACCTCCCACGTTTGCTGCTGACCCTGAGAGGATATTTTGGACTGCTGAAAAAGTAATTGAATTTCCCCTTTCCCCCCTTCAAGAACTCTACACCTCCGAAAATAGAAAGAGGGCTCTCAAAATCACTCATGATAACAGTAGCTCAGGAAGAAAGCAGTCATTGTCACAAACAACTTATATTATTAAAGTTTTATAAGGGGGAGGGGCGGTTTTTTACATTTACCCTCACTATGGAAGAGGAACATTGGCCCTGTTTGGAGCACTTTATTAACATCAGAGTACACTTGCTGTACATACTGTCCTAGAAATGGTTTACTCTGAAATGTACTGAAATGTAATATTAAGTCAATGTTCACAAATGCAGATAAGTACTTCACTGTTGCTTCGATTTAATAATTAAACCTAAAACACACAGCCTAGACTAGTCCTGGCAGAAGTAATTACCGCTGATTTAATTAGATACTGTGTTATAGAGGTTTATTCTTTGCCTACCAAATAACTAAACATTTGAGACCTTGAAAAATGAAGACAAAAATGTTATTACATAAAACACAGTAGGCTGGGGCAAAATATGTATTCAATGTTATATTTGATCATGGCAATTTAAGCCAGAAAAGCATCTTGCTGATGAAAACCAGATGAACAGCACCAAAAGGGGGTCACTGTAATAGGATGGATCTGTCCATGAATCAGTGAATGAGTGCCTCTCAAATAATTCAGAATCTTCTGGCGATGATGACATTCATATACATTTCAATAGCCATTTAATGGACCTTACACCATCTAACTTAACTGAGTTTATTACATTGCCCCTTGTTTTAATCTTATAGTTATCATACTTGCTGGTGTATGCTCTCACACACGCATATACACGCAAAGGGCAATTTCACAACCCCCTTTTAATCTAAATAATAGGGATTGTTGCTGTGTGCTAGTTGTGTGATGCATGCTATGATTTTCTAAGAAGCGGGGGTTCAAATGCTCTCATGCACTCAGCAGAAAAAAACAAACTTGGTTTGGAATGGAATCTTATCTAAAATGGCAATTGAACATGATTTGGGAATGTCCCATTAATCAATAATGTACAAGAATTGCAAAAGACTCAAATATTGTTTGCAATGGGGAGTCTTGCAGACACTACAGAGAGCTCAAAGGAATTATTCTGCCAATCACTGGTTATGAACTAGCTTACATAACTTTACTTTTGACTTCAATGCAAGAAACTCAAATACACAATTGACCCTTTGCTGAGCAACTACCTTTAGTAATGATGCTTTTACTTGTCCTCATTGCTATTCTAACAGAAAAAATACTTTGTGAGGTTACAGTTTTATTTTAAGTAGTGTGTGAATGCACATGATTGTCAATTTTGAATGTTTTTCTTTCATTTTAAAAGTAAAATGTGCTAAATTTATCATCCTTTAAAAGTGCCATATAATGTAAACTCGACTTTTCAGACATTTCTTGCATGTTTTAGTGTTGTTCCTTCATCAAAAATGCCTCAAGTCATATTCAGATTGGTTTATGCATGTCTCTGTAAGCTTAACATTGCTTGATAGTTGTAGATAGATTGACTGTAGCACCGTCCACTAACCAATCAGATGATGTACGTACAGGGCTGACTGACCCGGAAGTGTAACCATAGTAGAACCGTGTTGATAAACAATGATAAAATTAGTGTTTTTGAATGTCCTGGGCCAAAAGGTTTTGGCTTACCAAAAGATGAGCGTATTCATTGTAAATGGGTGTGCAGGGATATGGTGGAACTTCTCTTTTTGTGAAGTACATCCATTTAATTGTGCAGTTATAGTCTAGAGAAGTAATATATTTATTATAAATATTTATTTAAAAGGGGTATAAAATGGCCGTTTAAAGCACACCTCATTTTGCAATTTTCATTATATGTTCCAATTGAATTTAACTAAAGCTACATTCCAACTGTATACTCTTGTTCACTCCAATTAAATATTGAATTCAAATTTAATAATAAATGTTACATAAACAATTGTACTGTGACTTTATGTAATTAGGAAATGAAACTGTCAAATTTGGTAAATTAATATTATGAAACACAGTTTAATAATTTAAAAACTTCAATCAGTTTCTACAAGCATATTTTTATAGACCCCATTACCACATACTTTTCAGGGTGTCAGTCTATCATTAATTTATACAATGTGGCTTATATTCAATTAACAAAAGAGGGAACAAAATGAAAAATATCAAATTGCTAGATATCAATTCTACCCAGTTCCTAAAATGCTTCCAGGCCACTTGAGTCCAAGACGAGTTCTCATACTGTAAATATAAGAGAAAAAAATATTTGGTTTTAAAACTAGACTGGATCTTCCATTCAATGTCAAGCTATTTGGTTTATCACTTGCTCTTGCAGGCATCCTTAAATCTCAGCTCTTCTCTTTGAAAATAATTTGCATATTTAATTAAGCTCATTTCTCAGTGTCTCATGTGAGATGTGACAGATATTTCCTGTGCTGTAGAAAACTCATTATTTTCAAATACATTCCACACGTATAATTTGTTCCTCTGAAACTGCACTAATCACTCTGAAAATGTGTTTTTGTCCTCCAAGTTTTTTCCCTGCCACGATGCCACTAATTAAGCTTAATAAATCATTCACAGCCTGAACTGTATACAAGATTGACTGAACGAGGGCTGCCTCGTTATATATATATATATATATATATTCCACAGTATATAATTGGATATTGCAAACTTACTTTGATTCATTAATAATCATTAAATATATAAATATGAAATAAGAAACATAATATATAACATGAAAACTCTGCTGAAAAGGGTTGGTTAAAATAAAATTTATGTAATACAAGAATTTAAAATAAATAAAAGCATTCAAATGTAACATGTTTCTTTTTATCAAAGAGAAGACATATTCATAATGAAAAACACAAATACTATTTTCATTTAATCACGGGGTGGTCCCTTCTTCTCAAAAAGGTCAGAGCATTGTCACTTCAGTCTGAGATGAAACTGATATTTTAATGAAAGCTATTCATCATCAAAGCTGGAAAACGATTCGAGCAAATGAGGAAAAGATGACATGTCTTATGAGGATTTAATTGAAACTAAAACAGGTTCAAATAAAAAAATTCAGTTGTGGTGAACAAAATAGTTGAGAGAGACAACTGCTGGACAGTTGCCAATATGTTTATTTTGTTTGTTTGTTTTAGATAATAAGGATTTATGCCTTTAAAATAAACTTTAAAACAAATCTTTAAAATTGGCAATTGCCAGGAGAGTTATATTCTTTTAATTTTTCATTAGGTTATAAACCTCATGTATCTCAGTTAATCACTGTATGCTGTTTGATGAAGCTATTTGAGTGTTTCTGTGAGATTCGTCTGAGTCTTCTAATAGCCACTGTTATCACTTGCGTAATGTAAACAACCTCTGTGCTAACTGGACTATGTAATCTGACAGAAAGTCTAGTAAAGATTTAAGAAGCAAGAAAACATGTAATAGGTAAATGCATTGTTTATATCTGCTGCAATTCTGAATAAAAAGAGTGAGGTAAGCCAGTACAGAGGGAAAACATGGGAGTAGCTGTTTGCTCA
The DNA here is from genome assembly GCA_900490495.1 of Danionella dracula. Classification (NCBI taxonomy): domain Eukaryota; kingdom Metazoa; phylum Chordata; class Actinopteri; order Cypriniformes; family Danionidae; genus Danionella; species Danionella dracula. Next base: position 447,073 of record UELW01000055.1, on the reverse strand, counting down.
GAGTTAGTTTTGTGTAAGTCCTGATCCTGCCCTCATGAACAGAAGATATTTCGGCCTTCTCTATGGTGTGTTCTTTCTGATGTGTTTAACACGTGTTTAAGGGATATTTGCTTGACAGTAATACAGTCAGTCAGAATGCCTTGCCTTGCTTGCGAGATTCTACCGCGGTACCTTTCTGGGAAATCCAACATAATAAAAAATATTTGTGTTACCATAGATGGCCGCCAGATGACCAAATACACAGATTTTCTCAGCACAAATTGTTAACGATTCTAACAATCAAAGGGTTTCAGATACTAAAACATTTTTCAACAAATCAAATGCTAATGTTTAAGTTCATTGTGGTAAATAATGTTTTAACAAAGAAATATGTATTCACTACGTGTTTATTGGTTTAAGCAACTTCGTAACACGTAGCATCAGTGGTGGTTAAACCATGGATTGTCATACAGTCTGCTCTGGGTTTGAGTCCCAAGATCTCACAATTGAAATAAATAAATTATTTATCGCTGCTCCTAAATTTATTTTGGTTTAAGAAGTAGTAAAATAATTATTAAAAATGTATTTGTGCTTGTTAAAATAAGTTATCAAAATGACGGTGTCATCCAAACCCTGAACTCAACAAATTAATTTATCAAAACAAGGACTTAAATTAATTATGAAAATATACATTTGCATTAGACTCTAGAAACTCAAAAATGTAATCATTTAGGCCTAGTTTTGGCACAAAAAAACACCATTTAGTTAAAAACTCACACAACTACCAACTCTTCTTGAGGATTAAAACAATTTATTAATTTTTATTCTTTAAGCTGTTGGATTTTTCAGTCAGCTTTATATTGTTATTGACTAATTTTCATTAGTAGGTTAATATCTTTGCTCTAAGAGACTGAGCGTGTCTTCCTGGAAATGAGGGTCCCACCCCATCTTGGACAAATCAAATTCACTGGAACGCAGGTTAAGATTAAGAGCAAGCAAGGCAGAGAGATTTGAGAGAGAGGAATTATGGGGCGAGCACATTAGCTCCTCCCCTTTCTCGCGAGAGAGTGTTCGCTCTCTCAGGCGTGCAGGTTGAAAAAAAGTACAAAAATACACGCTCCATTAATGACACAGATTTGACTTCATAAATATGCTTCCCTAATATCTCTATATGTGTGTTGACAATTTAAAAACACTAACAAGCGTCTTAGAAATGCGATCTTGAAACTGCAAGTAATTAACAACTAAACTGCAAGTAATAAACTGTAAACTGTGCCGGATTGATGATTGAGTCATTCCTTGTGAGATGATTATTTCGCCTGTCTTTGATTCACTGATCAATGCAATTCAAAAGAGTTATATGTTTGGACCAGTGACACCATTTATCAAAGATTCAGACAACCTTGAAGACGCAAGCTACTGAGCAACATACTTTTTAAAAGTTTGTTCGGACTATGCTTTACTAGAAAGAGGAGACTTTGTTATATTATTTCTGAGTATTATAGCATGGAATAAACAGCAACAATGAAAATACAGGTGAACAAATGAAGGATGTAAACAAAGTGTTTGTAATGAAAGGTTTGCGAAGTTTGGTAATGTGTTGTGCTCAAAATGTGTTCAGTTGCAGGGTTCACAGACTATAATCTGTAGGTGACAGTGGTTAGTGGCCTGGAATGCCTGATCACCCTTAGCTATGGGTACTGATTGGTTTATATGACCACTGTCCAAATCACCCGAAGCTGGGTGCTTCCAGGTGTTCGACATTGGTTTCCAGGGCCGTCTGAGGCGTGTCAAGTGACTCAAACTCAGAGATTTCCCGGGTGTGATCACAAATAACACCAAGCGCATAAGTTTTGTTAAACTTTTTTTAACTTAACCAACCTAGGCAACTGATTGCTCATGTATTAGGTGAATGTGCCACCCAGTGGCAAAGAAGCAATATGAGAAATGTGCTGTGGTGCTGCAGTGATGATATAACGGTACCGCAGTGGTCATTTTCACTGGTTACTATCTGTAAATGGTTAACAGTAGAATCATCTCAATCTTTGCCAAAAAAAAAACCTCTAAACAATAATTGAAAATTGAGGGAAAATCCATTCATTTCAATAATTTGGTTCAAAAAATGAAAAGGTGAATGTTCTAGAAGTTAACTAAAAACAAAGCTGATTTTATTGCTGATTTTGAATTCAAAGAAGTTGATTGTAAACATTTTATTTCAATACAACATCTTTAGCGCTGGGCGTCACGGTGGCGCAGTAGTATGTCACAGTGGCTGTGGTAGCATGGCAGTCTAACAGCAAGAAGGTGGCTGGTTCAGAGCTTCGGCTGGGTCAGTTGACCTTTCTGTGTGGAGTTTGCATGTTCTCTCCGTGATCGTGTGGGTTTACTCCGGGTGCCCCTGTATCCCCCACAACGCTGGAAAGGCATCCGCTGCATAAAACATGTCCCAAAAGAGTTGGTTGTTCGTTTCACTGTGGGGACCCCAAAAAGGGACAAAGCCGACAAGAATATGGATGGATGGATCTTTAGCGCCAAGTTTAAAAAATATATCTAAATCAACTTACAGCTGTGTAGATGACAGATAAATCACAAACTTTGGAAAACTTTTGCAAAATGATCATGCCACCATGCAACATCCGGGGTGCATGTTGCTCATCTTAGTACTCATCTTGCCAATGAAGATGAAGAGAGCAATAATGTTTAATTCAGTTAGAGTAGTATGTGTTCATTACAAGCTATGTGGCAAGAGTGATGTGAAAGTCCAGGTGTCAATTCTGAACACACGGGACACAGACCTGAGGCTTGGTTAAAACTGAGAAGTATTGTTTTTATATATCATCCCTTTCACTCTCACATCCCTTCCGTCACTATTGAATATTTAATATTAATATGCCTCTTGAAATAACAACCATTTTAAACTGTTTTACATAATAACTCTAATTGCTAACAACTGAAAATAAATCACAGGCTTATTAAGAATACTTTATACTGAAAAAATACTAATCAGTAAATGAATCAAAGTACATTTGTAAAAAAGAAATATACTATAAATACCATTTTAAAAATTGTTGAATAAATGTATTCTATATATTATTTGGATAGAATCCCCTCTCCCGCACAGACACAAAAGGAAGCATTTGCAATAGAACTTTAGGCATTCGTTGATTTTCCTTCTAATGAAATGTTGTAATTTCAAAATCAATTATAGATTACCAGGAAGCTGAAGATTGTAGCCAAAAAGTTTACTTGAACGGTCCATGTTAGAACTATTGTGTACTATAAAGGACTCCCATTTATCAAATACAAGATTTCCTTTTACTGATATGTGCTGTGCGCATTTTTTTGAGTTGACTGAAAAGTAAGGACACCATCCAATATTAAACTGAACTGCTTGAGGGTGGTGTCAGAAATGAGCAGAATTTCATTGACATCCAAGTAAAAACAGACCAACTTTACAGCAGAGTTAAAAATGTTAATGTTTACAACGCCTTTGATTTTGTTAAATGCGATTAACTTCATGACAACATGAGAAAGTGAATTGTATTATTGCATTCAGTCGTTCACCAGTACAGGGCTGTTTCTGCCTCAGTTTCTGCTCATACAAAAATTATCCTTTTGCTTTTACAAATTTTTGACTCTTCTGTCAGGAAAACGGTGCGTGGCTGCGCCAACTGTGAAGCACAAACAGTCTTTGTTAAACCTATGTGAACAATACAGTGTCACGGAGACTTTCCCGATCTTACAGACACTTGTCTTCCTGTTTATTTTAGTTGCACCAATATGATTTAAGCAGTCAGACTGTAAAGTTCATTGTGAGTGAAGACCAAATGGGAAGTGTAGACATTCTGGCTAATTTTTAAAGATCTGTGTCTAGTTTGAATACACACTTGGCCTTGAAATGTTTTCCTTTACAGAAATACAGACTACATGAAAATATATAAAAACATGATGAATCAAAAAATATAAAACATAGTTTATTATGTTATCAAATGATCTACTGTAATCTGAATATGACAAAGTAACTGATGTTTCTTACATTTTTAACTCACATTAGATGTAAAGTGGATTGTGATCCCTGGTTTTTACAATTCTCCTTTAAGATTTAACAAGGTGAAGAAACAAATTTTACCAGGTCATGTCCTTACATGAAATTAAAATGACATGACATTCTGATCTTACAAGCACCATGCTCCACTTACTGAGCACTGACTTGGGAACTCCAGAGCAGTGACAGACATGCAACATGCACTGATTCATCCCTGGTGTATTGTAGAGCCAAAGTATACATCACTGAGGAACTGGGAAACTGCTAATGCCTGTCTAATGGACAATCAATGCATTATATGGTTTATGGTAGACTGCTATTACTGACCGGACATCTCCAGGGTCCTCTGTCACCAGTACGTCTGTCTTACAGCTGGCAATCGGGCTGATGGACAGCTCCACCGGAGGAACCACAAAACTCCTGCTGACCGGCAGCCAGAGGCCTTGACCAAGACTGTAGGATGACCTGACAAAAGAACAAAAGACAAAGAGTTGAGGAGGATTTTTAGTGTTTAATCAGTAGAGATCGTCAAAATTGCAGGTTTGATCTGCTTTACTTGGTTAAACGACATCGTACTAAAGCTGGAGCTAAAGCAATAAGCTGGCATTGAAATTTAAATCTGCTTTCCCCCACAAGTCCTAAGATATGCGATGTAGGTGAATTGGGTAAAAAGAAATTGTCCATAGTTAGTGTGGATGTTTCCCGTTGGTGGGTTATGGCTGACAGGCCATCTGCTGCGTCCCCTCAGCTCCTAATACACTGGATAAGTTGGTGGTTCATTACACTGTGGCGACCCCTGATTACAGGACTATCTCAAAAAGAAAATGAATTAAAGAATTCGAGTGAAATCCCTCTTTTGGCTGACATTTCTTAAAGCCTGACTGCTGCAGGGCAGCAGAGCAGAACTCCGGACAACATCCAGAGCTTTGGAGCTGTATATGAGATCGTCTTTCCCCTCTGGTGAATTTACTAATTTGCGGAATAATCAATAGTCCTGCTTCTTGGGATCGAAGAAAGCGAGCTGGAATATATCGTGGTAGGAGACTGCTCCTTAAAGCCAAGGAGCAGTATCTTAAAGTCAATGCTATATTGTACAGGAAGACAATGAAGAGAGCACAAAACCGGTGTAATGTGATCATATTTCTTCGTTCTTGTGAGAACTCTAGCTGCTGTGTTCTGGACTAACTGTAATTTTTGTAGTGTGGCGGCTGAGCAGCTGTCTAACAGAGCATTACAATAATCCATTCTGAAGGTCATTAAAGCATGCACTATTTTTTCTGCATCTAGAATAGACAGCATGTTCCATACTTTAGCAACATTCCTGAGGTGAAAGAAGGCGGTCTAAGTAACATAAGAGATATGGTTCTTAAACGTCAGTTCACTATCTATAATAACGCCAAGATTTTTAACTGTAGTATAAAAATGAGCAGTGTGTCCCCCCAGCTCCACATTTAAAACTGAGTGATTCTGTAATTGCTTTTTAGAGCCAATAAATAATATTTGTGTTTTATCAGGATTTAGCAATAGGAAATGTTTATTCATCCAATCATTGATATCAGCGACACATTCTGAGATCAGATTTAGCTTGGATTTGGATTTTGCTGAGATATAGAGCTGGGTGTCGTCTACATAGCAATGGAAACTAACCCCATGTCTTCAAATACATTTGGCAAGGGGCAGCATCTAGATGGCGAATAGATTGGGTCTCAGGACAGATCCCTGAGGAACTCCATACTCCACTGCTATTGTGTGATGAGTCTCCATTTACATGAACAAACTGACTCTGGTTAGAGAGGTAAGAGTTAAACCATCTTAGATCCTGGACCTGGATCCCTGCATCGTTTTCTAGTCTCTCGAGGAGAATCCTGTGATCTATTGTATCGAAGGCTGCACTGAGATCTAGCAGAAATAGAAGAGAAATATTCCCTTGATCCCAATCAAGTAACAGATCGTTTTAAATTTTAGCCAAACATATATTGAACATATTTTATATTGAACATATATTGTATCCTAACATATTTTGAAATGGTACAACTTAAACCAAAATTAAATTAAAAGGCAATAAGCCTGATGAGTTAACATATTCTGTGGGTGTAGCTGTTTTGAGTTGTAATGGAACAACAACATAATTAATCCCGATCAAACCCGATCATTATGCTTTTTTCCTTAATTTTTCAGCCAGGGATTCATGTTCTGGGAGCTTGTCACGTCTGTGTCTGATTATAGATTCAGGTTTGAGTGTTTGCCTGGCTGTTGACCTCGGCTGCAGAGAAGCAGATCTAAATTACTGTGGTTCAATCCATACTTGCACTCATAAATAAGCCAGCTATGGCCCTGGACTCGCTCGAGCTCATCCATTGACACTTCAGAGCATTGATTGCTACGCTCTCTTCACTATCATTCAAACTGCACTCCTGCAGGCGCCAGGAGCTGAAGAATGATGGTGAAGAGAGAACCAGTGGAGGATGGGAAGTTCATTTAGCTTCATCTTGCTTTCACTTTCAAAGGGAATACTTTCTAACCTAAAAACACATTAGAAAATATGACAATCCATATTAGATTACATAATAGGTGAATATCAAAATCCTTTATTTTCCTAGACCACCTCAAACTTCCTCTCATAGATTTGCTGTCCAAAAGCTGAAACCTACCGCACTGTCCAAGTCTTTTGAGGAAATCCCAGCATGTATAATGCAGACAGCAGCAGAGCTCACTCTAATGCATTTGACAATACCCATCAGAGAGTTTTGAAGAGAAGAAGCTTTTCAGATGGTCAGGACTGCAGGTCAGACACACTGACAGATCCAAAGAGACAAGAGCTGACGTCTGTGACCTGACTGCTTTGCTTTTTAGAGTCAGCAATAGTTGGGTTTAAGTGTGATGTCTGCTATTAAGAACTTTAGTTCTCTATTGAGTGCTTTTGCTAAATTTCAAAGTTGGAATGTAGTTATTGATGTGAAACTGAACATTTCAAATCTACCACCTCAGTTTTTGTGTTTCTTTAGCTTTCATTATGGCATTTATTCACTCTGTTTCAATAAGCAAGGGCATGTAATGTATTTACGTGTTTATGGTTGTAAATTAAATGCTTATTTTTCTACAAATGTATGTTTACATTTAAAATGTCTATATAATTGTTTTTGTTTTTTTGGAAGATGATCATGGTAGCAGATAAAAATTAAGGTCTGGAGCAGTACAGTACAGTAAGGGTGGGACTTCTACCTGTCACATTTTGTACGCATGAAGAAGTTTGCAAACATAAGCTGTTCTTTCCATGGAGAACCTTTGTCTTTCATGCAAATACGTCAGGAAATGATTAGGGATTTTATCAGTCTTTAAATTCTCATATCAAATTAAGTGCGCACAAATATGGGCAGGATTGGGAAGAAAATGTGTAGTTATTGTTACAGCCACTACTATTACGTCACTTAAAAGTTCCTTTTATTACCTCTGATTGGACGAATGCAAGCTTGCGATCTCTAATCCTGAACTATAGCCTGCTCTGGAGCAGGTTAGCCGTGTGGCATAAGTAACCAGGGTTACAAAGATCGATTAAATCCTAGATCATTTCATGGTACCCAATAAAACTAATCCTAAACTAATACTAAACTTTGCTGGCTAACCAGTTAATCTGTCTACATGGTACAGGCCTCTGGTTACAATCTTAAATGCTATCTAGATTTATATAAAATCGCTTCTAAAAATGTAACTAGTTTATTCTTTTGGAATTATTTTTGGCACCTAAATATAAATAAACCTAATCAATGAAAAAAATGGTTGACTCAAAATGGATACCCAACAGACAAAAAAACATCTGAATTATCTCAGTTGCTTTAATAATAGGTGTCGTGCAATAACACAAAAAAACATGGAAACAAAATAACTTTTTTCAGCAATCAGCAATGATAGAACTAATATTATATTTGAATATATTTGTAAACAATCAATTTCTTCCACACCATTTACAATTACTTTCACCACGTTTGGCAAATGCTCTTCTCTAAAGCAACTTGTAAGGAAGAGAAAAAGGCATTGCATATTATAAGACTTAACAGTCTAAAATTATCATTTAAAATATCCATTCTTATTACACTTAAATTAAAAATTATTAACAACTCAACCTGTAAAACTTCTAAAATGTTGAATACACTTTTCAGGCAGCAGCTGAAAAAAAAAAGTTTGTTTTACTCAGAGCTTTTAGAAAATAAATAATCCACTTTCTTCAATCAGGGGGAAATGAAAACGACTCACTTTCAAGCCAAACTCGCAGACATCACGTATCTTGTCACATGTCCTTGTACTCGCTCTTTGACATGTTAGTTGGTTTGCTGTGCATTTGCATAAACCACACCCCATACATGCAATGCAAAAATACACCACTTTTTGTTATGTACACCCGCTACGCCTCTCCTCACTAGTCGTTCCTGCGACTTTTATCATCCTGGCTGACAGGTTCTTTGGACGGAGGAACGCTGTTGCAATGTCTGTGCTGTACCTTTCTGTCACTCACTGTCTTCGCCCCTACCCCCATCTTGCAAAAAAAAATTAAAATCCACTGATGGAATAATCTGCTCATTCAGTATATGCAAGTAACTTGTTGGCAGTAGGAAGATAATAGTAAAATCACTAATTATCCAATAGAAGACACATAACATTTTGCTTAGATAAATACAGGAAGTAAAAGTTTTTTTTGCCATGAAATATATAATGCTATCTGCAAAAGTGTTGCTTTTCATACCTGGTTGGGAGCAGGGGCAGACTTTTTTTTTCAGTTCAGCCTCATGTTCTTAGTTTGGATTAAGAAGGGTCTTTAGCAAGGCTACACTGATCTGTGTGTGGTTGTAGTTATGGAAAGACCTAATTCAGCCTGCTACAAGCCCCTGTTGGGGTTTCTAGATTCTTCTTTCCAGTTTCTTTCTCTAACTTGAAAAAAGCTATCATTCAGACTATCCATGGCTTTTATTCAGGCGACGGAGAGATTTCTCTATACGATCATTTCTTTGTCTCTTGCTTACCTGAAAATCTTCTCTGGAGCCTGCTCTCCTGTCACAAGGTCATATCCTCTCTCCAGGTTTGAGTATGGCCATGGACTGTGGAAGCAGTTCAAAATTATTTTTTACTTAATCCATGTGAATGGTACTGTTTCTAACTCCAGAAAAGGTCAGATTGTTTGTTAAAAAATAATGGAAATAATTTCTTGGAGATAAGACACAGAAGGATTTTCATTAGTTGATCTAAGGAATGTCCGAAGTAGAAAGAATAAGATAAAAACAACATTTGAGTGAAAAAGTATTTGTTTTCTGTGTACAGTAGAAGAAAAATTTCTTCTTTTGTCATGAATAAAATTTTCATTTCACACTCACCCTTCGTTTCGACCCCAATCTGTGCGAACACAAAGATGTTTGTGCTCCGGGTCAGAGGCATAGCCTTCCAAACAACTGCATTCACCTGCAGGGAACACAGACGAAAACAACAAAAGTATGTTTTCAATCCTCTAACTAACACCCAACAAAAATATAATATAAATAAATACAAATTATATAAATGACTACAAAATGACATATGTTAAACCAAATTGTGATTGAGGCATTTATTTTTTATTTATTTATTGTATTACTATTTTTAATTAATGTATTTGCAAATGTATGATGCCGGGATATTCTCAAAACCTTTGAAAAAAAACAAAATAGGGGTATGTATACATTATTAGTTTCATTTAATGATATTTCAGATGCATGGTCTGAAAATGTCAGTGATAAATCTCTTACTGAAACCCTTTTATAAAAGAACAGGCTACTGCTTCATGTGAATGAATTAAAGGCTATTTATGCACATGCAATACATGCAATGTTTCATGATCACATTATACAGCTACTGGATATTCAAGAACTCTCAAGAAAATTCTCAGCACTGTTCAGATGTTAGAGAGGCTGTTCCATACTGTTTGTAACACGGATGTACAGAATTTGAAACTGAACTGAAATTATCCCCAACATTCCAAGAAGTGAAAATCAATTACGAACACTACAAACTATGATTATGATATTTCTATTATAATTTCTCAGGGTTTGTTCATTTTGGTTGTATTGTCATAGTTCAATGTTCTTAGTTGTTTTTTTTTTTTGGTTGTGACGTTCTACTTGTCCTATATTCAACGTTATGTTCAGATGTAGGGCTGTTTATGCACAGTTAAGAAAAGAATGAAATTTTCACATAATTATAGTTTTTGATTCTCTCTAAATATGTCTTTTGTTTTGGGCTTTTGTCAATTTAACATGGATGATGTTTCATGATCTCACGTGGTTCTGAAATACAGCCTTGTACATTCACATTGAGGCCACCTAAAATCAATATAATTAAACCAAAGGAGGAAGGAGGCATAGAATGCATACATGTCAGATCATACAACATGTAGGAACAAATAAGGCTTACATTCCTACATGTAGAATTCCTCCATATTGGTAATTTTTTGAGACAGAGTTCTTGGAATGCATACAAATAGACATCTGCGATGAAAAGCAATATTTTTTAAGACGTTAAAAGGAGTGTCGTCTTGTGAAGGTAACAAAAGAACAATTATGTCTCAAAGTGGTTCTGGTTGCTCCTGGCAGTAATTCAAGGCAATTCAGTGCAACAAATGATTTCAAAGAACAACACAACTCGATGAAAAGCTTTGAGAGCAAGAAGCACTAGAAGCCAGTGTTCAGAGTGATTGAGAACAGCAATAACCTGTCGATTGTCTCAAAATAAAATAACTGAACACAGGCGCTAGATGCAAAAGTTGACCAAGTATTTAAAAAAAAGAAGGGCCATGCAAAACAGCAGCTAACAATATGGATTCCCAGACAATAACCGTGAATGTCAAGAGTGAGCTCTTAAGCTTCAGACTCATACATTACCCTGCAGACACCGCAGATTACTACAGAAGGTAGCCGGAAAGAGTATGTGTGGATCTGGCTTTGTTGGTTTGTGTCATGTTCCACTGCTTTTGTTTCACTTTTTTACAGACTTAAGTGCATATGGTAGGAAGTGGAATAGATTCGAGCAGTTATACCAAACTGTTTGTTGGAGCGTTGAATGTTTTGGAGCGGATTATGGAGGGAATAAGAAAATACATTGAATACAGTAGAAAACCGTGGAAGAAAGAAAAGTTTGAATAATACATCTGAGATGAAATTGAAAGAGGAGGAAATCTGAAAATTCAAAGTAATAATTAAAGTAGAAAAAGGGTCATTTAATATTTTCAACCCACTAAATAGATAAAGGATACATTTTTAATAGTTGAAATTGTAAAGAGATTGCTTAAAATATGTTATGTACAGATAGCAGACAGCAGAAAAAGACTTTCATGTAAGCCTCTCCCCCTGCCACTGAACAGAAACCTATCGTATAACATTAAGTGCTTGATCATCACACGACGTTACTTTTTCGCCGTACTTGAATGGTGAGGATCGTTTAAAGGAAATTCTCTCTATCTCCCCTCTGCCTATTAATAAAAAGTGGATATCACGCTTGTAAAGTGGATGCTAGAAGACTCATTCTACACGCGATCCTGCTCACAACTTATTTTATAGAATGCGAATTGGGCAAAATGTACTTTGACCGAAGGTCTCAAATGCTCGCATACTTGCTTTAGCCGATCAAGATCTAGAAGTCTCTCACAGGGTGCAACAAATGAATAAATTCAGGTTCCATCCCTAGTTTAGCGAATTATTCACACTTTGTTTTTATTTGCTTTCTAAGCACACACACAACACACATACACACAAAACACAGTCCTGAAAAACAAAAAGAGGATTGTCCGGTTCATGCCTATTTCTACACTTAAGCTGCACATGATTAATTGATGTCTCCTGACAGAGGATGTATAAGTCAAAAGCATTGGCGTGTTTAAAACACAAAACAATGTGTGTTCTCAATAGTGTTTTCATCAAGAGTAGTTTACAATCCTTTGCTCCATTTTGTTATTCTATGCATACTGCTTGACCTCCATGAAAAATGTATTATTTTAATTAATTGGAATACATTTTTAAATAATTAATAATGGAGAAACTCATTTGACACACAATAACCAGTGCTAAGGACCTTATACACAATTTACCAGGTTGTCTGACCACCTCACTCACGTTCTTCCGATTTTAACAGTATGCATCAATTGGCCACAAAATCTGTGGCCAGTCCCTAACAATCATGCACTAACCAATCAGCGGTGAGTTAGCATGTTTTTATCCTTCCCTTCAGGTATGCGCAGTGTTGCCAACTTTGCAAATTTGTTGCTAGAATTAGCGACTTGTCAGATCGTCTAGTGACTTTTTTTCCCTGGCGACTTGTATCGAACTTTTTCATTCTGGCTGACGGGCTCTTTAGGTGAATGCAATATCTATACTTTCTGCCACTCACGTTCTTTGCCCCAAACTAATTTAATTTTATTTAGCCTTACATGTTTGTCTATGATACCATTAGTGTTCATTTAATGACATGAAACACATATACCTGCAATGCGTTTATGTTGGCATTGCTAAAAATCCATTGGGGGGGGGGGGGGGCAGAGAATGCACGTCATCTGGTATTATGCAAATTAGACGATGACATCACCTAGTAACTTTTAGCAACTTTTGGGCCAGTCTATAGCGACTTTTCTTACAAAGAAGTTGACAACAGTGCTTCCGGGTTGCTGGAGTAATTTAGTGAAACTCCGAAGCTGATGAACCAAATTGGTTCGAGGCTTTGAAACAATGCGACACCTGGTCCCAAACTGGCATCAAGTCATCATTGTATGAAATATCACTGAACGTTCATGAAATTCTGGCCACTTCATATCATTTCTCTACAATCTTGGATGAAACATCTCCATCCACAATGTTGTGTATATGTGAAAATACAAAAACTGATTTTTTTAACGCTGTGTGAAGTTTTTTATTGTCAACAGCAGGTTTTTTTTTCATGTCTCCAAACGGACTTGATGAAAATGTAACCACTCTTTGTGAATGATTAATTTGTGTATATATTATGACAAAATCAGCAAAACAAGATCTCTCACATTAAATGTCAAGAATTTTATTTAAAAAAACGAACAGTATTTTAAAGACTTATATATTTTAATAAAGATATAATTTCTTCAGCTTTAGAGAAAAAAGCATAACTTTATAAAGTGAATAAGAATGAAACACCTCATCAGATGTTGATTGTCAGTTTATTAAGCCTATAAATCAGTGACGTGTAAATACATGTAAATATATTTTATTATTCACTATATTGACTTAAATCAAAATAAAAGCAAAAAAGCTATTCTACGGGGTAAAGAATAAAGATGCTTTATCTTCATTAGTGAAATGTTTTTACAGCTTTAGGATGCTTGGTTCAGACAATTAACAGTATATAACAGGTTCAACGCTCAGATCCTGTGTTTCTAACCAATCAGACGCGGTTTTAGGTGCGCCGGGACCTGGTAAAATGCGCTGAAGCATGGGTCATGTGACTCAAGTGTTTCGAAATGTTTGAAGCTTCTTTGGCTGAAGTCACGTGATTGAAGTGTTTAGAAAAGTCTGAAGCTTCTTTAGATCAAAATCACATGACTTGACGAATTTTAGAGAAGCTTTGGATCGATGTTTCAAATCGTCTGAGATTCAAGATCTCGGCACAGAGTCAAAACGTCAGTCTCGTGGCAGCCATCCCTAGAGTAATTGAGTAATTGTGTTTGCAAGCGAGGCTGCTCTAATGTCTATCCTTGGCTTTAGGAGGCTGCTGGGTTCTTCTCTGCCTTGCAAAGTAGCAGATAGGAATTTTTGCACACTATAACTTGGGTGAGTAAATTACTAAGTGCACAAACATTTCTAAACGGGAACACATGAGTTAAAGTTGTTTTATTTCTCTAGGATCCTTCATCTTGCCTTCTTCCTTTGAGTGAATGTTACGGCGTCCAGTAGTGATGTGTCATTCATGAATGATTCGTTCTTTTTGAACGACTCTTTAATGTGACTCGTAGGAACGAATCGTGTCGGAGAGGGATTCGTTCAATGGCGCATGCGCAAAATTCTTCTGGTTTTCCGATAATTTAATTCAAATAACTCAATTATCATTCCGGTACAGCTAGGGGTGGGGTGTTGGATAGTAATGTGTGAATTGACGTCTTTCATATGTTAATTACTCGCAGTTTTGCTTTCTTTTGGCGAGTTCAGTGCTGGAGGTCACACTTTCAAGATCGTATTTCTAAGACGGTTGTTAATGTTTTTTTAATGTTGATACACAGACATACACAGACATTAAGGAAGCATATTGTTATAAAAAAAAAAATAAGATTTTTGGGGAAAAAGCAATTGAACCTAGTGCTTTTGTGTTATTCTATATATATTGTTATATTGTGTTATTATGAAATTACATAAAGCTGTTTCTTTTTTTCATTATTTATGTTTGAAAATATTTAATTGTATCTAATCAAGAGAGTTAAAGTGTTTGTAGTGTATAAGTACTCTTTAAAAACATGTTTCTGTTTGTTAACACATTGTTTACCAAAATGTACTAACGCATTAGCATTTGATTTGTTGAATAATGTTTTAGTATCTGGTACGCTTTGATTGTTAAAATCGTTTACAGTTTGTGCTAAGAAGCTTTATCTGTCGGCCATCTGGTGGCCAACTATAGAAACACAGATATTTTTTACCAGGAGGGATTTCCTGAAGGTATCATGGTAGAATCTCAAGGCAAGCCAAGGCAAGACATTCTGACTGGTCACCCTCTGTTTTCATGGCAACAGGCCATGTTTTAGGGCATTAACTGAAAGCACAATAATCTATTCCAATCTAAAATCGTTCCTTGAGAAGGAAAGCATTCTGCTCTATTTCATCTCAGGGACAATATCTAACTATTGTTTTGTGAATAACTTTCTAAAGCAGCAGGAAGGCAGATTTAAGTTGCTATGGGTTTCAGGTCAATGAGTGTTAGGGCTGTTGTGCTGATGTTATTGACTGCTAAGATCACCTGGGAAGGGTGACTGACTAAACGGAATAGTTTTAACTTCTATATAGCATCGTAGCTAATATCAGACATTATTGTATCAGACAGAAATTATATTATTAAAGTTTGTAAAAAAAACACATTTTGAGACATGACAAGCTTTGATATTACAATATCCCCAATTAACAACCAGGACAAGTCACCCTTAGTTCCACAGATGAGTCTGTAGGTTTAGTATTGTGTTGTCTTTGCTTTCACTGACCTGTCTCTTCGTCACATAGCTGCTCACAGGAGTCAGTGGTCCTCTCACCACAGTAATCTCTCGTCCACTCACTGGTGGAGTTGTTCTGGAAATACAAGTTCAGTTTGGCCGGATTTAACCAGTTGGAGACATCCAGGTAGCTCCCCATGCTTACTACAAAACTGCTTCCTAGAGGACAAAGACAACAAGCACAATGAATAAAACGATCAGGGAAACAAAAAGGAACTGGGCAAGAGGAATACATACTACAATTTTCATAGAGTGTGTCCATAATACATTTTTGAGCTGAATCAGTTTATTCAATTCTTTCTTTAGATTTCATCGCTCATTCGTATGCTTAAGCATTCAACTTTTAAGGTATTTCTGATTCCATTATTTGTTAATGTACACTCACTCCATCTTTTCATTCCTTCCTACCTTCCCCATTCTTCTCATTCAATTTTGTTCTCATATCCATCAAATGTATTCAAATGTAATATATGAGTGACTGCTAAGCTAGGCTAACCAAGACATGGATGGCATTAAAAGCTAGAAGCAAAATTTTCTATTTAATCCACAAAACAACTTGGAAGGAAGCCAGTGAAGGGCGGATAAAGATTACCACCAAAAAATGGACACACGCTGACTTTGATTTCGCACGCATTCACCTTGCTTCTGCAATGACAAAACATTGATTTTCATTCAGCGTTGTTCACCAAGATCTTGATCTGCACTCCTGATGGTAGAGTTTGACTGTTGTGCCTTCACCAGCAAGTCACAACTATTCTCTATGGGGTAAAATACTGGATTTGAGAGTTTCTGTAATCTCCTTAGATGTTTCTCTGTTAGATGCATGTCAATGACTTGACTCGTCTCAAACAGACTAACATTTATTTCACAACCATGCAATATATTTTTCAACATAAATAGAATATTTTTTCATTTAAAAAATATTATTTTATTATTTGTTGTTGTAAGGATTTTAATTTTATGTGACAGTGACAAGGCAGCTGGCTAACAGAACGTTACTTTAATCCATTCTGCAGGTCATTCTGCAGCATAAACCATTTTTTTTTTTACATTTACATTTATGTACTTTAGCAATATTCCTAATGTGAAAGAATATTGCTTTAAGGACTGTGATTCTTAAAATTACATTCAGAATCTATTATAACATTAAGAATTTGAACCATAAAGATTGTACACCAAGTTTGGTGTTTAAAACGGAAGAATGCTTAATTTTATAATGTTTTCTAACATTCTTGGGATCTTGAAGTGTTGTTTGATCATTAAAAACATCCCTCAAGTAGTATTCAGCTTAGTTCATGCATGTTTGAGTAAACCTTGATTCCTTTTTGCTAATCTGAAATTTTTTTTCATTTTCCTTATCCCCGCCTTTTTTCCTTAACACCCATGTCACACCCACTGACCAATCATATGAATCGCTAATACAGCCCCTCTCTATGACGAACAGGAAATGTGGTTTGGCCCACAAGTGTGACAGAAGCAGACTGGCACTGGATAAACAATGCCAGAGAAGTGCATTTTCGGATATCTGGAGCCTAACCTTTTGTTTGGATTACCAAAGAATGAGTTTATTCCTCAGATATGGCTCAATTTTGTGTCTGCCCATCAGAGAAAACTTGGAAAGATCACTTTTGTCTGTGACCAACACTTCAAATTCACCTGGTTCATCAAAAACGAACAGTCTGATAAAGGATTCATTACGCGGCTGGCTCTGTCACCAGGTGCTTTTCCAACTGTTGTATTCGTTGATTTGGAGGTCCACACAGTAAGTTTTAATACATTATACATTTAATACACTAGGCTTAACTACATTAATGCAATTTTAAATCTTCACACATCAAGCCGTGCACACACTACACAACTTTTATAACCCTATAAGGTAATCTGCTTTCAGCACACACAGAAATATCTTCCCTTTTATTAATCTATTAATTTAATTGCAATGACAAGACTGAAACTTATTTACATCTATAAATGTAAAGTGTTAATAATTAATGTACACTGAAGACAAAAAAACTATTTCAATTCAAAATATGATTATTTATTGATTTTTTGTTTTGTTTAACTTGTAACACAGGTTTTGTCATGTAAACAACATACCTGCAATTAACCATCAATATCCACAAAATAAACTTTTTGCTTCTCTTCTTTGGAGGCTGTTAGTTTCTGGTCTCTTTAGACTCTTGCTTTCCAGGACTCTTAACATGTTTGGGAAGAAACTTTAGGTCTTCAAACCTTGGAACAATTGCAGTAGCAATCTTCATCCAAAAAGATTAGTGCTGTCCTTTCTTTTAGATAGTCTGAGGTAAAATCATGTTTGAGTTTGTCCACTGTTTACTCCATAATTTTGTAAGTGGCACAATTCTGGCAATAGCACTGAGCAGGAGAACATTTATTTTAATTAGATTTTATTGTTCATTAACATTTATTTCTTCTTCAAATGTTTAATATTGTTTTAAATTACCCAGAACTTATTTTTATTTTATGCATCATACCTTGACAGTGGACATGCACATACGCACGCACTGTGCTATAAGTGCCAAACAATCTCGCCCAACATTTAGCACGCGCACTTTCAGAATTTCTGCCGTGAATGGAAACTTGACTGTTTGGTGCAGTATGAGGGACGTGTAGGACAAATGTTCACATGGAGGTAACGTTGGTCTTGTGGGAGCAAACATGTTACGAGCACCGTAAGTGTGCTTTAACTTGTCCTCGATTTTTTTCTATTCTCTCACCACTTCGAGTCGGTGATCCACACTTGCCGCTCTGCCATTCCTCAGTTTTAGACACAGTTTGACCGAACGAATGCAATTTCAACAAAGAGTGCTGTAATGCCTCCGTAGTTTCAGTGATCACAGAAGCCCAGCAACAACCGCAACAGGAAACAAGAAAAACTGAAACAGCGTTAATTGTGTTCTTTTTTTAACATGTTATTCAATTCAAATTAATCGCATGCGTTAACGCGTTAATTTTGACAGCACTACATTTTACACAAGTGCATCTTTAACAAAATAAATAATTCAGAAAACAGTACGCCAACATTAGAAATCATACAGTGTTAGAGAAGCCCATCTGATTTACCTGTAACACGCCACTGAGGAGCCTTTCCTCTGGTTTCTGTTTCATTTTGTGGACTCAAACTCCATGTCAGACTCTGGTTCACACATATAAGGTGCTGTTACATCCCACATAGCCATTGCCTGTCGAATATAATGTATTAAAACAAAGCTAATTGTTGCTGTGTTTGCTCAAACCGGACGCTTGAGAGCAGCGATCAGTAGAGGCGTGCCGAAAGCTTGTGTGTGGGAGGTTGTTGCGGGCCAAAAATACATGGTGATTGAAAGACATTTATGAAAAATATTGCTCTTTAAACATTATTAATAGTGCAACTCTAGTATAGAGGGATTTTGATTTGAAGTGCATTAACAAGCGCATAACATGGGACTATTAAGATCTGATAGTGTTACAGAATGAATCCCTCATCGTTTTATATATATATATATATATATATATATATATATATATATATATATATATATATATATATATATATATATATAAAACGGCAAGACATTCTGATGTTTAATTAAATACATGAAGTTAATTAATACACGTTTTTAGCTATTTCCCACATAGATTTTTTATATAAACAATTATTCTTTCAACAACTTCGCTTTCTCTCAACTGATTTAACTCTTTATATTCACGACTCAGGTAGTGTTGCTGAGGATCATGCTCTCCATCTGCTGTGTTTTATAAATAAATATGCAGAATGCATCTTATTCCAGATCACTCATATGCTGGAGCTGTACCAGCTGTTCCATAATTAATTTTAGCTGATATTTTACATGTTATTTATGAGATGGGCAGAGGTCGCAAAGTTAGGAATCTCATTAAACACAGTCTTTCTGCAAATGATTGTTTCCTTTGAAAGGTCATTATTTCTCCTCTCTTGTTTATCAAAATCTGCACCTCTGCTACAGCATCACAATGCATCCAAATTATAAAGATATATGCATTTAATAAATTTGAATAAAAAATTTTTACAATTAATTTCATGTTATCAATAAAGAATACAATTCTATTCCTAGTAAAAAAACTAAGATCTTCGTTCCTTAATGTTTTAGAATTAAGAGCTAGTAACATATTTACGGTCTTTCTACACAAAATATAGAGCAGATAAAAAGTAAGCTGTCCACACATCTCAATCTCAATAATACAAGAGACAACGAGAAGAACCTCCCAGAGAGACGGTAGTTCCCATCAGTTTGTTGCCTATGGAAATATGCACTACTTTGCCCATTTCCAAATCCTTAGTGTTCACACAAACCTTTATTTCTTTATCCTTTTATTTATTAACACAAACGGAAGATGATAAATTAATACATAGGGAATAGCATGTGCTCACCATCGGCAATGAAGTGCTCAGGAACATGAAGTGTGACTTTGACAGAGAGTGGACAGGGAACATGCGTGCCATACACCACTGCGATCACACATGTCACACTGATCAGGGTAAGGGTGACTTTACTCATCGGACTCTGAGGGAAACCTGAGAGAGAGAAAAACAGAAACAAAGGCCATGTGAAGATGTTGTTGTCTTCAAGAAAAGACTCTTCAGAAAGTCTATCTGGGTTCAGTAATAGCAAAATCCTTAACAATGTGAATGAAAAATGTAGCTCAGATAGTTATACAATTATAGACTTCTACTCAGAGGTATTTACATTTTTCAGAGGAAGTTTAGAGCCTTATAATTTCAGGCCAAACACTTTCCCTTGATAGCCAAACTCAATGTTTTAGTATGTATACCATCGGATCTGTGATATATATTGCTTGTGTTACTCTTCAACAGTTGTTAATTTTTACACAATTCCAAAAATATCTACATACAAAATATCTATGGTTCCCTGAATAGTGGCATATGTCAAATGCCTAAAGCGAGAACCATCTTGGAGCAAACCAATCATCTCCACATAAATGTGAAAGTGTCAACAGGCATTATGCACATAGGGTCACAAATTTTGTATACGCTGAAATTGCCTCCCTGCTCTGCTACCATTCGGACCTTTTTGCTTGGGCTCTTCACTACGCCCTATCAACTTTACTGTATTTCACTTGTTTCAAACTTACTTTTTGTTGTCTACAGCAGTTGTTCTCAAACTTTTTTCACCAAGTGCCACCTCAGAAAAAATGTGGCACTCCAAGTACCACCAAAAGGAGCAACATAAAAAACACGAGCACTGTACCACAGCATTTAGGCCTGCTTGTGCAGCTATAGTCATGTTCCAATGAAAATCAATATTATTGATAATAAATATATGTATTAATTTAGCAGCAGTATACAGCCTGAACATTAAGAATGTAATGATTACAAATTTTAAAAGTATCAAGTTTGAATAGTATTCAAATTATCTGATTTCTCCTTCTCTCTCTCCTCTTTCACTCCAACTCTCTTCTCTCTCTTTCCAAATTAAGGACATGTAAATGTGTCTCTTTCTCTCTCTCTTTATTCCCTTTTTTTCTCACCCTGTAAATTATGAACATGTAAACGTTATTAGCGCTAGTTTCAGGTGCTCTCAATATAATCATGAGAGTTTTAATCTTGTTATGAGAGATTATGAATGTAAGGCTGTGTTTGAACTCTGACCTTCAGATATTTATCTTAAATGTTTGGTTTGTTCATATTCATGGTGATGTTATATTAGCAGAGCATAACTTAAACTTGCACTGAATTCATAGCTTAAATCTCATATGAATTATGAATTTCTGGGTTAAAATCAGTCAATTTTACGATAAAACCATAACATATTTCTTTACGCCAGTTGCAGATGTTAAAGATACATTAGGTTTTATGCTAACTTTTGATTAACTTTAAAGAGAACATCTTCCTGTTGTCATGAGAAACAGAGCCACGTAGGGCAGAATGCGCATGAGTAGCTTTACTGTTAAACTACCTCAAAGTAACGTTATATGATTTATCTGTGAAGAAATTTTTCCTGTTCAAAATTAAACTGTGAGAACAGGCTGCTTTGCTCCCTGTTATCAAACACGATCAAACTTATTCATGCTATTCCAGAGGGTCAAACATCAGATTTACCCAGAGGCTCGAGGACGGTGTCCTTAAAAAACTGCTTCTGCTGGAGAAACATACAAGAGAAAATGTACCACAGCTTTGAAAACTGCTATGACTACTGTCAACTTATTTTTCAATCACTTCTTCAAAAAAAACGCAGTTCTGGAGACACAGTTACATGCGCTTCATTCTTAAATGACGATGTATTTTAAAGAACCGGATCAGGATAAGGACCATCAAGAAAACAGTAAGCCCGCTAAAAATTCTCAGCATGCTATTATGAACCTAGATCAGCAAGAAGAAAGGGCTGAAAACTGGCAAATTCATGGAAATAGACGTAAATGCTATAAACATGTGCTTGCACTGCGCTCATCAACACTAATTTATCTGGAAGTGCAGCACCCAAAACAGATTTGAACCATTAATGACTGTGAATACCGATCAACCTTATCTTGTCAGTCAACAATCAGAGCACACACACACACTACAAAAAACAAGGGGAAAAGAAATAAACAATGTTTCGCTCATGTCTCAGTGGAGCCAAAGACTGTAATTATTGGTATTATACAGTCCAACATCTACGGAGCAAAACAATTATGACTTACTGTCTCCCTCATGCTAAAGTTTCAAACATAAACAAGGAGATATCCTATCCCAAAGATATCCTGCGCAAGCACAAGACCAAAAAAAATATATATATGAAAAATTATGTAAAGAAAAGACAATCAAAGATGCTTACGACAGATTATATGGAACTATTTGACACACTTGAAAGTCACAAAGTGCAGTTCTTCATAAGTGGTTCGCTTCCGGAAAGTTTCACAAATATGTTTTCTCGGTTGTTTCAGCTCAATACATGGCTAGAACAAGCCTGTTGTTCAAAAGGCCTACAGTTCATTGATAATTTTAACATGTTCTGGAATCAGCCTGATGTCATCACACCAGATAGATGCCCAATTGAACAGACTTGGAACAAGAATGTTCATGGACAAATTACTCGTCTTCCTCCGCTATCAATCAACAACACATAAAAAGTGAGAATCTGAAAGACCCAAAAGCAATCATATTAACTGCAGCACCACCAAGACCTTTGTTACCCACCCTGCAGACATCACAACTGAATGAGGATTATCTGACCTCCCCAAGAGATGATGAGGATCAACAACTGGATAACATGCAGAGCCATACCAATAGCTACACCACCACCGAATAAGGATGACGATAACCATCTAGACAATAACCCAGTCAACAGAACAATACCCTGAAGGACATTTCAACACTATCTTTAGGGTCCCATAATCTTGGTTTCCCAGTACAACTTGAAGAACTAGTCTCTGCAGGAACCAAGCTGTCCCGCTCATTCACAGCAAGCTCCAAACCATCACTCAAAAAAACACCCTGGCACCTCCCTCTCCAACAGCAGAGAGAATTCTGCGATCTAATCGCCAAGGGCAGAATTACCCTCTACCCCGCATACTCCCCTAAACCAGCCGTAAGATATACAGGACATTCTGCCTCAAGACTGCAACCTAGAGGTATGTTAAAGGACAGGCACATTAGCCCCTTTAGCTCTTTAGGACTGTTAAAGTCCGTAGCCCATTTAGCTATTTCTTTAAAGGTGATACAGATAAGGCCTACTAGAAATAGAAAAAAACAAATGGGAGAAAATGTCTGTTAGAAATAAAAAATTATGCAGAGCATCCTTATCAAAATAAATTGCAAGCCAGGGACCAAAATAGTGGAACCCACAGAAAACAGGGTGAAAATTCATTCATCTTCATGTCGACTTTATTCCCTTTCGGGGTCGCCACAGCGGAATGAACCGCCAACTCACTGGCATATGTTTTACGCAGCGGATGCCCTTCCCTGCCACAACCCATCGCTGGGAAACATTCACACACACATTCACACTTTAACACTATGGGCAATTGTTCTTATTCAATTCCACATGTCTTTGGACTTGTGGGGAAACCGGAGCACCCGGAAAAAACCCACGCGATCACCGGGAGAACATGCAAACTCCACACCCACACAGAAATGCCACCTGCCCCAGCCGAGCCTAGAACCAGCGACCTTCTTGCTGTGAGACGACCGTGCTACCCACTGCGCCACCGTGACGCCTCAGGGTGAAAATATAACTTCTAAACGTTAGACTACTCAGAAACAAAAGACACATTGTAAATGGTTTTACTTGAACACATAACTTATACAGGTAAAAAAAATTACACATCTTTTGAATATTTTAGTCTAGCTTTAAAAGGCACCTGTGGAATTTTTATTATTGTTTAATCAATTCTTATTGATGTTCTGTCATATAATCAACTGCTAACAGCACTTCTTTAAAGCTTAATCAAAAGAAACATTCCTTTTCAGTCTTTTTCCACTCATTATGGGATTATTGATTTGATGGGTGGGGGTTTAAGGGATTCTTGTTCGTATGCTAGTAAATGATATTTGTATATGGGATCATTGATTTAGTGGGTGGGTGTTTAAGGGTTTTACATTAGTAGGCCAGTAATGATAATTATATTGTATTAGAAATAATAAGTGTTTTGATATGGGTATTAGAATAGACAGAAGTACTTAGATATAAAGTCTCCCCAGTGAAAACCTGCATGCAGAATTCACTGTTTGTGTTCAAGGACATTCTGATATCATTGTGCAAATCCAGGTGTGAGTAATGGCTTGTTAGAAGCAAAAGCTAGAAAATCCCTGATATGAGTTCTGTTCAGGGTCAGGGTGGGGACGTCTCAAACCCTCTTTGTTCTCAAAAACAGCATAACTGAAACAAGAAGAATGGACTACACACTGCCCACGTGGTCCTCACCGCTCTCTCGAGGAAGGAGGATCAGAAGAGAAAGAGGGAACTCAAATATAAATGTTTGTGATCAACTATGTAGAAGTGTCTTCTCTTGTCATGTTGCAGAGAACACCCAGCTGTATGATATCCTTGTAACAGAATATTAAAAGTTTATTTGATTCTCAATCTGAAGTCCTGATCATTTGAACACGCAAAGATCGTCCAAGATCCACTCACCAGACGAGTACTTTTCACCACCTTATACAGATCTCCAAAGTACAATACAGGGTTTACTGATGATTTCACTTAACTGCTCTCAGTAATCTTTTCAGAGTTTGACTCAGAGTTTTATCATCGCTGAGGGTTTTAATATTCACATGGACAAGCATGTCAAAGAACTATAAGAACTATATTTTAAACACCTTTGACTTGACTCAACACGTTCAGCGTGTTACACATTGTCACGGTCACACACTGGACTTAGTAATTAGTAAGGGTTTAAATGTTTTATCCACCGTTGTGCAAGATGTTGCACAAATCAAATTCTGTTAAAAAGAGACTCATTAGAAATAACACCAGCGAGATATTTATGCATGCAATGTTTCAAACATCAAACATCTCTGCTGGCACTGCTGACTTTCTTCTTGATGCATTTAATTTAAAAATCAAGTCCTGTATAGACGATATTGCACTTATAACGGTCAAGAAGGAACCTGGCAGACAAAAAACAACCTGGAGAAATTCAACAAAAGTATGAAAAGACGTTGTAGGAAGGCTGAAAGAAGGTGGCGAAAATCCAAATTTGTCATCCACTATGACTTTTATAAAGAGAGTCTTTGTGCTTATACTTCAGAATCTTCAGAGTAAGTCTGGTTACCTAGAGGTTGAGTACGGCTCCAGCTTAACAACAGGAAGAATGTTCAAGCGTTGTACATGACAGCGTGGTCACGTAAAAATCAGCGTGTTGGCTGATTGGCAATTTGAATAGTGTGGAGAGAGTAGAGCGCTCCTAGCGGTGCTTCCCATAGTTGTAGCTCCCATAATTATAGTCCTATTCGTGGAATAGGGGTTACAGAAATAACTATTACTTTACACTACCTGTTATAGAAGATAAACTGTGTCGTGAAAATACTATGTCACTGACATTAAACTGACAAAAAATAGCTGTTTATCCAGTTTGGTAGTGATTGGAGTTGTTAGAATGCTGTTTGTAGTCTATTAAAGTAAAAAAATAACTAAGTATTAAAAGTTTGAATGACTTATTTGATTGTTTTGTTGACTTTCCCTTCAGTGCAGCTCTATCTAGGGGATACATAATGCCCCTAATGTAGCTTCTGTTCTATGCGCCTTATAATGCAAAAACTTTAAAATAGGCTATTCATTGAAGGTGCCCTTTTATAATCCGGTATACCATGGTGTGGGAAATACGGTACATGATAACAACATTGATGTTATGGGTCGATAAAAGTTCATCTTGAAATTTAGTTTCAGTTGCAGTAGATACAATACAGTTTTTATGTGTCATGATCAACCCTAGGTATGTATCAAGCATTTTTAAGGCAGTTTGAGTCTGGTTGAAAAGAAGATTGACTTGTAATCAGAAGGTCGCCGGTTTGATCTACTTTTGAAGGTGGTCTGAGGGATGAAATGCTTGCTCTCCCATTTGCCCACTGCTCTCTGGGTGTGTGTTCACAGTGCGATTGTTCACTGCTGTGTGTGTACACTGGGATGGGTTTACTGCAGAGCCCAAATTCTGGGGTTTGACACTCCATATCTGGCCAATTGGTCCCTTTTACTTTACATTTTTTTTATTTAATGGAATTCTCTTTTTCCTACAACATGAATCTGTGTAATAAGAAAAACATATTCTAAAAAGAGATCAAAATATCAATTTTTCTTTTATATTAATAAAGTGTGAAGGAAAAGGTACAAAGACGGAAACCATATTTTCTCAGAAAAAAGGGCCCACTTGTCAAGAGTCTTTTCATGAGCTGTACTTCAAAAACTGCTTGTGTTAGATTTTTTTATGCACTTCTGAGGATTCACACCTGGCTCATTCCTCACAAAGCAATGTTCACAGTCTCTCACTTCCTGAACAATCTGTTCCTAGCACTAGCAATTTACTGGAGATTCAAGACATTTCTCAAAGTTATGTTTTCAGGAAAAAGTGATGGATGGTAAAGTAAGTAAACTGATAAAAGGTGGATGTAAAAAATGCTGAAAAATGAAAATCTAAAGCATCCACCATCTGGAAAAGATCTTGACTTCACAAACAACTATGGGGTTCCTCTGAAAATAGGAATTTATACTGAACACACTGTGGACACAATATTGAGCTATGTTTATGCCAGCAAGTAAAATTTTTCAACTGCATTTAAACATTAAACAAGTCGTTTGACTTAAATTAAACACAAAAGTGGGAAGAACCATTTAATTCCAAAGGCTACTGTTTTTCAGCTTTCCTTAAAATATGTAATGTTTTATTATGTATTTGGTTTCAAATTAATTAAATGAAATTTCATCACTTGTCTCTAATGTATCAATCTTTTTGATCAATGAAATGCATTTTCAAAATAAAAAATATTATATTTTTACTGTATATAATAGTATAGACATTGTTTTCGTTGTAGTCATAGGTTTATTAGCACTAGATTGTACAGTTTTTTTTTACTATGTTACTGCTAATTTTTTTAGAGGAATTTTGGGTTTTCATGAGCTGTATGCCAAAATCATCAATATTAAAACAATAAAAGGCTTGAACTATTTCAGTTGTGTGTAATGAATCTGAAATATATGAAAGTTTAATGTTTATCAGTACATTACAGAAAATAATTATCACAATATGTACATTTTTTGAGAAGGATCTGTATAATTACTATGGTATAGTACGATTTCAGTAAGTACAGCACAATACCTAATCCAAATGGTTTGAAACTTTGCATGTTTTGTGGTTTCAATAAAGTTTCAACCTTTTTTGAAAGAATTGTGGCTATTTAGGTTTGATGTGACATTTGGTATGTTCATAATTACCTCTCTACCTGTCACCAAAGGGTGAATTTTCATTTTTTTTTATAATAATTATTTATGCAGAGAATTCAAATAAAGTTGTTTGATGAAGATTGAACAGAAAACCTAGGACGAGCTCACGAAAGTATGTAGGAACATGAAGGGGCATACCTCCTTAACGATGCTTCTAATGACAAACTTTTCTTGAGGCAAAGTTGTTCGGCATGAGGAGATCTTTAAAATGGTGTAAAATTTGTGCAGATTAAAACAATAGTGTGTTGTATATGATATTAGATCACCTAAAAAAATCTACTGAATTTTTTTACATTATAGCACCACCTATGGAGCTAATAACTTTGTCAAGATCTCTACAATCTTGCTAAATTTCATGTTAATGTGAGTTACACTTAAGGCTGATTGGAAATAGCGCAGAATAATAATAATAATAATCAGCAATTAACTGCTTTCAAGCAATAAAAGTTATCTAGGGGTCAAGAAAGTAATGAAAAAACATCAAGCCCAAATTAACTTAAGGATTTAGATAGCAACGTCTTACTCACTAAGCAAATAGCTTCCTGAATTTACACCACGAATAAGTTTTTTTGTTTTTAATATTAGTTTTCTTTTGTCATTTTAAGAATATGATATATATATATATATATATGAGCGACTGCTCATGTTGACAGGAGATAAGCCATTTAGGATGTTATTACAAAGAGATTCTACTTTTGTTTTTTAGCCCCAATAAGTAATATTTCTGTTTTATCATAATGAAATGAATCTAAAACATTTTCAAGATGTCCTTGTTGTCCACTTAAAAACAATATATCTCATTGAATAACTAAACGCTTGTATGACTTGCTTATTTAGGTACTGACTTGCTATGGTTAACTTAACTGTAATAACGGTCTTCATTCTTTAGAACCATGAAAGCCTCAAGATCACATTAGCATTTTTTCCAACACCCACAATCCCTCTTTCTCCCATGGGGTTCATGAGTGAACAAGCAAGTCCTTGACAAATCTTGACAAAGCTTCTAGCATGTGTATCCTTCACACTTGCTGGAGAGTATCTTACACTCTGTGCTCAGCAAGAGAGCACTGATGGCACATATTATAACATAAAAATCACTCATTGTACAGACAAAAGAGACAGACACTGTTCCATCTGTTGCAGGTATTTGCACCATTGAAAGTATTTATAATTCTTGTGTTTCCAGCCTGCAGCTTCTTTTTAGAGGTATCTGACTACTTACACAAGTATGTGACTATTAAAAATTGTATTGCATTTTTCTGTATTGTAATTTTATTGTAAAATTTTATTTTCTCATTTCTGTTATTTCTTATAATCTTATTTGTTCAACTCGGTGAAATGCACCAGTGTAATGTGTAATCACAGTTTTGTGTGAACGTTACAAGGTTGCATAAGTAGTGCATCTATCAACTATATAAATGATCATGAATTACTTGAATTGCTACTTTAACCATATGTTTCTTCATTTTTTATTGATATCGATGTAGTTACGTTTATGTCGTGGGAGTCTTTTAAGGAACCTAGCTTATTTTTACTAGCCCAAATCTTTTTTGTTATCTTTTTATGCATTAGGAATACTATTTGATTACTATTATGCTATTTGATTAGTTTTCCTGTATTATTTATATTTTCTGTTAAAGAAGCTGCATTGAGATCTCTACAGTCTCATTCATTTATTCTGTTAACTAATTGTTTCTCAATTGGGATAATGCTTAAACATCTGGAATTGCATACATTTTTCCTAATTTAATTAATTCAGTAAATCTCAAACTTCTAACCTTAAACCTATTGGAGTTACTAATTTTCCAAATACTTACAAAACTTATATACTTAGTGGTGTGTCTTCTGAATACTTAGCTAGCACTTATATATAGGCTTACTTCTGCTTTGCATCTTGTTTCTTAGCAAATATGACCTTAGGATGATTTGAGAGGGTTTAGACGATATTGTCTTATTATTTTTTTAGTACATGTTGCAGCTAGGATTGTTTAAGAAAACTAATATGAAAAGTCTTGGTTTCTGGTGTTGATTTAAAGAAATCGGTAAGTGACATATGAGTGATGATCCCTCAGGTTTGCTTAGAGTTAATATATCCAGCTGCCAAGACTTCAATTCTGAAGGGTAAATCTTTTGTCTTTGTAACAAGGCTAACATCTATTAAGAAAATGTTAGGTTTTTCTATTATGCAGTTAAAGTGTTTAATAGTGATGACGATTTTTTTGTCATTTCACAGGAATCATGGTGAGACTGAAGAGTTATAATTCATACTTCAATTCAAAACTCAAGCTAATCATTCTCAAATGACAAAATAACGTGATTTGTTCTCTTTATATTTATCAGATGCTAAAAGTCACTTTTGATAAATAAATCTTTATTTTAAATGATCGAACTAATGTAATCTTGAATTCATTTGATTTGTGCCATATGGACAATGCTAGAGAAGAACGACTGCACAGGTCTTTTCACTTTATTTCTTTTCAGACAGGCAATTGTAAAAGCGTGAAACCTTTTTTGAATGAGGGCTAAAAATGTCATATATAATTGCTGGTTTCTGTGTTTACCTTATATGACTGTTTTATGAAGCGTCTGATTAATTTTGTGGCCACAAATGGATGAAAGAGTAAAAATAAATAAATAAAAAATTCCTTTACAAATATATTGATGTCTGCCCACATCCCATTCCTCAGTACTATGGGTTAGGGTTGGGTCAATAGACGATACCATCGTCCATCGCCGAAGGCAGATAGATATCATGATGTTAAGAGGGCATCAACAATCTTCCGGCTGTTCTCTCACTCGCGCAGAGCCAGATTTCTGTAACCAGTAGACTCTGACTCGCCAAATCAGCAACCAGTTTAACGCAAGCTTTTTGTGGTGCTTAGCTTGGGTGGTTTCATGTGATTTCCTCTATATCTTGGGTCAAGCAAGGCTGCTTTACACCTCATAATCACAGTGGTGATATTGATATTTGCCTTCTATCTGCTCCAAGATGACGTGCTTCAACTCTCCAAACCATTTAAGACTTGTCTCATGGCTATCCTCTTTTGTTCTGTCTAAAGCCAAAGTAGTGCCAGATATGTGAATGTGCTCCTTTTTTACCAACCAAAATCCTCAAAGCCATTATAATGACAGATCACCCTGCATGGGTCCGGCGGACAAAGTGATTGACAGGTGGTAATTATATATATATATATATATATATATATATATATATATATAATATATATATATATATATATATATATATATATATATATATATATATAACTTATATTTATTTATGTTATGTTTTTGTTATTGGTAAAACAAAATCCATGAGGGCAGGCTTCAAATAATTAATTTGTTAGGGAGGAAACACTAGAACTCGGAGTGGTTGACTGGGCGGTTACCTTAAGAGTATTCGGTGGACTGTTTTAATGTGAGTAAGACAGTTAGGATGGAATTATTTGTCTCTGACAGAGCGGCAATCATTCATTTATCTTCATGTCGGCTTTCTTCCCTTTCGGGGTCGCCACAGCGGAATGAACCGCCAACTCTCTGGCATATGTTTTACGCAGCGGATGCCCTTCCAGCCATAACCCATCGCTGGAAAACATTCACACACACTCATTCACACTTTAACACTATGGACAATCGTTGTTACTTAATTCACTTATACCACATGTCTTTGGACTTGTGGGGAAACCGGAGCACCCGGAGAAAACCGGGGAGAACATGCAAACTCCACACAGAAATGCCAACCGACTCAGCCGAGGCTCGAACCAGCAACCTTCTTGCTGTGAGACGACCGTGCTACCCACTGCGCCACCATGACGCTGAGCAGCAATCAAAGAAGCAATAATGAACATGGCCTTAAGGATAAATGCTGAGTGTGGGGAGAGGTAGCCTGAATGTAGGGTAAATGTGCATTTGTATAATAATTCTATGGTGATTGGTAGCCAAGTGTCTGGGGAGAAGTTTGGGAGTGTTAGATCCCTTAGCCCAATTTCCACTCTTCTAGGTGTGAAATGAGAATTTGGGAATCACACTGTTGTATACATAAAAGTATCCAAGCGGATGTGTACTATTAAAGTTAGATTCCTGTACAAGCATCTTATTTTTTTATTTACTTCTACAAATTAAAAGCATTATAGTAAATATAAATATGTTTTTCTTTGCAAGAAGAACATTTCATTCACAACACTGCTCGCACGCTTGCAAATTAACTTTTGAGGACTTCTTGCACTCAAAATTGTGACGCTAAAATAAGCCCATGGAGGATTAGCGGGAGGATTCCAGATATTTGAGCGTGGATATCCGCATCGGAGCTGCCTGGGAAACCTTGCTGGAGAGGATCTGGTAGCTGGCCTACCCCATGGAGAACTGGCCTCTCAAGGAAGGAGTGCAAACTGCACCTCTTGATTTTGCCAAGTGGTTGTTGTCCTGAGGTCATCATTTTGAACCATGTTTTCAAGACAACATTTTCTCCAGCCAATTAGAGACCGTGACATCATCAGCATGAGTTTAAACTGAGCCAGTCAAACAGCTCTGCAGAAGAAGCGGCAGTTTTAAGGTGAATAACTTAACATATTTCAAGCGTGTTAAAAAGTATTAACATATGATGTTTTAACACAACTATACAAAGTATTTAACAGTACAAAACATGCATCGGTATGCAGCTGAAAACCTGGTGAACTTTGCATTTAATGTAATGTTACAGGATGTGCCTAACACTTTTGTTCTTTACGATCATCTGAGAGACATTATTCCTGTAATATATGGTTTAAACAATTGTCTAGGCGCACTTGACTTATCTATCTCCTGTACAAGCTATAGTTCTGTGGAAGAATATAAGGTATTGACTTCATATGAAGTTTTATCAGATTATCATTTCCTTGTTGTCCTCAGGCCATTATAAATTATATATGTACATATATAGTATATGTATATACACAGACATATATATATATATATATATATATATATATATATATATATATATATACACACACACACACACATACACACACACAGCGGTAAGGGGATTTCTATGAAGAAATCAGAACATTTAAGTATACAGTTTGAGTCATGATAAATACAGTGACTAATAATTTATAATTATATATATATATATATATATATATATATATATATATATATATATATATATATATATATGTATATAATGTATATATATGTATAGATTATAGAGGAGATGGAGAAGACATGGGTTTTTCATTAATTTTACATTACGTTAGCTAATGATTTGATTTCTTCACATTTTCCCATAACATTTCTACCAACAAGTGAAGAAAGTTTAGTGTCCCATTGACAAAGAACGAAAGCTAAAATAACTTAACAGTTACATTATATGAACAATTATTTAAACAATATATTAGATGAATAATCACAGTAATACGATCGTAAAGAACAAAAGTAAGGTTGGGCACGTACTGTAACGTTAGAATAAATGCAAGTTCACTAGGGCATCAGCTGCATATCGATGCGTCTTGTGTACTGCTAAACACTTTGTATAGTAATTTTAAAACATCAGATATTAATACTTTTAAACCCAGTTAAATTATGTTTAGTTACTTACCTTAAAACTACCGCTTCTTCTGCAGAGCCGTTTGACTGCCGCAGTTTAAACTGATGGATATCCTGAGGATATATTCAAAATGATTACCTCAGGACAACAACCACTTGGCAAAATCAGGATGGGTGTCCGAACCAGAAGCTTGATCACTCAAGCCCGGTATGGACAACACTGGAGGCTGGGGATCCTGTTCTTCAGCGGAGTTGAGTTTTCTTCATCACTTTGTCCCTGAGAGAACGAAGTGAGCTTGGACGTTTTGCTTTAGAGCCTTTTGCTGTTGATCGTTCAATGAGACTGGGCGAACTGGTGCCTTATAAAATGTGGAACTCCAAGCTTAATAGGTAGACCACCCAGCGTTAATTGACTGCGCAAACTCCCCTTTGCTACTCCCAAAGCTTGTAATACCACTTTGCTTGTTTAGGTATAATTGCTAATAATAAACATATGAGTGATAATTAATCTTTGGCGATAATTACAAATTGTAACAAAGGGTTTATCTGCTTAAATTAAGCCAGTCTGTTCAACCTTTGCCTCGTCGCCGACCCCTGTGCTCTGTATGGTACTTGAGCTGAGTGTCTGTATCCATTTCTGATACAGAATCCCCCTGCCGAACAAACACTCCAACAGCTGAAACACACAAAAACAGAGAATGTATGATCATCAATGATAGGAACCATATGTATCTCTAAAAACATCTCTGAACAATGCTGCTAAGCATATTCTAAATTACAGAAGCATGTGATCTAATTAAAGAAGGACTGCAACCATAATCACATTAAATTGTGCATGTGTCAATCGGATTAAATTAAACAAAGATCATACTTGGTTGCCTAAACATATAGTAATTTGACTACAACAGTCATGAAGAAACATTGTTCCAAATTATTTATTGATCAAATGTGAACTTGAAAATATAGGACACTTTAACTCCATCACTTTTAGGATAAACTAGTTTGAAAAAGAGAAATTGGTTGTCTTGTGAAAATGCTATTACACAGCAGTAAAACTAATAGTTGTTAAAATGCTTAGTTCTGGTAATTTTCTGGTATCTAAATAAAGAAAATGCATTATTGGAAAACTACAAGAAGATGCTAGTTTTTAATCTTCTAAACATCTTATATTGTTTGTTTTATTACATTGAGAATTAATCCACAAAAAAGACAATGCTGAAAGAGTGCAATTTTATCTTCTGCTTTCTCTCATTCGCCAGTAGCATTGCTAATATTTTTCTCATCAACAGGATTGTGAAATTCTGAATGAACTGACGGAGCAACTTGCAATAAAACTATCTCTTGCCAGGCTTAGTGAATGGATTCTATAAGTGCACAACAAATATTCCTGACACATTTTATACTCAGAATGATGTTGCCACATTCCTGGGTGATTTGTATCAAGTCCCAGAGAGCAGATGTGTTGTTTACAGCCTTCTCAAAATTTGATTAACGACCCCTTAAGCACAAAAGGCATATAATGACTAAGTGCTTCTTCTTTATTTATTTATTCAACAATTGCATACAACATCAAAATCACTTTGCAGACTTCCCTGGCAAATATATAACTGACATTCAGAGGTAATTGAGTGTGCACCCATTCAGAATTTATTTTAAATAATAAAGATTGCCTAGAATGTAGTCTCTTCTAAAAGCTAGCAAAATTGAAGATGCCATTCATGCTGGTGCAACAAACAGCACTTAGGGGGAAAAGTAATATTTATAGTTCCTTTTTTATTTAATGAGGAATGTAACATTTGTTGAATACGTTTAAGTCCTTGGTGGCAGATTGAAAGGTTTTTTGTGTCTGTAAAGCTAGTTCACAGGCATGAGATGATACCAGAACAGTGTTCCCTGTTTCTCACCATCTCAAGAATATATAAACACTAACTAACATAATGGAAATCGATAAGAAAAAAACACACTAAAAATCCCATAAAAACTTAAAAATATTTTCCATATCACCTAAATCACATGACTGGTTTCCCATCAAGACTACGCAGGACTGAGCCTGGGTCGTATCAGGGTGGGAGGCCTGTTACTGACCTGGCTACAGATCTTTGCTACAGCATGCAATTATCTTACTGATGGAACTCTCTTTGAGGTGATATTGTGGTCTTTGTGTGACTTTTGTTTTTGATCTTTTTTTTTGTCCTCACACAACATAATTATGCATCCTTATTTAAAAAGAAATATCATACACTGTTTTAATAATAGTTTTCCAGCAATGGGTTGCAGCTAGAAGGGCATTCGCCGCGTAAAACATATGTCGGAATAGTTGGCGGTTCATTGCGCTGTGGCGACCCCCAAAGGGAAAAAGCCGACAAGATAATGGATGAATGGATGTTTTAATAATATTAATAATTTTAAGAAATTAATCTTTACTTTTTTACATACTTTAGGAACTATCTCAAAGTGTGAATTATTACACTAGAGTGTTCTGTACAATAATGACTTAAACCATCTTATAAACTTATATATTTCCCTGTTCAGAGTTCAGTTGCAATCATTAATCCAACTAAAATCTTATCTATATACACATTCAAGTATATATAGTCTTATCGTTCTGCTGTTAAAGGCTCGTTATGACAGCGCAACATGAATTGATTGTGTTGTGAACTGGATCATTTGCTTGTGTAATGATGAGAGGCAAGTGAAGTTTACAAACAAAGTTTCGGGAGTATTAGACGCATGGTCAATTACCATAGGGCGGTGTCTCTATTAAGTTTGGAGTTCCACGCTTTATAAGGCATCAATTCACCAAGTCTCATTGAGCGAGCAACAGCAAAACGATCTACAGTAAAATGTACAAGCTCGCTTCATTTTCTCAGAGACAAAGAGATCCAGAAAGGACTGAAGGACAGGATCCTCGGACTCCAGTATTAGCCATCAGTCACTGAGTGACCAAGCCTCCATTCCAGACACCTTCCTCAAGAGGTCAAGTTGTAGGCCAGGTACCAGATCCTCTTCAGTAAGGTTTGGGCTTGCCAACAATGCAACATTCTTCCGGTAGCTTCGAGGTAGATTTGTGCGCTCAGATATCCTGCCAATGGAGCAAATCCTCCCGCTTCCGCACACACTGGACTTGGTAATTAGTAAGGGTTTGAATATTTTATCCACTGTTGTGCAAGATGTTGCTATGTCTGATCACTTCTGTGTTTTTGTTGATGCGTCAATCTCTCACGTCAAAATTGCTAAATCACACATTAACAATAACACAAGCTAGATGTTTATGCATGCCATATCTCAAACACGGCACAGCTGACTTCCTTCTTGATGCATTTACTTTAAAAATCAAATCCGTTATAGACTACATTGCACCAATAACGGTCAAGTAGAAACCTGGGAGACAAAAAACAGCCTGGAAAAATTTCACAAAAGTTAAAAGTGTGAAAAAACTTTGCAGGAAGGCTGATAATCAAAACTTGTCATCCATTCCGATCTTTATAAAGAAACTGATTCATGCTTTAATCTCCAGCAGGCTGGATTACTGTAACGGTATTCTCACTGGTCTTCCCAAAAGGACAAGGTCTTCCCTTAGCCACGCAGCTCTCCCCATATTCCCTTCCTCTCCTCAGCTACGCAGCTCTCCCCAAATCCAATTCGCAGCAATGAGCCCTCAGCGTGCCCTCTAGCTGCTACCGCTATGCACCCTTAGCAGTCCCCGATCTTCCGATTCACTACCTGGCAACAATACACCAGCCCACTCCTCCCTTAGTGCCGACTTGGCCTGTATTAATCAGTTTCAAAGTTACCAGCAGCAGCCCTGCTTCCCCTCAGCCTGCAGATAGAGTCAGCCTGTCACCTTAACCTGGAAGCTCCACTCGCTCGCTCGTTGGTCATTCGCTCAGCCTATAGCACTAAGTCACTAACTCAAACCAGGCCATTCACACATCTTTTCTTCCCAAGTTAACCATACCTTAATTAATTGAAACCTTGCTGTTTCCTCCAAAGGTGAAGAGGGCTAAATTATATCTTGACTAACGTTGTCTTTAGTGATGCACATTTTCTATACACACCGCAAACTTCTGCTAAAGGCTCTAATACATTGGTTTTTAAACTGTAATACGCATACCACAAGTGGTACTTTAAAAGCTCTTGGTGGTGCGCAACACCTGCAACTGTCAAAAAAAAAAAAGTCAAACAGAAAATTATCTGTTGTAGGCATCTGGCACGTTGGTTATTTTTGAAGGACACTGGGCTTTTCCAATGAAATCACAGTCTCCTCCCTCCAGCCAAAATAAGTTTGATCGTGTTTGATAATGGAGCAATGCTGCTGCAGACCCCGGAGCGTGCTTTGCCTCAATCCAATCTCACATTGACTTTCATTTTAAACAGGAAAAATTCCTACACAAGTAAATCATATGTTGCTTTGAGGTTGTTTAAAAATAAAGCTACTCACGCCGCACCGGTAAATGTATAAACGACCCAAATCCAATCAACGTTTTCAACGAACCCATCCGCAACTCGGATCGCAAAAAAAAGAATGAAAATTTGTACCCGACCCGCTTCCTGATCCACATGCATTTTTTTTTCCAAAGGATGTACTTGCTAACCTGGTGAGCAGGCAGTTCTTGAGGCAACCTATCATTTTCCATTTCAGCAAGCTAAATCAATAATATTATTGATGAATACAATGTTTATGTTTCGACCGTGCTTGAACAATTCATCAGCAAGTTAACTGAGAGATATATAACTTGATGAGACGTGAGAGAACAAATGTGAACTTGCCATTGTTTGTAATACATGAAGTCTCACACAGGTTGATGTCAAACAAATTCCAGAAATTTCTGATTAAAACTGAACTTTACTAAGTCGATGTTTGCAGATGATGAGTCTATGAGTGTGTTAGGGGAAGCTCGCATCTCGAGCGCACGTAATTAGGACCCTTTCCTGAACAAAACGATAATCAACATTTTATTTGAAGCGCGTAGTTTTATAGTCAAGCTTGATGGTGGTGTAATAAAGTGTAGATCTAAGTATTTCATAAAAAATTGTGTTTAGTACTATATAAATATATATATATGTCAACATCCGAGAGTTTGTTCCTGAGCTTCGGGGCTCTACGTGAGAATGCTCTTCCCACTCTGGTGGATTTATTAATCTTTTGAATAATTAATAGTCCTGCTTCTTGGGATCGAAGGGAGCGAGCTGGAATATACCGTGAGAGGAGACTGCTCAGGGAGGCCGGAGCCAAGCCATTCAGTGCCTTAAAGGCAAGGAGCAGTATCTTATAGTCAATGCGATATTGTACAGGAAGCCAATGAAGAGAGCACAAAACTGGTGTAATGTAGTCATATTTCTTTGTTCTTGTGAGAACTCTAGCTGCTGCGTTCTGGACTAACTGTAATTTTTGTAGCATGGTGGCTGAGCAGCCGCCTAACAGGGCGTTACAATAATCCATTTTGGAGGTCATGAAAGCATGCACTCATTTTTCTGCATCTACAATAGACAGCATGTTTCGCACTTTAGCAATGTTCCTGATGTGAAAGAAGGCTTAGTAACATAAGATATATATGGTTCTTAAATCTCAGTTCACTATCTATAATAAAGCCAAGATTTTTAACTGTAGTGGAAAAACTAAAACATTGTGTCCCCCCAGCTCCATATTTAAAAGAGAGATTCTGTAATTGCTTTTTAGAGCCAATAAGTAATATTTGTTTTATCTGGATTTAGCATAGAAATTTTCATTCATCCAATCATTGATATCAGCGACACATTCTGAGATCAGATTTAGCTTGGATTTGGATTTTGCTGAGATATAGAGCTGGGTGTCGTCTACATAGCAATGGAAACTAACCCCATGTCTTCTAATAATTTTGCCAAGGGGCAGCATGTAGATTGAGAATAAGATGTGTCTTAGAACAAATCCTTGAGAAATTCCATACTCTACTGCTATTGTGTCTGATGAGTCTTCATTTACATAAACAAATTGACTCAGAGAGGTTAGAGTTAAATCATCTTAAAACCTGGCCCTGGATGCCTGCATCGTTCTCTAGTCTCTCGAGGAGAATCCTGTGATCTATCGTATCAAAGGCTGCACTAAAACCTAGCAGAACTAGAGAGAGATATTCCCTTGATCCCAATCAAGTAATAGATCGTTTGACATTTTAACCAGCGCTGTGATGAGTGCTGAATCCAGATTGAAGCTCTTCATAATAGTTTCTTTTCTGTAAGAAGGAGCTGAGCTGTGCTATTACAACTTTCTCATATATTTTTGACAAGAAGGGAAGGTTAGAAATTGGCCTGTAGTTGGATAACTCAGTAGGATCCAGGTGCGTTTTCTTATTTACTGCATTTTTGAGCTGTTTAGGAACGTAACCTAGCGATAGAAATGAGTTTATAATTTATAAACGATTCTTGAGCTATTTTTAGTAAGTCTTTCAGTAATTTTGTTGGTACAGGATCGAGAAAGCATGTTGTTGATTTAGATGATGTGATTATTTTCAACAGTTCTTTCAGGTCAAAATTCGAAAAAGTTTGCAGCGAGTGAGGCAAAGGCATAGAATTTGAGTTAAGCTGCTTAGATTGAATTTGACTTGTAGTGATTTTTCATCTTAGATGTCATTTTATTTGAGAAATAATTCATAAAATCATTGCTGCTAAATGTTATAGCTGCATTTGAATCTGTCGATGTTTGACT
This sequence comes from Danionella dracula, assembly GCA_900490495.1. Taxonomy (NCBI): domain Eukaryota; kingdom Metazoa; phylum Chordata; class Actinopteri; order Cypriniformes; family Danionidae; genus Danionella; species Danionella dracula. The sequence goes on along the minus strand of UELW01000055.1, from coordinate 407,705 downwards.
GTTAGTAGATTAGCCATTGTTTCAAATAGAAGACATATGCCTTACCCATTCAACCCTTCCAAATATCCTCAGCTACCACCAATACAAATCGGTCTGAGCCTATCCCCAGCTAATCCCCTATTCATCAATGACACAAATAAACCAGTCAACCTTTCTGGTTTCAAAAACACCAGTCCTCCAAATATCTGGCTGTTCCACCATTAACTTTTCAAATAATTTATTCCAAATTAGGGCTGCAACCTCAGCAGCTCAAAAAGGACTGTCCAATGACCAGATCCAAACCCTGGGGAGATGGTCATCTGACACCAACCAAAGTAACACCAGAACCTTACCCACATTAAAACAACACACCAAACATTCCTAAGTCAACCCATTGAGTTATTTTTTTCAGAGTTTGGCATCTTTAACCCAACCGCTGGGTTACAGTAATAGTGACGGTTGAAACCACATGCACCTCAGCATCTACTCCTCAATTCCCCTGAGATGGGGAGAGAAAGTGAGGTTAGCACTATGTGTATTAAAAACCATCAAAGTCCTGTAGGGTTATGTAATAACTTGTCTGTAATCAGTTATTACAATCTGTGAGTTTATCATCGTTTTGACTGCGGGGTTAAGCTTACTTTCATTCTTTTACTTGCCCTGGTCTTATGTAAACCTAAGCTTGGCATTTACTGCAGCTAAAAAAACTAATTAGCATCTTAATAACGGTAACTGGAAGTTCCTGCCACATCTTTCTGATTAGTTTTGTTCACATGTTGACAGCTGTCCAACTTCTTGTGTTTTCAACTGTGTGCTCCTGTCTGAAAATGTCATGTGGTGTATGGATTTACAGGGATGGAATCACCCTCTGTACACCTGCTACGTGGGTATTGTAAAGCTGAATGCATCCCATAATATTGGATCTTATTTTAGTTTCTTTTGATGAAATAAGATAAGTAATTGTTGTGAAAATGAAATTGTATATCATTGTATCAAAATGTATAAATGGTTATATTTTTTTTTCTAACTGTAATGGAATTATTTATTTGTGTATATACTATTTTGTTAATATATTGTCTTTTCTGTTTGTTCATTTGTGTCTTATCCTTGATAATATGATGGCGTATATTATCATTATTGTTATTATTTTAACTTCTTTCTAATGTATAAAGCAGTTTTGAATTAGAAATGTAAAAAATTTAAATAACCCAGCATGTCCAATGTGCTGGATTAAAGTAACTCAGTGCTGGATCAAATATGGACCAAAAATACTCTACCCAGAGCTGATTTAAAAGAACCCAATGCTTGGTTGGTCCATATTTGACCCACCACTGGGTTACCAAAATAACCCAAAATAGGTTATTTTAATGTCTTTGTCTTTATGTTTATGTCACGTGTCTTTATGTTAAGCAGTGTGCAATAGTGATGCTTGGCTCACATGGACCATCGGTGAGGGAGGGAGTGTGTGCGTGTGTGTGTGTGTGTGCGTATGTGTGTCAGAGCATCGAGGCCAGAGTGGCACACTAATTATAAACCTGCTGAGCCATGTTGAGTCATTGCTCTTGGCCTTTTCTGCATACATCGGCAAACTGTACAAGCTGTGTGTGGGTGCACATTCTCTTTAAGTTTGACCTAACACCAGGATTGTAAGTTTAAGAAAGTGTAAGAAACAGTTTCTGTAAATGTAAATTTCAGAAGGAAATCATAAGTCTCGACTTAATCATCATACATATTTTTCCACCATAACTTGTTAGTTTTTGCTTTAAACATGTACCAGGGATCTTTATTGACATTGTTTGTTAGTGTGTTGAATGAGATGTATCAGCATTGTGCGACATGACACAGAAATCTCAAAGTGTTATTCATTTCATCACACAGAAGTGAAGCTCTCTATTAAAGCACAGTGAAGTGATCAGTGGTAAAAATAACGTTAAATTTCGGTGACAGATATTTGGGTTTGCAAGGAGAGTCTCACACTTATTTAAATTGCAAGCATTATTTAACTTTTATTGGTATTATTTAGTGATATTTTGCTATAACGAATCTGATTAAAATAATGGTAGTTTGGTTTGGAATAATTTTCTTTGTTTTAAGTCAGTTTTGTGTGTATATTGACAGTAATGCTTTGTATTAAGTCAGAATGCAAAGAAATCAAAATTGTTAAGCTAATCACTAGAGTAGTATTTTTCATGCAGCACTGATATTAATGGTAGCATAATTTTTTAAATAACTAATTACTTACTTTTAAAGTAACTCATTACTTTTTAAAACAATTGACTAACAAAGTAACTTGGTTACTTTTTGAGTCAAGTAACTGTAACTAGTTAGTATTTTTTAGTAACTAGCACAAGATTGCTTATGTCTGCCTATTCTTTTAACAATGGCTTCAGTGAAAAGAGAAATACTTCCTCTAACAGGGAACAAATATAAGTTTTCTTTTAAAGCAGTAATTCTTTCCCTAATGTATTGTTTTCATTTTTAGTTTTCTATGCATCTCCGGTGTTTTAAAATGTAGGGGAATTTCCAAAACAGTAAAACAACTTTAATTTCTTGTTTAAAGTAATAATATTGAATGTTCTTTCTATTAATCACTTACCGATGTTTAATGAAACTCATCCATTCTGTTTATATGGTGAAAGAAAGAATAAAATTGTTTATATTTAAAGGGTAAACACATACTACAGGTTTCACAGCGCTATGTGACTAAAAGACATGGCAAGGCAATGTAGACTTCGCAGAGATGTTGAAAAAGTAATGCTACACAATTTTTGGACTAGTCACATTTTTGTCAGCAATATAATCTAAGGCAGGTACCTCAAACTCAGTTCCTGGAGGGTCCTGTTCCAACTTTAACTAATGAAACCCTTAACTAATTAAGTTCCACTGGGCTTGCCTAAAGATACTGGTGCGTCACTTGAAACAGGGTTGGAAATTAAGCAGGAATTAAGTCTGAAACCTCTGCTCCAGGGAATATAATGTAAAGTTAAGGGTAACACACACAAAAAAGCAGCTTTAGAGATGCACTGAGTGATTTTGAGGGTAATGAAACCCAAGGACTGCATGTTAAGCAAATGAATGGCAGTATAACACAAGACAATATGCAAACCACCTATTGGTGTGTGTGCCAAGGCAAGGCAATCCAAGGACTAATCAGAGACATTATAATAAAGGGAAGGGCAACACAAGGCAATCTATGGATGTTTCAGCAGAAGGTTAAATTGAGGATACATGATGAACTAAATCAGATTTTATTAGACGTTGAGTCAGTCTCAGGCCGAATTGAAATCTAGCATGCACACTGTGTTTTATCTTATTCCGTCTGCATGCTCTGTGACCTCAGTAACATTCAATCTTTCTGTTTTCACCATAAAATTTAACAATAACATTTGATCTCAAATGTTTTCTTATTTTTCTTTATAGTCTGAAAAGAATATGTAAAGTGTGTGGTCCATGGGAGGCAAGGGATAATAGTGTCTCATAGAAATAAAAGTTGAAATGCTGCGCTCTGTAACAAGCTGCTTGCTTTTTTACATGAATGATTTTATTCATGTATAAGTTCTGTACTCTTTTTCGCTAACAGAACGTGATGGATTGCTGAATTCAGTGCACATGGTATTGGTGTTGGCAGGAGCAGAGATAAACTGTCTCTTTGACAGTGATTAGCGATGCTAACACGACCCACAGTATGGGGTGAAAGAACAGCATCTGTGTCCAAAACCCCAAGGTTTGAACCTAGCACTCAAAAGTGTGACACTAATTATTCACACACTCTAGAGACAAATGGAATGAAGTTAATTAATTATGCTGTTATTATTTTCTTTATAATATCTTAGAGTATTAAAAGGCAAAGTCCTAGAAGCCCCGCTCTTCTCTTGAGGTTATGGAATTCTGAGCTGTTTAAGAGGTAACTGAATCTTCGTAGGCAAAAAAAAAATTATATAGTCCTTATATATATCTAAATATATATATAGATATATATATATATCTAAAATCTTGATTAATCTCACTGTATTATTGAAAGGTATCTAAATAAGAATGTCTAATTTTAATATGCAAAATAACGACTTGCTATTTTAAAAGGTTAAGCAAGAGTGTACAAGCAGTTTATATGTTTTAGGTGTACCTAAATATTCCTCATAAACAAAACAATTAATTTTAGTTAATTTAAGGGCAAAGATGTGAATTTTAACAAACAGATGTAACTAACAGCTGCACAGGACGAGACTCGCCTCATCCTCAAAATTCATAGAAGTGATTTTAGAAGTCATTTTGATTCCCAAAACTTTTTTTTATCAAGACTTGTCACATGTCTGGATGAGGGCTCCGCTGCACCTCCTGCAGAACCTAGAGAAGAAAAGCCATCTTCGTCCCCAAAGACATCCTTCTTAATTCCTCCACACATACACTCACTTCACTCCCTGACTCTTCTCCAACCAACACAACCATAATACAGTCACCCGTCCTCATGACCCCCACCCCCTAACTCAAACTTAATACCTGTTGTTATTAGTCACCGCTATTACCTTTTTACCTCAGCTTAACCTGCACATACATATTCATCTGTTTACTGCTTGTATTTGCCCTTCAGGCACTTCAATCTGTTCAAACCTGTACATAATACTTATTTTGGTATTCTTTTGTATTCATTTCTATTTTATTATTATTTTGTATTTATGTTTCAAGCTGCAGACTTGTGCCATAAATTGCCACTCAAGGATGAAAAACTATTTTCTGAATATGATATTGATGAAAATACCTTTCATTTAAAGTGTTTTTAATTTTATCCATACTCAGTTGAGAACATTGGCTATCAATTGTAAAGGGATCTATATTTTTAACAATGTAACATTAGTAATTGTATTTACATTTTTTATGAGCAAAATGGTAGATGTACAGAAGAAACTGCAGTAATTTGACAAACAAATACAACAATACAGAAAAAAATCTAATAATCAAAAGATTATATACCAGTGGTTAATTTTAGAATTAAATTGTAGAAAAAAAACGCAATAGGAAGAAATAAGAGAATAATAGCAGAAAGTCGTTTTTAGTGCTTTGCAGTGGAGAGAATCTCAGATAGTTTTCATTTACTGTTCCAGATCGATTTAAAAAAACAAAGGGAGGTTTGGACCGTGAACATTTTTGTTTGTGAATATGGAATTTAGGAGGTAAGAAACATAGAGTATTATTAAAGTAAATTTCTTCACTGTCACATGGAAAATCAAATATTCCAAAGAAGACATCTTTAAGATAGAAAGAACAGTCACAATGTAAGTGGGATTGAATAAATAATAACAGATCTGACCAAAATTTTGAGGTATAGCTGCAATCCCAGAATAAGTGAAATAGATCTTCCTTGTCAGATTTACAGAAACTGCTGGTAGTGTTGATTCCTGACTTATACCTGCTAATAAATATTTTTGTAGGGTATATTTTATGAATAATTTTGAAAGAGATCTCTTAAATTTTATTTGTAAGAAGGAATTTATGAGGCAATGACCAAATTTTGTTCCATGGTAAGTCATCAACAATGTTGTTCCTGTAAGGTATGATATATCGAATGGTTTATATTTCTGTCTGAAACAGAGTCCTACGTTTTCCATAACCTTTGCATATTCCCTGAGAGAAGCAAGCTTTCCCAATCATTGTCTCTGTTACATTAGTAAGGAGAAAACGGCCAAGGAAAAGAAGAGCCCCTCAAGAGCTGAGAGATACCAAAGGGAATAGCATTAGAGACTATTGCATGTTCTCTGGGTGAAATCTGAACATTGTATTTTTGTAAGATTTATAAATAATTAACATTTTCCCATGAGTGTTAAAAAGATGTTATTCTTGAACCAGCTATTGAAGAAAATAGATTTGTTTCTGTAAAGGATGTCCTTGTTGTTCCAAAGGTAGTATCGATGTGGTGAGAAATTATGTTCGTAAATGTTGGACAATGCCAATAGCATTTGTTTATAGAAGCTTGAGAGTTTGATTGGGATCTTTATAATATTGTAATTGCAAAGAAGGAGAAAGTTCACACCACTAATTTGAGAAAAGAATATAATTTGGAAAAACATTTCAAAGTGAATTAGGCTTTTTAAGTAAGTTTTTAAGCCAATTAATTTTAGTTTGACTTCACTGAAGTTCTCATGTAGTGGGTTTTTATTTCTTCAAACAAAGTTCAGCAACATACTGTCTATGTTTTTTAAAGTGACTTTACCAACTTCTAGAGAAAGAGATGCATGTGTAAGCCTGGATAGTCCTTCGGCCTTAGAGAGTAGGGACCCTTCCTTTTGAAGATAAGTCTCGTAACTAAGTGTTAAATTTCCTTTGAGCTTTATTGAATGGGTCAAAATCGTATTTAGATCAATTCTTCTGGTTTTTAGTGATGAGAATACCTACATACATAGTTTGGTCTTTATTTATTTATTTCAATGAGAATGAAACATCCATCAATTTTGAATTGTTATCATTTTAATTTTGTGAACATAAACAATTTAAATAAGTGGGCTTCCAATTAAACAATGCGATTCAACATTTGCAAGAAATGTACTGGAACATTTGAATCTCAGCCGAAAGCTCTTGATTGGCTTTTACAATGTATTGTTCACCTCTGGCGTGCGCGGGTCCTCTTTTTCGTCCTGTTGAGGAGCTGTTTGTGACATTCTGAAAATGTGTTATCTCCAAAGAGGTGTTGGTTCTAAAACTCTCTTTAAAATGCTCCATCAGGGACTCCACGCTCTCCTGGTCAGGATCCAGCACTAAAACACAAAGAAGCCCATGTGAAATACTCACTTACAAACACAGACCAATGGTGAAACATTTTAGAGGGCAGCACATGATTTACTACATGAGGAAAATGCTGAAGTCATACTTATCTATTCTTGTGCAAAAAAAAAAAGATAAATGAGAATAAAGAGTGCAGCATGATTTACTCAGTAAATGGTTTGTCCTCAAAAGAGAAACGAGGGCATGTGAGTTATGCACCGTCTCCAGAAGTTCATTTATCCTGCTTGTAACACACTCTCCTTTGCTGTCTTCAGTTATATCTCTGCAAATCACCTCTACTCTCTTATCACTTGCACACAGACTGGAGAGCAGTTGTTGAAACGAAGGACTAAGGTTATGGAAATGTGAAAACACTAAAGTACAGGGCATGAAGAAACAGTTTCGACTCCAGCTTACAAAAGTGAAAGCATTGTCATATTTCATCTTGAGGTTAAAGGTCATGCGTCTGACTTTTTTTTTTTAAATCACAAATAATCCAACCATCATTTTAATCTGAATTGCATGAAGTTAATAGCAGTGGTGGCCGCTGCCTCTCCTCTCAACACCTTTAGCACAAATCACATTCAGCAAGCAAGGCTTTTTTATTGATTAAAACTTATTGAGTGTTGTAAATGGTGTTGGTTAAAACATACCTTTATTTATCCATCCCTATTCTATCAAGCACACTTGTAGTAACAGCGCTTCAATACAAGTGTCAAGGGACGCCAGTCAAAATGAAGGGAGTATTTAGTTTTTTTTTGTCTCTGATCTCTGACCCATGGACATCCTGAGCCCAGGGTGAAGATAAATTGTGCCCAGGCATGAACGTAGTCTGTTAAATAAAATGTGATGCAACAGAAATTGTCAGCATGACGAAATTTCTTGGAACAGGCCCATCATAACTCAGAAGTAGCATGATCAATGTGAAACTGTGACTGTGAAAGAGCCTTGGCAAGTGTTTTATTCTTAGTTTCCAGCCTTTCAAACACCATAAATTCAATTATATAATTTAATTTAAATCTAAACAAAAATATATTGAAATTTGTAAATTAAAAAATCATATTTAAAGTCACAAATACTGGTTGGCTTGGAGTTATTTCTGTTCAACTTTTGTTGTCTTGTGCTTACTTGAATCTCTCACTGCGGGTTTGTGAAACACTGTTTGCATTTGTGAGCTTTGACATAGATCTACCATCAAGAGAGCCAGAGATCCATAAATAGCTAAAATAATTTAAATTATAAATCTCTCTTAAATCTTAAACCAAGTCACCAAATCAGTTCAAGTTAATAATTGATTTACTGAAAATTAAACCAACAGTTTATTATTGTGCATGGAATAGCTAATCCCAACTAGAAAAAAGTTCCCAAAATTTCAGTCACATTTAATTTGTTGTTCACAGACAAGGTGACCCTTAAGTAGTTCAAGCTGATCTTGGATTGGGTGGTTGCTTATCAAAATTTGAGCGCAATCTCCAAAGCAAAGCAATTTACTTCTACTGAGGCACAAATGACATCCGCAAGGTTAGACCATGACATTTGATGCTTGCCTCATGGTCTCATTCCATGGCAGGCAAGGTCTGCCATGTTTTTCAATAAATCACAAAGTATTGATTGAATCACACGTTTTTGCATTTTTTGCATGATATTTGTTTTAGTTTCTGTAACCTAGGTGAAAATGTGAGGTTGTTTTAATACTCATTACTATTTTCTGATATAAAATTGTGCAATAATCTTTAGAATCTAATCCTTGTAAATTAATTAAATCAAGTAATCCCTTGAAGCATTCCACATCCTTTATATGAAATTGTCTTCACTTAAAGAACGGTTTTCTAATGACACGTGTTTGAAAGCAAAGCTCCGAGATGAGTACATGATTAGAGGGAAAAAAAGACTACACGTGTGTGAACAACCAAATCAGCATATGTGAATATAATCTAATATAACAGAGATGAGCTATTGTAATTGCTTCACACTTATCATCCCTAGTGTACTTTTTAGGAGTAGCTTTCCTGTATTATGTTGGGTTCCTGTGCTGACATTGTTACGCTCATATTTAATGGCTAATTTAATTCCGTTGAAGTGTATCGTCACTTATCTAGGGTATAGTTGTTAACATGTTACAAGTTTATTATCCACAAATGAATGGATAGAGATTAAATGAGAGTAAAATATGTTTGATTAAAAAATAAATACATTTAATTTTATTCAATAAATAGTAAACTGAATTAGGTTTTACAAATATACATTTTCTAAACTCACAATTACAGGTTGGCTTTGATGTATATGTGGACTTGTTCAGTATTCGTTACCCTCGTCCTGTGCAATTGTGAATCTCTCACTCCCCATATGTAAATGCTGTGCGCATGTGTACACTGACATAACCGTCGTACGGCCGGTGGGGGTGGGGGGGGGGGTGTTAGAGAGGAAGCAACCGACATAAATTTTGCTATCCCAACTTTAAAATTTAGTTCAGGTTTCCCATGTGCTGCACCTTGCGCCATGACCCATCATAATAACGTTCGTTCTGCCTCAAAGAAACATATTGATGGGCTGATTGGGCTAAAGTGTTATGATTTGGAAAGATGGAGACACACAAGAAAATCACAAGCGATGCTGAAGTAACCAATATTCTCCTGAACAGGTATGCTAGTGCTAACAGCTAACTACTTTAGCTGTTAAAGTACTTTATATTATCAATTAACGTTCTGCATGCTCCAAAGTACATTTCTTTTACCCATATACGAGTCACATTTAAAAAAGGTCTATGTTTTAAGTGTTTGAAATGTCACTGAAACAGTCCAATGTTACATGTTATATCTGTTTTCTTTGGCCCATACCCAAATGGAAGTCTCCAGACTTGTGGAATGGGGCCTGATGTGCTGACTCTCAGTTGAAGGGCTGCTGGTTCAAGGCCAGCAAAGGGCTATTTTGAGAACAGTTTGCAAATTCCTTCAGTCCTTGCTTGGACTTTTTGGGCAGTCAGAGTTGGTTATCTACACTTTATTTGGTATTCTTTCTTTATTACCCTGTAGATATTGAAGATTTTATAGGATTCCTTTATATCATCTGTAAACAGTCCAACATCTTCTCAGACCTCTGACATCAGCATGGCATTTAGATTTTAAAGTTTATTGATGGTTTCACTGAACTGCTCTCAGCCATCTCTTCGGAGTTTGGAGCAACTACCGGCCCATCTCAAATCTCCCTTTTATTAGTAAAATTATGGAAAAGATTGTGGCAAAACAACTTATGGAATTCCTGACCCAAAATGAACACATGGATTGTTACCAGTCGGGTTTCAGATCTCATCACAGCACAGAGACAGCTCTACTGAAGAAAGTCAATGACATCCGGTTACACACCGATTTAGGAAAAGAGGCTGTCCTGGTTCTATTCGATCTGAGTGCTGCCTTCGACACAGTTGACCACAAAATCCTTCTCGATGAACTAGAAAACTATGTTGGTCTTTCAGGAACTGTGATAAAATGGTTCAGATCATACTTAGAAGGAAAATATTTCTATGTAAACATAAGTGATTACATGTCGAAGTGAACAGCAGTATCATGTGGAGTCCTTCAAGGCTCAATCCTTGCTACTTTACTATTAAACCTGTACATGCTTCCACTGGGCCAAATTATGAGAAGAAAACAGATATCATACCATAGTTATACTGATGATACACAAATTTATCTAGCTATCTCCCCGAATGACTACAACCCCATACACATTCTCTGCAAATGTCTTGATGAGATTAAAAACTGGATGCAAAACAACTTTCTTCAATTAAACAAGGAAAAAACTGAAGTCATTACATTCGGAAGCAAAATCCAGGTTGTTAAGGTTAACACGTATCTCACTGCCAAGGGCCCAACAACTACAAATCAGGTCAGGAATCTTGGGGGTAATTCTAGACAATTCTAGCAATGACCAAATCAGCTTATTACCATCTTAGAAACATTGCAAGAATCAAATGCTTTGTTTCCAGACAAGATTTAGAGAAACTAATTCATGGTTTAATCTCCAAAAGGCTGGACTACTGTAACGCTCTTTTCACTGGTCTTCCCAAAAGACCATTAGACAGCTACAGCTCATTCAGAATGCAGAGGCTCGAATTCTTTCTAAAACTAAAAAGTCAGAACACATTTCTCCAGTTTTTAAGCCTCTAGACTGGCTGCGGTCTCCTTCAGAATAGATTTTAAGTCCAAATATAACTTATCCCCTAAATACCTAACAGACATGATCAGTGAATACACACCAAACAGAGAGCTGAGATCGCTCAGGTCAAATAAATGAGATCTACCCCGGGTTAATTTCAAACAGGGTAAATACTCCATTAGATACCATGCGGCCCACAGATGGAACCAGCTTCCAGAAGAAACACACTTTCAGCTATTCTGTATTGGTTAGTTAAATACGTTTCATCCCCTATTCTAATAAGTTTGAAGATCAAAACATTCTCTACAATATATCCAGTACCCGTGCTCCCATGTGGTCAGCTGATTAGCAATATGTGGTAGAAAACAATTGACTGGTTAAGTGCCAAGCACATTTTTTCCTCAGCATCATGACACAATTACATAAACACCACACTTTTTCTGGTAATTTAACTACGACCATGGGATTTAACAGTAATGCAGGCCAAATGATGAGAAACTTTTAAATACTTAAAAAAACTTGTTGAGAATCGAGCTCATCTAGTTAATGTACCATACAGAAACACCCAACATGACTCCCTACGCTCAAAACGGGAATCAGCAGCTCTTCCAAATTGGAGGCCTAAAACAAGGATAAGTGATGCCCAGAATTCTACCATCTTTGCATCGTGTTTCCAACTGGCAGCAAATCAAATATCCCCAGGGGGATGCTGCTGACCTATCTGAACATGTTCTGGCCCATTTGCACCATATCTGAGGCATAATATATAAAAATAAACTCCCTCACATTGTCTACTCCAGAAATAGGAAGAGGGATACGGAAAGATGGATAGGAATGAAAAACCACGAAAATTCACAAACAATTTATCTCCCACCTCTATTACAAAGAGTCATGGCTGCTCCCTACGGCTGGGGCTGGATCACAACTTCAATTAACTGCAAATATGTAGACGATCCGCTCTCTCCAGGGAGGCATAATGGGTCTGGGAAGGAAAGATTTGTTTCCTGGGTTGTGTGTGTTTTTTTAAGGCTCCCTGCAGGAGAACTGTGTACTGTAGATAATGGTTGGCAGGTGAATAGTTGTCTTGTTATTCCAACTAGTTAGCGATTGTTTTTCCTCATGTAGTTACTCTGCTGTTACCATTACTCTGTTCTTAAGATATATTATTTAAATAAGAAATTCCCTTGTTCTTATTTAAATAATAACAAAACACTGTTAATTCCTTATTCCATGATTAAGCTCATTATTTTTATATTTATACAATATTATCATGGGTGTTGCTAGACCAATAGCTCTCTCACTCCTTGAAACGCATATATATGTGTGTGCTGTGTGTGAATATGGTTGTGTGTTTCTTTATTTTGATGTAAAAATATACTTACAATACTTACATCTAAATGGAAATAAAGCCACTATGACAAATAATTAAAGACAATTTATATTTAAAGACATCAAGAACATAGCCATTTTATGACAACAGATGTAAATTGAATAAAATAAGAAAAAAGGAATGCTATCCTCTCATTCAACATCTAAATCTATAGGAAGTGCACTTGCCCAATAGGTGTTTGTTGTGAAAATAAATCACCCTGGTTACAATCTTAAATGCTATCTACATTTTATTTGTGTAAAAGCTCTGCTTAAAATGTAACTAATTTTATATTTTACAATGATTTTGGCTAAATAAAAATACACCCAAGTTTAAAAAAAATCCCAGTAAAAAATAATGGTTGGCTCAAAACAGAATAATTTACCCAACAGACAAATTAACATCTAAATGACTAAATTGAAAATATGTGTCATGCAATAACACAATAACAGCTTGGAAACAAAATAACTTTGTTCAATCAGCAATGGTAGAACTAATATTTCTGAATATATTTGTAAACAATTATTTTCTTCCACACCATTTACAATCACTTTCACCACATGTTTGTCAAACTCACTTCTTTAAAAGAACTTATATGAAAGAGAGAAGTGCATGCCAATTTATAAGACTTAACGGTCTAAAGTTATCACTTAACATGTCAATTCTCATTACATTTAAATACATTGGGGGCAAAAACTGCATAAATAATTTTGAGCCTTTGACTTCTGCATTTTTACTGAAAGGGTACTGTGGGAAGGTGAATTACACAAATACTACAAAACCCAGATTAGAGAATCTACAAATTAAACTATAATATCTCTGATCTCAGAATAATATTACATTGCAAGTCTCTACATCTGATCTTCCTTATTAAAAGTTTACTAAGATTTGTGCAAGCATTAGCTCCCTCTTGTTCGCAGACTTCTCTCTCATTATCTCTGCCTCTGAATCTCACAATACAATTCTGATTACAATAAATCTACAGACAAGAGCATGAGGCAGCAATAGTTAGCCAACATTGCTCGTCATATTAATCATAAAAACTCATTTGAGATGTTTTATTTGTTCAGTATTAGAAGTAGAATCAAAAGGGGAAACGTTAGTGTCCCCACTTAACGAACCTGGGGTGAGTTTGCGAGGGCCTGAGGAGTGCCAGAACAGAGGCTTGTGTCGAGTGGAAATATTGCAAGTTATTGTGGAAACCTGTCCAAGCACTGGTTTCGTTTCGTCATTTTCATATCTCACCTGACCCAGGCACCTCGACTCAAATAGGAGTGCTTAAAGAAAACACTCTCCTCTCACGTGTTCTTGTTTGACAGTTGCCAGAAGCCAGGACACGCAAATGCATTAACCAGACTTATGCATTTAACTTTGACTGTATTTAACAGGCAGTTATTGTGTATTGTGTGAGTGTTTTTTCCTTTTAATATTTTTGTTTAGTCGATAACTGCATTAATTACAACTCTAATGTTGGCTTCTGGTATAAAGTAAATTGTAAACACACCTTGGAATTTTACTGGGGCATTGATGAGTTTTACTGCGACAAATGAGTCTAAATGGGTCTTCCGATGCCCCTGTATATTATTATAATTCCCTTTAATTCCTTATTATTATCAGTATAGTTGGAAATGGTGAAACAAAGTGGGTGGAATTAAGAGCCCTTTCCAATTACCTTCTGTATTTCATTTGGCACACTCCTATTTCAAATATTTTGTGGTGAACTGTCTATACATGAACTGTTCGAGACCATAGGTTTTTCAAACTAGATAGTGAAATTGGCCATATCATGATTAAAACACAATTTAGACTATTTACTATTGTTTTAACTGATCCTTGACTGATTTTACTGATTGGTTAGTACAGCACTAAATTTAGGCTTGGCATCTCCTCTACCCATAGGTTTGTGCTGGTTCAAACTGACTCTTGCCTTAGCTGATCAAGGATAGGATCAGTGCAGGGCAAGCGCAAATCACCTTTCCCTTCACTTAAAAAAAAATCAACTTCTCTTTTTCCCTTTGAACAGAACTGACTAACCAAAAAGGTTCAGCACAAACAATGACACTTGCATAGCTTTGCTTAAGCGATTTGGTGTTGGTTAATGTATATTTTCAGACTTTCAACTCTATTGTATATAGTGCAAAGAGAGAACATAATGAAACTATAAAACACCAAATGCTGTGTCTGCCCCAGAACATAATTTTCAGAACCTTTTGACGCTCACAGGCTTCATGCCTCTGGAATACGTACACTTGCAGCTCCCTATAAGCAAAAGATGGTACATTTGCACAAATTCAGCATTTCTCCTTCAAGTTCTTTGAATAGCCTCACCACTAATCCCCCTCGAGCTAAACAAACACATCAAGCTAGCACGGGATCCACTTAAAGCTGACCTGCCGTGACTAAGAAGTGTTGCCGCAACAGCAGGTTAAATGCTCCATGCATATTTCATGCATACAGACTGTGTGTGTGTGTGTGTGTGTGTGTGTGTGTGTGTGTGTGTGTGTGTGTATGCGCGCGTGTGTGCGTGCGCATGCGCGTGCATGTGCGTTCTGCTGGTATTCACCGGTGAATCCTTAATGAGTTTAGGTGAGTCTCTTTAGACACTCATCACTCTTCCCTGATGGTTCGATGTGTGTACAAGCTTTGACAGGATATTGATCTGGTGCTTATAAATGCGATCAGTGACTTTCCGAGGGCCATCGGTTATGTTTGCATGGGTTTCTTAAGGATTAGTTGGTTAAGGTTAAACATCCTCTTGTGGAATCAGTCATGACTGTGAAGATGCAATAATTTGTTCAGTGACCAGCACAATGTAGCACACTAAATACGGATCGATGCAAACACAGTGCTTAAAATAAAGAGAGGTTGTTTTTGCCCCCAACCGAGATAAATGTAGGGTTCCTCAAAAATATTTCTGAATATATTTATATTTATTTTTAAATTATAAAAACATTATTTTGACAATGCCTGCAAAATTTATACAGACACATTCACATAATTTAATTTTACATGAAAGTATTTATAACTAGTATATAATATTTTTGGTAACTTTAGATTACAGCCTGTTAATTACAGGGTAATTACAGTGTACTTACAGGGTAGTTATTTTGTACTTATAGGGTAATTACAGTGTAATTACAGGGTAGTTACTGTGTACTTACAAATTCCATTTTAGACAACAGCCCTCATCCAGTGATGTAATCCCCAAAGTTATAATGAATTAAAAAACTGTATACAATAAACTCAATCCAAACGTATACGTGTACCCAAACTGTTTAGTTTGTTGTACGATTTGCATGGTTTCTTTTATTTCAGACAAATGTAGAAATTGAATGCCGTTAAGAAAGCTTGCATTTAACGAGGTCGATGAAGTGATAAACAAGGACGATTCTGATTGGCTAGTAGTGTTGTCAACTTTTTCACAAGATTTATCAACTTTTTAGACTGTCTAGCGACATTTCTGTATCCTAGCAACTAGCGATAAATCTAGCGACTTTTTCTGCTGTTCCTGGTGACTTTTAGCAACTTTATTTTGTTCTGGCTCACGGGTTCTTCAGTCAGAAGAACGAGGCTGCCATGTCTGTGCTGTGCCTGTTTGTCACTCACTGTCTTTGCTCTCACCCTTGGCCTGCTCCCCTGTAAATGCAGTTGACTGTATATAACACTCAATGTTCCCGACCTGTGGCAGGTTCTTCATCTTAGTATGCTGTTTAAAGGCAGTTTGCAAGCCTTCTTAATAGCACATTACCACCATCAACTATAAAGTAGCATGAACTATATATGAAGGAGAGAAAATTAACCTTTCCCATTATTAATAATTTATATTCTAAATTTATTCTTAGTTTTTTAAATAAATAAAATAATTGCTTCATACATTTTTGTTTCCTTTAGGATTTTGATCATTGTTATAGGCTCTGTTATTCTTTCCCTAATCTCTTTTGTAATTTCTTTTCTTCACATTACATATGTTTTATATTTAAGTATTACATGCTCTATTGTTTCCTTTACTCCACAATTTTCACAAAATCCAGTTTTCCCAGCTGAAGGTTTCAAGATTGTGGGTCTTTATTACAAAAACAATGAGTACTATAAAATGTTTTGTTTACATATTTGCACAAGAATAGTAGCCTATGTCTGTGCAAGGTTTTCCTCCCTCACGTATCATTACAACGTAGCCCATTCTTTTCACACTATAAAAATACATTTTAGATATTAATTTAACAAACACAAACCGTGAAAAAAAATTTATCTAAAGACATGATTATCACAGAGCTTACCTTTCATTTTATTTACTTCATTCCATTCTCAATTTTTTTATCATTATCTAATTATATTTAGCATTACATGTTTGTTTTATAATGACATAAAACACGTATACCTGCAATACTTTTATGTTTGCATTGATAAAAACCCATTGGGGCAGGGAATGTATGTAACACACGTCACTTGGTATGTATGCAAATTAGATGGTGACGTGTTCTAACGACTTTTAACAACTTTTGGGTCAGCCTATAGTGACTTTTCTTACTGAGGATTTGGCAACAGTGGAAGAGTTGCCAACAGTGACTGCTAGATTGAAGCCTGCGAGTGAACGTAATATTCACGAGGTTGCTTAATATTCTGCTGACTGTAAGTACTAAGATTTTTTATGCTAACAGTCAAAACAAGTTTCAATATCTTCATAATATGTTGAAGACTTTACTTATTTTATGTTTCATTTCAAGTGCTGCATTGAAATAATTGGTAACTGTAGGGTTCATCTCTTTAAGAGAAAACCCGGGAAACCGTGTGTACTGAGACTTTAAGAGAAGCAAATATGGTGACGCCATCGACGTTGAGAGGACGACCAAATCCGGTCTATGCCGGACAGGCCACTTGAGGAATTAGGGGTCCAATACGGGTCCAAACACAGCGTCCATCCAACGTCCAAAAACAGTCCCGGTTGGACGATGCAAATTTAAATATGCTATATCAGTAAATGGCGGGAAAATGTTACATTTTGTCATTACAGATCGAGTTTCTAGGAATGGCAATTGAGTTAATTTTGATCGTTTTTGACTACCATGATTAGCATACTCAGAATATAAGTCTCAGAATTAAAATCAGACAATGTGACATGCTTAATTAATCTGCACATTTATAAAATAGCATTTATTTTTTAAACTGGCAATCTACAAGAATTAATTAATTTCGTTAAAACTTTCATTTATATACTGTTCCAAAGTTTAACACTAGGTGGTGGTAATGCACGAAAACAGATCTCGCGATACTCTAATGAGACTCCTAACGTTAACTTACCAGGTTCACATTTCAAACAGCACGCTGGCACTGCGATGCCACAGCTGCAAGCACATGGAAGAAACGTATGTCGTTATTGTCAACAATTAAAGAGGCCAACTGTTACATGCATCTTTGGATGTTAACTTTAACATGCACATGTTTTGTGTTTATTTACTGTTACCAGAGATAATAAACTGACTAACAGTCACACGTTTAAAGCGTTGGATAACTACCATTAGCAGCTAACAAGTTAGCACACGAAAATGCATATAAATTGTTGTTATTATTAATAGAACTGAAATGTATATATATATATTTTCCCAGCGATGGGTTGCGGCTGGAAGGGCATCCGCCGCGTAAAACATATGCCAGAGAGTTGGCGGTTCATTCCGCTGTGGCGACCCCGAAAGGGAAGAAAGCCGACATGAAGATGAATGAATGTATATATATATATGTATATATATTTTTTTTTTTTTCTCCTCAAATGCAGTGAAGAGATGGGGACCATTTTCAACACACATTGGCAAAGAAAGTAAAGTTAATAAGATTAATAAGATGTTTTACATTTTGTTGTTCAATATGTTATGTGTATTAAAATGTGAAAAAAACTGATAAATGTTCTTTTTTTTAAGTTAATAAATATTTAGGCTAAATAAAATTCTGGTGATGTTCCTATATTAACATTTAACTGAGTTAACATGTTGAAAACATGTCGGTTGGGTCAGACTGGAACTGAATCTGCACTGGTTTTTATCATTTGTTCATTATCTTGCATAAGCAGTTAAACAATACTTGATGTATGTGTATATGTATATATATATATATATATATATATATATATATATATATATATATATATATATATATATATATATATATACTTCAATACATTTGTTTTAAACACTGTAGAAAATAAAATTAAAAAGTGAAGTGAAGTAAAAAGAAGTGGTTGAAACTGCACGTCTGTTGACGTTTAGTAAAGAAAGCTTTTCAAATAAAACAAGATAAAAATAAATAGATAATCAGACAAGGAAATTAAAATCCATGGCCAGTTAAAGGCAATACAAAGTATAAAATGTCAACAATCATAAGCCACTTTAAAAAGTGAGTTTTTTGAGATCTTCAATAACATGGGTGCCAGTTACGTTATGCTTATGCTTGCTATTGAAACAGACATTAGTGTCATACAGTCAAGATTAAACAATCGTTATCTGCTGCTTTTAACTATTAACGGTACTGTTGATGACTTTTGAGTAGGATTAGTTTAACCCATGTACCAACACCAAAATCTGGGTCTGAATCACCTTCTGGTTTAATGTCCTAGGAGGCATGCACCTATAAATAGCAGGGGAAATAAGTATTTGACACGTCAGCATTTTTGTCAGTAAGGGGATTTCTAAGTGGGCTATTGACAAAAATTTACACCAGATGTAGCCATAAAGCCAAATATTGAATTCATATAAAGAATTCAGAACATTTAAGTATACAGGTTGAGTCATGATAAATAAAGTGAAATGGCACAGGTAATAAGTATTGAACACACTTTATTTAATACTTTGTAGAATAGCCTTTGTTTATGATTACAGCTTCTAGACGCCTCCTGTATGGAGAGAACAGTCGTCTGCATTGCTCAGGAGTGATTTTGGCCCATTTTTCAACACAAATGGTCTTTAAATCTTAAAGGTTCCTTGGACCTTTTTTATGAACTTTGATCTTCAGTTCTCTTCATAGATTTTCTATAGGATTTAGGTCAGGTGATTGACTGGGCCATTCAAACAACTTGATTTTATTTCTTTGAAACCACTTCATTGTTTCCTTGGCCTTGTGTTTGGGATCATTGTCTTGCTGAAATGTCCACCCTCTTTCCTTTTCAGCTTTTTAGTAGATGGCAGCAGATTTTTATCCAGAATGTCCCAGTGCATTTCTCCATTCATCCTGCCTTCAACAATATGAAATCTGCCAGTACCCTTTGCTGAAAAGCAACGCCAAACCATGATAGTTTCAAACCTAAATTTAACTGTTGTTATGGTGTTCTTGGGGTGGTGGGCAGTGCCATTTCTTCTCCAAACATAGTGTGTAGAATGACTGTCAAAAAGTTCAAATTTGCTTTCATCTGACCATACTATAGTCTCCCAATAATCCACAGGCTTGTCCAAATATTATTTTGCTAACTTTAACCGAGCTTCAACATGGTTTTCAACATGGTCTTGCCTGGTGAGCGGATGGATACAATGGCGGTATAGTGCATTGCTTATGGTTTTCTTTGAAACAACTGTACCTGCTAATGCAAGGTCTTCCTGAAGTTCTGTCCAAGTGGTTCTTGGCTCTTGGAGAACTCTCCTGATTATTCTTTGGACTCCTTGGACAGGGATCTTACATGGAGCACCTGATCGTAGCCGGTTTATGGTGAACTGATGCTTTTTCCATTTCCGGATAATGGGCCCCACAGGGCTCACAGGAACATTCAGCATTCTTGAAATTCACCTATAACCATTCCCATTAAAATGCTATTCAACCATAAGATCACGAAGATCTTGAGAGAGTTATTTGCTTTTACCCATCATGAAGTCTTTCCTTTGTGCACCCTTGGTAACAAGAATCCTTTATAGACCAACTATTAGGACTAAACCAGCTAATATCAATTATTACTGATTTGGGGCAGTGTTTCTCTATCATTACTGACAAATTTCAGGTGATCTCCTGGCTTTCTATGCCATTTAGCACCTTGTTATCATCATGTGTTTAATACTTTTACCTGTGCCATTTCACTTTATTTATCATGACTCAACCTAAATACTTTAATGTTCTGATTTTCAATATTTGGCTTGATGGTGAAAATTTTGTGTCAATAGCCCACTTAGAAATACCCTTACTGAAAAAATGCTGACATGTCAAATACTTATTTCCCCCAATGTATGTGTCCTGGATTCCTGCCCATACCTATGACCTGTCCGAAAAAACTTCCCATGAGGAAGCCGCACTACAGGAGTTGCCATGAGTAGTAGAAGGGTGCCAAGCTGCCATGAGGAAAGGAACCAAGAGGTTGTGCATTAGTGAGGACTTTAGTTCATGGCCATATTGGAGTGGAGCCCTCAGGGTGTGACCAGCGGAGGGGGGAGCCCAGCGATAAAGAGCCCCTGAGTTTGACTGTCATGAGCAGATGGGTAGAAATGACAGAGGACTCCCGGCTTTTTAAATGGGGAGTTTGTGAGGAGGGGACGATGCGGTTCATTTGTTGGTGCCATGCAGGAGCTTAGCCTGTGAAGCTGCCCGCAGGACAGGGCTGGGCGACACAGCTGACTGAAACAATTATCTATACTGATGTTAATGGTTGTTAATATTTTACAGTTATGAAATGATATTATGTTTAAAGGTATAAATAATAATGAATTGCGAATATGTCAACAAAAGGTATCCATAAGAACCCCTTATTTAATTAATGGAAAACACGTTGTGCATAATAATATGGTCAACTGCCTCATCACATGCCCTCCCAGTGCATCCTAGCTTGTTCTTACTCTCTTCTTACCTACCAGAATTTTTGAAATGGATGCAGAACATTTATATGAAATGGGATGTAGCACAGAATCCTTGCGGTGTGTCGGCGGCTCTGTGTATTGCACTTGCTCTGCAATCAACAATTGACTGTATTTAACAGAATCAACGTCTAATCATCCGTCGGCCCTCCCCAGCCATTCACTGCTGCTTAGGGTTAGAGAGGATTTATTGGTTACCCGGGCATACATTACCGTGAATGTATGACTTATTGTTGTCTTGCAAGAGAACAGGAAGCTAGCAAGTGGTACGTCGCCGTTCTGAACCAATAAGAAAGGGAGACGCAAACACCTGTACTGTGGTTCTGGTAGAAGAGATTCTCAACTGCCTTATTGCAGATAAAGAAAGGCTGGAAGGTAAAATAATGTGAATATTAATATAGCTATTAGTTAAGGTGAAACGAAAATTAGAAATGGAAAGTTCGGTGTGTTGTAGTGATGCCTATTTGGGGAACGCAGATATGCAGAATGTCGACTAGGACAATGTCATTCTAAGCAAGGCAATTTTTGATAAAAAAAGGTACAAGACATTAACATGCATAATAAAAAGAAAAACTGAAGTTAATAGCACATTGCTGTTTGGACAGCAGTGCTCTGTCAGTAAACACTCATTTAAATAGATTTGTTTTTCATCTGGATATAATTGCAACCAAAGTTTTAGCGGTAGCTGTTTATAATATGTACTCACTATGAATCATTATTTGAGCAAATAGTTCATAAATAATTTAGAAAGCACTGTTTTTATGTTACTACAAATTTGTAAGCAGTTTATAAATATCCATTTAAACCAAACCATTTAAAAAGCTGCCAAGCTCTGGCTCACTTAAGTAAATTTCTATTGTCAAGTACAATGAAATAAGGTATATGAGATACTGTTATATATACCATTATCTGTTTGCTAATGCTCAGTGAATGCCAGATGTGCCCAACAACTGCCATATTTGTCCAAAATGGTGGATTTTTTTGGTTGTTGTTTGGGTTTTACTGACACAAAGACTGGTTTGCAGCATCAGTAACCAAGTCAACACCATGGAAACTTTGAGTCATTGATCCCTGTGGCCTAAAAGGGAGAGGAACCTTAAGGGTTTGTATTGTTTGATTTAAACTTTAAAATGTATTTTTCAAGATGAAAGTGCATTGTGGATCATCCCACTAACGGTCTGGACTCCTCTGAGCAATTGATCGCACATCACAAACCCAGACAACATCACAGCTGGAGTAAACACACGGCTGAAACAAGCTTCCCCTAAGAGGGATATTTGATGTGTGATTTGTGACAGAAATTATGTGGAACACGCTTTTGCAAATGGCAGCAATTTACTTAAAGCAGACTTTTAAATTTACTATTATTTTATAGTTTGATATTCATTTACTGTGGCACTTCTTTTAATTCTGATATTTTTTAAACAACTTACCAAGAGACTAGTGTCAACTGGTTCCATTAATTTCATATCTCCAATAATGTAATCATTAACTAAATAAATTTTTTTTATTTTAGGGTCTGTTACCACTTCGTCACATTTTCTCCAGTCAAGGGTGAAGTCCTGATAATTCCCTCACTAGTGTGTTTTTCCATGTTTCCATATTTTATCCTTTATACTAGGGCTTTGTTGTTTGGTAGAACTGCTTGATATACATTGCTGTTTTTTTTTTTTTTTTTATCATCTAAGTAACATAACTTGTTTGTTTTGATAGAGCACATGGCAGTCTAAAACACTTACTATGTTTTTATGCTGACATTTATTAGAAACACAAAAGCAAATGGAAGAACAATTTCTTTGGGCAGATTATATTTTTTATGATATTCCTTGTGGTTCTCGATTAACAAAAATTGCTGCATCCCGAGGTAGAGAGGTGGACAATAAAGGTGGGTGGGGTTCAAACACAGAGAGAGTGAGACATGAAGCTCAAAACAGGCTAGACTTGAAAGAAAAACTTGATGGAAGTGGAGTCAATATGAATGAAAAAGCTAGAAGCTATCAGGCAATCCAATGAGGTGCTTGATGAGTCTGTCTACAGCCCAGCTGCTAATCATCGATAGCCTCATACACAGAGTTCTAACACCTGTCACTTCTGAACAAAAGGCTTCATCCTTCAATCTCCCTCCACCATTTACACAATTACGTAATATCATTCACCAGGACCTAATTTCTATCCTGAAAAATTACCTACCTGCCTTTTTACTTGCTTCCTGGATCCACGTCTTCCTTTATCAAATCTCCAGGTCGTCTCTCTGCTGTGTTTGAGTGTTGATAATCTCCCATGCTCTCACTGCTTCCAGATCATGCTCCATTGCTGCTCCAGTTGCCAATGGACACAATCAAATAAGCATTCTGAATACATTTCATATTTCTGACTGATGTTTTTGTGCTTGCAGAAATAAAAAGTTTCGAAGTCTCCCCGTGTTCTGTGTTCACAGAAGAGTCGACCGAAAAATTACAGTCAGTAATCATTACTGCTTACTGGTAAATAGAATTATTTATGCAAGTACAACTGTTTACTCACTCACTTAGATTCCTCTACTTTACTCACTTTAAATGGATTTCCAGACAGATAAAGACAACATCACCTTCCTCATTCAACATCTAAAGGCCACCACACACCTATTTGAACATTATTTCGCACTGGCTTACCTGCAGGGGGTTTTATTACAAGATGCAGATATGCTCCTTTCAATTGGATGGCGCAAAACATTCAACAAAAGTGCATGAAATAAAACTTACAGTCGACCCTCAATTCTACGTAATGCCGCTTCCCCCCTTTTGTCTGTGGTTTTATCATCCTTTTGCACCTCATCAATTATTGATGGTTAACCACCGGCAGGATAAGCTTTATAGTATCCATATTCTCTTCAGTAAACAACTTCTTTGCTATTTCCTGCCGTGAGTATGCTGCTCTTTACTCAGCTGCTCTATTATGTCTCAAAAGTACTCATAACATGTGATCAAAAGAGCCAGATATCATCTTCTATTAGACCAAATGGTCATATAAGAAGACTTGAAGAACTTGGATGGTTTTCTAAGTTTGTAGACACCAGCTGCTAATAATCAAGAACTCATTGAACGCCTTGTGCGCAACCAGTCAACAGAGCTTTAACACCTGTATCTTCTAGATAAAAGGCTAAAACACAACTAAGAGCAAACATTTCAGCATCATTGTTTTTAATAACAAAACACAAAAAACCTGTAAGGGAACAAAAACAAACAAACATTAAGAGAACATCCGTGTTTGTTTAGTTATCTATTATATTTTGAGTTGCAATTATAAAGTTATCAAACGTGTTTAAAATTTTAAATTGTACTTCTGACCTACAAAGCACTCAACTAAATCTCTCCGCCTTTATCTTTTCCGTTTACCAACAGAGTGACCCATACAGGAAAGCCCTCACTCAGAAGATACTGTTGGAGTTAGATGTGAGCTCACTGAGCTTAGAAATAATATTTAATTTGACTTTTTAGGGGAATATGGCCATGTACCCATAAAACTCAGCTCTGTGTAAGGTTAGCTAAAGCTAGCCAGACAGAGTAAAATTAGACCATGACAAACATATAGTCAATAAAACTAAATATTACATTATAAAATTATATAATATATATATATTTTTGTTTAGAACACATAAGTCTATAATAGATAATGAATGAGTGTGAAATGTTTTTAATAAAGATTATTTTAGTTAAGTTTTGATGAGTGGCATGATTTTGGATCTTGTCAGGACTGTAAAGATATTATTAATTTACTTTTGTTACACTTTTTAAAAGCATGAGTCCTGCAAATATCGTGACTGTGTTAGGTTTTTTATTTTCATTTGTAAAAAAGTATTTACACGTAATTAATTGCACAATAAAACTGGATATATTACACTGGTTATTAATTAATTATATAAAACACACAAAACTGTTAATAAATAGTAATGATGACTAGTTTTTTCTAAAGATAGCATAGAACATTAATTATGCATGTTGAGAATTGCTGATGAGAATTATGCATGTTTATTCTGCCAAAAATGGACCTACAACCATTGTTATTTCTCTCCAAAATCGAACTATTAAACAGTATTTAGTTCATTCATTACCCTTAATGCAAACATCCAGCTTATGCCTGTAATTGTTTGAATATTCACAGCAATCAAGAGGTGTTCTGGAGAGTGATGGTGCCGAGGGCATGTGTGGAACTATTCACGCCTCCATAAATAGTCAAAACTAAAAAAATAAACTCATGTCACCTCTACATCATGTCTCAACCAAAGTTATTTTCGATCAACAGCTTATGTTAACTTACAAGTCCTTAAACAAATGGTTCCTCTTGGTTCCAAGCACTCTATACTTGTCACTGTCTTCCCAAATTGATGTATGAGAACAGGAAAACTTCCTATTAGAATATTGAATGCTGAAAAATCATACTTTGTTGAATTATCTTGAAATGTTTTGTCTGTAATATTGAAAAAATATAGTGTCATAAAAATTGTAAACTTTAAATCATTTAAAACAGAGGTCATAGTTTACATGAAAATCTGAGACTTGGCAAGAAGTCAATTGCGCTTGTATTATTACTCTACAAAAATAATTTTAAATAGACAGCTTTATATTCCTTCATTTATGTACCCATTTTAAAAACAACCAAATAATACAACCAAAAATATATCTGAAAAAGCAACTGACTTGCAAGAGCAAAAGTACTTTATTTGGTAATTGCTGAAGTTTGCTTTTAATCCATATATAAGATCCATATTTCCATATATCCGCAATGCTAGAAGAAAGCCGTTTGTTGAGTAAAGGCCTGAGAAAAACAGGAAGAGTAACGTTAACACATGACACAAACTTTACTCAGAGAGGCTCTTAGCCGGCCTAGATCACATAACCTTATAATCCTAACAACTAAATTGGTCTTATATATGGTTTATGGTTTCATGCATTTCTCCATAAAAAATTTCAATCAAAAACAATCTGTAACTCCCTCAAAACTCTCCTGATGATAAAACCCTCAACCAGTGTGTACATTAAATGCTGGAGTCTCCTGTGTGGCAGTAGATAGAAGAATGCCAATTATCCGCTTGACTACACGCTGAGTGCTGAAAAATAAGAGCCGATGGCTGACCATAACTTATAAAGAAACTCTAGAGCAGATTCAAAGTTTTCATCAACAAAGAGTTTAACAGACAAAAACAAGATGATAACTAACATGAAAAATGGCTAAATTAATTACGAGCTTGCATCAGTTTTTGTTTTTTAATTTTCCTTTTTCTAAAATGACATAACGTCAGTAAGAGTTTTCTTTTGAGAGGGAGTGGAAATCTGAAGTGATTCAAGTGATGGTTATTACAGTGTAAATAATGTTTTATTCAAGCTGGTTATTTTCATACCTCAACTTTTGACAACTTTGATACAATGGACATCGAGAGATGCTCTGAAGTGAGCGCTAGAAGATTTTGTCTTTGTTAAATTCTGTAAAGAAAAGATATGTGACAAACACAGGCAATGAGAGGCTTTACTAAAGTTAGTCGTAGTTTTAAAGATTCTCTTTTCCAGGCTCAATAACACGAGGTATAAGCGCTGACAATAAATACAATAAATAAAACTATGAGACCTCTTTTTATAATAATATTCATAATGCTTTCAATTTATGTAGGTGCTTTTTAGACATTCACACACTGGTGATGATAAGCTACCTAGGAAGCCCTCGGCTGCCCTGGAGCAATCTGACAGCCATGCCTTTGGCCTCCTGTTCACCACACACCACCAGTCACACACATCCATACAGTGTAATGCTCCAACCTTCAGTTTACAGAACCACCAACTCCGCCTCTGCACCACCTTTCCACAATCTACGTACATTTTTTCTTCTTTTTTTTCCTCTCTACTCATCGTTGATTTCAACCCTCACTTTTACTGTAATCCAGCAGTTGGGTTAAAGAAATTTACCCAGTGATTGGGTTAAAAATGACCAACTTCAACAAAAACAACCCAAAAAAATGACCCAACATGCTCAACTCAGCGGGTGGGTTAAAAAAAATAACCTCGCATTTTTAAGAGTGTAGGTAACACACCGGGGCAGATTCAGAGGGTGCAGAATCTGAGATTGTGGATACCATTGATTTAGAGTCTGTGAATAGTAATTCATTTCAGGTGGAAGATTAGATGCTTTCTATTCGATTGAAAGAGTTAGAACTGGAATTAAAAAGACAGGAAAATGAAACTCAACTTCTTTGTTTGAAGGAATAGGATCCAGCAGGACCATGATGTCAAGCTGATTTATGACCCTCCTCCAGCTCAAGTGAAAGTGACCAGTTACTTGGCCAGATATGGAGCGACCCATACCCGGAAATTGTGCTCTGCGTTTAAGCCATCCCAGTTTATAGTGTACAGTTTGTTTACTGTAACACGTTTCAGCAGTGGATCCCGCGAGGGTAAAGGGAAACGACTCAGCTAAACCGCCAAATTTAACAAAAGTGAATGCAAAATCAGTGGACAGAAACAGAGTACGTTTCTACTGCCTAGATCCTAATCATTCAATTACAAGTTTTTAATCATGGTAGCAGAAAGTTGGAATTAAACCTAAAGAAGTAGCTTGTTCTTTGGTGACGCAGGCCAATCAGACTACATTCAAGTTGATTATGCAAAATGGAATTGTAGCGCTGGCAGTGGTGATGCTAAGGGACACTGGTTCTGCTCAATCTCTGATCAAGAAGGATTTACTACTGTTGTCACTGAAATCATACACTGGGAATAATGCAGTGTATAATAATGTGGAATCGAAAAAGCATGTACTTCCGTGGCCCTTCACACAGTGAATCTAAAATCAGAACTTATTGAGGGTCCTGTTAGCATTGGCGTACTCTCTCAGTTACCTATAGAGGGAGTATACTTGATACTAGATATTGATTTGACGTCAACAAATGTTTTTCCATTTCCTATTGTTTCTGAGGTGGGTGGTTTGGATAAAGCGCTATCTAAGTTCACTTCTGTTTTTCCATCCTGTGTAGTGAAAAATGCATGAGGAAGAATATCAGATCCTTTTGCCAGTGAAGACAGATAGTGAAGCAAGAGTAAAGTACTTACAAGCATATTTGATCCGCTCACCTTAAAGTTACAAACACGTTCAACCGCATAGCTCATCATTACTTCTAGCTAAGTTTGTAGTCATTTGTATCAGCGTTTGTTCAGGCTTGTCATGTCTGCCAGTTATCTGGGAAATCCAACCAAACGGTTTCCCCAGCTCTTACAATTCCTGTAATAGGGGAAACCTTTGAATGACTCATTTTTGACTGTCTAGGCCCCTTACTTAGAGCAATGTCTGGGTACCAATATAATGTGCACAGCCACACGCTACCCAGAAGCTGTCTGTCTATGATCGATAACAACGAAAGCAGTAGTGAAGAAACTGGTTAAAATATGTTCAACATTTAGTCTGCCAAAGCTAGTCAAAACTGACAGAGGGACAAATTTTATCTCATACTTATTTGAACAACTAGCCAAAGAACTACACGTTGAGCATGTAATATCGAGTCCCACAGGGTGTCCTTGAGTGTTTTCATAAAATAAAAATGAAAAATTAGTATACTGGCACACTGCTAGTAACTTTTCACCACAAAACACCCTCTTTGCGTTGTAAATTTTCAAAACATTGCAATTTTCTTGTGTTGGGAAACATCCTAAAATAGAGCAGCAAGGATGCTTCTTTAAGAAGAGTGCTTCTAATCACCTCTAAACAATGTCCAGCAGGACTTATGGGTAGGTCACTGTTTTTGGCTCAATCAACGTGAGTGGGTGGGATCTTTTATGTCACAAACCACTTACATGTCACACATTTATGTGTATATGTCTTTAATAGCATTTTAATGAATTTACAAAATAACTTGAATCCTTTTAACTGTGACATGAGTGTGCTAACACAATTTATGCATAAATGAAAGCCCTAACAACCTCGAAACTTTTTCAAAAAAGGCCCCTTTATACAACATTATATACTGATGAGTTCTGCAAAATATAGAAATATTTATTTTAAAACGGCCATGTCCCATTTCTCACCCTGTATGAATCTTGTTGTTGGCAAGAATAAAGTGAGTTCCTACGATAAATCCCTGGGGATAAATAAACATGCTTCATTACGGAAACTTGCTTTGCTTTAAACTCACTGGGGCTTTAGTTACACGTTCTTCTCTTCCTCTGAAGGTTAATGGGATAATAGATGAACAATAAACAAGAATCAGAGTGGGGAAACTGCGATTACAGTTCATGCAGAGATGAAAGTCCACAAGAAATCTATAGATCCTTTCAAGGGTCATGCTGTATTTCTGCTTAGGGACTCCGCAGGGATAAGACACTTTCTTAAGTATGCTACTCTGAGAACAATACTTTTTATTTAAAAGTTTTAAAAGAAAACAGACATGATTCAAAATGAAAATTTTGAATTTCAATGTGTTTAAAAAGTATACAATTTGGTATTTACTCTTTTGATATTGATGATAACTGATTTGTCATAATTTGTTTTATCAGTGACAATGATCTGCTTTGCATGTTCCAAAGGATGCGCGAGTATTTAATACTACATCCCTGCTTCCTGTATCAATGACAACTATTAATTAAAATAGTACTTTCTAGCCAGGATGCACACACATATCACACTTCTAGAGCCATGCTAGGTCATCATGCTAACAATTTATGATCTCTAACTTTTAATAATAATAATAATAATAATAATAATAATAATAGTCTTTATTTTATAAAGCTTCCCAAAGCACTGTACAAAGAACTATGGTAAAACAGTACAAAAAAGGACATTAGCAACAGATATAAAATTAAGAAAAACTAGATAAAAACTAAATAGATAGTCAGACAAAGAAATAAAATCCAGGGCTAAATAAAAAGATTTAAAAATGGTGTAGCTTTGTGCATCTCTGAGCTCACCCAGGAGAGAGGTGTTATCGCATAGGACCTACTTCCCATCGTTTTAGTGCGAGTGCGTGGAACAGACAGAAGCTTAGACTGTGAGGAGCGCAGTGTAAAGCTGGGAGCGTAAGTGATTAAAAGAGACAATAAGTACTCAGGGGCCAGACCATGGAGAGCTTTATATGTGAGTGTTAAAATTTTTAAATCTACACAGAAGCAGAACAGCAGCCCGTGATGTGATTGTGTATTCTGAACACACTGCAACCTGTCCAGAGTAGACGTAGAAACCAAGGCCAGGAGAGCATTACAGTAATCCAGACAAGACGCTACAAATGTATTGGTCAGTCTTTCAGCAGAAGAGAATTGCAGCATAGAACGCATTCTAGCTACATTTCGTAGGCAGTAAAATGTCGACTTGATGGTGGTTTGGACAAATTGTTCAAAAGTCAGACATGGATCAAATGTTACACCAAGGTTCCTCATTCTGCTCTTTGTCTCTAACAGTGAACCATAAAGAAACAGACTTAAGGCCCCAGTTTTCAACCGCCCTATCTGATCCGCTTGACTTCAGTTTTGCCACTGTTTGGGCAAAGAAAGTTCTCATTCATCCATGTCTAATAGACAGAAACACAATTTGATATATAGGTAAAATCAAGGTCTTTTCCAGGTTTTGAGTGAACATAAATTTGAGTGTTGTCTGCATAAAAATGATAATTAAGACCGAGTGAGTGGAGAAGGAGTCTTAGTGGAGAACAGATCTCATCTCATACTTAAAACCATGCATAAAAACTGGGATCGGTTTGTAAAATATAATTTAAACCATTTCAAAGCTGTACCCTTGACACCAAACACTTTTTCCAGTCTCCTAAGTAAAATTGAGTGATCAATGGTGTCAAAAGCAGCTCGGAACTAAAGTAAGATAAGTACTGAAAGATAACCAGAGTCAGAAGCCAGGAGCAGATCATTGGTCACCTTAACCAAAGCAGTCTCAGTGCTATGCAATGCATGGAACCCAGAATGAAGTGGTTCAAATAGATTGTTAGTTGTGAAGTGATCATGCAACTGCCTAGCAACAACACGCTCTAAAAGTTTTGGCAACAATAGCAGGTTAATGCTTGATTGTTCCTACGTAACACACATTCCCACTCACAATAATAGGTGACAGAAGTAGTCATGACCAAACAAAACTTTTAAAAAATGTCAGTGTTAAAAAATTCAATTTTACATGAAACTATTTGAAAAAAGGTTTTATAAATCCTAAAGCAAACTTTAATTAAATACTTTTTCATGATTATGAATGTATGTTATTAGACAGTCACAAGTGCTGCAAGTATTTAACAGTTGCTTTTCTCGCTCTCTCTGAAGCCTGACAGAAGGTGAAAGACAGCAAAGATGAATTCTCAGAAGTGTGTAAGCATATTCCCTTGGAGTTTTACTCAGTTTTATAGGATAAGAGTGGGGCTGCAAACATGACCATTAAGTGCACTTCATCCCAGTGTGACAATAGAACACGTTGAAGCACAGTTATTTGCAAATAACTAGTAAATTCATCACCAAGGGATAAGCACAACAACAACAACAAAAATGATTGCAACATGACAAAATGTTCTAAATGCAAAAAAAGGGATTGAACATGAGCCGCAAAATTTTTAATAACAGATATTTTATATCATTTTTTAGTTCAATGTTAAAATCTATTCAATACTGATATATGTGGCATGAATAATTAGATGGCTTGATGGGACACATCAATTAATGTTTTAGAAAATCAAAATTCTTAAAAAAAAAAAAAAACTTTATATTTATAACACTACTCTGAGCCACTTTGTTCTTGTAGAGCTTTGGAACCTGAAAGAGGAGACAGTAATATTTGACTGTGAAACCAGAATGACTAGTGGATTAGGATCTTGTTAAGTTGAAATATAAGGTTTAAAAGAGAGTACCTATGAAACCTAGAGGAATCTAGAAACAACTAGAGGGACAAGTAAGGGATATACAATGGCTGAGGACACATGGTAACGATATCATATTTTGATGGATATTTTTTGCTGTGTTAATTCCAATACGCTTACATTTTTTATGTCATGTTAACATGTTCATGGTTGTAGTACAATAAAAAAATTGATGTGTACTTTTTAATTAATGTGTTTTTATTTTTTGGAAGACGTAACCTCAATGCAAAACGATCATAGTAACTGATAAAAATTAGGGATCGTAGCAGGTTCTGTGTGTCACATTTTGTATGTGTGATGAAGCTGGCAAATGTAAGATATCCCTTCAGCAGATAATCTGTATCTTTCATGCAAATATGTGTAAGGAAATGCTTAGGGGTTTTGTCCATACCGAAATACTTGTTTCGAATTAACTGAGCGTTGAACAATTTGCGTGCAAATATCCACAGGATTGGGATAAAAATGTGGAGTTATTGTTACAAACGCTAGTTTTATGTCACTTAAAAGTTCCTTTTTAAACCACTTATTGGACAAATGTAAGCTTGCAATCTCTAATCCTGAACTTAGCCTGCTCTGGAGCAGGTTAGTCATGTGGAGTAAGTAACCAGAGGGACAAAAACTGATTAAATCCTAGATCCTTTCATTGTACCCAAAATCCAGGATTGCCGCAAACTTATACTAAACTTGGCTGGCTAACCAGTTAATCCGGCTTCATGGTACAGGCCCCAGGCATGGTTCAGGTGAGGCAGCAATTAAACATAAACAAGTAAAGGTCAGAAAAAGCAGTTATCATGAAACTACACGCAAACAATGTTTGGAATTTAGGTAATGTTCGATTACTGAAGTATAGTATCAGAGTTAGACACATTAAATTTGACATAAATGATGAAGCTAAGGCTGCTGGTTTCTTAAATAAAACAGAAACACTGCAAAATTATGTTTTGCTAAACATAAGCAAGAATCAGCCAGGAAAGAATGACAGATTTAGATTAATTAGTAAATACCAGATGAGATGAACAAACCTGTGGCTTAATGAGCAGTGAGCAGCAGTCAACAATGAGCAGTGGAATGGAGATAGAGATGGGAGTTCTGGGAGACAGAGTCCTTCAGCTGCTCAAATTTTAATGTTTAGTATTAATATTAATCAATACTGTATATTTGTTTTAAATTAGTTTTAAAGTGTTATTAGTTTTATTCACAAAACATTTCTTTTACATTAATAATGTAATTGTTATGGGATGGTTACATTTTGATAAGATAGTTACAGACCCGCTTTGGCCATAGTACTACTTCCTTTTTTCGCAACTATTGTTGGAGATAAGTCAACTTGATATACATGAAGGATATTATTTTCACACCAATTGTCTCATGCCAATCCAAATATAAAGGAAAAATTGTGTTTTCTGTGAATTCTTTCATTTCTCACAATCAACATCCATCCAGATGATGTATAAAAGCTCAGCAGGGCATCTGTTATTAAGATCCTACATACGCCATCAGCCTCCTTCCTGTCTGTAACTATGGCAACATCATCAGCACCACAGGGGAAGATGAGAAACTTTAGCACCGAGTGCTAAATAAGGATAAATTGGCTACGTCTGTAATGAGCTGAAGATGAGAAAATGAACTGGCTAGAAGACACTATTATAATCTGAAACATTATGTCCTATTTTATTTTTATTTCTCTCTGTTTATGATGGTGGCGCCTCAACGATTGTGACTGTTCATCATATAGGGTTTAAAACACATGTGGCTTGTCATGTGGCTTGTCAGCTCTTCTGAAGGAAGCATACATCGGACTGGGATTTCAACCATCCAGTGTCAGATTGTTCAGTCTGCTATGTGGCCTACTCAGAAAGAGGTTACCCATGTGAAGAACCTTTTTTTTATTTTTTTATTTTGTGGATTACTCATGATATTTCACCCTCTTTATAGTCCAGGCCATTTTGTGTGTTCCTTGTCTAACACCCTCAGTTTCAAAGTGCCAGTCTGGATTCTTTTTCTTCTTCCACGGCAGAAGGCTTCCTAAGTTGATTATTTTCAAAATAAAAAATCAGAAAGATGTTTATTGAAAAGTGTGGATTTAACGCACGAGCACACGTGCACACACACACACACCCACACATAGTAAACTGCTATGGTTAAAATAAATAAAATAAGGTGTATGATAAGTGAAAGTCATTGAACTATAACTATATCGGAAGTCCGAAGGACTTAAGAAATGTGCTTTGGAGGTGATGTGCAGAACCAAAGCATAAAGTAAAAGTAAAGTGCAGCAACAGAATTTGGAGTGACTAGAAATTTGCAAGAGTCCACATTAGAGTCCCGTTGCTTAGTGCAATAATTAGTGGAAATATTGTAGAGTGTTGGTGGTGAAAGTTATGGGTTCAAGAGCTGAAAGGTCTGGAGGAAGAAGCTGTGTTTGTGCCGCTCTGTCCTGGTGTTTGAGGCATTGAATGACTTGAAAGGTGCAGTCATTGGTGTAGAGGGATAAGAGTAGCGGAGAGAGGAGTACCCCTTGGGGGGTGCCAGAAATGATGATGCAGGTGTCGGAAGTAAATTCCACCAGCCTCACTAGCTTTTGTCTACCGGCAAGGAACTGAGAGCTGGTGGAATTTATTTCAGAAAAGTAATGATATGAGCATGTTAAACGCTGAGCTGAAGTTGCGCTCTCCACGATGTCTCCATTAAACCATGTCTCCGTGAAACACAAAACAGCAGAGCTTGAAAAGGCCCTGTTTTTATGAGTCAGCAGATGTATTTCATCCGTTTCGCTGGGTAGAGATCGGAGGTCGGTAACGCTGTTCTGAGACCCTACTGCCTGTGTTTGCCTAGAGCTCCAGCTCGTTTCTCTCTTTGGCATCTATGCAGTAATAAGGACTCGAGCACCAGCGGTGCGAGAACCCTATTATAAATCGAAAAATTATTATTTATTTATTTATTAGGGCTCGAGCACCAGCACCATATGTTTTATGAAATGTCATAAAAGTAAGTGAAAATTTAAGTAGACTATTGACAATAATAACTATTATAGATAAATATTAAACAAGTTGCAGGGAACCATTGCAAAGTGAATTACAAGGTTTCTCCCTAGGAGTTTAGAGGTTTCTTAATGACTGGTAACATAGATGCAATGAAAGGATGTCACATCAAATGGTGCTGTCCCTAGTCGCAGTCCATACTCCCGGTAGGTTAAACCATTCAGCAGATACACTGTCTCGATGGATACCCTGGTCAGAAGAATGCCGACTCCATCCCCTGGCGGTCCCTGTTCAACACCCAAGAGAATACTCAGAG
This sequence comes from Danionella dracula, assembly GCA_900490495.1. Lineage (NCBI taxonomy): Eukaryota > Metazoa > Chordata > Actinopteri > Cypriniformes > Danionidae > Danionella > Danionella dracula. Next base: position 372,481 of record UELW01000055.1, on the reverse strand, counting down.
GCAGCGGTTCTACGCTCTGTCCCAGGCTCATGTTGGCATGAACGCGCTGGTGAATTGCTGGCCCTGGAAGAAATTTCTACATGGGTTTTCCCCAGTGAGCCTCCTTGCACCCCAACTGTGCAAGACCAGGGAAGATGAGGAAGAGGTCCTAATGATGGCACCTTATTGGCCTAATCAACCTTGGTTCATAGAACTTTGCTCCCTCGTGACAGTCCCTCCCTGGCTAGTTACTCTGCAATCAGACCTTTTGTCCCAGCAATGTGAACTCTATAGTCTGGTACCTTAGGCATGGAGAATCCCCAGTTATGCCACATCTGTGGTTGGAATAATTAATGTATGTGTCATCATGCATTAATTTGAATTGCGGAGTGGTAAAGATAGCTCAGATGATGTTTTGTACACTTTGAAAAATATATGTTTGAATTGACTTGAGTACTTGTGTGGTGTTTCTGTTATTCTGAACAAGTGCATTTCTCCTTCTCCCATTGTCTATTGTGTTGAAGCTTCCTGTGGCTGACTTGACCACAGACCATTGTTCATTGTATTGAAAGTTAATCAGGAAAAAGGAAATCTGTGACCAACCTGAACACAGTATGTACGAACGGACCACAGACATTCTGTTTAAAAAAAGAGTTAACCTATAGACTACTTGCTCTTCTCCTAAAACAACTCACACAAACTCCAGAATTTACATGTGAAGGAAAGCAGTTTCAAAACTTGTTTTTGTCTTGGCTCTACAAATAGGGCTTTGAAACGTTTATCTTTGTTTGGTACTTTTTATAAATAAATATAAGTTAGAACTTTTCTCTTGCTCTGTGGATATTGGACTTCTTTGGGTGGACATTGATCTTCAATTCTACAAAAGTGTTGGTGAGATGCTTTTTAAATATTTTACATGGTTAAAATATTTGTCGATCCAAATCTATAGAAACTTAGAGGTGAAACATACTCACAGGGATTTGGTGTCAATTAACTTATTGCTTTGGATTAAGGAAATTCACAACAACGTGGTCCAAAAACTGTGTCCTGTGGATTGAGAACTGTCTCCCGCCACGCTGAAGGTTACATCGCCGCAATTCTGCCTGTCACTTCTAGTTGAAGGCTATATGCTGAGATGACATGACTAAACAGTAAGATTCCTCAGAAGGAGTAGACCTTCTAGGCCATTTTAAGTTCCCTCCTGGGACCTTCTATTATCGTGAGAGGATATCAAGATGATCCATTCAAGCAGCTTGACTCTGTAGAGCTTAAGTTCTGTCAACTAAGCAGGACTCCTGATTGCATTAGCCTGGATTAGAGGATGGGGATCTGCAGGCAGTCTCTGTCGACGAGACCTGCTTACAGTTCAAGCCTGGTGTTGCTCATGTTATTATTAACCCAGGTCTGGATATGTGCCTAGGTTGATTCCATCCCCTTCGAAAAGTGAACCTCCAAGCTGTGCCAGGAGAGGAGGTAGCACCAACCCTTAGTCCCAATTGCCCAGTCCAAGCCCTGAGAATCTATGTAGAAGGATCCGGAACCTTAGAAGTTCTGATCAGCTCTTTGTATGCTTTGGAGGACAGCAGACGATAGGAAATGCTGTTTCCAAACAGAACTTGACCCACTGGCTAGTGGACTCTACTACATACACAGCGTCCATCGGCCCTTGTCCTCTCCACCCTTCAGTTGAGTGTCCACTCTATTAGGGATGAGCGTTGAATCCATCTCTTCAGCCGTGCTAGTCGGTGACATCGCTATCTGAACTGTACGAATGGGTGTCCAGCTTGGCTTGCTCAATTTCTTGGTGATACGTGCACTTTTTCACTCCTGGAGATACCCTGCAGCTTTTTGAAGAGGACCGTCTTGCCCCAACAGGCATAGTAGAGTAAGCGGAGTATTCCTATGTACTGTCCATATGTGTGTGCTCTATGAGGGACTGCTGGCTGAAACTTTTATGACCACAGGCACAAGGCTGAGCAGTTTCACCGAAAGGCCAACTATCGAAAACTTTTGCTCTAGCTAATTCCATCTATGCTATCTTCCCTCTAAAACACATTTTCCCGGTGATCCAAGATGCATTTTTCTGTAAGTTCCTCTCTGAAAGCCTATGTGTATTGACTCTGGGATTGGTGCTCCCTCCTCTGGTATGAGTAGTTATGAGAGATTTTATTGCCCAACTGCCCATTAAAAATTAAGTCTATGTTTAAGGCCAAGGCAAAGGAGGGCCCGCTCGGTGCCGGACTACTCCCTGGCCTTCGGCTGATGCGGAGGGACCTAGGTTGTGGCGTTTTGCAGGGTGTTCCCATAGTCGGCACCAACATAAGTCGGAGTGACCGACTGATGGGGAACATAACTTTCGTAACCTATGTTCCCCGAATTGTACCCAATTTGTGCATGGGACATGGCCACGTGACCATCAGCATTAAAAGAGTGATGAGAGAGTAGAGTGCTTCTAGCGGGGTTACCTATTCGGGGAATGAGGGTTACTAAAGTAACCACTTGGTTTTGTGCAACGCAGTCTTATCCTGTTGCATTTAGACTGTATTTCTCAGTTACAGTCACTCAATGAACTGAGTGATTAAAAGAAAAAGTATTAAGAAGAGCCAGGTGTTGACTCAGTGACTAGGCAGTAGTTTAGTAGTGATTACAAAGATACAAAAATTAAAATGGAGGAATCTGAAAATACAATGAAGTGGAACAGGACCAAAACTGTACAAATAAAACAACTTTCAACACTGAATAAAACATATCTAACCAATACAATTTGAATACATCGTCTTTTTGGTACTTTTTAACATAAATTTGAATAAAACATATTATTTAATATGCGGCTGGAAGGGCATCCGCCACATAAAACATATGCCAGAAGAGTTGACTGTTCATTCCGCTGTGGCGACCCTGAAAGCAAAGAAAGCCGACTAGAAATTGGATGGATGAATATCATTTAACATGTAAAACAGAGGATTTTAAAATACTCATTCTAATAATAGCAATGTTTTACAACTGCCAATAAATTGCTTCAATAAATTTGAACAACATATAACATTGCAATATTTAGCTTAAACTATTACAAGATTAATGAAAAATGTATAATTAATTCCCATATAGACTGTATCTTAAATCCTCTTCCTGCTTTGTGACTTTTATTTTTGCACACAAACACCCCTCTAGCGATGTGTTTTTGTATTTTACTGAAGAAGGCACTGTAAAACTGCAATACAGAAGAGGGGTATCTTACAAAGTGTCCTTACAAAATGAGTAGTACACCAAAAATCCACTGTTTCCTGTGGATGTCTTTAGGATCACAATCCCCAGCAGTAGCAGAAACTATGTTCAATTTCTGTGTTAGAAATGTATTGGGTGTCAGCAGATCTGGTTCATCCAGATCATATGAAATTGGCAATAAAGGGCTACCATTTATAATAGCAGTGACTTCAGCCTTTAAAGTGATGAGAACCTGAGGAACATGAGGTAGGGAAGATGCATGTACATTGAGTTTCCCATAGCACGCCCATGTGTAAAGAATGAGGAGGGTTACAATTCCAGGCACACCCCTCATTTTTCACTTCAGCTCTGAATCTTTCTCCATAAACTGAAGCTCTTTGCAGGCCCCAACAAAATTTGTTCCACGATCTGAGCAAAAGAGCGTCGCTGGTCCCCTGATTGCAACAAACCTTAAAGCTTTAATGAAGCTAGATGTTGAGAGTGAGGGAATATAATCTTTTTTTTTTTTTTGTTAATCGTTGTATTCAATAACTTTGTCTGAATGCTGTCATATGCTCTGGAAATTTGCTTATTTTATAATTACAGTTGAGAATTATGTAATAATAATGAACAAAAAAATTGATTATGTATTATTTTTCAAGGAATCATTTTATGTTTATGCTTTAAGCAATTTAAAAAAGAAAGCAAAGTCCTGTGAGGAAAACTCTGTTTTCAGGGCCTCTGTGTGCTCTCTCAGTGTTTAGGAATTCCAAGGTCATGTGGGATGCACACCTCCGACTTCTGTGTGCTTCAGAGAGAAGCAGCAACTGGTACAGGTTGGAGAGAGAAGTTTTCTGGTGTTGTTTATCATCAACAAAGTTCTTATGTTTTATAATGATCTGTGAATTTAAAGTAGACGTTGTTAATCTGGGCAACTTAACATTTACTCCATTTAAATTTTTTGGGGTAGATTGAGCTGTGCTTTAATTTGAAAGACTAATCTCCTTAATAATCAGCATATGTATTTACTCTTGTTTGATTGCAGTCATATACTCTAAGTATTATACTCATCTGAATTATTTAGAAGTAGTAATCATGTATTAATCAATAGAGATGTTTGGGAGTTTTCATTTACATTAAGACTCTGTACTGCTGAACTTTGTGGGGGCCTCCAACTTACAGAAGAATGGATGTAGGTTGTGCGTGTTGTGTTTATCTCTGCCCTTAGGACTTAAAGAACTCAATGGTGGAAATATGAAGGTTGAGGAGGACCCTAGGGAGACATGAAAATGAATGACCACTGGGTATGAGCAAAAACATCTTCTGAAATGTTGAGATACTCCTTCTTTGTCTCTATGAGAATGGAAAGTTGACAGATATGGAGTGTAGCTGAATCTCTTCCAAGCTTAAACACAAAGAAGGCAATGTATGAGCCGCTACAAATTGAACCATGTGTTCAGTAACAAATGGGAGCTGACTTATGATCTTGGGAGACCTGAAAGTGAGCTCTAGGGTGGCTACTGATTGAGACATTGAAAGTCCCAGTTTATCTTAGAAAGAGGAACTCCTTCCACATCATTGAAGGAGCTCATATAATATTAATGAATATGAATTCAATTTGCTGAAACTCCCCAGAAACGGTGTATCTGATAGTCTTTTTCTCTTTCCCAGGTATTTGAGGAAAAACTGGTGAGGGGAGGAGCACTTGCCCTACGACAAGACCCCTTTTAAGATGCTGGACAGCAGCTAGACGACAGTTACTGGAGATGGCTCATCTCAGTGCTCCGAGAACATGGGTCATGCATCTTTGTAAAAATAAAATATTTTAAAATAAAAATGAGACTCGATCATTGAACTGGGTGAAGAGGACATAAGTCCTACAAGAGTGACTCAAAGACTTCAATATGCACCCCTCTTGTCACAAGACAGGTAAACATAACTGGCCGCCACTTGTTTTCCACCACTTGACCCCTTGTACATCAAACACTGACAGCCCATGGACCGAATACATCCAGACCAACATTAGTGAAAGTAGGAATCTGGTTGACACCATCAGCTGGCAGGTCTGCTATTCTCTGTTGCTCTGTTGTTCTTCCTAGTGGTTGACAAGCTACACAGTTGTGTATGACACTTGACACAAGCCTTCTTCCTCCAAGAACCCATAGTCCAGCAGACCTGATAGCTTCTTCTGTTATGTGTCTACCTTGATGAGCTACGTGATGTAGCTGTTAATCTCTTCCTCAAAGGCTTCCTCTTGCACACCCCGGATGATGACTGGCACTGAACGTGTACCACCATCCGCTGGATTTTGCTCTGTGTTAACAAAATACAGCTGTTCTGGAGTAGAATTTTTTTTTTAATGCAAGCTACCTTATTGGCCACATTAACATCTCCTACTGATGTTGTTGAAGTAACCAAAGACAACTTTACTATCAGTGAAGTACCTCACTTTGTGGATTTCTGTGTCAAGCTCTTCCAGCCATAAGTTAACCAGCTCCACTGAAACCACTGCAGGCACAACTCTAAAAAAGGGATGGTATGAGTTTGACGTGGAGCTAGTTATGATTTAACCAACCAGAATCCCACTGATGAACATCATCTTCTGTATTAAAAGCTCTAATGAAAGCAACAGCAGATATTTCTAGAAACAAAGCATCCGCAAACACATACAACTCTCTTTGATGAGTGAAGTGCAATGCATCGAAATGTACTGTCTAGGAATTTGAATGTTTTCAAACTCAGTTAATACTGATTTCCAGGAGCTCCATAGCATTTCCTTCTCAATTAGTAAAGGAGTATCCCAGTCACAACGTTCAGAACCCAATTCCCTTAGGAAAGCTTTACCTTGCATCACAATTGGAGCTGCAAATTCCAATTGGTCAAATAAACTGTTCACTGTGGACAGAACATCCCTTCTTCTAAATGGTTCTTCTTCACAGGAAACCACGAAAGTGAAGCTGTAACTTTGAATACTCCAATTAAATCCCAAGCTCCGTTGTAGTGGCAAAGGATCCGCAGTGAGGTCTAGGTCCTTGAGATCTTTAGCACGTTCTTCTAAGGGAACCTTTCCATTAGAGTTGCACTATTGGATGTTTGAATCCGCGGGCATTTGTTTTGTCTCTGTCAAAACACAGAGAGCTTCTGCATTGCTGGAGAATGAGGCGAGTCCATCATCGAAATAAATGTTTATCAAGACGAACTGTTTAGCATCCTCACTGAATTCATCTTGCCCTCCAAAGCAGCTTGTTTCAGCCTATATACAACAATGGCTGGTGATGGGCTGTGTCCAAATACATGAACTGACAAGCGTTATTCTTTGATGGATTTGCCTGGATCATTATTTTCAAACCACAGAAATCGCAAAATGTACCGATGGTCTTCTCGGACCGTAAAGCAATAGAACATTTGTCCAATGTCACAGCCACTAATTCCTTCCAAAAGCGGAGAAGGACTCTTAAGATTGTGTTGTTCATAAGCAGTGTTCAGAGAGATTCCTTCATGAGCCATGCTGGAGTCAATTACAACACGTATTTGGCCTGGATGGCGAGGATGATAAACACCAAAGATTAGTAAATGCCAACACTCTTGTTCCTTTGTTATTAGTGGGCCTGGTTCTGCATAACCTGACTCTAACACTTTCTTCATGAAGGCAAAGAAATTATCTTTCATATCTGGTTTTTTGTCAAGCATGCGACTCAGTGTGGTGAAACGTGTGAAAGCTTGGTTTCTATTGTCTGGTAATCTTGGTCTTGCAGCTTAAAAGGTAAAGGTAAAAATGTCTCCATCTCCAGGATTTCCAGGAAAATTTCCTCATCTATTGAGTGGGCAGGCTTATCATCATGTGGTGTTCTTCTGAACATGTCTCTGCTGAGAGTGTCCATTTCACCCCAGTTCAGAGGTCTGTGTAATGCTGACACCTTTACAATTTTTTTGTCATGTTGTATGGATCAAAAAGAGTTGTGCATCCGTTGGATAACACAGGTTCTGAAGACATCTACACTGGTAGGTAGATGAGCTCCCCCAAGACAAACTTCTACAATTAAGACTCTTCCAAGATTGAGGTGTTAAGCAAATGGTGCATTGTGTGGTCCATTGCTGTGTTTTCTCACACTGTGAACTTGTAGAACATCTCTACCAAGATAAGGATATCTGCAATCAGATCGTGAGGAGGTATTTTGTCTACTTTTTGAGGTGAGTAAAGTGTCTCGCTACCTCGGGAGTCCAATGACCAGACTAAAAAGTTGGTGGTTTGTCTTCCTGTTGCCTCCATAACACCAGAGCGTGTTTTCAATATGTATGAGGCTGGTTCTGACTCAAAAAACTCTCTGCTACTTTTTACTTTGTTCAAGAACTGCATTTGTTCTAACAACCTTTTCTTTCGGTCCAGATGGATAGATTGTATGTACCCCCCACCACCTCCCCTCTTTAGACTTCTGGAAATGGGGAGGCTGCTAAAGTTGTCTGGGCCGGGAACCTGGATAGCTTGGTGGTCTGGAGGTTTCTTGTTCCATTTTGTACTCAAAAATATGTGGGCGTGCTTAACACTGCTGACTGTATGGCTCTTGGGTATTTTTGAATGAGCTTTTAGAGCATGTTGATGCTTTGGAGTGCTAATCGGCATGTTACCTGATGCGCCATGAAGGTTCCGCATGTATCTGTTTCCATCTTCTTTCTATATTCTATATCTGATGAACCGGCTCCACTAAAGGTGGTGATGAATTTTTATGGTGATGGAGGTTGCTGTTAAAAATACGCTTGCATCATTAATATCTATTTTTCCAGATCTTCATCGACAACTGCTGCCTCTAGTGTTTCAGCTTCTGCCATGGCTGCTGCATCCCTCTCTAGCCACAGAGCCTAAAGATTTGGATTGAGTTCTGCTGTTTTCCTCACAGCTTCAGCAACAGCTATTTGTTTAACTTCTTTGATTTGTGCTTGAGCTTTTATTAATTCAGCTTCTTTATGAGCAAACAACGATTGCATTCTTGCAGCTTCTGCCTTTGCACGTGCTCTTACTCCTAACATGCTTGCTGTGGAACGCTAACTGCTGCGTGAAGCACCTGAGCATTGTAAGTGTGTTTCTAACATTTCTTCTCTGTCATCCATTTTGCTTGTATTTATATCTCTTCTTTTAACTTCCTGAAGACTTGATGGTTTTTTACTATTCTGTCCTCACTGGAGTTTTAAAAGCTTTCCAGAGCTTGACAGCTAACAGTTTCCCTTTAATAAATAACACCACTGTAGCAATGCTTTTTTGTTTTACTGATGAAAGCACTGTAAAACTGCAATGCAGAATATATATACAAAGTGTCCTTAGAAAATGTTTAGTACATCAAAAAAATAACTACAGTGACAAAACACTCATAAGAAACTCACATTAGATAAGAACATAGAATATTAGCATAAAGCTAACGCAATCTAATTTGAAAAGTTAGCGCAATTTGAATCTCATTGTTGACACACTTTGCTACAACTATTAACCTCACAAAAGATAGAATGTAGGAATTATCTTCCAAAAGACATGTGCTGAATCCAGACTAAAAGAAGATAGACAGCAAGATTTCAGAGAGAGAACATAAGGTTGAATCTTCTTAGGGTTTTACAAAAGTTTACACCAATATGAATGGAGTATTACCGCCTCCTACTGCACTGGAGTGTGGATCGCGACTTAAATGTTATTTTCTATTCCTGTTACTCTAAGGTGTTAAAAAAGATAGCATTTTTCTTTTTTGGTAACTGTACTGTTGTTTTGATGTCGAAGTCTTTAATTTTGGCCTTTCGCAATCAATTGTGATCATTGCATTATATGTTTTGGACATTAAAAAATCATCTGCATTAAATCTTTCTTTTCTGTACATTGATAACATCTTTCTCTCCTCCCTTCTTCTAATGCATACACTTTTGTATGTCCCAAGCTTAATGTTCACTTTTTTATTGTATTGATTAAATTTGATTCGCTGTCACAGTAATTTTGCCACTGCTCCACTATTTTTTCCAGACTATTGTTTTAATATCATAGTTACTTAACGGTACGTATAGATCCCTTTCTTTCTTCTTTACTGCTGCTTTTGCTATTCTGTCAACTTCTTCATTTCCTTTCACGTCAAAGTAAGCAGGAACCCACATAAACTGAACATATTTCCCTTTGTGTTTGAACTTGTTGGTAGTATAAATATGTGGTTGAATTTGCGGTTGAATTCTTTCAATTTCAAACTGATTTCAAACTTCTAAGAGCATATAACATAGTTTTTTATATTGTCCTTTTTCGCCCACTCCAGTGCCAAGAGAAAAGCCACCATTTACACTGTATACACCCCTGCTAAATCGTTCATTCTACTCAGTTTTTGATCTTTCATCTCAGGTACTATAAAAGCTGACCTGGTTTTCCCCTATTCATCCCTCGACCCAACTGTGTATATTTGGGTATATCCCTGATAAATCTCATGAATGTGCTTTTGGAATTCTTCCTTCAGGCCTACTTCTTTCTTTTCCTCTCTCAATTCCAACAAATATAAATCTGTTTTGACATTTTCATATGTCCAAGGTTCTACCTCTGAGATGCACACTGTCGAGAAAACCTCCATATTTACCACACCAATCTCTTCTGCATGTGTATTTCACACCAAGCCAAAACTTTGTCTTCCAATCCTTTATTTCTCCCAACATTCTTGTACAACCTTCTTAGCTGGGTGTTCCTCTCTCTGTCCCTCAGTAATTAGCTAAATAGCTCAGTAATTAAGCATTAGCTGTTTCCTTTTCACCTCTAAAGCGAACATGGGAAAATGATAAACACTTCCTTGTACAGTGGGCCCACATTCCTATAGGATATACATCCTTCCATCCATGTATTATGCAGTTGTGGTCTGGTGGATAATAAGATTTACTTGTGATCAGAAAATCACCGGTTCAGTCTCCAGATCCATCAAGTGGTGTGAGTGATGAAACACTTTTACTCCCATTTTCAACAATCACAGCTGTGGTACCCTTGAGCAAGGTTTCCCGACTGCTACCCGGTTTGTTTACTGCTGTGTATGTACACTGGGATGGGTTACTTGCAGAGCACAAATTCCAGGTATGGGTCACTCTATATCTGGCCAAATGGTCACTTTCACTTCACTTTCATGTATTGACATAGTACTGCACCCCCAAGGGAGGGACATTATTCCTGAAACATCTTTTATTCCCTTCTTTTCTTCCACCTGTACATACATTTCCACTCTTTTCTGCACTAGCAAATTGTGGCATCAGTATTGATCTCTTATTATAACAGCTTTTTTCAGCCTTCCTTCCATCCTTCTGTCATTTCATCCATCCCTTATTTAACCCGGGGTTCCCAAAGTAGCAGCCTACACTCAATATTTATACTACCAACAAGTTCACATTTTTGACTTTTAAGCAGTGGCAACGATTAGAAAATCTCTAAAACGCTTTTTATTACAACTTTTTCTATGATCTGCTATAATAACAATATTGTTTAAGTGACTTAAAAGTAAAATATTACATTTTTAGAAAGGATTTTTGCAAGGATGAAACTCTTTATAAAGGGATCTTCATTTAGAAGAATTTGGCCCTCTGTATATTTTAAACTCCATCTGTTCATTAAATTATCTCTACATTTAATGATACATCTAGCCAATAATTTTTTGAAACTCCATTGTATCCATCCACGTGTTTGTGTAGTTGTTATTGCGATCTTATTCTCTAGAAGAGCTCAAACAATACTCTCAGTCTATGCTCCACAGGAGTAAAATTGATGCTTGTTCTTGAGGGAGAGATTGAGTGCTAAATCTGCTTTAAGTGCCAATTTCACAGCAGTGACGGCACATCCCCGCTCTGTGTGTTATCAACACAAGAGCCACGGCTGGAATACACACACAACTGAACATATTCAGATTTTACATTCAAGAAGCTCCATAGACCCTGAGAAACACTTGTCAGTCTGTTCAGCTCACTTTTTCTATGGAGCTAGCGATCTAACAAAACAATCTGAATTTGAATGGTGGCGATTTGAATTATTGATGATTGTAATTTAATGAAACTAAATATTATATGCCATGAAAAAAAATATTTGAATTTTGTATTTTGAATATATATATATATATATATACATATACACAGTTTGTAAAAATACATCTTGAAGTTTTCAAGAAGAAAATTTCAAAACATCAAATTCAATATTCTAACAGAAAGTAGGCCAGGGAAAGTAGACTATCACAGAACAGTCGATGAAGCATTTTGGCTAATCTGCAATTTTTCTAGAAAAGTGTATGGCTCAGCCGTGTAACCATGAATCGACTACATTTCTAGCATGATTAGCAAGCAACTTACATTTTACTAGCATGACCAGCAAATCACTACAATCTTCCTATAGCTTCATCAACAGTTCTGTGATCGTCTACTCCTCCCTGGCGATGACCCCTGAACTACTTCTGTTAGACCTGAATTTTATAACCTGAATTTTGAATTTTAGAATATTGAATTTGATGTTTTGATTTTTTTCTTCTTGAAAACTTCAAGCTGTATTTTTACAAACTGAATATCTGTAAAAAAAAAAATCTGAAGTATGAAAATACATCTATAAATGATTATACCTTTAAAAAAATCTGTGGTTTAAATTTCAGAAGTTCAATATTCAAGTTACAAAATTAAAATTAAGAAATTCAAATTCTAAAAAAGAAATTCTAAATCTTTTTTCATGGCATATAATATTCAGGTTTATTTAATTACAATTGTCAATAATTAAAATCAACACATTTCAAATTCAGATTGTTTCGGCAAATCTCAAGCTCCATATCATTCTACATGACATCCTCAAAAGTTCATATTACAAAAACTTCATTACTTTGTTATCAGACACATTATATAATGATTTAGACAGGGTTATTAGATTATTTCTCGACCCGTCAATGTATGGATGATCCCCGTATTGGATTGATAGGCAGATGAATGAAAGAATCTGATGATCTCCCCATCTGGAACTTAGTTTCATGGAAGAACTGTTCATTTGAAGGCCAGAAGAGACTGTGCTTTTTATCAAACATGGTTGTGAATAGAAGGCCAGTCATGTAACCTGGATTTCTCTTGGTGATTCCCAAAGGCTAATGATGCCAGATACCTGTTAACAACTGGGGAAATCACATGAATAGAATGTGACAGACGGAGGCCTTCTATCCACTCTGATTCGGTCCCCTGGGAAGTTCTAATGGGGTTTGAGTAAAGCTAAACTTAAACTAAAACAGACAGAAAGCTCCTTATATATTAACATACATGATACAGATTCATTTACAGGCCTTTCATATCTTTGGTTACACACTATTATGGAACACTTGTAAAAGCCAGTCAGTCCCTCCTTTATTTTTTGACTGCATATGAAAGCTGTGCCAATCTTAAGGAGATTTATATGTATTCCATCAATCGTCACTCTCCGTGTCACATTGGGTAAAATTTCTAATCCAGTCAGTCATCTGTAACCGAAACAAATATTAAAAGGAACAATTATCTTGAAAATATAGTCATTCACCATTTTCCCCAGTGTTCAGCAGAGTTGTAGTGATTTGCTAGTCATGCTAGTAAAATGCTAGTAGCTTGCTAATCATGCTAGTAATATGGTCGATTCATGGCTACATGGCTGAGCCGCACACTTTTCTACAAAAATCGCAGATTAGCCAAAATGCTTCAACTATTGTGTGATCATCTACTCTTCCCAGGTGATGACCCCTTGACCAACTTTCTGTTATATCTGAATTTCACAACCTGAATTTTGCAGTTTAAATTTTAGAATACTGAATTTGATGTTTTGACATTTTTCTTCTTGAAAACTTCAAGATGTATTAATATTCAAGGTTCAAAATTCAAATTAAGAACTTTTTTTGCTGTTCCATTTCCATGTCCATGTACAGAGGTACAAAATGAATCAATTCCAGGTTGGCCTTCGTATCTAGTTTGTTTGTTTGTTTTTTGTTATGTCGACACACGTTTTACTTGTAAAATGTCTAATCTATTCCAAGCCACACAAAAACAACTCTAAAAATGTTAAATAACATGGAATGCCAGAGGAAAATAAACTAGGACACTTCTATCCTTAAAAGTACACATTATACATCTAAAATAATAATAAAACAATAAAAACAGAATAAAATAAATAAAAAATAATAAACCTTATCGTTCAAGAGAGGCAATGTGGCGAAGTGACAGAGGAGGGGAGGAGAATGGATGGTAGTGGAAGAGAGCCATGACCATAAAAATTTATATTTGCGATCTGTTTTCTGTGTGAACAAAATGTGGCTCCAATGTGAGCATGGCTGGAAGATGAAACTACATCACCAAGAATTCACTATTGGATGCAAACATTGAAGTGAGTACTTACTGGCATACTTGTTGCTTTGTTGATGTTAAGATCTGATCAGAGCCAAATAGTAGTAAGAAAAAGATTAAAATGGAAAAATAACTAGTATTGTGTTACATTATTGGACACAGTGTTGAGAGTACAGATTGAATGTAACAGATATAATGTCAGTTGTTTTACATGTTAAGTCAACAGGAATATACGATCAAAAAATATATTTTAAAATTTCCACACACAAAAACAACAAAAACAAGAATTTGTTAAAAAATGAATATGCACAAAAAGAGATCATACTTGACCTCTTAAAGAAAATCATGCAGCAGGTACAGGGCACACTGGCACTTCAGTAATTACAAACACATGTAAAGGAGGAAACGAAGCAGAGAAGGTATTATGCAAATGTGATTATTATGGCTGAGCAATTCATCAGAGGAGCAGATCATTGAGCTAATGGACAGCCTCATAAACGAGACCATTTGCCCTGAATGAAGGCATTTTTGCCAAGGTGATGCTCTGATGCCCGTCTGGCATGAGTGCACCCAGTGCACCGTGGACACTTTCTCTGAATAATATTCCTGGTTTGATCATCTCGCTGTTAAATGAGCATTCGATTCGCCCCTTAATACACTCAGATCCCCTGCTCATGTTCTAACTCCATCTGAGTCTGAGGTTTATCAGCAGAATACCATTGAGTGTCGTGGATTCACTGAATCCACTCAGTGAAGCTCCCTTACATAAGAAAAACCAGTTTTCTACTTCTTTTTTGATCCTCTGGTGATATCTCCTGTGCCAGTTTCTGCACACTATTTGGATAGAAACATGTTATTTAGCCCTGTATTTAAGTAAAATACATGCAAGCCTTAGCTTATCCTCTGGCCAACTGAATAAGAAAATAATAGCTGGCAGGTACACATGGTATGAGAAACTCTCAGTCAGTAGGCAAGTATTCAGAATGGCAACTGAAAACTGTTCTGTATAAGAATGTGTTTATTTTTAAAGATTTGTCTGTATTTTACAATGCACCTAGCAGAATCCCTTAATTAGCATTCTAGCAGACTTTAGCTAGAATGAGTCAGTTGAAGCTGTGTTGTGATGCATTTGATAGGTTGAAAAAGGATGCAAAATGAAAGCAAATCAGAGAGCACGAGTTATTTTACAAGAAATTTTAAATTTAATGATAATAGTTTATACAGTAATAAGTAATTTAAATTTTGATGGATAAAATTTGAATCATTAAGGTAATTATTATATGAATATTAACATCAATTTAATAAGTTAATAAACGAGAAGGAGAGAGATGCTACACCCACTCAACTGATGTAATAGGCCCACCTTATTGGGTGGATGTTGAAACTGATCTTTGTTTCCTATCTATCCTGATGTGGTTGTCCAATGCATGCATGAAACGCTATGTTAACCATTCATGGCTCTATAATGTATGGTTCATTGTATTTGGGTTTGATTCAATAAAATGCTGATGCTGTGTATGCAATTCATATCTCTTGAGTAATTATTTCCTTCATTCTGTAACAAAAGTCAAATTTTCTGCCACAATATGAATAAAACAGTTCTTTTCAGACTAGAGTTGCCTTAGAAATTACATCACCGTGATCCAGATTTAGCAGTGTGTATTCATGACAATACATCTGTTGGTTTGAAGAATTGAAATGGGGAGCAGCTGAGTGTAACATTTTAACGGCTAAACGCTTTTTCCCCACCCGCTTGACATTTCACACTAGCCTGCAGTTGCTAGAGAGCTGACTGATGTTCAATCAAGGATGGTTTGAGGTACTGTAATTTTCCTCTTGACCTAATTTTTTTTGTCTGGACATCCCCAGCAGCATCCATCCCCTCCTCTGTCAACACTCGCATTTACTGAATCTGAAAAACAAGCTCTACAATAAAAACATCTCACTTGAGACAGTCAGCATTTTCCAGTGAACGTGAAGGCTATAAAACCCACGCTGTCCCGAATGGGGTCATGAAAAAAAAAAAATCAAAGGCAGTTTGAAAAGCAATGTGTTCCCAAAAGTAGCCTTGATAAGGAACTGATAAACTGCTATTCATTGACTGGCCATTCAAGATTGATTGTGAAGGAAACTGTAATTCTTTGCCTTTCATTACTACTGGGATGTTTTAATAGTTTAACTTTTGTCAAGCTTAAAATGCTTGTTAAAGTTTGACTTCCTAAGCTCATACAATACACAGCTCAAAAAGCTCCTGACAGGACAGTATCCACAGAATCTCGCAATAAAACACAAAAGACAAGATTGTCCACCTGACCGCACAGAGTACTGCAAATAATCTGTCAAATTTTCCTTCAGTTCTTTTTGTCATGAACACAGATCAAGGCTGGGTTTCCATGCAGGATGTCCAGAATCTCATCCGTCTAGTCTCTGAGAATTCAAAATCACACCTGGAGCAGTTTTCTTCTGCTGAGAGACTCTGGATTAAAAAACCCCAGTAAGAATCCTGATCCCTGTACTGTCTGAGAAAAAAAAAGAACAGAACACACAAAAATTCAGCTTGTCTCTATTCCTCAAAACGAAAGATCATTAAAGAGACATCTTTTGCATAACAACATCCAGCATCCTCCTGTGTTCTAAAAGATGCTTAAAAATTGAGAACACAAGAAGCAATAGGAAACAGAAACCTGCTGTATTTTTAATTATAATGCATTGTTACTGGGGTAAAAAAATATATAAGGCAGATCCTCTTTCATCATTGATTCATTCATCTTCATGTCGGCTTTCTTCCCTTTCGGGGTCGCCACAGTGGAATGAACCACCAACTCGCTGGCATATGTTTTACGCAGCGGATGCCCTTCCAGACACAACCAATTGCTAGGAAACATTCATACACACATTCACTCTTTAACACTATGGGCAATCATTCTTACTCAATTCACTTATACCGCATGTCTTTGGACTTGTGGGGAAACCGGAGCACCCGGAGAAAACCCACGCGATCACGGGGAGAACATGCAAACTCCACACAGAAACGCCATCTGCCCCAGCCGAGCCTAGAACCAGCGACCTTCTTGCTGTGAGACGACCGTGCTACCCACTGCGCCACCGTGACCTATCATTGATTCAATAAACCACAATATTCACGTATGATCATTTATAGTTATCATGACCATCTTTTTAAAATAAAGTATACTCTTACAAAATGTCAGCAAACTAGAATTTGTATAATTACTGTTGTCTCTATTCTCAATGGGCTCCAGATGCATGTTGTTTAACTCTACGTTCACTTTTATTTTCTTGATATCTGGTCTGGGTTTGGAAACTCAAGCTAGAGTGAATTAAAATCAACCAGACTTGAGCACAACGAGAAAACCTTGCAGTGGAGGCACATGCTTCTACATCAATGTGAGGTGGTGTACAGGTGTAACTGATGTATAAGATCTGCCAGAAAATCCCACCCAACAAACAAAACATTTTTTTACCCACTCCCTTGCTTTAGGTCTGGCTGGGTCCCCGGGCCAAAGTTGGACCACATACACAAAAACAGACACAAACAGTTCCCATTTGGCCCAGATCCGGCACACACACTGTAAAATGGCTTAATGTTTTATGTGGCCCGGCTGTGGCATAGACACTGTAAAATTATTCAAAATGGTTTTATGTGGCCCAGGTCCAGCCCTGATACTTGAAGGCTATTCTGGCTGACAGTACTCAGGGCATATGTGGCCCAGAAGCTGCCAAACATACTTAAATTTAGCAGGGATTAACACGGATACTACCATTTACAATTTTAAGTGGATTTTATTTGAATATTACACAAATAAATTTACATATTAACTAATAAATGCTATAATATAAGAATTTTATTTAAACAAAAGCTAACAAATGTAACATTTAACAGCCATTAAACAAACATACACGTTAATATACACTCACCTAAAGGATTATTAGGAACACCATACCAATATGGTGTTTGACCCCCTTTCACCTTCAGAACTGCCTTAATTCTTTTTGGCATTGATTCAACAAGGTGCTGAACGCAATCTTTAGAAATGTTGGCCCATCGTGATAGGATAGCATCTTGCAGTTGATAGAGATTTCCAGACACATCCAGGGCACGAAGCTCCCGTTCCACCACATCCCAAAGATACTCTGTTGGGTTAAGATCTGGTGGCTGTGGGAGCCATTTTAGTACCGTGTACTCATTGTCATGTTCAAGAAACCAATTTGAAACGATTTGAGCTTTGTGACATGGTGCATTATCCTGCTGGAAGTAGCCATCAGAGGATCGGTACATGGTGGTCATAAAGGGATGGACATGGGCAGAAACAATGCTCAAGTAGGGCGTGGCATTGAAACGATGCCCAATTGGCACTAAGGGGCCTAAAATGTTTCAAGAAATCATCCCCAACACCATTACACCACCACCAGCAGCCTGCAGAGTGGTAACAAGGCATGATGGATACATGTTCTCATTCTGTTTACGCCAAATTCTAACTACCATTTGAATGTCTCAAGAGAAATCGAGACTGATTAGACCTGGCAACATTTTTCCAACCTTCAACGGTCCAATTTTGGTGAGCTTGTGCAAATTGTAGCACCTTTTA
The DNA here is from genome assembly GCA_900490495.1 of Danionella dracula. Classification (NCBI taxonomy): domain Eukaryota; kingdom Metazoa; phylum Chordata; class Actinopteri; order Cypriniformes; family Danionidae; genus Danionella; species Danionella dracula. The sequence goes on along the minus strand of UELW01000055.1, from coordinate 354,377 downwards.
CCATTGGTAGTGGAGACGAGTGTTACTCCGAGTTGTAGCCATCCATTTATACTCTACACAGAAGAGAGAAAATGGTTGTTTACCTTATTAACTAACTAAAAAAAACATAGATTTCCTTGGCACCTTAATGTAGCAAGTTAATACTATGCATAACAGCAATGCCCAAAACATGTCCGATGCAAGTGATCATTCTTCAAATCCCACTCGGCATGTTGTCAGATTGATAGAGTGCATGACATTTTTACCTTTAACTGGGCTGCTCATCTTCTCCATTGATTGCCATTCAAAATTGTAGTACTAGGCTGTATCAAAGAGGAAATTTGAGAAAAACATGTGCAGTACCATTGGTTCTTTCTTCCCCCTAATTCTACTCCTGTTCATTTCTTAAACCAACAGACAAAAGCCTCAGTCAACATCAACAAAACTGTCTTGCCCAGCTCTGGTTTTCTAAAGTAGTTTTGCTCGGTAACAATGCTGACCAGAAGATTACTGGACCATGTCAACTCCAGACAAACCCAACTCCCAGCCATTCAATTCTATGTCCATTCAAGTTCATTCTTGTCTTGAGCGCCACATAAAAAAAACAACAACAAGTTAACCCCTGCCAGAATCAGGCCATGCATGGCCCACAAGAATGTACCATTGCCTGATGAATGCCAGATATGTCAAAATATGGGCCAATGTTTCATCAGCGAGGAGATTTCAATGCCAAACATGAAGTGAATGTGCCAGGATGAACAGAGCCATTTAATCTCACCAAGTATTTGAATGACATTTAAATGTTTTTAAACACAGCAGCATGATCATGTCAACCAGGAACAACAATATGGCATAACCTTCTGGCCAAAATGATAGGTGTGCCAACTTCTTGTTGCCAACCAGTCACACTCTCCCCTTCTTTCATGTTTTAATAAACAGATAAACCACTGATGTCACTACTGCTGGCATGTTTATAGTCCACACAGTGAGTAAAATAGGTCATTGAAATATTTGTTTGTTGTTGTTGTTGTTCAAATGAAGGAAAAACTCACTTGGTGTTTAATTGAAAGAGGAGGAAATCTGATTTACAATGGCGCCTGACTGAGTCTTTCAGTCTCTGGTATTACAAAGTGCTGTTTTTTTAAACACTCACTGTGCTAATTTCTGGATCTGAGGGGTTGTTCACTGCTTGGAAAACTACAGGAACCTATTTGAAACCCTATGAAACAAGACGTCGGTTTGTGATATTAACAAGCAAAATAGAAACACTATGTATTTCACAATGCTTACTCGCTTCTCAAATAAAGAATAAACATATTCAAATTAAAGCAGCGAATCAACCGCAATAAGAGATACAGTAACTATGCAAAAAGCAAGTTCCAGTAGACATTATTTTCACTCTTTTTAAACACAGACTAAATTTCCTTGACAACATGAACCCATTTAATATTGTGTATTTTTTTCCTTAGAGCTGTGCAATTACTTTGAAAATCAAACCTTCAGGCTTCACTTAATTCTGGACTGTGCAGTCAGTAAAAGTTAGACACCAGTTCTTGCATATAAGCCCTGAAACCGCCAGCACTATACTTCCTGGTGTTTCAGTTTGTGGTGGAGTCCATTCACAAACATGTGAAAATAACAAGTTAAAGGTCCCATGTTTCACCACCCTGTATTACAGGGAAGCGAATTAATATGACACAAGTTCGTAGTTTCAAAAGAAGGACCGGAGACAAAACATCAGCATGAGCTTCCAGCCAATGCCCCTTACACAGTTGATGAGCTACACGCTGTAGTCACACGTGTGCTTCCAAAAATGGAACCATATGTTATCATAAGAGTGAAATAGCAAATGAAAAGAGTACAATAAGAGAAAGAAAAGGCTGACACACTCAGTGCACACCTTAATCCCAATCACATTTATTTGCACCATACACAAATCACAGTCTTTGAATCAACTCTCTCTGTAAAGCACCCGAACAGCCACGGCAAGAACAATATCACTCCGCCCAAAACACAACAATCCACTAAACACAGCAAGTGGTCAACAATCTACCAATAACGAAGATGTTTACACTAGCAAACTTTAACATACCTCTCTAAAAAGGGATTAGGGCAAAGAATACTGATCCCCAGGATGCAGAAATGACACCTAGATACTACCAGGGCACCCCCTTTATCAACACCCTCATTGCAGTAATTACTCCAATCACACTGCAGGTGAACCAAATTACCTGCGGCTCAATACAAGTTTCACTGTCAAATACCTGTATATCCACGACTTTGAAATTGTGTCAGTTTGCTGTGCCACAAAGACCCTTTTGTTAGTTTCTTGTGCACTTATTTGTTTATACACTGCAAAAAATGGAATCTAAGCAAAGCTGAAAATGCTTAAAATTAGATTGAAAACCTTAATTTTCTTATTTTAGGAAGACTTTTCTAATTTAAACCTTTTGGGTATAGATTACAATATCAAATTTTTTATAATTAATATAACTTGCATTTTCTTGAGGAGAAAAAATGCTTATTCTGCTCATTTATTTTCTTAAATTAGGAAACTTTGTGAAACAAGCTGCTGATTTTGCCACTGATCTTAAAACAAGACAGTTTAACTCAACATATTCATATTTCAACAATGTTAAAAACATCTTATTTTAAGAAATCTATATTAATTACTGGTAAAAATACGCATCTTGGAACAAGAAAAAATCTTAAATCTAGTTCTAGTCTTCTTAGATCAAGTAAAATATCTGTCAAAGGGGTAAGAACGTATGAATGTCTGAAATAAGACTTAATTGCTTGTGAAAAGAAAAATTATCTACACCATAAATAAATCATCAATACCCCAAACCTTAATACCCCGTTCAGTTGTGTAATAACTTTGGAAGAGATCTGTACTTAAAAAAAACACACACTTAAAACAATTAAAAAAAAACTCAAACTCTTCCTAGATCAAGCAAAAGAATCTGCCAATGGGGTAAGCACATTTGACTTGGTAAGAATTCTTAAAATTAGCAAAAAATGTCTGGCTGATAGCAAATGCTTTTGGATCTTAAAAATAGACAAAAAACTCTCAACACAAGACTTTCCAAGCTGTAAAAAAACTAGGATGTTTTCTCTTTTAGTTTTATATAGCTTATCAGTAACAAACTAACTCGTCAGCACTGATATCGTAGCGTTCAGAGCACTGATGTGGTGTGAATGCATCAGGTGACAAGGTTTCGAATCCATCTCTGGTCCTTCGCTGATCTTCTTCCCCAATTTCTACCAAGTGTTCTTCCTGTCTCCTCTCTAAACGGTCCTATCTAAAAAGGCATCAATATGCCAAAAAAAAATTATAAAAATAGAAGAAATAATAAAAATTTAAATTTTAAGCTAGAATTTCAAGTTTTAAGACCCCGTATTCTATTTCAAGAACTAAAATTAAGCATAAACTTTCTTAATTTAAGGTCATATATACTTATTTTATTACAATTTTTTTATTAGTCTTAAATAAATAAAATAAATAGTGACTAGATGCAAGTTGAAATATTCTAGTTTCAGAGCAGTTTTACAACTTGGAAAGAATTGTTTTGAGAGATTTTGTCTATTTTTAAGATCCAACAGCATTTGTTATCAGCTAGAAATTTTTACTCATTTTAAAAATTGTTACCTTATCAAATTTGTTCATTATAAGTCAAATTTGCTTACCTCATTGCCAGATTTGTTTTGCTTGATATATGAAGATTAACTTCATTTGAGGGTTTTTTCTTTTCCAAGAGTGCATTTTTTTGCGGTGTACCATTGGAAATTATGTTCAAGTGCATGTGAATGAACTGTAAAAGCACACAGTAGAAAATGATTGACAGCCAGGTTTTATTATTCTTCATTCAAAATCTCCCTTGACACACTCATTTCTAACACAATCAATTATGCAGGAGTGAAGCTGAGAAAGGCCCCTCTGGTCTGCCTGACTGCATCTGACTGTCTCGACCCTGAACACGTCTGTTTCTTTAAAGGAATATGGGGCTCGATTTGTTTCAACACAAGTTTGATTAAGAAATATATGTAAAAAGACTACAGCCTCAAGGATGAGTAATGATAAGTGTAGTTTCAGTGGTGAGTGTGCCTTGACCGTTTTCCTATTCCTCAGAAGCAACAGCAACAAGGAAAACCTTAAAGATCTGATGGAAAAGTACTGGCGCATGTGACTGCGGTGTGTTTGCTTATTTATTCATGATCATTTATTCATACCGCCACTTCTTTCTGTTTGCCAGCACCACTTAGACAGATATTTATCATTCCTCCTCAGACAATCGTCAATATAAAATGCTAAGTGAATTTAGCTGTATACTACAATTGCTGTGTTGCACTTTGAAACAAAAAATATAAGACCCATTTAGTCAGCACTGGGTCAAAACATTTGCTTGCACAATCCAAATAAGTAGGAACAGGAATTTGTGTAAATTGTGTTTTATATTGATATTACAATATATCATATGCTACTAATACATTATAAGTGTGAAAAATATTCTAGTTTTTAAAATTGTAGTTTCAGTGCATGTGCAATTATAGTTTCACAGCTTGGAAAGACTTGTTTTCAGAGATTTTTTCTATTTTTAAATTCCAACAGCATTTGTTATCAGCTAGACATTTGCTTGATCTAGGAAAAGTTCATCTATATTAGAGATTTGTTCCAAGAGTGCATTTTTTTATTAAGTACCTTGTGGTTGGACCTTCTGACCCAGGGATGTGGAATCCCATGTCTGGAATCTCCATGTCTGGCACATCAAGACACGGAGGACCTAGGTTAATGTCACGTTCTGTGGTTCAAACACAGCTTGCCCGAGCTCTCTCTACTAGGGTCTATTATGCCGGAAAGTGAGGTCGGTTCGTCGACTGTTGTCACTCTCGCCAAGTAGACCCGGGCAGCTGCCCTGTTGAACTCCTGCTAATCTTCCTTTAAGAGGGTCTGGATCAAGGACTGTCTACATCCACCCTCAAGGTTTACATAGCTGCGATTTTTGCTTATCACAATCAATTGAAGGTACCGGCAATGCTGTGGCTGAGGCACCATCTCGCATCATCTTTTTTGGACACTCAAAACTTTTAAGCTCTCGCGGGCCACATTAGATTACATGGCGGGCCACATCTGGCCCGCGGGCCTTGAGTTTGACACATGTGCTCTAGGCTGTCCTTAGTTCCCTCCTGGGACCTTTCCATTGTCCTTAGAGGACTTCAAGGCCACTGGTAAGAGGTACTTCGTTGGCAGAGATCTGCAAGGCTGAATCTTTTATGACCCCGGGCACGGAGGGCTGAGCAGTTCCCCCGAAAGGCAAACTCTCAAAAACGATTGCTCTTGCTAGTTCCATCTATCCTATCTTCCCTCTAAAATAACCTTTCTCTAGTGTTTTAAGACCTATTTTCTATAGGTCCCTCTCGTTGAAACTGCCGGAAGTTCTAAGTCCAGCCTTTGAGGTGATGAGTACGGCCTCCACGCGTCTTAATTCAGCTCTGGGATTGATGATCCCTCCTCTGGTATGAGTATGAGAGAATTTATTGCCCGATTGCCCATTAAAAATGAAGTTTATACTTAAGACCAGGGCGAAGGAGGGCCCGCTCGGTGCCGGACTATTGATGTGCCCGGCTTACCTGGCCGTCGACCAATGCGGAAGGACCTAGGTTGTGTTTGCAGGGTGTTCCCATAGTCGTCACCGACATAAGTCGTAGTGACCGACTGATGGGGATTGTAATGGTTACTTTTTTTTAAATTGGGAACAGAGACTTATGTCCCCCAGCCACAGCCGTAAGGTCGTGAGTAAGTCTGGTTGCCTAGGGGGTACAGCTCCAGCTTCACAACAGGAAGAGCATCATGCTCCGCTTTATGTGTAACGACGAGATCACGTGATCTTCAGCGCATTCGCTTTCTTGGCATTTTGAAAAAGTGTGAAGAGAGTAGAGCACTCCTAGCGGAGCTTCTCATAGTCTTCACTGACATAAGTCTTCATTCCCTATTTGGGGAACGAGGGTACGAAAGTAAGCATTACGATTCTTTTTCTTGTTTACTTTTCACAAGCATTTGAATCTTATTTCAAGAATTAAAATTCTTACGCTATTGTCAGATATTTTACTTGATTTAAGAAGAATGTAAGATTTTTTTCTTGTTCATCGTTGAGTACTATTATCAGTATTTAACATTTCTTAAAATAAGATGTCATTAACATTCTTGAAATTAGAATATGTTGAGTCAAAATTTCTTGTTTTAAGATCAGTGGCAAAATCAACAGCTTGTTTTACAAAGTTTCTTAATTCAAGAAAATAAATTAATGGAATAAGCATTTTTTTTCTCCTCAAGAAAATGTTTGAGATATTTTCTCAAAATAAACTAAATAATCTATAACCTAAAAGTTTAAACCAGAAAATTCTTCATAAAATAAGAAAACAAGCTTTTCAATCTAATTGAAGCATTTTCAGCTTTGCTTAGATTCAGGTTTTTTTTTGCAGTGTATGCACATAGCTTTTGAATTAACTCAGAGATTTAAGCAGCTGTGTTTGCATACACTCACTGATGATGTCTCAGCTATTAGAGAAAAGCATCAGTGTTTGATCTGCTTTTATGAGAATATGCAAAGCATCTGTTAAAAGTGTATTTTTCTGGCTTAACTGCTGGCTAATTAAAGTAGCCTGCAATTGTTTAAAAAATTGTGAACTGACGTTAATGAATGTGTGCATTTAGTTTGCAGATTCCTCTAATAAAACTTGCATAACAACATTCGTGCTTAATTTCCCTCAGGATTTATTGTTGTGTGAATGATGAGTGGATCTGGCCCTGTGATTTATTGAGATTTCTCCATGGTGTGCCATTGCCTTCTGCCCAAAATCAGCTGGAGCTGAGACAAACACACCACCTTAGCACTAACAGAATGGATTAAACAAAAAATAACACTTAAACATTTGTAATTTACCTTTAGTGTTAACCCAAATGTTTACTAAACAATTTCATTCCATCATAATCATAATTACTTGAAGGTGAGCTTAGACGCAAGGTTTGAAAAACAAATGTTAAATAAATTGAAGTATTGAGAATGTATTGACAGCTTGCTTAAGAAACGAATTGAAAAGTACTAGATATCCATCCAGTATCACATTTCATAATTTCATAATCTCCCTTTCTCTCTCTTCCTTCGTTAATTCAGATCAGTGATTATAATCAGTCAGGGGTTGCCAGGTGACCTTACAGCAAGCCCTAAGATAATCTCAATCATGTCACAACAGTGTCACCTGAAGCAAAGACTGTAGCTGAGACCTTGTATATAAAACAATTAAAGGCTGACCAGATACTGTAGTAAGTATGACTATTCTTGTACCCAGCTTATAGGATCCAGGCACTAAAAGTACCATAAACCCACTTGAAGCTAACCAGAAAACATTGCAGAAATAAAGTGACAAGGCTTAAATAGCCATTTAATTTTAACACTGCAGTTGTTGCACTCCCGGAGGAAAAGTAATAAGTAAGAACACAATTTTATAGTGCGCTTTGAAACCTTTTTGTAGGGCTACAATAGCATGCCCTGCTTAAAAATATGACCCGTCCATACTATCATTGACCCCATAAGAGCTTTCAAAAAGCAGCAGTTTTATTATAAACAATGCCTTAGAATTACCTCTGATTGTTGGGCTCTGCCTAATGTAATGTTGTTCTTACTTGTTTTGACATTTACCTGACAATGTTTTGTTTCATTCAGAAGTTACCAGCAAAAGAATGTGATCTGTGGCTTTAGCATTAAAAATACTCCACACATACCTTTACTTCTGTCATCCAAACTGTGTTTATGATTGGCATCTCCAATTCCTTTCCCTAGACTATCCATGTTAAAGTTTCCTTGACTAGAAAAATCCTCTTCCAGATGCAGCTTCCCATCCAGCAGATCCCCGTGATGCTCGTCTTCCTCACAGTCACAATCATCCAGGATTGGAGTTTCCCGAATGGGCATACCGATAACAGAGGTGTGCTGAAGAGGTCTGTTCCCACGGAAACTGTCCCTGGTTTGAGCAGGACCCAGAAGGACTGATGGGATGTAGTGAATTTCGTGTGTTGCCTCGGTGCTAGCGCTCTTCTGAGGAGCGCGGCGGCGCCTGCACCAGCGTTGGCGAGTATAAAGGACCAAAGCGAAGAGTAGGATGAGTAAGAGTAGAGCTATCAGACCACCCTAGATGGGAAAGAGAAAATTTACACATTTTAATCCAGGTAGAAATTGGAAAATGTCTACTAAAGCTGTTTCTCATTTTTAAAATAACTGAATGAATCCAAAAATAACTAATAAATCCATATGCTTTGTTATAAGATAAACCTTATTTTAATTGCTATGTGGATGTTTTTTTTGTACTTTCTAAAAAATGTACAATATATATAGTGGATGCTATGAAATCTAATGTATTGCCTGTTTTTATATTTGAAATTTATGACAAAAATCTGATTTGTTTTATTGTAGTGTAAATCATAAAATATGATTATCTAACGCACTACATTATTAGGCTAATAAAGCATTTAAAATGTAAGGCTTTACTGCAATTTAATTATGACTGGAAAAAAATCTGTACACATAGACAATGACATGGCAACAGGTGGTGATTATGTAGCCAATCTGAACATTTTGTATTAGTTAATTTGCCTCACATTTCTAAAATGCATACATTTTACCAAATGTGTGGAAAAAAAACAAGTGCATATTTACTGGCATATTTTCAGACTAGGGAAGGTATATGTATGTCAAATGACAAGCTCACATACTCAACAAGCTCAACTCTGACCTAGTTAATTAATGCTCTGAGGCATGGATAAGTAGCTCTTTTCTAGGTGATTTGAAATCCTAGATGGTTGAGGTGTTTAGACCCACTGTCTCTGAGAGGTTGTTCACATTGGTGATTGGTCCAGAATGAACACTAGACAACATGAATTCAAGATTGCATTGAAAAAGCGTAATGATAATGATCAGTGAAGTAGATGCAGGGGAAGAATGGTTACATATCACATCTAGCTATTGATTTAACTTGTGACTCACTCGCAAACAACACAAATTTCGATTTTGGTTTGCATGCTCATGAGTGATAAACTGGCTCAGATACTATTCTGGGAAAAGGTTTTACAGGCACCCAGTTGAACCTGAATCAGATAACAGATGGTGTCTCTGGGCCATGTGCACAAGTCCAGGAACTTTCACCATGCTTCCGAGGAATCCACCTAATGTGCTAGTTGAAGCTCGCCAATAGTGCCTTCAGTGGGGTTGAATTTTTATGGATGTTGTGGTAAAGCCCGTAGGCAATTGAGGCGGGGATTGTGTCCATTCAGACATAGACCCTTTTAATCACAATATTTACAAAAAAAAAAATAAGATCTTAGAAAAAGACAAACTGGCTTGCTCTTTCGGCCCAAATTAAAACAGGATACACTAACGATGACGCATGCAGATGCTCTCCTCTTAGCTGGTGAGAAACAACACTGGATTCAAAGAAGGCCCCTTTGAAGAGCAATTAGATATGCTATAAATATATCCCCATAATTATTATTAGATAAATGTCAACTTGACAAACAAAAGGAGAATCACATTACACATTGCTATGTCCTTCATTAATTGTAATATTCACATGAAGTCTCTGTATTAACATGCATGCAACTCATCTTTGTGAGTAGTTTTGAAAGAATTTTGTTTAGGTGATCATGTTGTGTTTTGTAGAGACACCAGTACCTAGCACTGATCGCGTGCATTTAAATGTTCACAACAACCAGTTAACTCTTGAGAATTGGGTTATTTAAAAACATTTTTTTATCTATATGCGTATCATTAATTTGCCTTATCATCTACTGTATTTTCATTTAAAAAAGGTTTGTCAAGTATCTCATAGATAGCAATATTATAATGCATCAATTGCATGAATGACAAAGCAAGTTTTTGTATTCCAGTAATCAAAGTTTAGAGTGCCTCATGCTGGATTCAGAGTTGTAATACAAGAGCGGGTAGTATTGAAGACTCCATGTAACACTTTATATTAAAATATCCTGATATATACGTCATTTAAGGAGACTTGTTTTTACTGTCTCAAATGGCCATGCACATGAATAAACTGCTAGAATGACAATGAACGTTTTTTTCATGCAATTAGATATTGGGCAATTGGGGAGCAAAGTGAATACTTGCTTCAACTAGATTTAAAAAAATCTAGATAAAAAAAATTTCAGATGTCTTGGTCAGATTGATTGAATTAAATAATGTTTTAAAATTGAGCAGTTGATTTTACACAAATGTGAAAGTTCCCGAATTCTGAAAAAAATTAATAAAAATCTTAATTCATGCCAGCCACAAAATGGTTGTGTGTATGAATTGACTTCAGCATTAAGATGGACTTAAGTGATTCTCATAATCATTGTATCTAAAGGCAATTTGACATGAAAAGCCTGATGTTTTCTTATTCATGAAAAAGGCGATGCATGATCAGAAAACTGTTGGCATTGCCTCTGGCTATCCATTTGAAAATGTGCATCTTTTGAAAGAAGCTTGAACATATATTTACAGGTAAACAAGAATCATAGAATTGGATACTCTTAATTGATGTATGCTGTATGGTCTCAGCCATCAAACATTGTTGCTGTTTTCAGTATCTTGTAGAGAGCCTTAAGTAATGACACAATAATAATAATATAATATTATATAATATTTATTCTCTACTTGTTTCAAGCCTTTCTGGGGTTCTTCCATCTGTTGAATAAACAGATATATCTTAAACATTTATTTTCATATCACTGTGCAGCATCTAAAAAAACATCTATCAATCATTTAACCCAGGGGTCCCTATCTATTATTACCCAAGGGCCAAAATGCACAAGACAAGCCAGCAAGAGGCCGGAGGCCATGACCGTCAATTTGCCATCCACTTTTCCTCGACTGAGGTCAAATAACAAACCCCTAAATCAAGGGTCAAATAAAAACATTTAAAACCTAGGACCCAGATGCGTGGTGTGTTGCTCAGCTTACTTTTAACCAAGTAAGCTTTGTTACATTTGTTACATAAGCTTTGTATTTGTTACATACTACAAATAATCAAGGCGCTCAAACAGAAAATAGGCACAAGGGCCAAAATACAACCAAAAATATCTTGACTAAAACAAGCAACAGAAAAGGAATCCCACCAGGATCCTGGTACTGCACGGAAAGTCCCCGGCCCACAAGATCGTTCTGTTGGCAGATAGAAGCAGTTTAGTTTTAGAGCCAGTGATGTCCAGGTTATTGACAGAACTGAACTGGACTGGACTGGACTGGAGATAAGAGGTTTGGTGAAGAGCTAGGCAGCATACAAGAACAATAACTCGCACTCAGCCCCAGGCAGAATGAGCCTTAAAAAAGCCTGAGTTAATTGGGCTCAGAGCAAGGGAGGGAGGGAGAGCATAACACGGAACACCCGAAGACAATGAGCAAGAGCAGAGAAACACACAAGAATATGGGAAAAACAGGAGAGCAATTGAAAAAGAGAATATAAGAAAATAACCTGACAGCTTTGCACATATTTGGCATTCTGTTGATGATCTTCAAGAGGTAGTCTCCTGAAATGGTCTTTACTTCACAGGTTAGCCCTGTCAAGTTTAATAAGTGGGATTTCTTGCCTTATAATTGAGGTCAGGACCATAAGCTGTGTTGTGCAGAAGTCAGGTGGATACACAGCTGATAATCCCACTGAATAGATGGTTAGAATTTGTATTATGGCAAGAAAAACGCTGCTAAGTAAAGAAAAACAATTGGCCATCATTACTTTAACAAATGTAGGTAAGTGTCCGAAAAACTTTTTGAATGAGAATATTTGTCCAAACTTTTGGTCTGTACTGTAAACTAAACATCTGTAAAATAAACATGACATGGCTGCTTGAGTACCTCAGTATAAACGTTAGCTGTTAACGAGATTGTGTTGGGATTCACCTGAATGTGTTCCCAAATTCTATGTTTGAAGACATAGTTTTTCTGTCGTTGAATGAGGCTATGGTGATGGTGTTCATAGAGAGCATAGGGATTTAAAATAATAAAATTCAATGGGGTTTTAGTCATAATCACTGAAGAAATTTGAGTTTCAGTAAAAGTTTCTTTAATCTGTTCCCTTCTTCAATGATGATCTTGCAGTCCTCTTTCTTGCTCAGATGGTAGAACACTGACTCACAGAAGCCCTTCACATCAGGAAAAATGTAGGGCACCATTTCCTCCTGTTTTTTTCTTATTAAAAGGGTCAGAAACATTTAATAATTTATAGAGATATTCACGTTTATCACTTTAAACCTTGTTAAATGATATTTACTTTATATGGGGGATGCTTTGGTAGAGCAAGAGAAAAAGAGATAGACGGGAAGGGAAGTTGGGTTCAGCCCACTAGGAGTTTTTATAATGTGGGGTGACCAGTCAAAACGCTCCTTCCTCTCCCTCTCTGGGATGCATGAGCGAGAATAGATCTGTCTGTACAATGCAACGTATGCATGATTCCAAATTTCCTTAGTAAACCTTTGTTACATAATTGTCTCTTGAGTATTTATTTCCATAACAATTAGGCATCTGAGGATGATCTTAGCATTAAGCAAGACTAAGAACGAATGAATGCGTGGTAATACTAACATGGTGTGTGCGTCTTGGCTCTCCAATGTTTCCAGACGGCTTCTATGTGGACTACAGCTCGGATACAGCTCAACAGAGGAAAGCATTCATGCCGATTACAACCAAGCTTCACCAGAAAGGCGCCGAAATGTCCTGATCTACCTTTAAAGGCAAGAAGCACTCATTTGAATCTCCGGAGGATGCAGAAAACTTATTTGAGAGTCTGGGCGAGGAGATGTCATCACCAGCTGCTCGCAGAACACTTAATCCACAGCTCAAGGAGGTCATTAATGAAGCATGATAACTATATCTCACAGGGACAACACCTGTGTGAACTGCCGGCAAAGAGGCGCAAATTGCACCTTTAGGGGCAGCCTCTTGAGTTATACGGTGACAGTTCTTATCCTGCTATGCTTCTATTTCACAAGCAGTTCAGAGGCCACATGAGTTTAAGGAAGGAAAAGAAGTGGTAATTTAAAGTAAAAATAATTCTGTAAGTTCTTATGTGTTAAAACATCCCTCATAAGGTGATTAGTGTTTAAGACATTGCATCGCGTTCTCCACAGATGCTTTCTATAAAGGGGTTCAGGAGCTATTACATTTTGTTTTATTTTTGTGTTAATGAAAGATTAAGGTTTGGTTGAACAATCATTCATTCATCTTCATGTCGGCTTTCTTCCCTTTCAGGGTCACCACAGCAGAATGAACCGCCAACTCTCTGACATATGTTTTATGCCCATCCAGCCACAACCCATCGCTGGGAAACGGTCACACACGCTCATTCACACTTTAACACAATGGGCAATCATTCTTGCTCAATTCACTTATTCCGCATGTCTTTGGACTTGTGGGGTAACCGGAGCACCCGGTGAAAACCCACGCAATCACGGGGAGAATATGCAAACTCCACACAGAAATGCCAACCGACCCAGCAACCTTCTTGCTGTGAGACAACCGTGCTACCCACTGTGCCAGCGTGACGCCCTGGTTGAACATTTTGACACTTAATGTTACTGGATTCAACTCTCCTTTTAAGTGCACTAAAGTTCTACATTTGCTTCATAGGAAGAAAATAGATGTTGCTTTTCTCCAAGAAACCCATCTGCTTACTGCAGATACCAATAAGATGCAAAATAAAAATGACTTTCACTGTTTCATCGTGCCAATCCTTCTTAGACGTAAAGCAAAATTTACAATGTATAACACTGGATCAGACAATGGTAGAAGAGTTGCTTACTGCTGCACTTCAATAGAGGGAAGGAATATGGCATTTGTGAATATTTATGCCTCTAACTCTTATGAGGCCACTTTTTTCCCATCTGTTTATGAAGATTCTGTTATATTTCAATGGATATTCGATTATTCTGGGAGGGGACATGAAAGCTGTGTTTGACACATTTTTAGATCGCTCAAACCCTTCAGTCTCAGTGGGACAACCTCAGTATTCAAAGGCATTGAAAAGCGTCACTAATGATCTTGATTTATGTGATGCTTGGAGACTACAAAAGTCATCTGCTAAAGAGTATACATACTTCTCTTTAATTCATTCTCTAGAATATATTATATTTTACACTCCTCCACTATAAATTCTGATTTAGTAAATATCATTCATTTAGTAATATTTCAGATCATGAATCAATATTGGCTCAATTCAATTTTAACACAATAACTAAACCTTCCCAATGGAGATGTAATAAATTTCTACTGCAAAATGAGGATTTCACTTTACAACTCAAAGTAGAATTGACTGAATTAATTTAGTTTCTAATCAATATATGCTCTGGGCAGCAATTAAAGGTTTTACTTTTTTTTGCTATTTCAATTTCAATTACACTTAAAAAGAAAAACCATGAAAAAGTTTCCAAAATTTGAGAAAACTAGAGAGTGAGTTGGGCAAACATTTCATACAGCCATCCTGGGCATCTAAAGGAAATCTAACAATGCAAGATATCAATGGTGAAAACTCCAAATTAGATTTCCAAGAATTAGTAAAACGATTTGATATTTATTGAAATTCCTTAATTTTTTTAGTTTAAACTTCTTTAAGCACTGATCTAGAAACTCACCCAATAATGAAATGGATCAATATAGCTCTTTGCAAAAAGACAACTTATTTTCTTTATGGTTATTTTTTCTAGTTCTATCGAGGATCGTTTTGGAAAAGGTAGAATCTGGTCAGCAGACGTATCCCTTGAATCTGCAATAGACTGGGAAACAGTTTGGGATTTCATGCTTTGTCAAAGCCCAATCACCAATTTCTCCATTTTAAGGTTATCCACCTGGTGTACTTCACCACACACATGAGGCACATCCATTCTGTAACTGCTGTCAACCAGGCAATCTGGATACAATAAATCATATGTTGTGGGAGTGCCCTGGCGTTCAAAAATGTTGGGAAAATCAGTGTTCTTGCGCTGATTACTAAATGTGATTTTCCAAAAGACCCAAAATGACAACTTTTTATTTCCACTAAATAGGGGAATCAAGTTTTTTTCTTGCTTCGTTAACTGCAGCCAAAAAATTGTTGTTGAAAGGTGGAAACCCCCCCACACACTTTTTGTTGGATTGTTGGAGATTTTACTTCTAGAACCCTTCTGCATGTGGAGAAGTTGTGCATTGGCGAGTTTGAGATTTATGGTCTGTTGAAAATACAATGTTATGCAACTCCTTCTGCTACAAACTTGTTTGTATATAGGAAAAAGTGGAAGGGTTATAATATTTTCATAAGAGGGAGAACATAATTCTGGGGGTTAATTTGTGTTGTTTCCTGGTACAGCCCAAAGGTTCTGAATGAAACTGATGGGAAACGCAAGAATTATTCTAACACGTAGGTGACTTTGTTTGAATTACCTCTAGCTCTAATTAACAGTACGGAAATACTCATGTACGCATTGTTATGTTTATTATATAGGGGAGAAACCTTGAGTTTCATTCTTGATTGTAACATTTACGTAGTACAAGTAAATTTGACGAAAATTGGCTTGTGTGGGGTGTGATAAAAATAATTTATTAGTATTAAGGTTTATGTTCACCATTGGATTTCTGTGTAACAAAATGTTTTACATTAAAAGGGGCCACCTACTCTGTGAGCATTAAAAAGAATTAAAAAGAGCTGATAGGAACATGAAAATTTGAAATGAAATTGGCTAAACAAATTCTAAAATCTTACATCGACAGAGAAACTTGGTTGAAGTGATATATAGTGCTGTACATGTAAAGAAGAGGCCCAGATTTTTTGGCATATAGCACATGTGTGTAATTAAATCTGTGAATGTGTTTGATTGGAAAGCATTAGTGTGAAGTCTGTGTTTGAAAGCAGTGGAAGTGCTTTTCTAATAACAGAGAAATTTATTAAATTGAAGAAAAAAGAAGCATGCCAACATTCAATTTTGAGTAATAAGCAAAAAGCAATATAGTTTAGTAAGGAAATAGGATATCTAAAATTGAGATTAAATTAGGAGAGAAAATTATTACTAACATAATTAATGGAAATACTTCTAAAAATTGCGGAAATTCAATCATAGTGTTAAGACTTGAAAGAGAGAAAAAATAAGTCTTAAAAATTAAATACACTTACTGCTTTAGAAGTGAATGTAATAGAGCATAAAAGGAAATGACAAAAAGATATGGAAGAATTGTAATTGAATTTGGGAACTGTAAATTGAGTCTTTGAAGTGAGCTTTTTCTTTTGCTTAAGATAATTTGACTTAGTCGGTGTTTCTAATTGAAACTTGTGGTTTTCTTCACTAGTAGGGTTATTTAGGTAGAGAGGAAATTTTGTTTTAGAACAATGCACCATACATTGAAAGGAAATGAAAAATTAAGGTTGATGGGGTGAAACTAAATCAAAGAAAAATTATACAACTGGAAAGAAAACAATTTCAATAAGAACTAACTTTTTTTTTTTTTTATTAAATCCTGGTCAATTCTAGGCTCGAAGCATGACAATGGCATTCCATTCTTAGAGTGGAGATGAAAGAGCTCTACGAGCATTTAGAATCATCTATCAATGGCCTTGTTCATATCTACCTCTGAAATGCACAGACATGTTCCGGTCTTGCCCAAGCATGCAAACACATTATGAGCATGCAAACGGATCATCTGATACAAATACCCTTCTATTTTTCTCTCCACCCACACCTACACACCTTCCTAAACACCTTTTCTTCTAACTCGGCGATACAACCACAAGGACTGGACTGAGACAGTGAATTGATGCTGACATTAAAGATGTCATAGTTTGCATTGGTTACAGAGACTTCTTTATCTAATCCTGTTGGTCCATTAAGCATCTAAATGGACTGAACTGAGGATGAACTGAAAAAGGGGGAGAATGGATCCAGCAATGAGAAGTGGGAGAGAAGGGGAAATGGAGAGGAGAGGGGTTAGACCTACATGAGTTGTCATGTTTTAATTGTCTTACAGAAAGACATCAACAAAGGCCTACACCAACCAAATCCTGATCTCTCAGAATGGTTTAGAGTCATGAAAGTTTCAGAGTGGGAAAAAGGAAAATGGCTACATGATTAGGTATTTTTTATACTAACAAACTTACAAAGATGAAATGGTTTTGGAATCAATATGATTACTGAAACATATAAAACTCTGCTGAGCATACACACATATCTAGCTATAAAATGAGATGAAGTTTGAAGCTAAAGATTGTAGGCTGATTTGGGAGCAAATAAATAGAATATGTTTTTTTTATGAACTTCTGCGAGAAGTTCAGTGACTGGTTCCTGACATCCATAGGAATTGTGGCAAGTTTAAATAAATAAATTTCAAAATTTCATTGGCTTGGAAACAAATAACTTTTTAGACTTTAAACCAAAAACATATCAATTGAGAGAAAATAATCATTTGAAATTGGAAGATAATATAACATAAATATTTTTAAATTTCCATTCCTGAATTGAAAAAGGTTATCCTCTAACTACATTGGGTATAGATTTGATGTGTCTTCTAGACTATATTATAATGAGTATTTTCAAGTGGCCTGGTAGTGGAATTACCAGAAATGCAGAGTTTGGAATAATGAACAATGGATCAATGTGTTTAAGTGTGACAAATTGATATTGAGATTGGCTGATAGTAACCAAAATACTCCTATTCGAAAAGAGAACTTTAATCACTAATAAACTAAAAGGACTAGTATGAAGTCTGAAGACTTCCATTGTTTATGAAATATCCATGATGGATTTGATGAACATCTGGAGAATGAGCAAAATGGGGAATTCTTTTAAATAAGAACAACTCATTTTCTAACAAATGGTTTTGAATATTCAACTTGTAGTAACAAATCGATTATAATAAGGGAAATAAAAGATAAAGAAAAGCAACATCTAAAAGCAGAGGCAATTAAAACACTTAAACAAAAGAATAATGAGGTAAATGTAATACTTGTATAAATCTGGGGAAATTATTTTCTGTGAAGAATGGGACTGAAAAACCTAACCTACGAACATTACATACACAGGGATTTATATATTAGAAAACATGGATACATGACATAACAAAAAACTGGTACAAAAAAAGTGGCGTTGTTGATGTATTAATATAACTCTGACAAAATTAATTTGTTTTTATTACAGACAAATTTGCATAAATGAATTATGCCACGCCCACTTTTCCTAAAAATTTCAAACGCAAATATCTCAAAAACGAAGCAACATACTGGTGCAGCAGTTGCTTCGTCTTAACCTTAGTTGAGAGTGGATAGTAACTTCATGCCAAATTTCCATAAATGAATTAAGCCATGCCCATTTTTCATTGAAACTTTGAAGTCAAATATCTCGAAAATGAAGCAACATACAGCTGCGGCGGTTGTTTAGTCTCAATCTTAGTAGTGAGTGAGATGTAACCTGATAGAAGTATTTTAAAAAATTAATTATGCCACACCCACTTTTTATTGAAGCTTTGAAGTAAAATACCTTGAAAACAAAGTGACATACAGGTGTGGCAGTTGCTTTGTCTTAACCTTAGTAAAGAGTAAAATGTAATTTGATACCAAATTTGCATAAATTATTAAGCCATGCCCACTTTTCAGTGAAACGTTGAAATAAAATATCTTGAAAACGAAGCAACATACGCGTGTGGTGGTTGTTTTGTCGTAACCTTAGTTGAGAGTAACAACTAAATTTGCATAAATTAATTAGACCACGCCCACTTTTCACTGACACTTGAAAATGATATTTGACTTTGTAATGCAGTTGTTTTATCTTAACTTATGTAGAGAGTGGAACTTAGCATGCCAAATTTGCATACATTATTTAAGCCACGGCCGCTAGACTACAAAAACCCAATTGTTCAGATTCAGACCCTCTCACAGTTTCAAACTACTGACCTATATAAACGAAACACCTTCAGACTTAAAACAAACTGTATCAAAAGCATCAAATGTTAAACCTTTCAACATGTTTTTTTTACACTGAACCTAAAACAGCTTTAAGCTTTGAACTTTTTACAACTTTGCAAACTTTAAAATCTAGTTGATTGTTGCTGTTTCAATATCAAATGAGTGAAACATTTTTCTAAATGAAAAAGGAAAATTCTATAGTTATAAATGTATTATTTATTTATTCTATAGATAAAGAATTAGATTTATCGTGGCATTTACACCTGTGGGGAGGTTTCAAATCACATTAAACCTATGAGTACGAGAGTTCAAATCATCATTAATCTTAATCCAGTGGATCTTCACATGTCTACCTTGTTTTTTGTGAATGACTGAAACATTTTTTGAAAAGGGAAAAATTATTTTGCTTATCAAAAAATGTAAAAAAAATATATACCATGGATTATATTTCCAAGGGCATCGATAAAAGGAATGTTATTTTTCCAGGATTCAATTTCGAAGGAACTCTGGGATTAAAGACTTGTTTTTATTTTTGCATGTTCTTGGTTTGTTTTCTTAATGTTTTTGAAAATTGTACACATGAAACACACAGCATGCAGCAAATAAACTAGGGACAGTTAAAAGTATGTTGGATCTTTTACTTTTGGTAAAATCAGCAAGGATATGTTTGTTCTACATTTAACCTCAGAATAGAATTTGTAGGTTGGATCATATAAAGTATCTCATGAGCTAACTAGTTTTACTGAGTGCCAAAAACAAACAAAATCGACTGCAGCTGCAAACACTGAGATGCTCATCTGTTGCAAGATAGTGGGTTGCATACATTAAAATCCACATGCAATAAAGGACAAAATGATGGCTCTTTGTTGTAAAAAAATAAGGTCAACATCAACATGGCAGACAATGATATGAATGGATGTTTTTCTGCTCTTGAGTAGAGCTTTATAACCAGACATGACAGTTTTGCTGGTTTCTATAGACTGATGCTCGAAAACTGGCCCTCACTCACTCACTCGTTCCTGCCTAGGTTTAGAATGTTGGATTTGCATTTGTACAAGTTTATATTTCTAAACCTCACAATGTGTGTCTGGAAGAAAAAAGCTACCTTTCCAGTAGATTTTGAGCTGAATTTCATCAGATGTTTGATTAGATAGATCCGATTAAAAAAAATCTTCTCTGCAGTTAGATTAGTAATGTCTCCAGTGGCATTAATAATCTCAGAATTTTGAAGCTCCATCTTCATGAGGAACAACAAACCCTTTCTCACTTCACAGCTCATGCACTGCTGGCTGTCCATTAATCAAATCGTTGTAGTCGGCCATTTTGCAAGGGAAGAATGCAGAGCAAAGCAAGCAAGTCCATTAATCTTCAGCCAAAGATTGTAAACTACCCCCAGTTAAATGCAAAGACAAAGGCATTCTTCAAACTATTTGCTCTCCTGGGGGGCTCTCCTTGTTAATTTTTGTCAGAGATCAAAAGTATTCACCCAATTTTTCTTTTCTAAATCATGTGATGTTAACAAAAGATGCTTGTTCTCAAATCTCAGGTATGTCCTGAATGCTATGGAAGCATATGTTTAGCAAAATTCTACATGAAATATAACATGACATATAGCCATGTAATATGTATAATGTAAATGCATTTCTGTTTACTGTATTATTAAAGTAGCATTTTGCCATTAAATACTTGCTAACTTTGTTATAAATTAAAATATATAATATACATTTGTCATTTACAACTGTAGTCTTACAATGAAAAACTGCATAAAAGTTGTAATGCTTTAAAACAGTGATTCTCAAACTATTTCACCAAGTACCACCTTAGAAAAAATGTGGCACTTCAAGAACTACCCTAAGAAGCCATATTAAAATACAAGACTCCAGTGTAGCCACAACATATAGGCTCTCATATTCAGCTACAGTTAAGTATAGTTCAAATAAGAGGCATTATTATTGCTACTAAACATACTTATTCATATTAGCATCAGTATACAGCCTGAACATTAGGAATGTAATGATTGAAATTTCTTAAACATATCAAATTTGATGGCAAAATATCTGCTTTTTTAATTCTCTCATTCTCTCTCCATCCTCTTTCTCTCTCCCCCCTCCTCTTTCTCTCTCTCTCTCCCTGCTCTTTCTCTCTCCCTTTCCTCCTCTTTCTCTCACTCTCCCTCCTTTCTCTCTCCTCTTTCTCTCTGCCCCCTCCTCTTTCTCTCTCCTCTTCTTTTTCTCTCTGTTCTGGAAACAAAACTACAAGCTAAATGGAATGCAGATTCGGAACAGCCAGCATCAGGCAGCCGGTAAGTTCTCAAGCCCTGCAAACTGCTATATTAATCAATCAATCAAGTTTTCATATAGCGCTTCTTTAGCAGTTGCTTTCAAAGCAGCTTCACAAAGTCCTAGTGAGGATCAGGTAGACTAAATAGGAGTTCCCTCTGTGAGGTCCATGGGAGCCTCGCTGACTGAGGCAGGTCACCTCCCCAGCATAAAGAATATACAAACTTAATATCCATCGACGATTAGTTCGCCGGACAGCACCTGAAAAAACAAAACAAACAAAGACAAAGAAACTAACAAATGAAAAAACAACGGTTAGAAAACTAACACATACAACAAACAGATGATCAGCATCAGCTGCAGGATGAGTGATAAATGATGAGGATAGGTTAGATAGGAACATTGAATCACACTGTTTTTTCAACAGTTTGTATGTATATAGTGCTCAGACACCATATCTGTTTAGACAAACACCAAGAGCCAATTATTCGAATGCAATATTAAACAGATATGTTTTTAATTTAGTTTTGAACTAATTAAACTAACTAGTTTTCCGCGAGTTTGTTCCTGAGCTTCGGGGCTCTATATGAGAATGCTCTTCACCCTCTGGTGGATTTAGTAATCTGCGTAATAATCAATAGTACTGCTTCTTGTGATCGAAGAGAGAGAGCTGAAATATATCATGACAGCAGACTGCTCAGGTAGGCCAGAGCCAAGCCATTCAGCGCCTTAAAGCCAAGGAGCAGTATCTTGTAGTCAATATAATACTGTACAGGAAACCAATGAGGAGAGCACAAAATCGGTGTAATGTGATCATATTTCTTTGTTCTTGGGAGAACTCTAGCTGCTGATTTCTGTACTAACTGCAATTTTTGTAGCGTGGCAGCTGAACAGCCGGTTAACAGAGTGTTACAATAATCCATTCTGGAGGTGATAAAAACATGCACAAATTTTTCTGCATCTGCGACAGACAGCATGTTCTGCACTTTAGCAATGTTCCTGTGGTGAAAGAAGGCAGTCTTAGTAACATAAGAGATATGGTTCTTAAATGGCAGTTCACTATCTATAATAACGGCAAGATTTTTAACTGTAGTGGAAAAATTAACAGTGTGTCCCCCCCAGCTCCATATTTAAAACTTGAGAGATTCTGTAATTGCTTTTTAGAGCCAACAGGTAATATTTTTGTTTTATCAGGATTTAGCATTAGGAAATTTTCATTCATCCAATCATGGATATCAGCGACACATTCTGAGATCTTATTTAGCTTTAAAGGGTCATTTGGTTTTGCTTAGATTAGCTAACTGAAGATACTGATGCTGTTTACAACAAGACCTGCCAAACTCTACAAGTAGCAAAACTCAAAGTTCTTTGAGGTCTACAACTGGCACCCGAGCCGCAGCTTCCTCCACTACAGACCGTAGATTAAGCAGAAAGGGCACTGTTTAGCTTCAAAACAGATTTGAAGCACTAGTGACTGTAGACACTGATCAAGATATCAGAGAACCATCAGATCAGCAGACAGAAAATATTGTAGCGTGAAGTATTTCAAAGGCAAGCAGACACTAGCAGTCAGCCCATATCACAGTGGAACACAGAACCATAATATTGGAGTGACTCATCAATAGGTAACCTCAGGAGTAAAATGACTGTTACATACTGCTTTCCTCAAGCAACAGTTTCTGATATAAACAAGGAAATCAGAAACACTCTGAGCAAACAGAAGACGAGGCAAATAGTTATTAATCTGGGAAGAAATTATGCTCTAATAGGAGTCAGAACTTCTGAAGAAAGATTTTTTGGATCTGTTAAAAACCATGAAAAGCTACAGGACATTATCTTCTCCATTCTTCATCCATTTGCAGTAAGGAGAATCAATTCTGACCAGAGGGGTTCAAGTTCATCAAGTGCCCACAAGACATTGGAAAAGTTGACTTCCAGCCACAAAGAGAGTGACGACATAATTTGGCCCAACTTGCTTCATTATCAGCACCCATAGAGGAGCACGATGTTCACAACACATCAGGTACCAGCCAGAGAGGCCATGAATTGAAATCATTGCCTGTGGAGGAGCAGAATGTTCCCAAAACAACTGATACTAACTGGAGAGGCCAGAAAGAGAAATCATCTATCGCAACACCAGAAACATCCCCCTTTCTCTGCTTCTTTGACAAACTAGTGAAGAGAGCATCACTTGGAACAATGTTTACATGCAGCTTTTTAACGGCCAAATCGTCAACCCAAAAAAAGCAGGCACTCAAAATAGAGCCCTGAGACCCCTACCACAGCGTCAGGGGCCCAAAACTCCCAAAGCTCATCTGTGGCTCTAAACTCATCTTGAAGCAGCTCTCAGTGGTCCGTTCAGGGCACTCCGCTGGAAATCATTAACCTTGGATTATGTCTCTCATTGAAGCGGCTCTTCCAAAATTAAATTGGAATAAAGTGTCTGTCGAAAAAAACAAGAAAGGAAACACTGCCTCTCTTTTTAGAGATGTGTATGAGTGTAAACAAGTCAACTTTGGTGATTATTGCTTAATTGAATATCTGGCTGTAGGGCTGAAAGGTTCTCCACAAATTCTACTGATCAACCTCTACAAACCACTAAAACACTCTTCAGACTTCATTGATGATTTCACAGAGCTGCTAGCAGCAGTCATTGCTGAGTTTAACTTTTTATTATTACTGGGGATTTTAAAATTCACATGGACAATCCTGATAACAATCGTTCTAAGGAACTTAAAATCATTCTGGACAACTTTGAACTGACCCAGCATGTACACTGCATCTCTCACAATTGTGGACAAACACTGGATCGGGTGCTAAGCTAGGGTATAAACATCACATCTACTGTTGTTAAAGATGTTGCGCTATCTAATCATTTCAGCATATTCTTGGACATACTGTTCTCTCCAATTAAAGAATTGAAATCCTGCTCTGTCAGAAAGAGACATATAAATGAAAATATCTGTGACCACCAGTGAGCTGTTGTGACAGCCATATCTCAAACACCAAACATCTCTGGGATCTGTTGATGCTCTTCTTGATTTGTTCAACTCAAAGGTTGATGACCTTTCCCCAGTGAAAATCAAAAAGAAAGCAGGCAAACAGAAAGCACCTTGGAGAAACTCAACAAAGGTACAAAGTATGAAAAGAGCATGCAGAAAAGCTGAGAGAATATGGAGGAAACCTAAACTTGTTGTACACCACAGTATCTACAAAGATAATACTTTTGTGTTGACAAAGAGAATCTTAGAATGCTGCTAGGCCAAAAATTCTTCTCAAACATCATCAATAACAACAACCGTAATAATGCGTGAACCCTCTTTGCAACTGTTGAGAGACTAAAAAAAACCCCAGATCAGAATCCACTGGAAATCTATTCTGTAAATAAATGGAATGAGTTTGCTGCATTCTTCAATGATGAAATATTAGAAATGGGATCAGTTTTTCGCCCAGTATCCATGGGAAAAGCAACCCTCAGCCACCAGCCCTCATGTGTAACTTCAATCAAATTGAAAGAAGAGTGCTCGAGAACACAGTTCAGAGCCTTAAATCATCATCTTGCAGTCTAGACATTCTTCCAACAGCATATGGATACTTTTCAGTTTCTGAGTTCTGTTTCTGAGCTCATCACAGCACAAAGAAAGCTCTGCTAATAATAACAAACAATTAAATTCAATACAGATTCAGTAAAGGTGATCACAGCATTATACTTGATAGACTTGATAGCTGTATTGGTTTTTCAAGGAGAGTGCTTGAATGGTTCAGGTCATACTCACAAGGGGGAGGCTTCTATGTGAGTATAGGTGAAAACATGTTAAACTGGACACCAGTTTCTCGTGGGGTCCCCCAAGGCTCAATTCTTGCAACACGTTTGTTCAGCCTGTACATGCTACCACGGGGTCAAATAATGAGAAGATACCAGATTGCCCATCATAGCTATGCTGATGAGTCAGATCTACTTAGCCCTTTCACCAAATGTCTTCAGCCCCGTAAACTTTCTTCAATTAAATAAAGAGATAACCGAGGTCCTTGTTTTTGGGAATAAAGTCGAGGTTCTCAAAGTGAACGTTCCCCTGAGGTCTGAGGGAATTACAACTAAACAACAGGTGAAGAACCTCGAGGTTATTCTGGTCTGAGCTTCATCAGTCACATAAGAACAATAACTAAATCTGCTTATTATCATCTCAGAAACATTGCAAGGACCAGATTATTTGTCTCCATCCAGGATCTAGAAAAATTATAGCTGGAAATTATAGACTTATGGTCTATAAGTCACAAAACAGCTCTGCACCAAAATATATCAAAGATATGCTTACTATATACAAACCAAAACAGAGCTTTTAGATCATTATGTTCAAATCAGTTAGAACTACCATGGATTCACTCTAAACAGGTAGAGTCTTCCTGTTTGGCGCTCATTAAAGCATGGCCAGGGCCAAACAGACTTTGTGAAGTATTGCCAGTTATGCTGCCATGTTGACTTGTTTGGATTACCACGTGTATGACCTTTTTGCCTGCCTCTCTAGTTTTGGATGATCCCTGTGTGTTATTGCTGGTTGGATTGTTTAGGGTTAGGGTTAAGTTTACTAATTTGCTTTCTCATTAAACTTCTGCAAATGGATTTCAACACAGCTTCAGCCTCCATGTCCTTACATGCCTGCAACTGGAATCAGCTTCCAGTAGAGATTAAAGAAGCTAAAACTTTAGTCACATTTAAATCTAGACTAAACACACATTTATTTAAATGTGCGTTAAAATGTGTCTATGAACTTCTGTTCTTCTTTTATCCAATGAATTTTATTGTCTTTTCCAGAAAATGTTGGCATACAACTCATATTTATGGTGAAAGATTTGCATTGTCTTCAAAATAGCAGGAAAGAGAAATGTATTAAGACAAGGAATATGTCAAAGTCTAACAAGACTGAAGTATCGGCTATTACGGTTTGAGGACCTGGGGATCAGAATGGCTGACAGGGACAGAAACTGGCACTGACTTCTAAGGAGCAGGCGGCAAACAAATTTGGACAAATGAATGCAGCCTCTAAAATACTTTAGAACATATTTTTCAGTTTATTCTATGGAGCTTATAGTCAGTTTTGCTTTATAGCCACTAAAATAGTAATAATGACCTTAACTGTATTCTAACACTTGCGCTTTCAATATCTGCCTTTTCAAGTAGTATGTATGATTTATTTATAGACAAAATCAAAGTTCCTTAAGTATGACACCAAAAAGGGTCAATACCTTTTAAAATGTAAACAGTGTAATTCATCCATTATCTTGTTGGCTTTCTTCCCTTTTGGGGTTACCACAGTGGAATGACCCACTAACTCTTCTGGCATATGTTTTCAGGCGGCGGATGCCCTTCCAGCCACAACCGGCAACATCCATACACATACTCATTCACACTCAAACACTATGGACAATCATTTTCACCCAATTGACTTATACTGGATGTCTTTGGACTTGGGGATCACAGGAAGGACATGAAAACTCCACACAGAAATGCCAACTGCCCCAGCCAAGACTCGAACCAGCGACCTTCTTACAGTGAGACAACCGTGCTACCCGCTACGCCACTGTGACGCCCCAAACAGTGTTATAAAAATTAAATTTTATTATATGCTGTGGTTGTTTTATTTATTCTGATATCAGAAGCTGAATGAGGCTCTGACAGACATTGCAGTGACTCTAAAAAATTGTTAAATTTTTTTTAATAAATGTTGTTTTGAATTCAGATAGGCTTATCTCTGTCCAAAAAAAGAGCTAATTAAAAAACTGTCAAAACCTCTTGTCAGACATTTATGGGGTTTCTTGTAGGTGTGACATTACCTATCACATATTAAGGGAGGCGATAGCTAGTGATTAGAGTGGTACCTGAAGCAGTTCTCTGAATCATCCATTGTGAAATGGAAGGATAAGTTGTTGCTTTCATTACTTGTATCAGCATTAAGAGAAAGCCACCTCAGGAGGGAGGGGATGAGTGTGAAAGATAAGAAATGATACAAGGATTTTCTCTAAAATTAGTCAATTGTTCAGTTCATTGAAGCCAGATGCTGTAGTGTTTGAAGGCAAAACCTTTCCTGAGGAATACATGTGTCTGGACAAGTTCTATTCTTTCAACTACTATAAACACAATCTTAATGCCAACTATTTAAATGAACAAGACTAAAAATACAAGATATGATAAACAGACTAACATACCGTAAAAAAAATAAAACTCTAGAATGACAATTTATTAGTATGGTTGAAAATGTTCATATTGGAGTACATTGACATCATACTTTTTATGTATGCCTGCACAGCTTGCTCTACTACTGTTCTACTTGATTTCAATATCTTGGGTACAAATGATCAGATACAGAAGAGCACTTATGGGAAAATACTGCAAAATTAAATTAAAAGAAACAAGTGTGCATGACTACAGATAGAGGGGCACAAGTTATCAAAGCTGTTCCACTCAACGACTGGACGAGAAAATAATTTTTCGGGCAACTTCACATTGCCATCAGGACGTTATTATTCATGTATTAGTTTGTGATCAGATGCTTGTATGTTTATGATTCACTAAATCTATGACTGAAAGCAAGCACCAACATTATAAACTGCCTTGCCATGTACTTATCCTTCAAAAATATGAGTCCAACATCCAACTTAATGCCAGCCAAAGAACATGCCTGCTTAACTCCAAAAATAAAAATATCAAACATTGATTCTTAATAACATTATAGCAATATAATTAGTTATTTTTATTAAAATTCTAATTACACAGGTGGAAGAATATATATTTACTTATGAAGATGGTAATTTGATATTTAACTGAATATTTGAATGGAAACTTTTTACATTTTGTTACTGTGTTCTGTTCTGCTTTTTTTTAGATACAGTGTGTGTGTGTGCGTGTGTGTGTGTGTGTGTGTGTGTGTGTGTGTGCGTGCGTGCGTGAGTGTGTGTGTGAAAATACATTATTGTGAACAGTATATTTTTATTGAAAATTGTAATCCAAAATATTGTTTTATATCGTTATTGCCATACTTCCTTAAAATATAGTGATATTATTTAAGGGCCATTTCGCCTACCCCTAATGTAATAGTTAACATTTTAAGTACAGCTTAAATCATTCCAAAATATATTTAATGATCAATTGTGCCATGTATCTATATATGATACTGGTTTATATGCCCAGAAAAAAGGGTATACTGCTCCAATGAGCCTTGCTAATGTTCAAATAACCCATGATTAAATGGTAGCGCATTGGTTAGGTGTTTAGCATTTTGGTCTCTCAGCAAGAAGTCTCTCTGAGTGGTACTTGCTTGTTGCTTGCACGCAGAGAAACAGATAAGTACACAAACTGTGCTTCTGAAATTATCTCAGAAGGCAGAGCTCTCCAACACTCGACCTCTTCACTGTCTAATTCTGTGTCTAGTTCTGTTCATTTGATCAAACATGCAGCATGAAGAGCCAATGGAATCATTGATGGATTGCAACAGAGGACGCCCTAGCTTCAGGACAAAGTTTATTAATAAAGAAATAATAACAACTGAAAAAAGAGAGGAAGCTCAGCCAGCACCTGCTTCGGGCTGTTCATGCCATCTGTGCACAGGAAACCAAGTCCCAATGTTGGCTGAGACCACAACACATATAGAGAAAAGGCATACAGAACAAAAGTCTTAATATGTGCAAAGTAAAAAGTGAACCGTTTATGGGCTGTTTCATATGAGTGAGATGAAAAATGTGTTTTTGGAGATTTGCATTAGATTTTTAGCAAGACATAAGGTAAATGGATATTGTTGGTCCAAGAGTAATCCTAGCATCCAGCTTTTGGCTGTAACAACAACAAAAACTAGCATAGTGGATTCAAACAGCAGCATTTCTCGCAGCTGCTGGATGTGTTCTCAGGTGTGTGCTGCTCAAATGGGATACTGAATCATTACATTATATTAGAATGTTGTTCTAGTTCATAAAATATTAACATTTTATTGTATGGTGTGGCTCATGTATTACATGTTTTAGTGCATGCAGTCCAGCTTTGTACCTGTGTTCATACATCTTTCTGGTTCTCCTAAATAACCCAACGGCCTCCATTACCGATTTGTTACTTCAGAACTGTATTTTTAATGCATGTCTGATAAAAATGCATCAATTCAGGTACCTTGAATTGAATTTGGGGATATTTGAACATCCCATGCTCCCTGCAAACTCATGGTTCAGATTTTCACATTCTATTTTTGTAGAGTATAACAAAAAAAACATCATCCCTTTTGTGATTTGTGTATTTGTTTTACACTTTTTTTATGAAATGGTCATGGTTTGAGCATATAAAAATGTCTGAATTATCTCATATCTTCAGTCTCCAACCAACTTTACTCAAAGCTTGATCTTGCTTTGCTTGAACTTGGTTGACTTAACTTAAATGGGTGTTTTATTATTCATTTGTATAGCCAAAACAACTAAAATAAACCACAACTACACATTTTCTTTCCATCCAGTTGCTGAGAACTCTGAAGATTCAAGACTTCCACTCAACACCTTGATTTAATCATGTTCAAGCCAGAGTCTGTGGTTTAAAAATGCTGTAAATGGTTAAATATGTATGTTTAGGGGGACAGGTTTAGTTACAGCAGCAGTCTATTTTTTAGCATCTGTTCATTGTTGATCTCCTGTGGTGCTGTGATGTGTTGTGGATGTGATACTGTGTTTCCTGCAGGCATCTCTGGGGCAACTCTGACATGCAGTTGGGTTTGTTCAGAATCACACTGTGCGCTTTAAGTGTCATGTGTTGTGCCAGCTGCCTCCTCCCATTTCAGTGCAAGTGTACATCACAGAGTCCCATACATCCTCTTCTTTTTTATTTTGTTCCCTTTTCTCTCTTTTTCATTCTTTTCCCCAAAAGAGAGTTTCATTTGGCCATGGAGACAGTCTTTTCTTGGGTTTGAAAGAGATGTTGAATCTTAAACTGACAGATCTGAGAAATGGAGAGATGAAAAATAAGCATTTCCCAAAAGCACCAACAATGTATAAAAAACCTTTACAAATAATAAACAAGTTGTTGGAATACAATAAAAGGCATTTGTAATTTTTCATGTTCATGTGTTATTTAAAAAATTATCCTAAAATATTACATTAAGAATAGATGTATTTAAATGCGTTAAACTGAAGAGACTTTAGTGGATTAGCAACAACTTCATAAATTAATAAAGGTAATGCAAGAAAAAAAATGCCCTTTACAAACAAATGTCAATTAGAAAAAGCATTATTCATTCATTCATCTTCATGTCGGCTTTATTCCCTTTTGGGGTCGCCACAGCGGAAAGAACCGCCAACTCTCTGGCATATGTTTTACGCAGCGGATGCCCTTCCAGCCGCAACCCATCGCTGGGAAAAGAAAAAGCATTATCTAATTTGTAATTTTACTAAACTTGTCAATCATGTCATAAATGACATGATCTAAATGTGTAAACCAATGTGTTTGTGTACAGGATTCACAGACCCATTAAAAACAAGAAAGCTTTTAAACAAGAGGTCATCAAAATAATCACAAACTATTTTATTTTTCAATGTTATGCTTGAAGAGTTGAATATTTACTTCACTGACAGCTGCCTCTAGGGTGTCCAAAATAACTTAAATATAATGTTTTCATTTCTAACACACCACTCCAATAGAGAAGAAAGCACCACTTCTCTGCTTCACTTGCAAAGAAGTCCCGCAAACCACTCACATTTGTTCCATGGAGTGTCTCTTCAGTAAACAAAGGCTCTCACAGCTTCGTTTTTTCTGTTTATCATACCTTTGTTTAAGCCTCTGTTTGACCTCCTAAGCATTCATTCTGACATTTTTTGATGAAATGCATCAAAAGATTAATTCACCTTAAAAGTCTGAGCCCATTTAAAAATGGTTCGCTCTAAGCTGGTTTACAGATTTTTAAGATTTTTAAGAGTTGTCTGGTTGCTTTTTGCACGTAATATGCATGTATTGGACGTTGCTTTGGCAACCAGCGACACTGTAATTAACCTTATTCATGCTGTTGAAATTTCTTCTAAATAAGCTGTGCTGCCACTTGTCACCAGAGAGGGAGCTACTTACCTTTCTATACTATAAAAAGGGGATGAAGGAGGGATAGAATAGGAAGTGGTCTGAAGGTTAGAACCAAGTGGAAGTGACTGAACTGCAGGTCCCCGAGCGGCCGCTTGAGGCTGACTCCAAAAGGGAGCAAGTTCTCATTCACTCCAATGTTGGGGAAGAAAAACCAAACCAAACTTGGGGCAGAAAAAAATTAATAAAATGTTTTTCCACCTCTAGCTACTTTTGACCTTAATGAGCACTCTGAGAGGGGTGAATAATTTTTACATTTGTTTGTTAAAGATCTATAAAAAATTAAGCCCTCACCCAATGAGACACCTTCATTACGGCCTTGTCCCGCCTTTGAGAATGCATTTTCAAGCACTGGCTACACCCAGTTTGAGCTTCAATAGTCTATATGTGACATCTCTTACACTCTGTCTATGTTATATACAGTCAATGTTTAGAACTAATGATGGTGAGATGAAATCTCATGAGGGATTTAACCACTTGAGTCAAAGGACTCTCGAAAGTGTAATTTCTCAATGCTTCATATGCATACTTGATACAGAAGAAATATTTTATATAAAAAAAGATTTATTGTCCTCTTTGTCAGATATCCTCAAGTGTTTTTCATTCTGAGCTTTCTAAAATAATTTTCCAGTGCTTGCTGAAGAATCTTTATCAGCACTTACAGTCCTAGAACTTGATCAGATACTAATTATGATTTATTTCAGACTGGAAATGCATCTGAATCTCAATTTGTTCTGCCAGATGACACTGATGAACAGAGCGCCTCTGAATATTCATGCAAATCACAAACAAACAGGCCCATGTTGCTGTCTTTTTGTAAAACAGAGCTCTCCGTCTGTGTTGCCGTTTTTATTCTGTCTTTAATGACGTCCCATGATGCACCCTGTTTGCATGGTAACCAATATAATTGGCTGATGATCATGCATGGCTGCTCACTCATTACAGAAGGAAATTAGCGCTGGAGGGTACAGGCGCAAATATACCTCCCGGCACATTTTTTTATATATTGGAAGGGAGTGGAATGGTGAAGTGTTAAAGTGAACCTCTCTGACATTTTGAGATGAGCTGTAATTATTGCACCTCAACTGAAACAAGAGAGAATAACACGAGAGGTCAAACAAGCATTGAAACACTGAGTCAGCTGTCCAGCATGCTCCATACAAACAAACAGATCCATTTAAAATCCTTAGTCTATCCTCCATAGTCAAAATCAAAACTTTGCTCACTTAAAAAAAAAAAAAAACACTTTTAATGTTTTATGTGCCCCTATTATGATTTTAAAAGGTTTGTTATTGAAAGGGAATCTCTAACAACAGGATGACGAGTATGCAAAGTAAAAAAAAACTAAAATACTTTCGTTGTCTTATAATTTATAACTTATAATTTTACAGGATGTGGTCACAACTCATAAATGATTTGTTTAATGACTTGTTTATGCTAAGCCCCTCCTTTGCTTCCCATGGAGCAGCGTTATTATGTTCTACATATGTTCTGTGCGGACATCGTAATTTTGTCAAGATAGTTTACATTTTTTACACTGTTTGTGCGTGTGTTTACTCTGGGTTTCCCCCACAAGTCCATTGACATGTGGTACAGGTGATTTGGGTAAACACAATTGTCCAAAGAGTAAGAATGGGAATGAGTGTGTGTAGATATTTCCCAGCAAAGTGTTGCGGCTGGAAGAGTGTCCTCCCCGTAAAACATATGCCAGAAGAGTTGGCGGTTCATTCCGCTGTGGCGACCCCAAAAGGGATAAAACCGACAAGAAGATCTATTGATATTGTGTGAGGGGCACACAAAGAAAAGAAAACATGAACACATGAGGATAAAATTCCCACTATGATGTGGATGCATGTGATCTCACAAAGAGAGCCAGGCTGATTTATCTGTTTGCATGTAACTGTATAACAATACTTTTTAGAAGTCTGCTTTTTGAATTGTTAAAACACAGACCAGTGTGGTGCTATCAAGACTCTGCCACCAATGACAAGAAAAGCAAGACACAAGGTATACAGAGACCATGGGAAATGTACTTACGCAAAGTTTATAGTACATTTTATAATGATCTGTTACTTGATGGAACAATATGTACAAGTGAATACCTTTCAAGTTACATCATAATTTTAATAGTGTATTCTATCACCCACAAGTTAGTTCAGATCGATATTTGAGTTTTCTCATACTTGTAATGTCTGGCAGTAACACATCGCCACTCCAGAATTTATATTCTTGTTGTAATATTCATATCCATAATCTATGTGTTAGGCTCCTGTCTGGTGGTAAAAAAATCTATTGCCAAAGGTCCTTGGATCATCAAACTCTGGCAGACTCAGGCTCTGCCACAGCTGCTGGATGGAAAAACAGGTCACATCTCACAAAAACAAATTCAGTTTTAAATAGACCACAAAATATGTCACAACAAAGTAAGCAGACTCTACTTTGGTAAAGGTTTGCATTGAGTTTCGAAAAGGTTAACATAACAGGATCAACCGATGGCTGGGATTCATCAATGTTAATCCATAAAATGTTTAAGCTTCATTCTTCCATTTACTGTTTGTCCTTGTTAGGGTCACAGGGTTTATTTCCAGCTCACATTGAGCAAAAAGTTAGAATTTGAGTTCTTTTGTTAATACATTCTTTAGTCTACCACTCACTTTTACATGTGCATCTTTTGTATTCCACCTGCAAACATTTGATTTATACAGCTGACTAACTGTAGCCTCGACAAACATATGTTGTTTTTCTGATACTGCCATCTCCTTTATTTTCCTCATTTGTATATAGCTCAAAAAGAAGTGTTACATCTGCCAGAAGATTGAGTGTGAACCCAATTGTGTTGTATAGCTTACCAAATGTCTGCTCTGTTTGAACCATCAACCCCTTTTTCCGCAGGCACTCAAAGTAACATACCTGTGACATTTAACAAACCAAAAGTTACATCACTATTAATAATCGCAGTCAAACCTACTCGTCAACTCTCGGCACCAGGCCGTTTTCCCCATAGGAAAGATTGTACAGAGTTACTGTATTATTGTCTACCAAGCTCTAGTTTGCATCTACTGCATCTAGTTTGCTACTTTGCCCCATCAAAATAATAGACACCTCTGATGCACTCAAAATTGATTTTAGTTTAGTGTGAAAACCGCTGTCCAAAGGTTTTAGGTAAGTATGGGAAAAAAACTTTCAGAGAAACAAATTATAGATAATTTATTTGTGTCAATACATTTATAGACAATAAAATAAAAAGAAAAATGTAATCTATATTTTATGATCCTAATGTTTGCTTAAACCAGCATATATGTTAAATATGTACTTGCACAAAGTCATGAATCGTGTTTAGGATTGTAGTCTGGTGTATGATCAACCAATTATATCAGAATTATGCTAATGATCTCAGTAGCACTCGTAGGTTGAAACCCAGCCATGAACTGGAACATAAACAGGTGTGTAGGAGGCTTAAAACTGGGTGAGAAACAGCCAAACTCCTTGCTACCAAGATGTGGTAAAGAACAACAGTTTATTTTCATGAGAAGATTTAGCACAAGAAAAAACACAAGATTGTTCAACTGTATCAACAAGGTCTCTCCCAAATACAGAGTTCAAAGCAGACTGACCCTTCAAGGGGTGCTGTTCACTGGCCTATATTATCTATACTTTTAAATCCACTCTTCCACTACTCCAATAAATGAACGAGCCTATGGCTCCTCCCTCTCCAGCCGAGACGCTCTGATAAACTGGACTAATGGATCTCAATTGACTCTGTATCTAGAGCTTCCAAGAAGCTATTAGAGTTGTGGAGGACACAGATGTCATCATTTGACTCCGCTGCCATTAAAGTTCATCGTTCTTCACCATGTGGAGTTAAGTCTCGAATTTAATTTTTATTTAATTTAATAATTTAATTTAATAATTATTACAACTTTCTTATTTAAAATTACAATTTGTGTGTCAAGTTAAGTCAAGTCAGCTTTATTGATGTAGCGATTTACAAATAGCCAGACAAATGCTATTGAGTACACTTTTTGCTTGACTGGTTGTGAAACACATGTGTGTATCAAACACCAAACTTTTGGCTAATATAGCTTCTGTCAGGTGTCCTCTTCTTATGATGTTCATCTGATTTTATAAACAGGCATGAACCAGACACATCCTTACATCAATTTGTCCTGTTACCCGCCAATATGTCCACTCTTCCACTTCACCCTCATCGCTCTGTATCCTTCAAACTGCCCCAACTTATCACCACAAGTGTGTAAATGTGAAGTGAATGAATAATGCTCTGGTAATTGTAAAGCATGGCGTCTTCCTGAGTCTTCTTGTGTGAATCAGGCAGAGACAAGTTAGACAGATTCCACTTTTTCCTTGTGCCGGATTAGAATGTTCTTGCGTCCATTGCTAAAGCTGTTTCGCCAATTCTTCAAAACAGGCAAAAGAGGCTTCCTCTGTGTAAATACAGGGTGTTTCCTTTGAGCCTTCTAAGATGAGCGGGCATATGAGGAGTTTTTCAAGGTAACTCACCCAAGTTACCTTGAAAAAAATTTTTTTTTAAACATTTACGCAGTGTAATTACACTGTCCGAAAGAGAATCGTAAAGGGAAAAAGTACATACAGTTTAGTCAGTTGGTTCTAATTATACACATGTATATAACAAACTAATGCTAAATGTTTGAGAGAGGACAGAGAGAAAATGATGGCAATGATCTTCATTGGGTATTTGAACTGTTTAAATCCCCCCACTTTGACTAGATCGATGTGGAAGCAATTTTAAAAGTGTGTGAAATGGAGGACTAAGGGGAGCACCAGGTTAATTAGATATGGAACTTATTCTGGCTAATCTATTGGAGTCAGGGATGTGTAAAGGGGATTAAGGCAGAGACGTTGTCTTGCAGGTAAAGCAAAGTAATTAAGTTATGAGACAAGCTGCAGAGAAAGTCATTAGTAGAAGCCTGTGAATATCTGCAGAGTTCATCAAGATCACTTGGAGTCAAGAAGTGTAACTATGTTCATAAGTAGGTGTATTCTTGAGTTTCCCCACCCTTTGAAAAGATAGTTGGTTGGATACACTCATCCAAAATGATCTAAATGCCCTCTAACAGTTATATCTAGCATCCCTAATATTGACAGGCGGAAAGTAGAGAATTACATGTACTCGCACCACTGCAAGTGGTTTGTACATGTAAAAAAAATCACTTCTTTACATTTGAAATCAGACTCTCTGCTTGAGTAAAACATATAGGAAAAAAAAGTAAAAACAACTAGCACCCTAATTGCACTGATCTCCAGCGCAGACTGGATGGATCACTGATTCTGACCCAGCCAAAAATAAGAAATATATCACCTTGTGTGTTTAGTGACCAGTAAAAACAAAAGTATCAGCTATACTCTGCATCAAACAAAAATAAAATAAATACAAAAATAATCTGACAATATTAGCTACCATTTTACAAACTCAATATTTAGAAAATAAGTATTTATAAAGTAATTTTATTTCATACATTTTATTACTTAATGCCACCTTGTGGCCACAGCTAATTTTTGGTCTTTCACAGAAAGAGAGGCATTAGCGTGTCTGATGTTGAGAACAGCTGCATGCGTTCAAGGTACTATACTAAACTTCTTCCTCCATATCTAATCTCATGCAAGGTGTGACAGATTATATAAGGCACTATTACTTGAATCAGACTGAAAACATTAGATGACACTGTTCCACTTACATTAACCTATAATAGATAACCATTTTAAATAATTATGACCAAAGTTATTTTTTATCATTTATTTAAGTTTAATAAGTATTACTAACTCTTTTGACAGCAGAGATAAATCAGTGCTTTTTGAGAGAGAAAAACCTGATGATGCAGTATTCAAGTACTCTGGGTACATTTTTCATGAGCCACTTTTTCTTGAGTCGTTTAGCAATATATTGCAAGTTAATGATAAAAAAACGCAACAAAGAATCAAACACTAGCTCATTACCACATAATAATCTTAAAAAACCTCTAATTGGACCCATATTTAGCCAGTTCTGTTCCATTTAAGGGCCAACATTAATCACACAGTAAAAAGCACTTGACCTGCAAAGTACAGTACTGTTCTTCTGTCTATTGAAACATTAAACATTGAACATTAAAGTTTGTTTGGACAAAAATGGTCATAATTTTAATATTATAATAATTCTAATAATTTTAAAGTCATAATGAAATGTTTGTAACAAAGTACCATAAGCAGGAATGTGCAAGGCTCAAGCAATGGGCATTTTGCCAAACTTATTTAGTATAAAGGTAGCATGGATGACCTTATTTTCAGTCTCCACATGGTTAACTTATCTCCATGTTACTGTGCCATGATTTAGTCAGACTCTTTTCAGTGCTAACACATTTTGTTTGATCCCAAAGGGTCACCATATTCATGAAGTAACAACAAACTAACCAATCTGCTTGAAATGAATGTAAATCCAACTTCGATGGAGAAGCATAGATAACTGGTAGCTTTAGCCAACTGTAGCTCACTCACTAGTTTGTCAGACATATCAACTGCCTCTAGCCTTCTGGATTGAGACTTTAGATCATGACGTCTTCAGAGTTCTGCCATTAGTTTAATTAATGGTACCTTGTTATCTGCGCATGATAGTTGTTAGGGTAATCTATAGTTTAGTGCAGCTACAAAGTTTTTTAACTCCATTTTAATTAAAAATAATAATAATAACCTAAACAATATTGATAAAGCAGATCGATATTACTCTACATAATAATGATATGGCCTCACCACACTGTTCTTCATTAAATTGCAAAGATCAGGAGTCATTCGATCTCAGCTTCTTCAAATCCGAAATAACAGATATTCAGCATCAGATCAGCCTCTTACAGGCCAAAAGATTGATTTTCTCAAGGAACAATGTATCGCAATCTCTGCTCATAACAATTCTACACTTACTTCACCATCTGTGCCCAGAAGGACACATGCTGCTGCAGTAAACTACATGCCAGCACTGGACTGGTTCGACGTTCTCATCGATCTTGAGATGACCACTCTGGTTGTTGGCAGTTCGATCGTTTGACACACCCAAGCGACTGTTGGTATGATCAAGGCACGTACGCACTGCTTCCCCCGCATTAGGGTTATCTACTAAGCCACAGGTTTACCTGCAATCCTAAACCTGATGACAACATCATGTCTGTGGTCCTGCATGTCGGCTCTAATGATATGTCACGCCATCAGTGAGAGGTGCTAAAAGTGGATTACAGTAAACTGATCTGCATATAAACATATCTGTTCATTCTAGCATTCGAATAATTGGCTCCTGGTATTTTGTACAAACGAATATGGTGTCTGAGCGCTATAAACATACAAACTGTTGAAAAAACAATGTGGTTCAATGTGCCTATTTATAACCTATCCCCAATCACGATGATGATCACCTGTTTGTTGTCTGTGTTACATTTTTCTAACCATTGTTTTTCATTTGTTAGCTTCTGTTTTTTATTTGTTTTTGTTTTTTTCAGGTGGTGTCTGGCGAACTGTTCATCACTGGATCTGAAGTTTGTATATTCTTTATGCTGGGGAGGTGACTAGCACCTGCAACAGTCAGCGAGGCTCACATAGAGAATTCTTATTTACTCTACCTGATTCACACTAGGACTTTGTGAAGCTACTTTGAAAACAACTTGATTTATTGATTGATTAATGATATTGAGGG
Source organism: Danionella dracula (assembly GCA_900490495.1). Taxonomy (NCBI): domain Eukaryota; kingdom Metazoa; phylum Chordata; class Actinopteri; order Cypriniformes; family Danionidae; genus Danionella; species Danionella dracula. The sequence continues at coordinate 315,376 of UELW01000055.1, read as the reverse complement.
GCTATAGATCTTAAAATAAGTCACTACAAAAGCTTGTTTTCACAAGACCAAAGATTTGTTGTGAGTAATGAGCCACATTACTCTTCAAACATCTAGAAAAGTGTAATGGTCTCCTTTAAACCAATCAACAGTTTTCTTTTTTTATCCTAAAATCCACTGAATCCAGCAGCTCTAAAAAGCTTAAATACACTTAACTCTGAGCAACCCAACAGCCCTTCTGCAAAATAAAGGTCATCTGCCAATCCAACACCCCCCTCCCATCCCCGTTACTTAATGTCTCAACACAAATCTACCAGGATCTGAAGCCACAAATCCATTGTTTAGCGTTGTCTCTCGGGTGCTTTCTAAAGTCGTTCCCTGCAGACTGATGGAAAACCCTTTTAAATCAGACTGTGCATTCAAGATCAAGTCAGGTGTTTTTACCAATGACCTATTTTGTGTGAAACATACCTTTGATGTAGACAATCATTGTTTATGAACGAGAACTTTATTAAATGTGTGTTTTGTTCATTACCAATTCATTACAGTAAAAATAGAAAAAAACAGGCAATCTGACAATGAAACCATCCGCCCTCCTGAAGGTGGTCTGAACTTTTTTCCATCAGTAACCATCACCATAGTAACAGTGCAGAAGAGAAAAGGTTACTATAGAAATTGAGTATTTGGCAAAATGATTAGAAATGATAATCAAAAACACATGTTCAGTAAAACATTCATCTCTTTTTCCTCTGATTCACTACATAAATATTAACTATGATTAATTATATTTTAAACAAAGCCTCAGTAAATAATAACTAAATTTTAAAACTAATTTTAAATGTTTGTTTGAAAAAAATCTGTTCAACAAGTGTGACACAATAATATATAAATAAACCTATTTGTCCCATAACTGAGAAATAATGGGTCTCCAATGGCAAATAGATGTGCATAAACACCAAATTAACAGAGCACATTTTTGTGAATATACAATTAATTTCTATGATAAATTATTATTGAAGATACTATAATAAAAACCCATTGGGGGCTGGGAATGTAAGTCAAGCACATCACGTGGTATTTATGCAAATTAGTAGATGGCGTCACCTGGCGACTTTTGGCCCAGCCTATAGCGACTTTTCTTACTGAGGAGTTGGCAACAGTTTGTTAGGTGCGTCAAGGTTTGCTCGCGCTCTCTGGATGAAAGTTACACAGAGCAAGTGCTTTCAGTCTTTTTCTCAGCCTGCACTCCTTGTCTTCTTGCAATCTTATACACTAGATAATCGTTGAAATCGTTGGCGATGTTTTCATAAAAAGAAAACTTTCCAGATTAGAACCGGTGTTGCATAAAAATTTGGTTCCTCGTGAAGAAGTGCGCCATTGGTTGAAATATCCATGAATATTAATAGACTTCGGTGGAGGGGGTGCGGCTTCTGTCCACGAGCTTCAACGAGTGTTTTTTTAAAGGTAAAAAAAAAAACAACATAGCTAGCGGCTATAGGCTTCCACAGGTTATTTTTATCATTTGTCTGTGTTAGGTTGTTGTTGTGCTGCAAGCTGTAATGTGAGTGATCTAATGAATCTATTGAAACTATTGATGTTCCAATAAAGCTTTTGCTTTCGTTTCCGAGTGTTGTGATGTACATTTTGGAGGAAATCTATCTTCATTCATGCTGAAAATAAAACCACGAGTTGGTTATTTTATTGTGCTAAATCAACTGCTTGTTTCGAGGGAATTTAACATTACAGATAACGAACATCATCATTCCAGCTTAAAGTCAATCAAATGGGTTAATTTATTTAGTTTAGAGTTGTTTTGAAAGATGAGCTTCTTGTTTTTAATTCATTTCTTCTATTAGATTTTACATGTAGAAAACAAGGGAAGGAGATTTTTTTTACAAAATTACAAAAGGGCTGTCACATTCTTGAGCTGTCACATTTTAACAAACTCCCCCCACAGATATTAACGGAACATCTCCAAACTCCCATCAGCATCATCTTAAGGTATATGGGATGTTAAACTGCAAAGCTTTTTTTTTTGCTACCATAAAGGGCAGAGCTATGGTGGCTGGCAAATGTCAACTTTTCAATTTGAAACAGGAAGTCATTATTACTCAGCCACACAATGTTCGATCTGGCTCGATTCTCATTCTGTTCATAGACCAAGTCTGAACAAGTTAATATGACAACAAACAATCTCAGTCATTGCGCCAACTAGTGACGAGCATTTACAAAATGTTTTTTGTAGTTTTACGCCTCTATTTCAGGTGGTGAATAATGTACACACAAAAAATTTCAGCACATGTGTAGGACACCAACTCCTACAAAAAATCTATTGGGTTGAGTTTCCCAACTGGACAAGAAATCAGTAATAAGACACTTTTAGCAAAAATTTTGTCTTGATTCTTTAACAAACTCCTCCAAGGGCATTTACCCATTAATTTTAAACTTTGCCAGAATAATCTTAAAGTATATCTAATTTTATATCGTGACTTTTTTTTGTATACAACAATGGGCATGGCCACCAAATCCAGGGAATGTCCAAACACCATTTGATAGGTCACGAACTGTCAGATTGTCAAGACAGTCCAAGTGTTAACACATTCATATTACAAAGTTTTTATTTTCTACATTTGTAAAAGGAGACTTCTAGCAACTATTCTAGGATCAAATATTGTTTTAAACATCAAGAGGTCATGGCACGTAGCCCTTCGTATTGGCCACGAGGGTGAAAGCGCCAAAGGTGTGAGAGTCATCCCATCGCTGCTTGCAGCTTTAGTGTAACTTTTTTTGTCATCTTTGCATGAAAATACACTTTATATGTAACACTAAATGCTTTAATAAACGTAAATAAAAGCATTACAATAGCTGTGCATTTTCTTTAAAGTAAGTACAGATCATAAGAACAGATGTACTGTCGTGCTGTTTTAATACAGAACTCTTACAGCTGCTCCCGCAGTGTACCAGCAGTTTGACTTTGCAGAAATTCCAAAATTGCATTTTGCAGTTCTGCACGAAAGGCAAGAGCACCTCTGTGTGTAGCAGAGAATTTGGTCAAATTGTATCTGTGGTTTCTTTGGAGTGAGCGCAGGTATGAGGAAAATTGTTGCGAGAGCAAACAAGATTGTCTGCACTCAAACCACAGTTTACAAAAACACAGATCATGCGCGTGCAAATTAACTTTTTGCACTCTCAAAATGTTACTTTTTGCTCTCAGAATTGTGATGCTAAATAACCCCATATTTCTCTACCTCGACACTCATCTGCTCACGTGCCCCCCTGTGAACCCTAGGTTGCGAACCACTGTATTAAACAAACAATACAGTTCATTCAATAAACATACTTTACGCCTCTCTCGAAGCTAGTGCCACCTGCTGGAAAACCAGTTTTGACTTATTGGTGAAGCAGGATGCATATTTTCATGCTGTAATAAAAAAACTTAAAATATATATTTATAACAAACAAATTAAAACTATTCAAATGATTCCACTTTTAATCACAAATACGCTTGTAAACACAAATAATAAAAAAGATTTCTCCACAATTTTATTTTTAGAAATGCTGTAGAATAATGTTTATTGCAAGTCAGTAAAAATGTAAGATATTAAAAGTATATCTTGTAATCTTAGTTTAATACCTTTGGTTTGCCTTCCGTAGTGTTTGGTCATAGATCACTAAAGATCGACTGTATATAACAGGCATCGAGTGAACGCTCATGAGACGTATTTCCAATTAAGGAAAAAATCGAGAGCTCGCTCAAGTTTCTTAAAAAGAAAAGCGCCACAGCAATGTTAATATTTGCGCTCTTTAACATTTTATATGCTCTTGGTTCCTCCTCTTTAGTTCTCTGCTTTTGGTTTAGTGCTCTTGATTCCTGATCCTGTGCTGGATTTAATATTAGCAGCTAGATGCCACCATAGTCTGGGCTTCATTTGCTTGATGGTGGCTTTTGAATGTACACTGCTTGACATCTGAATGAATAATAAATGAAAACTGACCCGACCGCTCTCAAGGAGCCTTTTTAAAGCCACAATCATCTTCTCAATTAAATCTAATAACACACATTATTGGTTAAAACAGTAAGTTGGGTACTTTAATTTCAAACTCATAATTATAATGTTATAAAATTCATAAAAAATTACAATTTTGCTTGTGTTTACTGGCTGCAAGGGGGCTTCAGTGAAGCCCAGAGAAGACTCAAAACAACTGTGGAGGGAATATGCAATCTTGATGGCCCCAAACATGAGCTGAAACAGCACCATAACAAACCATCGCACTAAGTTACCACATGATAACAGGAATTTTTATTGTTTGTGAAATTAATGAATTCCTCCAATCCTATTTTACAGCTGCTCACAAAAATAACTAAGAGAAAGGGACTGCAAAGTGTGACCATTAGGTAAAAGGATCAAGGGTAAAAGGGATCAAGATGGAGAGCCGAGAGTATCAGGGTTTAGCTGACAGGACCATGGTGGGACCTTTGAGGAATTAAGGTAGAGACGTGAGAGCCCAAACAGAGCCTGGATATGTAGGATGGCAAAGGATGGATTATCACATTTATGTCTGGCAAATTTTAAAACATGGTAATCTTTGTCTATCAAGAACTGTCAGGGAAAGAGAAAACAGTAGAGAAGGGACAAACCAGACAGTCACTGTCAACAATTAAGGCAACTTAAAAAGTAATCTGATTCCCAAAAATGTGATGGGAACTGGTGATTGTTGATTTGCGAATTAATTGTTAGAATTACTGGGGGTCTGCAAGAGACAACCTCCAACTCACTAGGGGTGAAAGGCAAAATGCAAGTCCATAAGATAGCAAATCCTCTTCTAAGAAATATTTGTTAATATTGACATTCAGAATCATTTTTTGAAAATTCAGGACTAACATTTATTATTCAGAGTGGTTATGGTTCATTATAGAGTTAGAGATAGCCAGCAATTGCTCAGATCATACAACAGAGAATATTGATGTGATAATGACCAATCCAGTGCTCTGGTGTAAATTATGACATAAATTGGAGCATGCCCAGAGGACAAACCAAATTTGCTGCAAACCAGTGCTGCTAATAGCTTTCAGCCTGTCATAATCTCTCTTTATCACAATGTATATCCCTGTCAAACTATCACAAGGACTCTGTCAATCATGTAAGAGTTTGTGCAAGTCATTTCTGTTTTCATCTGACAGTTTATCTGTACGTATATTAAACATTGACAGCAAACTGTCATCATCTCATGAGATTTGAGAGGAGAATTTACCATTATTTGTAGAAAAAGGCTTGACAAAATAGTAAATGTTCACTACAGTGACATTTAACAGCTAAATGCACAGTTTAGTTAAGTTTTTATTTTAATACAACAGTTGTCGTGCACTGGCAATTCCAATAATGCCCTATTGGTTACAATAATCAACAAAAGATTGCTGAGCCATTACAAAACAAATAAAAATTAACCACTTTACTTGAAATCTCAAAACACTTCAGTGTTATGAAGTACAAACCATCAATACATAATCAACAATGTTGACCAAAATATGACTGCTTACATATTATAGATTGTTTCCCTATCTTTTTATTTTGGAACTTTCCATGTAGGAGGTGGCGGTCTGATCACACTTCAACGCCTTCTGTGCAGCTATTCCATATAGATAATCTGAAACATGCTTAAAAATTGGCAAAGCGAAAGTCATGTGTCTGTGTTAATTCCTTTATTTGGAACAGCACACCAAATCACCAGATGGTATTTCCACATATGAAACAACATATATGTATTCTTGTAACTAAATAGCCATTGATTACTTTGTTAACTACTTTTTCTCCCCGTTTGGACTGACATTAGCCATCATAATCATATGTTTTTCTTAACTTTATTGTCTATGCCTTTCCAAATCATTCTAAAAATTGTGTTCAATGTCTTCTGAATATTTAAGTTGGAGTTTGACAGTGCTCTAAGGTAACTGTTCAAACATCAGCAATGAATCACTTTAGAATATACTTTAAATAACTATTAACTCAGCAGTTTATAGAAGAATTCAGTATTTAATGCCTCGTTAACTACTGCAGTAACTACCAGTAGCTATTGAGTTTCGTAATTACTATCAATCAGTTCCTAATCAGGGGTTCTCCCTGTTATCACTTTACAATACTCTTCCAACTACTAAGTAGTTCCCTTAAAACTATGAGATTATTGCAAATGATGTGCTCTGAAATTAGTTGCCTTAAAAATCACTTAAATTCAGATATTGGTCAACTTTCCTGTAGATGAAGTAGTAGATAGTTACCAGAAACTATTTATAACCTTGATTAACATCAATGGTTGCCTCACAGTTCAGAGGGAACTACTAAGTACTTGGATGAGTAATTGGTACGAATGTATTTATGAGTGTGAACTAATAACATATGCAAGATGTGGCTGGATTGAAGCATACTAGGCGAGCTGTCTGAAGAAGGGTTCTGAGTCCAGGGGGACAATCCCAGTGAAGACACCTCTGACAAGAGAGAGATGGTGGAGACCATTTTCCTTTAAGACTGGGCACTTTAAATAAAGGAGATAATGAGTTGAATTTGGTGTGATGGCAAGTGATTGGTGTGTTCTCATTTATTTAGCTAGATTGGTCTCTGTGTGGCTTATTGTGTGTGTGATTTATTACTCTTTCATTCACAAAGGCTTATTGCCACTTAGTCACGTGATAGATGTCTCACAGGATCCAGAAGTGTGTGGACAGTTTGCCACAAAACTGTGTGACATGGAGTGGATGCTGTTTTGCATATTTGTACATTTACTGTGCTGTTTAGAAGATGAAAATATAATTTTCCATCATGTTGCTGTGTATAATGAACGTACGAGTGTATTATTACATTATATTGAGCCACATGTCCTGCTCATCTCTCCGCTGGACCGCTTGAACCATTTCCGAGACTACCTCTGGAAACGGTAGTGTTTCTGGAAACGTAATACAGATGCCAGTTTGAAAGGCCACAATGTGTGTTTGTCTGGGACCTGGTTTATGATAATATACCATTCCCTGTTGTACTCTAAGCCATGCTTGTTGGAATAACAGCTTTTCAGTAAAAAAATTTCTTAGTTTTGTTGTTGTTGTTGTTTGTTTGTTTTAGTTTAGCATCACTTTTTTGTATTTGCAGCAGGTGTTTTCAGTTAAGCTAAAAAGTACCATTTGGTACCAATCATTACAGTGCAGTGGTCTCTTACATTTGGTATCCCTTTTAACTCTATACATTGTGGCATATCAAGACATTTAACAACACACCTTAGGATAGTCTGAATACAATAGGTATGGGCCTGTATAAGATTCTGACGGTATGGATAACATTGGATACAAATTTCGCGGTATTGAAATTACTGCTCTAAAATGTACTATATAAATGTCTGGGTAAAAAAAATGAACTCTGTTTTCTAACTGAACACAGTATATTTTATTTTGGAAAATATATAGAACACTTTTTAACATTAAACATCAGGCACAATAATTAAAATATATAACATAAATTAGATTAAACTGGAGTCACGTGTCAGGCTAAAACTCAACAATAATCAACATAAATAACATTTTCAAAAACAAATCATTCTAAATGGAAAAAATGCAATCACTAATCACAACAAAAAATTTTGAGATATCTGAGGCTCAGATCAGAGATCCGTGTGGTTTACAGTACATACAGTCTCATAATTCTGCTTCTGCCGCCAGAAAATAATCAAGAGTGGTTTTAGATCCTTTTGATACTAAGACAATAATATTGGATGTTTGATGAAGCAGCTTAGTTTTGTTCTAAATAAGCCATGCTGTGCTTTTTGTTTCTGCGTGGTTTCTTGTAGTGGTCTCCAGCCGCTGTTTCATTTTCTCCTCCTGCTAACGATCTATCATTATGAGTTGACGGAATGACACGTTTCCTCACAGTTATCTGTCTCCCGCGTGAGTTGTTTTGCTGATAGAATGCAAGTAAGGAGGGATGAGCTCGTATTATTAGCATTTTACTTTCAAGAAAAAAACTATATTCATTCAAACAAATCGATGTGAACCAGTCACTCGAGTTAATCGATAAAATCAGTTAATCGCCCAGCCCTACTAGATTTAGCAAAACAACTTATTTTTTGTGTGTGTAAAAACTGTAATACTGCAAAAAAAATTCAAGTTTGTTTCAGGGAAGCTTTAAGTTAAGAACTCACATTGATTTGAGCAGTACTGGTGTATTGCCTCCTTTAGTAGCGTTTTTGAACATGATTTGCATGTCTGTTGACCTTTCTCTTCCAAGTCGTTGTCGTCAGGAATTTATCAGCACCCAAAAAACTACCACACCGCGGACTTGATCTTTTTTGACGGATGTAAAGTGGTTGGGGTTCACCTCTTTCGGCCAGCCTGTACTTAAATCTGAGTCTCGTTGAATGCGGATCACGTACATAATCACATGAACGCACCTGCCTGCACTAACAGTGGGAGAGGGCTGCATTGTTTTTGTTGTAGGTACGCACACAGAACAAGTAGAGTCCTGCGCTTTCACTTTGACGACACAAAAAAACTCATACCGTAAGAACCGTAACACTTTTATTTGCCTTTTATTTGCCAAATCGTGGTAAACCTTGAAACCGGTTATCATCCCATGTCTAGAATACAATAGAATAATTTGGACTTCACAATAAGTTGGACTGTAATTGAGCTAAAAATATTCATATTTCCCTTGAGCGTCTGTACAGAAGTTTTATTATTAGCGTTATTATTAATATTATTATTAAGAGTCTTAGAGCTAAACAGAGCTCATTTTCATTGAACAGATGGATAGATCAAATTCAGCCCACAACTATAACAACATGAAATAGTGAAGATGATGATGAACCAGCAGAAATCCTGCTTTCGATTCCTTTAATTGCTTCTGTTTTAGCACAAATCTAGCTAATTCCATTTATTAAGGTTCTTTTTAGTCTATTTGACTGAAAATTGTTTGACTTGTTTAGAGATTGTCAATCCTTTATTTGCAGACAGGGTTTTGCAAATAAATGCTAAAGGCAAAAACATATTGTAAATGACATATGTTAATATAATTTATTAACATATTAACACATGCTAAACCAACAACATATAATCAGTTTCAACCAGTAAAATAAATCCCTATTCAAGCTGTGCAGCTTCACACTCGTTATCAGAGAGAGCTGAGAGACTATAACTGATAGTTATCCTGACACACATTGGGTTTCACACATGTGCTGATCCTATGCTAATTTAAACCCTCTCTGTCCCAACGCAATGCAATGTCTTTGCTGGAATTCAACCTGAATTCTAAAGAGTTGAACAAATGAGAGATAATGTAAAAATGTGTAATACAAATAATGTGATAGTTATATAGAGACAGGCTGCCAGGACTTCTAACATATGCAGTGAGCCAGGAAATGGAAGTTTTGAAACAAAGAGCTTAAAACTTTATAAATTAATCCTCAATTTTGTTTTACTTCTCACATACTATTCATTTGTAACGTGCACCTCATTGACAACTATTCTAATGGCGTGGTCCTGGTAAGTAGACAAGGCTAGCAAGCGCCTTCATTTGGGGTTCCATAGCCAAGACTCGGGTCTCCCGAACACCAAGTTGAAGCATTGGTTCATAAAATATGAGTCATCTTGCACACAAAGCTGACCTGCACAAACGTCTTCCTTCTCAGCCTCCTTCAGATGGCCTTTCATTAGCTGCTTAGAGCTTAGCTTCACTACCCTGTTGCTTAGCCATCTTCTTTGCAACTAATGAAGAAAGTTGGTTAATTACACTTTTTCCCAAACCCTGTGAGGAACCCATGACATATGCAAAACAAAGTTACAAATGTTATCCCATATTTGAATTTGTTTATGGAACAACCTTGTACAATTATGTCTGCCGCTGCCACTCTACCCTCAGACTGACTACAAATCCATCCTAGCAAACAAAGGTGACGTCTTTGCTTACAGCCACTCCCACTGTTCGCTGATTGCTAAGTAAAACTTACCTGAGAAAACAAGGTTCAGTAGCTTAATTCCAGACCCTCTCTATGAAATAAAATTTAGTGGGTGGGGCAGGTTTTAAGTACAATTTATTATACTCTAGTTACTGTATTTTTCAGTACACAATAAATAATTTAAGTCCTTAGTTCCAAACCCTTGACTACAGGGTGCAATTATTCCTACCATTTGTCTAATGAGAGATTAAAAATACTCTAATTGACCCTAATTAGCAATAACACAAATAAAGCAAATGAAATACATAGTGTTAACACTCCCAAAATAACAGAAATAATGACTTTTTTTAACTACCAATCATTACAGTGCAGGAAAAGCTCCCTCAACAAGAACTAAACTAGAAATAAGCTAGAGAATAAAATTGATTCCCTGAATCATGGTGATAAACAGAGACAAAGGCACTAAAACACAATGAATAGCCCATTAAAGATAGCACTAATATAGACTAAAGAGTCTATTTATTGTAGTACCTCCAGGAAATTCTCAAGTTGATCTTCTTCCTCATTTTAAGCAAACACGAGCATGCTGCTGTCCTCATAAGTCAGTGTTCTTGAAAGGCTTTGATCTGTACTTCCCCATGACATCCTCAGTGTAGCATAAATGTTTTATATTCATGTCTCCTGGCGGTCAATGTTTCTATGACCATGACTTCACCATTTCTTGCATAGCCTACACTAGAAGCACAAATGTACAAATCTGCATCTGCTCTTCTTTGATCGTCTGAGTTTTCAGAGCCAGACTAGCAGACATCAGCTTTCGATTGGTTTATTGATTGGTGTGTGACTTACATGTAGATGTTTGTTACAATACTGAACAGCTAATAAAGGACTATATGAGAGTCTACAAGCACTGTTACCTTTAACAGCAAGTGTGGTAACAGTCTTCAATGAATTAGCTCATATAAAAACAACAACATTTTGCCGTATATTTTGTGCACTATATTTGACTAATTTGGAGAATGTTGCATTTAATCGATTGATCTTTGTGGTTTCTACATGGTTACAAGGGGACGTTTGTCAGGGTGTTTTGATTTTATTAAATGGATTTCTGTGCATATGATTGAAAGACTGTACCTAATGATTAGAACAAATCTGATGCATGGCCACCAGCGTCTTCCGGTTCTCGTCCACTTTGAGGTATATACCCATTGTCTGATTGCTGACGGCTCTGCCAACCACCGTTTCAAGCCAGCCGGTCAGCTTGATGGGGTTTTGAGGTTCACTGACCGCTTTTAACAATCGCTGATACGCCAGGGCTCCACATAATCCCATCAGCAGATACCCTGTGATCAGAGCTCCAAATAAGTAAATATCCTCAATGTCCTCCAGGGAGAGAGCGCCCAGACACACGACGCGCCACTTCTCCCATCCGTCCATCGTGTAGCCAGCTGCAAACGTTCCCTCAGGACAGGAAGGTTACCCCGAACCCGTGTTTCTCGTCGAGAAGATGGTGTCAATTGCATTCAGAGACCAGGTGATCAGATCCATGGTTACTTGTTAGAGTTTAGGAAGCAGAACGAGGAGAGTCTCAGATTCTAGACGCTAGACAGAGAGCCAGCAGGAGAGATATGGGGAAGGAGAGGAGATAGATGCGACCGCCTTCGCCAAGAGCAGAAGAGAAGAATGCTACCCAAAGAAAGGCAAGTTTACGTAACCATTGTGTTCTCTCATCGTGATCATGATTGTTTACTTCAGTCAAAAAAATAATTAATTAAACTCATGAATTTCCATTATTGAAAATTACGATGGGCTCCAAACTATGAAGCCAAGTGTGCATATCAAAGATTTTTAAACCCTCCCCCAGAGACAAGACATGTTTATCTAAGTGTTCATCGTTGTTGTACTTTAATACTTTTTTTGTCCTGATTGCCTAACAAGTCTATTTGCAAACAGTTATGATAAGATCCCAATAACAGGGTGAAAAAAAATATATCTTCTAAGTTCTACTTAAACTTCCAAAACATCAACATGAGCTTGATTGCATAATGAGCAGCTTCATTAAGAGCTGTTCCATCAATGATTTTATTCACACATGGGTGACACACAAACACCAACCAAACAAACTTAACAAAGAATAGAGAGTCAATGGAAGAAAAACCTGTGAAATTATTTTCTTATTCAAGTGAGTAAGTTCCCCCCTAGTGCACAGCAAGAGACACAGTGACTTAAAAGTCATGATTTAGTGTTTTCAAATGTGTAAGTTTAAGAAAATATACTGTGGAATCGCATCAACTTTTATATAGGCCAAGAACAAGATTTTCATTCATAATTAAACTTTTTACTTTGGGGCAAAGTTTGAAAGAAATAAATGTTTGAAAAAGAGAAGCTTTATTTTACATCTAAAAGATTTACATATTTCAAGACATTGACATTTTAGGTTATTATGTTTTTGTCTTGTTAGTTTCTCAGTTTTGTGAATGAATGAATATGTGTCTGAGCATTCATCTACTGTTCTTATTTGCTACATTCTTCTTCACGCTCATTCCTTGCAGAGAACTAAAAATAGAATGCAACAATGCTGAATCACCTCCTTTCCACTTTTGTGTGAAGATGTGTGAACCTTTTCATTTGGGAAGGGGATACAATTGAAATCTCTTTCGTGTGGAAGAAACCTTTAGATTTTGTTCCTGTCAACTTTCAAGTCACCTTAATTGTGTGGTCACATATATTAAATGTAGCTATATATTAGAATCACATAGAACCACTTACTTAAAAAAAGATCAGTAAACTAATGAAATTGCGAGTGCAGGCAGGTTGGAGTGGGTGGAGAAAAGTGTCAGGGGTGTTGTGTGACAGAAGAGTGTCAGCAAGAATCAAAGGAAAGGTGTACAGAACAGTAGTGAGACCAGCTATGATGTATGGGTTAGAGACAGTAGCAGTGAGGAAGAGACACGAGGCAGAGATGGAAGTAGCAGAGATGAGGATGTTGAGGTTCAGTTTAGGAGTGACAAGGATGGACAAGATTAGGAACGAGCACATCAGAGGAACAGCTCAGGTTGGTTGTTTTGGAGACAATGTCAGAGAAGCCAGATTGAGATGGTTTGGACATGTGCAGAGAAGGAATAGTAGTTATATTGGTAGAAGGATGTTGGAGATGGAGCTGCTAGGCAAGAGGGCAAGAGGAAGGCCAAAGACAAGTTATATGGGTGTGCTGAAGTAGGACATGAAGGTAATTGGTGCAAGAGAAGAGGATACTGAGGCCAGAGTTAGGTGGAAACATGATTTGCTGTGGCGACCCCTAAACTGGGAACAGCCGAAAGAAGAAGAAGAAGAAGAATCACAGCAACTTATTTCTCTATTTGTGTACGTACTCAAAGTAGAAAATATGCAGCCCGCTCAAGAAGGAAGATATGGATAAAAGCACGATCTGTAAGGCCTGAGTTTTTTTACAGTATGACTATAGATAAATATCTATGACAATTTAACCAACTCTATTAAAAAGTGGGTAAATTAATGATTATGTTCCACTGCAATAACATAGAGCTCATTAGACCACTCAGATGACTAATAATAATTTGTGCAAGAGCAGTTCCATTCTTCATGTTTACTTCAAAACAGTTGCACCTTAATTGTGTGAGCATTAACTGGCTTTTGAAGCGAAGTGCAACGTCTGAGTTTAGCTCAATGGTCCCGGACTTTCACAAGCCTAGTACGCTTTTCCATTGCTCACCAAACCCACTTGCAATACTAGGCAATTATGAGCAGTTGCGAATTCGTGAAATAATTATTTGGTAAGTAAGCTACTGTTTATTCGTCCATATTTTTATTTAAATACTGTAAGTATCAGGTTTTTTTCAAGAGCAAGTTAGAAGTATATGACAAATGCAAGGTGTTTGCTAATATTAGCTGCTATTATGCAAACACTGTTCAAATACAATTTTTAAATACAAATACAATCTGTCATAAATATGGGCATAGAAGTTCATACAGCATAAATCCACACAAGGAACCTAATAAAACAATCTTTAACCGCAAACTGAATTAGAATTCAGGCTTATGAAAAGTTACAAGCTTTTATAGTAATGAAAAGTACACAACTGGGATAGTCATTTGACATCATGGACACTTCTTAAGAAAGCTACAGGACAACATCGTTGATGAAACATCAGCATAACATGGATTGAGTGAATGAGAGAAAAAGAGTTAATATGTGGAAAATATTACAAGACATAGCTAGGATGCTACAATATTTTAAAAAGCAATCCTAAATTTCTGTCCTAAACACAGATCAAGTAACCAAACTAGAGTTAGCAGGGTAATTCTAATAGATTTTGAAAAAGTTCACCACTCACTCACCATAACAGAGATGTGTAGAAAATGCATTTGTTCGTGGAGAACACTGGGTGCCTCTGGAGGTGGAGGGATCCTCAGATGCTGGTCACCGGACCCACTCAGAGACACATGAAAAAAGAGAGTTCCATTCTCTAGCCACTGCTGCTTCCAGTGCACCTGAGAGAGCTCCACAGAGGAACCAGACATCTCTGTGAAAAACACAAGAGAAGCATTATTAAAAGAATCTAATCTACCATTGAAATTAGCTGATGTACAAGTCGTTTACTTGTCATGAACTAATCATACTCCAACCAGAATTTGTTGGATGTTGCTTGGTCATTGAAAGCCAAAGGCAGGCGTGCATTCTTTGTTGCTGCTCCATTATTATTTTTTTTACCTTGTATGCATGTCAACTGAGGCACTTTTTTAGTTGCACTTCTTTTTACTGTGTTTTCTAAATACTCAAATCTGGTTGTTTTACCTTTTGTCCTTGTGGCTTACCATTATTATTCAGCACATCAGTCAATGGAGGTTCTTTCGTTGTCTGCCCTTTCTTAAAAAAGTAATTGGTGTAGTGTGCTCCGAGTTAGATGGTTACAGTTTTAATGCTAGAAAGCCTTCCTGAGAGAGTTTATATAGTTTTGTCAGGGTTATGTGATTTACCAACATAGTCCAAATAATGCTTTTAATTGAAAAGTAGCTTTATTTATCACAAACCTCCAGGAAGTGTAAACACTATACTGCCACCTCGCTCCATTCATGTATATTTATGATCTAGGGGGGAAACCCATGCAGGAGAACATGCAGAAATACTAACAGAAATGCCAACGAACCCAGCCAAGGCTCGAACCAGCCACTTTCTTGCTGTGAGACGACCGTGCTACCCACTGCGCTACTATGACATCCTATCATATGCATTGTATGCATGTAAATAAAAGCCAGAACATCCACTAAAATAATTAGACAAATAAAAAAAAAACATAAGACAAAAAAACAAACAAGTATACATTCAATAAAACCAGAAAAAACAAGAAATTAGCAAATGACTAACAAAAACAGCTAGATAATCTGATGAAATCACAGCTCTGTGCAACAAACATTTAATTCACAGGTAAAAAGCAATACAGTTCATAATAACGATCAAGCAATTGCCAAAATGTATTAGTAAGTCTGACTTCCCTAAGCTTCCTTAGAAACTAGCTATTCTGTGAAATAAGCAAACAAATGAGAAAAACATCCATTGGAATAAAATATAAAACATCATCATAAGCAGGTTTAAAATAACTTTGACTATTAGTACTATTTACCTTTGACAGCACTTCATCACTGGAGTACTTCATTGTGAACAAGAGGCGTCATTATTTTGTTAAAGATATAGTCAATAAAACTGTAACATGAATAAAAACAAAGGCTAATGAGTGTGCAAATGATTTCCAGCAGTTTACTATTTAATTAACGCTCTCAACTTTCTCTCTTGATCCCAGTCAACAAATGGCCTCTTAAATCAGTTAGTCCAGAAGAAATGATAATCAAACTCACTTCATAAGCATGGCAGGATTGATTTTCAGTCGTAATCCAGGCCAAATCATTATCAGAGATCGCCTCCAGTGAGTCTAGTCCACTCAACAATCAGCTCCATAATGCAACTTATGAATATTTATCTCAATGCATCTCTGAAAACTGCTGATATTTAAAGATGAATCAAGAGAAGGAACTGTGAACGATGACACATTTAGCAGAAATTAAAAATCCTTTCTATTCACACAATAAATGGAAATGATGTGTAAGCATACAATATAAAGTAATTTCCACATCAGTCGGTCACTATGATTTAAGTCAGTGATGACTATGGGAAATCCACTAGAAGCGCTCTTCTCTCTCCACATTTTTATTTAAAAACATCAATCAGTGGCCGCGCTGATGGTCATGTGACCATGCCCCCGCGATAAAGCAGATACAAGCATGACAGTCTTTCTGTCTGCTCACTGGAGCCAGTACACTCCGACACAAGTGGCTGATTTGACATCAGGGTTTGTTTATATTCCCACTTTTGTGCATAAAGAGAGATGGTGTTTACGGCAACCAGCACAATTCTTCGACTGTTCAGTAAGTAAGACTCCTCTAGTAGAGCACTTGTTGACGGTCGATTGTTTGTAGTGTGTTTCCAAACATGTCGGCCATGCAAATTTTTGCATGTAGTGAATCAATTGCATTGATGAATTACTCTATCGCTGTATTGGTTGTTTTGGGCGTAACCATACCGATGCAGCAGTTGTAGGATCAGAATGTGTAGGGAAGTGCTGAGTGCGTTTCTTCGATGATCAATGTGTCAAAAGTAAGGCAATGCAAGCTTGTTGACCACACGTTGTCTACATTGGTGGTCCATAGCTGTCATCTTGGTTGGCCAAGGCTGAATTGTTGTCACACAGTTTGAAGTGTTTGTAACACAAGATTTCCTCAACATACTTGTGGTCCAAAATGGCCTCTTCGGCATCGCCGTAGAGGGCCTTAAGTCACAGGTCTCTACGATTAGGAAGCAGGTGGAGGGTCTGTGAGAATTCATGACGCTGCATAGGTGGAGATTTGGCAAGTTTCCAAAATTTCTGGGTTATGTGCGCAGCCAGTAGGCATGCATTGCCGATCCAAATGCAGTTCTCGTTTCAGAGACACCTTCAAGGGTGTGGCATCTGATGCAGTGCAGCCCAGATGGCTCCCCAGTTTCCGTCTAATCCCTGGCCTGAACATATTTTTCTGGGTATGGAGTTAAACTGATTAAACATGCGAGCACGCCTCCCTGGAGGTTGTGCCCTGAGCCTGCTGAAGGCAGCATGCAGAGTCTGCATACATTGGTGGCCCTTCTGAAACTGCAGTAGAACCAAGAAGTACACTTCCTGGAACGTAATAACCTAGAACTACGTATAGTGTTCCTAGCTATAAAACACTTCAGGAGAATGCTTCAGGGAAACAACGTGTTGGTCAGGATTGACAACAAGGCAGGGTGTTGTTTGTCAGTCGACCAAGAAGGATACGCTCACCTCGTTGTCAGTTCTTGCTCGCTGACTGCTCTTTTGGAGTCAGCATTAGGGCTGTAACTAGTTGCAGTCCATACTCTCGGCAGCTTGAACCATTCAGTCTCAGTGGAGTCCCCGGCCAGAAGAATGGCAACTTCATCTGCTGACAGTCCAGCTGATCTGGTAGCACTTTATATAGTGTTATAGACCTGTTCGCCACCCCAGAGAATGCTCAGCGCCTGCTGTTGTATGCTATGTCCCAGGATCCTCTCTTGATAGATGTGCTGGCGCATTGATGGTCCAGGAAGAAACATTTAAAAACGTTTTCCCCAGTGAGCTTCCTTGCACTCCTCCTGTGCAAGATCAGGGAGGACAAGGCAGATGTCCTAATGTGGCACCTTATTGGCCTGATCAACCTTTGTTCTTTAAACTCTGCTCACTCTTGACAGTCCATCCCTGGCCAGTTAACCCTGTGGCTGGAGATTCTGACCCAGGGATGTGGGCACAATCACAGACGTCTGGAACTCTATGTCAGGTACGTTAAGACGCAGCGAACCTCGGGTAATACCATGTCTGTGGACCAAAACACTGTGCCTTGTCAGAGCTTGTTATGCCACTAAGTGGGGTTGATTCATCGATTGGTGTCACTCTTGCCAAATAGACCCAAGCAACTGCCCTGTTGATCTCGTGCTAACCTCTTCCAAGAGGATTGGATTGAGGACTGTCTCCATTCACTCTGAGGGTTACATCGCCGTGATTCTGCCTATCACTTCCAGTTGAAGGCAACATGCTGAAACAACATGAGTTAACTGTTGTTATATCAAATAATGCTCTTGTCATGTAAAGACAGACTAAAAACTTTGACTTTTTCCAGTGTTTTTCACCGTGAAACAACATTCTTTTTGGGGTGTTTTATCAACATAGTCACTAAATGACTTGTGTTTATGATGCTGTGTGCTGTGTGTACCAATAAAGATGGATAAGAGATCTTGCGATTGCCTCTTCCCGGCAAGATCTATGTATTGTGTTTTAGTCTAGACAAATTACAGTTCAATTGTAGTTGCCTAGCATCGCAAATGAAGTGGATTAAGCAAAGTCCTAATTAAACATACAACACCCACCTCCAGAAAGAGGTGAAGAGTGGAATTTGGGGAAACTCGCTAAAACATCATTCATCCATTTTTATGTCGGCTTTCTTCCCTTTTGGGGTCGCCACAGCGGCATGAACCGCAAACTCCTCTGGCACATGTTTTATGTGGCGGATGCCCTTCCAGCAGCAACCCATCGCTGGGAAACATTCACACTTCAACACTATGGACAATCGTTCTTACTCAATTCACTTATACCGCATGTCTTTGGACTTGTGGGGAAACCAGAGCACCCGGAGAAAACCCACGCGATCACGGGGAGAACATGCAAACTCCACACAGAAATGCCAACCGACCCAGCCGAGGCTCGAACTAGCAACCTTTTTGCTGTGAGACGACCGTGCTACCCACTGCGCCACCATGACATGCTAAAAGATTAGTAGATGCCAATTATTAATTTGATTGCAAGCTATTTGACACGACCTGGGTGAAAACACATGTTAACTGATCAATTCCACCTATAATAATTAACTATTTAACCTAATTTAAAGTATATTAGTAGATTGAAATGGTTTGCACTGCAGTAGTCACACACATGCTCTTAATTACACACTTGTGGGTCATGCAAATTTGTGTAAAATCTGTAGCCGCAGAGTGTGTTGATTACAATAATCATGTATTAACACATATTCCTCTACAGTTAATAATTACCTAATTCAAATATCAAACCTTTTAAATACAAACTTATTTTAGGCTCTAAAGAAATATGGTCTGTGATTTAATATTATGGTGAAATAAATATATTTCAAAATATAACTATTTAATAAAATTAAAATATAATGTGATTTTGCTTAACCCTGCATTGAGGATATGCTGATAAAGAAAACAATCCTGAAGTTATTTTTTTCTGTATTACAATTTCTGTTTAATGTCTATTCTGCTTCAATTTAAGTGTGTTAAAAAAATAACAAAAGCTGTAGTACACAGAATCTAAGCACACATTTTTTGATCTGCAGAGTGTCTAAAATTGTTCAAAAGAAACACATGTTCATAAATTGATTCTGAAGAAATCTGAGGAAGGCACATTCAGGGAAAAAAATCGGAAGTGTCTTGAATGAGCCAGAGTTTACCCCTCTGAGATTTCAACTTCAGATATGCATTTAAACATGAAAACAAAAGTGCACTTCAAATGTACTTCAAATACACTGAAATACTTGATTAGAAGATCATATTAAAGGAGATCCCTTGATATTCTACATGTAGTTCAAAGATCCTTTGGGTTCAGCATGAATGGGTCAAGATGTTGTGTAAATAGGTAACCTTAAGAATAGACAAGAATTTAAGAACAAACAGACAATACTTGTCTGGACTTCATTTACTTAATAAAGGTGCAGAAAAGAACAAGGTAGACTCAGCATAAAAGAAAATAAATGTATGAAAATAAATAAAATATTCTGCTCTTTTGGACAAGTTTATTAGTTATAAGAGAGGGCAAAGGCAGTACTCATAGGTGAAATATTTACAAATTAAAATAAAGTTAAAATATATTTAATGATTAAAAATAAAGTCCACCTTCAATGAAAAAAAATAAATTTGAAAGTAAAATCTAATGCATTTAGATTAACAGCAGGTTACTGAACAAACTCTTTTTCTCTTGACTACTCTTGACGTTGTGTGAAAACGCTATTGAGAGTCCTCTTTGTTCAACTGGTTGTGAGGCTTGTTTCTGTTGGGGATCGTAGGTCTATCAGGCAAGCACAAGCAAGATGAATTTCTCCCATTCTCATGTCTCAGATCAAAATTATTTAAACTCCATCACACAAGCCGCAAAGGAAGAGGATAATCTACAAAGGAGAAAACGTGATGGGCGGGCTTATGAGTTATAGGTTTCCCTGTTAACCCTGGAATTTGATGATAATAAACTTTAAAGCAGCATACATGTTAGAAAGTCATAAACCATTTGTCATATTTTCTATGTTATTCAAAAATGGATGAAAAAAGCATTGCATGTTGTAATAAAAACAAAATACAAACACACAGTTTGATAGAAATGTCAATGCTTTAAAAAAATACATTAAAAACTGGTCAAGTGCGTATTGGTAACATATTCACATGGCACAATAACTTTATAATTGCCTTACAAACTGGTTTTCCAGGCAGCAAGCCAAACAATACGAACCATTCACAGACAACTGTGAGTGGATTAGCATTGCTGCAGGAAGCTGAATACATTACCATAAATTAAATTTGGGCCTTCGCTGAACTGAAACATTCAGTGTTTGTTGATTATTGATCAGTTTGTGTGTATACTTTATTCATGCCCATGAATTGAAATACATACATAATTATTAACACATATTGTTAAAAGGTTTAGTTTAGTATTTCTACATGTTATTAGAAGGCGTAAATACATAAATGTACAAAAAACATTTTTCTATAAATGTTTCCTTTGTCTTTAAATTCACCCTCAGCTGAAAGGTATTGCCACACAAACACTGTTATTACAACAAGCAAAAAAACATGTTCTGTTCCTCCAAATGAAAGCACTTCAATGTAACAAAACATTTCTCAAAAAAACTAGATTTGTAAAACTAGATTTTTTTGCTTGTTTAAAAGGCTGTACCGAATAAAAAAATGACAAAGAAGTTGTTTGTTCAAAAAGGACTGTCACCAAAAATTCTGGGAAAGTTGTCTGGGATTTCAGTCAGGGCAGCTTCACACAAAGTGGATTAAGTACTTCCATTACCCATCCCAAATGAGGTGATAGAATTCCCTTTTTCCTGTCAAGCTAATCTTGACCCAAAGACAAAAGATGTATCTAACATGACTTTGGAAGAATAAAGTGGAATTACCAGTCAATGATTCAAAGCATGTGAGTAAACGCTGCATTTGATCTTGCAAGTCAAGGTCCCAGACGTGGAAGATTTTCAGAAATCCATTAGTCAATCCATCCATCTTCCATGACAATTTGAGCTTTTCATACTTCCTTCTTATTACAGGCTTTCAGAGATGCTGAACTTTTTCCACTTGTCCCAGTCACTGTCAGAAGAACAAAACGTTGAGTAGGTACCATGGCTTCTTTGGCCAGACACGCCTGATCTCTAAGATCTTGCCAAGTGCAAAATAATACACAACCACTTGTCTCTGAAGGCCCCTTTTCTGACAATGCATTTACCTAAACAAATCTCAATGGAGTATTACTGGTAGTCTAATTGTAATGTGATTATATATTTACAGACGCTATAAATAACTGTGACACAAATGTAAATGCATTCCTGGAAACATCACAGATTGCAACCAAATCTTTTTAGTTGTGTTCTAGTCTCAAGACCCGGCTGCAAAAAAAACACCCTGAGACTGAGGGATTAATGACAGTATTAACTACTGTAAGGACTTTGGTAGATGAATTGGAACAAAGTATTTGTTAAGTCCTGTAGCTACTGTTCTGAATCTCTGCAGCTGTTAAGTTTACCTCATGGTTTATACACTAATGCCTTCTCAACAAAAGCATCAGCAGCACACTCATTAGTGGATGCATGGACACCCACAATTCTTCAAACACCAACAGCTGCACAAGAAAAGCAATCAAGCAAAAACTTGGCATAGAACAAAGAGAATCTTAATTTCACAAGTTATTTTCTCAGTCTCACTTCATCCCAGAATGAACAACTCAAAGCACAGACATAATATTCAAAGCTGGGCAAGATATGGTGGATTTGTGCATATAAGTGTCATGAAAAAAGAATCAGATACAAGCACAGGAACTATTTGAGAATTGACAGGTTTTCAGAGATGCAATCTGATGCACTGGGTGGGGGTGCTAGGTCAATGTTTAACCTGGCAACTAGCAATGCTTAAAATTGCCTTAGGTTGAAGTGACTCGGTTGCTGCTTGTAAGATGACCCTGCAACTAGTGCGGATCAGTTGTAATTGGGAGGTGTCATTTACTGGTTAATGGAGAAAGGTGTTGTTGGTTAACCTGGCAACTAGCAATGCTTGAAATTGCCTTAGGTTGTATTGACTAGCATGACCAAGTTGCAGCTTCTGGAATGATCCTTCAACTAGCCCGGCTCAGTTTTGCTTTGGGGGGGGGGGGCAAAAAAAAGAACGGGGGGTTTAGTTAAACTGGCAACTAGCACTGCTTAAAATTGCTTTCAATAGAGTGGTGAAGGTTAGTTGATGACCTTGAGCTCCCTGGTAAACCTTGAGCTTGCCTGGATCACTTGATCAAAAGGGAGGGAAGATTCTTTCGGAACAAAGTGAGGGGGGTTGAGCTAGTGAGAAAGTAGAAACCGGGGGCCTTCTGGCTGGTTTAGAACGCTATGCAGTCACCTCCGTCTTCCCTGTGTATCTAACTTGTTTGGCTCACTAATCAAAGAAACTCTCTTGATGCCGAAACCTTGCAAGTTCGATGGGGACCCTCCTTGCAGAGAGGGGGGACTCTTTCAGCGAAAAGGGGTTAGAAGAAAGACAGCTGATTAGTAATGGACCTTTCAAGCCACCGTAGTAACAATCTGGGTGTAACAAATTGTTACACTGGTGTAACATACTAGGAGGCATGTACCTATATATGTGTCCTGGATTCCTGCCATACCTGGTGTTTGACACTTGAGAACTTTAGCTAGCTCAGCTGTACTGGCATGAGTCGTCTTTTTTCTATGCATGTTGTGCACCTTCTGGCTGTTTCTTACAACCTGTTGAAATAACTTCCCAGAAAGAAGCTGCACTATAGAAGTTGCCGTGAGTAGTAGAGAGGTGCGAAGCTGCTGAGGGAAAAGGAATCAAGAGGGGACAGTGACTAAGAGGTTGTGCATTAGTGAGGACTTTAGTTGATGGGGTTGATTTAGTGGGTGGGGGGGGGGTTGCTGGTAGGGGTGTGCGTGGGGTTAGGTTTGGGGGGCTGCTGGTAGGGGTGAGTGTGTGTTGGGGGACTGCTGGTTGATGTGTGCATGGGGTCGGGGTGTGGCCGGGGGGGGGGGGTCCTGCCGCGTCTGGAGTGGTGTCCCTACCCGCGCCCATCTGGTACCTTGGCCGTCCTCCCTTTTTTTCTTGCGGGTCCACGGAGGTGCCCGGGACTGGGGGCCTACCGCGGGGGGATATGGGCGTGGCGGTGCTTGTGGGTGGGGCCTCCCAGTCTCTGCCCGCACTGTCAGGGGCTGCATTCCCGCCTAGCTTTGGGCTGGTCGACCTCCTGCTGCAGCGGGCCCACTGGGGCCCCGGGCATTGCTCTCTGGGGTTGCCGACTTTACCAGGGGAGGTGGGGCGGGTCCGGCTCCGGGTCCCAGGCCCCAAAACTTGTCGTTCTGTGGGGGGTGGGCTGGATATCTGGGTAGTTCCTGACCATATATGGGACTTGGCTTGAGGCAGATCCCACATTTCATTTGGGACATAGAAGGTTAGTCACGACACCTGGGTTGTTTGGTCGCTGCTAGATGCTTGAGGTTTAGGTCACCTGTCCTGTAACACTCAATTACTTATGTGTATGTGTATATATATGTGTGTATGTATGTATATGTATGTATGTGTGTGTGTATGTATGTATGTATGTATGTATATATGTATAGGTGTATGTATGTGTGTATATGTATGTATGTATGTATGTATGTATGTATGTATATATGTATATATATATGATTACTAATTCTATTTATTATTATTATTATTATTATTATTATTCTGCATGTTTATCTGCATGTATGTATGTATGTATGTATATTTATATTTGTATGCATATCTGTAGAAAGATGCAAACTACTTGGATGTAATAAGGTAGGTATCTAATATTATTTATTTTACTTATTCTCATTTTCAACTTAATCTTGACTCCTTCCCCGACAATTACCTCTCACCTTCTCTTTCCCCCTCCAAAACTTCTCTACCTCTGTTTTCCCCTCAATTACTTCTCTCCTCTTTCCCCTTTTTTTATTAACACCGTCCTGTCCTGATGTATGTTTATATGATTGATTAATGTAATTATTGTGATGAATGCGAATGAAATAAATTAAAAGCTTCTATCCAGATAAATAATCAATATATAATATCTTCAATTCTCTGGAAAGAGCAAAACTGACCAACTCATACGAAGCACCTCCCTTCTCATGGGGCTGCTTTGAAGTAGGACAGGACAGGTTTTAAAAAAAAAAAAAAAAAAAAAAAAAAAAAAAAAGTGAGGACTTTAGTTCATTGCCGTATTGGACTGGAGCCTTCAGGGTGTGACTATTGAGGGGGGGGTGAGTTCTGCGATAAAAAGCCCCTGAGTTTCACTGTCATGAGCAGAAGGGTAGAGTTATGTAGAAAAATGCTAATCTGAGTAAATAAGCTCTGTGAGAGCAGTTATTACAGGGCATTCAGACCAAGCGCTAAACACGTGGACAGAACACATCCCCCGTGCCTATCTGGCCGCTTTCAAACCCGGGGTCCACTCACGTGATTCGCATGAGGACGTCTGCTCCAAGAATGGAGCTGAACTAAGCATGATCTCACCGGAAGAGGCAAGGGAACGACAAGACCGTAACATACCTCCTGCTGACCCATTCTTTCTCTCCTATTTCTTCTCCTCTCCTTCAAAAAGGGTCCATCCACCTTCTCAACTTCTTCCTGCACACTCCCTCAGATAAATAAACTACCTAGCATGCTTAGCTTTAGCTAATTACTGCACAACATCAATTTATATCACATTGATTATTAAAAAATGTATAACTTACCAGATTCAGCCACCTCCGCACCCACATAATTCCAAGAAAGGTCATTTTTGTTTCAGCATGAATAATAATATGAATTATTCATTCTGACTGGCCACAAACTGTGATATTTGACTCCTCCATTGTTGTTGTGCATGTTCCCGCTTCATAAAACAATCATATAACTACAAGAGCAAGCCCCTGATTGGTTGCCGCGCAAAGTAACTTTGTCTGAGTCTGACCAATGATTTTACATCCTATTATCACACTTTCTAAACCTGCTTCGCTCACATTACACTTTTAATGCAATCCTATTCTGCCATAATGCAATTACAGCATGAAAACAGAGAAATCAGCACCCTGGTGGAAAAAAATGTGGCTCTGGGTATAAGGTTTGTTCAAGCTGGATCTTGAGGGCTGGTTGCCAACAGATGAATAAATAACTAAATAAATTGTACTTAAGGAATAAATAAAGGGATAAGAGGTAGTTTTAGCTGTAAAGTATATTGACTTTCAGGGCCATGCAGGGAAATCATATTATTGACTGAAGATTGCAAAATGATGGCATGAAACTTGAGATGCAGAAATGTGTAGACAAATAAATAATTAATAAATAAATAACTAAATAAAAGAAGGACTGATCCTACTCCAGCGATCAGTCCGGTTTAGATTACTTTCATAGGAACGGAATGCAAAATTTCACTGCGTAGACTGGAACTTCTAGTTTCAAGTGAATAGAGCTGATTTCATGGTCTGACCGTGACAAGTTATATGGAGTAACGGTCAGCCAAGTGCTGCCTGGGCGGAGTTTCTCTTGGGTTTAGTGATGTGGAGCACACCATATGCAGAGAAATAATCTGATCTTGCAAACTATTTCTGAAGAGCTGGGAGTTCATCTGCACTCACACTATCAAGCTTGCTTGCGGCATGGATTCACGGCAGAGTAACGTTACATAAGCCTGGATTTATCAGGCTGCATTCTTCTGTGGTGGAGTAAGGAGGACGCCATAGCGGTCTGCCTGTCATTCATTCAAATTATCAACATTTATGAGCTGCTTGGAGCAGCTTTTTGGTCATGTCTTATATACTGGAGATAATATGGGTAGGTGGGACCATATGATTAGTCAATTATCAGCCAAGCTCCTCCCGAACCTATGTTAATCGGATGATTAACGTCATTAATTATTCTAGACCAAATAGTTTATCCAAAATATTGAATTGCGTAACAAGATCATAAATTCAATGCAGCAGGAGACAGGAGACAAATTATGTATTTTTGTGACAAACAAGTTTGGTTAACTTATCTGTCAGTGTAAAAACCCATCACTAAACTTACTTCAGTCCAAAAAGGACATAGGAAGCACCTGCAGTTCTTTATGCACTTTGCTGCATTAGGGAATAGCCAGGTGTCCTTACATGTTCGGAGATTTGAGAACATGCAAGATGAAGGAATTCCATGTTACAGATTTGAGAGCATTTACTCTTGACAATGGAAACCAAAGGCTTAGTATGATTTGGCATCTGAGGACGCTGTGAAGAAGAGTCTCTGATGAGGGTCGATTTGAAGTCCAGAAATTCAAAGCCAATGCAGAGATGTGAAGACTTTATTGAACATAATTTGAGTTAGCATCTAAAACATGCGCTGCTCTGGTTTCTGAGTGTTGCTCAGTCTCTCTTTTAGAGTGCACTACAAATGTGTTGCAATAGAGGCAGCAACGCCTAATTTTTCTGAAGTTCCCACATAACAGAGACAAGCCTTTGAATGCGAGGGAGAAAAACAAGATTTTAAAAACTTGGTCTGGAAGGGTAATCTAGCTACATGGGTTTCTAGCCAGTGACTTCTGTGCCGGTCCCAAGCCCGGATAAATAGAGACGGTTGCGTCAGGAAGGGCATCCGGCGTTAAACATGCCAAAACCAATATCGATCAATATCGAAGTCATCATTTCGATTTCCATACCGGATCGATCGAGGCCCGGGTTAACAACGACCGCCACCGGTGCTGTTGACCTACAGGGTGCCGGTGGAAATTGGACCACTGTTGGTCAAAGAAGGAGAGGAGGGAGAAGGATTCGTAGGCAGAGAGAGAGGAGGAAAGGCAAGAGTATAGGTCTGAGAATAGGGACTCTCAACGTTGGTACAATGACTGGGAAAGGTAGAGAGCTGGCGGACATGATGGAGAGAAGGAAGGTAGATATTCTGTGTGTGCAGGAGACCAGGTGGAAGGGTAGCAAAGCGCGTAGTATTGGAGGGGGATACAAACTGTTTTACTATGGTGAGGATAGGAAGAGAAATGGGGTAGGAATGATCCTGAAGGAGGAGTTTGTGAGGAATGTCTCAGAGGTGAAAAGAGTGTCTGACAGGGTGATCAGTTTGAAGTTAGAGATTGAAGAGGTGATGTTGAACGTAGTGAGTGGTTATGCTCCACAAGTAGGCTGTAAGCTGGAAGAAAAGGAGAGATTCTGGAGTGAGTTAGATGAGGTGATGGAGAGTATTCCCAGAGGGGAGAGAGTAGTGGTGGGAGCAGACTTCAACAGTCATGTTGGCGAGGGCAACAGAGGTGATGAGGAAGTGATGGGCAGGTTTGGTGTTAAGGAAAGGAACCCAGAAGGACAGATGGTAGTGGACTTTGCCAAGAGGATGGAAATGGTTGTAGTTAACACTTATTTCCAGAAGAGGGAGGAACATAGAGTTACCTACAAGAGTGGTGGTAGGAGTACGCAGGTGGACTATATCCTAAGTAGACGAGCCAATCTGAGAGAGATCACTGACTGCAAAGTAGTGGTAGGAGAGAGTGTAGCCACACAGCATCGGATGGTGATGTTGTGGATGGTTGTGAGGAATTCAGACAGAAGCTGAGACAGGCTTTGGGTGGTCAGGAAGAGCTTCCAGAGGACTGGGAAACTACAGCAGAAGTGATCAGGGAGACAGGTAGGAAGGTGCTAGGTGTGTCAGCAGGAAGAAGGAAAGAAGATAAGGAAACATGGTGGTGGAATGAGGAAGTACAGGACATCATCCAGAGGAAGGACCCCTAAACTGGGAACAGCCGAAAGAAGAAGAAGAAGGTCTGGAAGGGTATGACCCATTTGAGACCATATGTTATTATCATATATAGGTGAAAAACTCAATCTTTTTCTTTCATTCATTCTCCTAACATTCTCTAATATGGACGTTACATGTTCTGATAACTCGTAAAAAGTTTTCTCACACTTTAATAGTTTATATTTCCATGAATACCCAATTATTAACATAATTCAATGTTTCTGATCCAGCTGCTGCCACCTCAGATGGAATCTGGTTTTTGGATTATTTTTGTGTAAGGATTATAAAAGTGTAAATGATTAAAATGATTTAAAAAAGGATACTTTTCCCTTCACCTGTGGAATTATGTGGTTTTCGGCTTACATTTGAAGCCACAGAGTCCGTGTGGGTAATGGAATGGTTCCAAACCATGCTTACAACATCTATTAACATCCCTTAATAGACAGTGGAGATGGAATGAAAAGGCATGACAGATTTGGAATGACCTTGAGCACATGTGTCAAACTGAATTACTGGAATGCCAACACATTTTGGCTGCAACCTTAATCACATACCTAATGAACAGGCTTGCTTGAAGTCTACAGATCTTTCTATTAAATCAAGGTTGCAATAAAAAGCAGGGTGTGTAGTGTTTGCCCTTTGGGGATTCAGTTTGTTACCCCTTACAAAGAGGCAAGTAAAATCTGTCTAGGTTCAGTATGAGTTATATTTTCCTCTAATATGATTGTGAATATTGACCTTTTTTGTCATATTGACACATTTCAGCATCTCAAGTGTCATGGCATCATTTTGCAATCTTCAGTCATTAATGTGATTTCCCTGCATGGCCCTGAAAGTCAATATACTTTACAGCTAAAGCTGCTGCTTATCCCTTTAATGTGTCTCCTTAAGTACATTAGGCCTTTTTATTTAGTTATTTATTTATTTGTTGGCGACCAGCCCTCATGATCCAGCTTAAACAAACCTCTTATACCCACAGCCACATTTTTTTCCACCAGGGTGCTGATTTCCCTGTTTTCATGCTGTAATTGCATTATGGCAGAATATGATTGCATTAAAAGCGTAATGTGAGCAGAGCCGGTTTAGAAAGTGCGATAATAGGATGTAAAAGCATGGTTCACCTTGGTGACAGAAGAGAGAAAGAAAAGACATGAGAGTTTGGACATCAACAGCAGCCAATGAAATAGAGAGGAAAGCTTGCTGAGGAGAGCAATCCACTAACGAATGCCCCACAATGTGAAAAGTTCTAGGGTCTACAAAGAGAGGCTTCAGCTATACTCTGCAAAAACATGTTTAGGAAACTGGCAGCAGTTTAGTAAACATGCAAATTTGGCGCGTCCCTTAAAGTAACAAACTTTCTTATTTTCTTTTCTGGGAGGTAAAAATTTTGGCCCATTGGCCAAAGCGCCATCAACTAACCACTCAGATGAGATTCAAACGTGTTTTTTGGCTTAGCAATCATCGCAAATTTATAGATTTTCTTTGTGTAAGTAAAACCTAGGAAAGATTAGTTTAACTTGTGAGATGCACTTTACTTGGGAAATAAGCCAGAATTTACTTTGTAAACAAGGTAGAATTTTATAAAGGACTGCTAACAAGGCTGGTTTTAAAAACAGAAACAGAGAGTGATTCTCACATTAAGTCAGTGTGGAATTTTCCTTGCGTAAATGTTTTTTTTTTCCTAGAGTAGTTTTCCTAGGTTTTTTTGGAAAAGTTTTTTTTCCTCGAGTCATGTGAGGAAAACACAGAAAGCAGTAATGACAGTGGGCAGAGTTTACCTACAGTGAGTAGAAAGTTTCTTTATTCTGGAATGATTTGGGCTTTTTTTAATTCTCAGTCTGAAGACGACATAAGGCTGGTCAGCAAGGTGCATGGCAGAAGCATGGCAGTGGGTGGAACATGAGGGACACGACTCGCTTTGCGGAGCACAACCATTTGCGGTTATTCAAAGACATCTTTATGATAAGAACTGCCTTCAGAACGTTATTTAAATGAGCAGTGATAGTCTAGAGGGGACAATATTATTATTTATATTTAAATTATTTTTAAAAAGGGCTTAATATGGTACCTTTAACAAAACCTTTCTGAGAGACAGCAAAGATTTCCCACTGCTGAGTAGTACATTTTTCATAAACTACTTTTTACTTTAACGAGTAAATTCTCATAAACAGGTGCTAATGCCATCAGGTTTCGTTTCAAACAAGCTCTTTCTAGTAATCTGTTGGTGTGGATTTTGTGAAATGCATGACTGAAGTAGTCACAAAAAATAGTGGCAATCTGTGACTAGATTTTGTTATGCAGGTTGGTTTTATCAGGAACCAGATAGGAAATTCAATTCCCTATTTTAGCTTATGTCACTGTTTCTTGTTACCATTATTTTATTGATATTTGGCCAAATAAATCTAATGGTTTATTCTATTTGAGGGGAATGAATGAAAATAATGGAACAAGTCAAACTACAAACTGCAACCCAAGTTATTAAAATGATTAAAGTTCACATAACAAAAAGGGTTGAATACTCTAAAAAGATACAAGTAGGAATTTGCCTTCCAAGCAAATCTATCCACGCATATCTGATCACTTGTAACATAAACTATTTTAATTGATTACTGCCTATAGACCATATAAGACTATGTTTTATTTGTGCCAGTCACATTAGCCATAAATTGTTGAGGTCAGTCTTTATCTAGTTAGCAGTTCCCCCAAAAAAGACCAAAAACCAAAAGATTAAAAAGGCTGAATGCTGTCCTTTTTGCTGATATGAGCCAGAGTCAGGAAGCAAGACATGTAAAGCAATCCTAAGCTTGTGGTCCTTTCCCAGCCCCCTCTATCTCTCACTTCCTCTTCTATTTTTACAGCCCATGTGTCAAACTGAATCCCTGCAGAGCCAGCACCCTGCAAATTTTCACTGCAACCTAAACTAAACACATGATTGAAAGCAAAAGGGCGTAAGCCCCTACACTGTCCTATTATTACCTGTCACAGGTAATTTTACTTTCACAGGAATGCTATAATAAATGGGAACTAGGGTTGGGCGATGCCGACCAATTTGACATCGTTGATGTCTTATGAAAAACATTGACGATGGACAATGGCATCGTCTTTAGGTAGGGGGAGCGTGGGGGTGGGGGGTGGGCGTTATGGGAGTTGTTTAATTAATTCAAAACAAATTAATTATTTGAAGCCTGCCTGCTAGGTCTTTGTTTTACCAATAACACAAACATAACAAATAAATATAAGTCACACAGAAATTACCACCTGTCAATCACTTTGTCCACAGCACAGGACTTTGGTATGAACTGGCTGAGTGATCTGTGTCATTATAATGGCGTCGAGGATTTTCGTTTGAAAAAATGGAGTACATTCACCTATCTCGAAATACTTTGGCTCTAGACCAAATGAAAGAGGACAGCTACGAGACACGTATGAAGTTGTGTGGGGAGTAGAGCAGATCAAAGGCAAACATCAATAACGGCATAGGCCTAAGCGCCACAAAAACTGGTTGCTGAAATTGCAAGTCCATCACCGCCCCGCACGAGTGAGAGAAGGGCCGGATGGCAGATAGACCCGGCGATGCTGAGTCGGCATCGGCGATGAATGATGACATCGTCTATCGACCTAACCCTGACCCAACCCTAATGGGAACATCTCCCAGCTGCACTGCCATAAACAGAACACTTATCTATTTTCTCTTATCTTTATTCAAGCAAGAGTAAAGTACCTGAAGCTGCCATAGAAAAAGAGAAAGAGGAGTTTGAACTCAACACCGATGTTTATAGATCCATGTCACATTATTTCAGAAAGATTTCATTGGCTTCATGTATAATTTCAAAAGCGGCTGACTTGTGGGAGTTTTCATGCTGAATTATTAGGCAAGTATTTCTGAGGATTAATTTTATTATGGAACAACAACCATGTTCTCAATGAACCCAAAACAATTCATTAATATCAAAGCTGAATATTTTTGGAAGTAGGTTTCAGATTGTTTTTAGTTTTAGCTATTTTAGGAGGATATCTGTGTGTGCAGGTGACTATTACTGTGCATAATTTTTAGGCAACTTAACAAAAAACAAATATATACCCATTGCAATTATTTATTTTTACCAGTGAAACCAATATAACATCTCAACATGCACAAATATACATTTCTGACATTCAAAAACAAAACAAAAACCAATCAGTGACCAATATAGCCACCTTTCTTTGCAAGGACACTCAAAAGCATGCCATCCATGGATTCTGTCAGTGTTTTGATCTGTTCACCATCAACATTGTGTGCAGCAGCAACCACAGCCTCCCAGACACTGTTCAGAGAGGTGTACTGTTTTCCTTCCTTGTAAATCTTACATTTGATGATGGACCACAGGTTCTCTATGGGGGTTCAGATCAGGTGAACAAGGAGGCCATGTCATTAGTTTCCTTCTTTTAGACCCTTTCTTGCCAGCCACGCTGTGGAGTACTTGGACGCGTGTGATGAGTTGTGAGATGAGTCGGACTGGAACTCTCTGCCCTTTACCGATCCAGCCACGAGCTCATCCATCTGGCCCATCAAGACTCATTCTCATTTCATCAGTCCATATAACCTTAGAAAAATCTGTCTTCAGATATTTCTTGGCCCAGTCTTGATGTTTCAGCTTGTGTGTCTTGTTCAGTGGTGGTTGTTTTTCAGCCTTTCTTACCTTGGCCATGTCTCTGAGTATTGCACACCTTGTGCTTTTGGGCACTCCAGTGATGGGCCGCAGCTCTGAAATATGGCAAAACTGGTGGCAAGTGGCTTCTTGGCAGCTGCACGCTTTACTTTGTTAAGTTCATGGGCAAAGATTTTGTGCCTTGGTTTTTTCACACGCTTCTTGCGACCCTGTTGACTATTTTGAATGAAACACTTGAGTGTTCGATGATCACGCTTCAGAAGCTTGGGAATTTTAAGAGTGCTGCATCCTTCTGCAAGATATCTCACTATTTTTTACTTTTCGGAACTTGTCAAGTCCTTCTTTTGACCCTTTTTGCCAAAGGAAAGGAAGTTGCCTAATAATTATGCACACCTGATATAGGGTGTTGATGTCATTAGACCACACCCCTTCTCATTACAGAAATGCACACCACCTAATATGCTTAATTGGTAGTAGGCTTTCGAGCCTATACAGCTTGGAGTAAGACAACATGCATAATGAGGATGATGTGGTCAAAATACTCATTTGCCTAATAATTCTGCACACAGTGTAGAGAGTTGAAATAGTATTTGAGCTAAATACTAAAAACTATTTTATATGCTACTGTAGGCAAAACATATAGTTCCCATCTGTTTCTCTGACTTGGTGAAATAGCTACATTATTATGCAAGTGTCAACCATAGTTTAAAAATCCGCTCACAGGGTGATAACATGCTTAATTTACATCACTCTGGTCCTCCAACAGTTCTACTGGCTTCCCATAAAATTTGGATCGCAGTCCAAAATTCTCCTCCTCACTTACAAGGCATTGCATGGCTCCGTTCCCTTCTATCTCAGAGACCTTCACTCTATCTCCTCTCACTCAATTTAGACCGAATGAAAGAGGAAAGCCATGAGACAAGTTTGAAATGAAAGTGAAACTCACAGTCGGTCTGAAGCGCATCATCTTAGAGCAGATCTAGAGACATCTTCAGTGTTACCAACTTAGCAACCTTGTTGCTAGATTTAGTGACTTTTCAGACGGTCTCGCGCCTTTTTTGTATCCTAGTGACTTTTTTCGTTCTGGCTGACAGACTCTTTGGACAGAGGAACACGGCTGCAATGTCTCTGGTGTGCCTTTCTGTCACTCGCTGTTTTCCCTCCCACCCCGGGCTTGCTCCTATATATATAGTAGGGAAATATTATTTGTCTTTTTAGGAAATAAAAGTATTGGCTTATACGCTTTTTTTTTCTTTAGGATTATGATAATTGTTATAGACTCTTATTATTTCCCTAATTTCTTTTCTTTCCATTTCATATGTTTTACATTTAAGTATTACATGTTCTATTGTTTCCTCTACTCCACAATTATGTCAATTACTGGTTCCCGGGGCAAGTTTCGAGATTGTGGGTCTTTATTATAAAAAAAAGTACTATAAAATATTTGTTTTACATATTTTCACAAGAATAGAAGCCTATGCCTGTGTGAGGTTTTCCCCCCTCACACAACATCCATCATCATCATCAAAATTACTTTATGGGAACATCCTGTATTGGTCCTTCTATGCTCACAATTTGGTTGTTAAAGTTGATGGATCATGTAAATTTAGCTTTTCAGACATTTCTTGCATGTTTTGTATTGTTCCCTTTTATTCGTATTTGTTCATGCATGTTTAAGGAGTCTTATTTTCTTTTCTGGGAGCTAAAAAGGCTCTATAGGATCCCCATTGGCCAAAGTACCGCCCACTAACCAATCAGATAAACCGCGCTGACTTCCGCTGACTGGAAAATGTAACCGTGGTAGAACCGTATCCAATAAACAATGAAAACAAAAACTGTGTTTTTAAATCTGGGGTCAAAAGTGTTTTTTTTTTTTGGCTTACCAATAGATTAACATATTCATCGCAAATTTATAGATTTTCTTTGTGCAAGTAAAACCTAGGAAAGATGAGTTTAATTTGTGAGATGCACTTTACTTGGCAAATAAGCCAGAATTTACTTTGTAAATTTGTAATACATTTTCATGTGTTTTACATTCAAGTATTACATGTTCTATTGATTTTTCTACTCCACAACAATCACAATTCATGGTTTTCTTGGGGCAAGGTTTC
This sequence comes from Danionella dracula, assembly GCA_900490495.1. Classification (NCBI taxonomy): domain Eukaryota; kingdom Metazoa; phylum Chordata; class Actinopteri; order Cypriniformes; family Danionidae; genus Danionella; species Danionella dracula. The sequence continues at coordinate 280,556 of UELW01000055.1, read as the reverse complement.
GAGATTGTGAGTCTTTATTATAAAAAAAGTACTATAAAATGTTTTGTTTACATATTTGCACAAAAATAGAAGCCTATGCCTGTGTGAGGTTTTCCTCCCTCACGCACCATTCATCATCATCATCATCACCACATATAATACAACATAGCCAAACCTTTTGACAGTATAAAAATATTTTTTTTAGATATTAAATTCTTGACACAAATGAAATCAAAATTGATCTAAAGACACAATTAGCGTTAGTTTAAAATCACAGAGCTTGCCTTTCATTTTCAAGCAACAGTGAAACATCATTTCGTTTTCATTGTTTGTAGTCTTATTTAATTTTATTTAGCATTACATGTTTGTTTTATTTTTTTTATTTTATTTTTTTGTTTGTTTTATAATGCCAGATTATCGAGCAGATCATCCTTAGCGTCAGCTTTTTAAAGTGAGTGCATCATAATGATTGGTCTGTGGAGCTGTCAATTATAGCTCACCCTGTACACAAGCTACAATTATAAAGTGTCTTAATCGAATCCTTGGCATCTTAGTAGAAATCTAGCTCAAGATGTATTTTTTCTTTAGTTTCATCATAAGTTTTGAGTTCATTAAGTATGGCATTAAGGAAGCTAGGATGTGTGTGATGAAATAGGTTTTGAAAAACATGAGTAATTCATGATGGTAATTTTACAGAACTGTAATTTCCAATCTGTGCCTAACTCTAGGCTGGAGTCAGAGGGACATGATTAATAGATGTCGGTTGACCCGGAGTCTGAGAAAGCATGCTTTGCTCCATGAAAGAGATAAAGCATGTGTCTGCTTAATGACACATTAAATCAAGAATATATTATTAAAGCTTCCAAACGAAAGGCATTAAAGGCAACTTGAATAGCAAAATAAAAAAACACATAATGAAAACGTAGCTCATCTCAGGGTCATACTCTCTCCTACGTCCCCTCTGTTTAGACAGTTAATTCCCAAGGAAAACAGTCCCGAACTACATTGAAACATAAATTGAAGAGAAATATAGATAAGTGTGAAGGCTTTAAATCAAGATCATTTATACTAACGAAGAACTGCCGTTTATAAGGCATTGAATGTAATAACAGTAAAATTCAAGACTAGAAGGCAATTTCTGCATTCAGAATAGGAAATATTAGTCACATTTTATAATATAGAAAAATTCGAAGGAAATGTTTATTTTTTTTATTTTAGCATTATGGAAGGCTGATTTACTACTTACAGCTTTTTAATGACATGGAATGACCTCTCCTGAACTGCTTGCTGTGACAAACTGTAGCAGTTTTCTCCAAATCTTTGTTTTAACATTTTTTAACTTTTGCCTGTCATTTTTAAATTTTGTATGTCTCTGTTGTGATAGCTTGATCCTACTTGGTCCATGTCAAAGGATTGGGAAAGGATTACACATTTTTCAGAAGCATTTCCCTGATTGATTTAAATGGAAATGCCAATTTTTTTGTAATCATGGATTGGCATTTGATGCTGCATGGAGGGTGTCTTTTAAAAAATTGATTATGGGTTTCTCAATTGTTACTAAATTAAACATCAGATTTGGTGCAAAGTTTAATGGCTTTTACAATGTTTTAGATATTATTTTGTTGATGTTATTTGATATTATTTTGCTAGATTAACATATTTAGGATTTGCACGATAAACAATGCCATCGTCCATCGCCTATGGCAGGTAGACATTGTGATGGTGAGTACCCCATCAGTTGGTCACTACGACTTATGTTTTTTCGGCTGGAACTGCTGCACGCCCTAGACTTCAGCTCTTTCACTGCCTTCCACCAACAAGTAAGAGACTGCTTTTCTTAGTAGAGCACTTGTTTTGCCAGTCGACTGTTTGTAGCATGTTCCAAACATGTCGCGGCCGTGCAAGTCTGTTGGATGTGGTGGATTGATTACATTGACAAATTGCCACGAGCATTGCCTTGGTTGTCTTGGGCGTAGACAAGCTGAGACAGTGTTGATTGCACAGTTCTGTCCGGCAGCGCACTTAAGACGTGATTGGTGTATTCTCAGGCTACCCTCGGAAGCTTTGTAGCTCCCGCCTGAAAGAGTCAACGAGTGTGTGTCTTCAGTGCCCCAAGGAGTCGAGCAGGGTCGCACGCGCTTCCTGCTCCTGTGGTGCATCCGGTATACGCCACAGTGAGTTATTGAATGATGCACTGTTTGCATCTTATGAAGACTTGCATCTTCTGATGTGATCTCCACTGTTGTATAGGGGGTGGTAGCATTGTCTGAGATGTATGAAGAGGTGTCCAGCTTAGGTTGCGTCATTCTTAGTAATACGTGAGCTTTTTTTGCCCCTGGAGATAACCTCCAGCTTTTTGGTTCCTCTCGCCCTAACAGGCATCGTAGAGTAAGCGGAGTATTCCTCTGTTCTGTCCACGTGTGTGCCCTCTATAAGGGACTACCAGCTGAATCTCTTAGATCACCTGGGCACAGGCAGTTCCCCAAAAGGCTAACTCTCGAAAACTGTTACTCTAGCTAGTACCATCTTTTTCCCTAGTGGTTCAAGGTGCTTTTTCCATGGGTCCCTCAATGAAACCATGCATGTATTAAACTGCCGGAATGTCTAAGTCCAGCCTTCGAGGTGGCGAGTACGGCCACCACATGTCTCCCTTCAGCTCTGGGATTGATGCTCCATCATCTGGTATGAGTTGCCATAAGAGAATTTTGCCCTATTGCCCATTAAAAATTAAGTCTATACTTAAGGCCAGGGGGGAGGAGAGCCCGCTCGGTGCCAGACTACTGATGGGCCCAGCTTGCCTTTCCATCAGCCGATGCGGAAGGACCTACGTTGTGGCATTTTGCAAGGTGTTCCAACTTGTTACCGATTTATGGGGAACGTAATGGTTACTTTCGTAACCCCCGTTCCTCGAATAGAGAACAGAGATGTATGCCCCCCCAGCCACAATAAGTCTGGTTGCCTATGGGGTGAGTACAGCTCCAGCTTCATAACAGGGTGTCACACTTGCATCCGGTTTATGCAGGACGGTGTGATCACATTCGCTGATTGGCATTTTGAAATATTATGGAGAGAGTTGAGCGCCCATAGCAGAGCTTCCCAGAGAATCGTCACCGGCATAAGTCTTCATTCCCTATTCTGGGTATATAAACTATTTAGAAAGTTTGAATCCAAACATATAAGCTTGATTCAAGTTCAAGTTCAAATTGTATTTGTCACATACATGTACATACATGGTATGACATGCAACTAAATGTTTTTTTGACTGTCCAACAAAAAGTATACATATTATAAAATCTAGAAAAATAAGAGAAATATTTACAATAAGCAGCAATGTCAGTGTTAAAGTGACATTGTTGTTGATTGTTTTGATACTGTTCAGTACCCAACATGTCCTTAGCATTTACAGGGTCTTCCGTTTAAAAGATGATTGTTTTGCTTCTTAATTGTCTCAAAAATATATTTAGTTTATTTTTCGTTTGACTACTCCAACAGGTATGTCTGTTCTGTCAGCTTATGAGTCTGAAGTATGAAGCTGATTACAAACAAATAACTCTGAGACATTTTATGAATCGGCTTGTGAATGTGTTTGTGAACCACTATCTCTGTTGTTTGTGATATCTCAAATGCAGCAAACTGTTCATTTTTTCTTGAGATGAAATGTCACTTTGTTTTCTGGTGGAGGGAAAATGCTGTCTAATGAAAGTTGAATGGTGAAAGTGCTTCAGTTTAACAGTTCTGAGTCTGACAGCTACTACAACAACAGTTCTCCCAGGTGAATTTAAGAGATCCTCTTAAAAAAGATTAAGGTGAGCTTGTGCTTGAATGGTGTGCAGAGGTACAAACATAGTGTATTTTCACTTCTAACTCAGTGTTGGAATTCTGAAGTAGCTTATGGTGAAATGTTTTCCTTTTGATGACGTTAGCTAAAGGTATCCAACCTTATTTGATACATTGTGGAGAAATTTTTTTTTAAGATCTGTTCATGTACATTCATTCATTCATCTTCATGTCGTCTTTATTCCCTTTCGGGGTCGGCACAGCGGAATGAACCGCCAACTCTCTGGCATATGTTTTATGCAGCGGATGCCCTTCCCTGCCCCAACCCATCGCTGGGAAACATTCACACACACATTCACACTTTAACACTTTGGGCAATCGTTCTTATTCAATTCACTTATTCCGCATGTCTTTGGGCTTGTGGGGAAACCGGAGCACCCGGAGAAAACCCACGCGATCACGGGGAGAACATGCAAACTCCACACAGAAATGCCACCTGCCCCAGCCGAGCAACAGCGACCGAGAACCAGCGACCTTCTTGCTGTGAGACGACCGTGCTACCCACTGCGCCACCGTGACGCCCTGTTCATGTACAAGTAAACCTTAAATCAATTAAATGTACATTTAATATCCAAACTGGTTAACTTTTTTCATCAACAATCAGTGTAAATCAACTTTGAATCTTATGATCTTCTTGAAAACCTACACATTTAGCTGTTTTATATCCACTTCTTTACTATTTTCTTCACATTCCTTTCCAACTTTGTTAACTGTCTTTGTATTTTGTACCAGAACACATTGTTGCATTTTGAGATTAGTAAAAATCAATGGAAGGTTCATTACCAGGGTGAGCTGAAAGTAATGATAATGCTAAAATCTATTTTAATTCTAGTTTTATCGAGTAGATATCATTGAGTTTTTAACAAGTGCTTCTAGAGTCTCCACTATTATGACTCAATGCATCAGTTGTTTATGTGAATGAGAAAATGACAAATGAGATGAATACATTGTGGAAAAACATTATAGAGGGCAAACTTACTTCAAATAAGCAATTTTACTTCACAGAACTAAACTTTTACAGTGGGAAAGAATGTTGCTGACTTTTGTGAAGAGTCAGTGCAAGTGTATGGCTCCCACGTATGCTACACCGGAAACCATAATGGTTACTTTCGTAACCCTCGTTCCCCGAATAGGGAACGCAGACTTATGTCGTTAATGACTATGGGAAGCTCCGCTAGGGGCGCTTTACTCATTCCACACTGTTTCAAAATGCCAATCAGCGAACGCTCTGATGGTCACATGATCACGTCGTCCCGCATAAAACATACGCGAGCGTGACTCTCTTTCTGTTGTGACGCTGGCGTTGTACTCACCCCCTAGGCAACCAGACTGACTCACAACCTTAGGGTTGTGGCTGGGGGACATAAGTCTCCATTCTCTATTCAGGCAATAGGGATTACGAATGTAACCATTAAGTTCCCCATTAATCAGTCACTACGACTTATGTCGGCGACGACTATGGGAACACTCTGCAAAACGCCACAACCTAGGTTCGTCCGCCATCGGCCAGGCAAGCTGGGCACATCTGTAGTCTAGACCCAAACGGGCCCCTCCTCTGCCCTGGCCTTACCAGAGGAAGGAGCATCAATCCCAGAGCTGAAGAAAGACGCGCGGAGGCCGTACTCGCCACCTCGAAGGCTGGACTTAGAACTTCTGGCAGTTTAATGCAAGCAAGGATTCATTGAGGGACCTACAGAATACGCCTTGAACCATTGGGGAAAGGTCTTTCAGAGCGAAGACAGCATAGATGGAACTAGCTAGATTAATAGTTTTTGAGAGTTAGTCTTTCAGGGAACTGCTCGGCCCTCCCTGAAAAAAAAAGATTCAGCCAGTAGTCCCCCATAGAGGGCACACACGTGGACAGAATGTAGGAATACTCTGCTTACTCTACTACCACATCCAACAGACTTGCCCTGTTGCAACATTTTTGGAACACGCTACAAACAGTCGACCGGCAGAAAAGGAATCTTACTTGTTGGTGAAAAGATGGTGAAAGTACTGGAGTCTGGGGCGTTGCAGCGGTTTCAACCTTTCGGCTGGCCAAAAAGCCTTGCTGGTTGCCGTTCAATCACCAGATCCTCAAAATCCACACAAGGTAATCCAATTGTTTTGTGGTGTCTTTCACTAGCCGCTTGCGTGTCAGAGTATGGCTCCAGAGGAAAAACAGAAAGAGTGTCACGCTCGCGTCCGGTTTATGCGGGATGGCGTGATCACATGACTATCAGCACGTTCGGTAATTGGCATTTTGAAACAGTGTGGAATGAGTATAGTGCCCCTAGCGGAGCTTCCCATAGTTGTCACCGCCATAAGTCGTAGTGACCGACTAATGGGGAACCAAGGTATACAATCCCAAACCAATCAGATGAAGCGCTGATGCAGCTCATTGTAAAGGAGAACATATATGCAGACTAACCTGGAAGTAAACCGTAGTAGAACTGCATTGATAAACAATGAAAAGAAAGTGTGTTTGGATTTCCTGGGCCAAAAACTTTAGTTAATGATGAACATATTTCCGGCTGGTTTTCTGTGAGTACTGACCAGTCAAAAATAAGTTATACATTATTTAAAGTGGCCTAAAATGGAACTTTTATGAAAACTACATCACATAATAATAATACAAATATTCCTTTCAATTTATATAGTGTTTTCCAGAGCTGGAATATGCTTTACAAATTTTCCAAGCATTATTTATTCACTTCACATTTATACACTGGTGGTAATTATCTATTTCAGTAAGTGGCTTGCCCAGGGGCACAGCGGTAGATTGGACCTGACGGATATCAATCCACCAACTCTCTGGTTACAAGACAACTAACTCCACCACTGGGCCACCTTTCTGCCCTACTGCCCTTATATTGCTTAATGTCTTCCCTTTGTGATAAGATCTAAGTGTACAGGAAATAAATACATGTAATATATAATCTTTTATTTGCATATAATGTAATGGGTGGTAACAAGAACCACGTATAAGCAATGACTTGTGCCATATATAAGCAGATTGTGCAATCGGAAGAATGTAGATGTCTTATGAAATTCATCAGACTAGTCATTGAGTCAGAGTGAGCAAGCTTCTTAGCAAGAATGTGGATTTCTCCGCTGTATTATCGGAGTTGTTAATACAATCCTATTAGTTTTGTGTTTTTCCTTATGATCTTGCTTCTGCTGACCTTACTCTTCTTGAATAATCCACCTGGATTGTACTTGTAGAATATAGATCACTGACTCGTCACCTGAAATTTTCTGGTTCAATCACTGTAACTGGAATCTTTTTTTTTTTTTGCAGATTTTTGAATGTCACATACAAAGCTAAGAGTAGTGATCTGTGTCTAGAAGGAAGAGCGAGTGTGTCTGAGTGCAGACATATGTCAAGATGCAAATATAAAGGACACTTCAGCATCTTCAATTAAAGAAACATGATGTGAGAGCCGAACCCCGAGAAACGTTATGACAGATCCTTTCAATCAAACCCACAATATCTTCATTTCCTTCACACAGGCCATTTCCTTCTCACACACAGTCTCAATCACAGCGTGCGATTATCTTAAAGGGAAAAGAACCGCTTGTCTTTTTATTTTGAGTCCTTTTCCCATTCTCATTGTCACCCTGTGGATTTAAGCCTGTGTTTCCCTTAGTTCACTGTAGTCACACATCTGTTTGTATCCATTGATCTGTATAGCTTTTTCCCCCATCATTAAAAGGTATGTATATGTAGGTTTGACCTGGCGTTCACACCAGGTGCAGAACTTACATGGTTGGCATCTGATTCATGTGTTGAGTCAATTGCCAGCCGCGGCAAAGGATTTCTGTGTCAAGTTTTTGTAAAAGACTGAAACGTCGTTGTGTAAAATGCGCTGTGACATAAACGTGAAATTTGTTATGAGCTAATGATCTGTAGATTTCTGCAGTTGTAAGATGTCTTAAAAACAGAGAAAATCTAAATGATATAAAGTGTAGACAGCAACTAACCACAGCAGATATCAAGCTAACAACATTTTTGACACCTTTAGTTTTCCTTCACTAATAGGTAAATTACAAAAAAAATTATTTAAACATCCCTCTTAATGTACCATTCACTACTTTCTGTTACATGAAACAGTGACAGCAGTTACCACCACCAATTTGAAATTAGTAAAAGGTGTTGCACAAACAGCTGTGTAATACACTACTAAAACCACAGCTTTTACTGAACTTTAATTAACCTGTACAATAACTAATACAAGGTTCATAAGGTTATACAACATTATATTATATGTGACTCACAGTATTTACACAGATATATGCCACTTCTTTTAATATAGCTTTTGTTGATGACAAGTACTTAACATTTTATAAAACTACAATAAAATAATGATCCACGACATGTTGATAAATGGGGAAACAAACAGTAAACAACTTTTAATTCAACGCGATTTTAAAATATCTACTCACTGGAGGAGATTGATGGGCGCTCTGCTGGTGAAATAGAAGGTTGACGGCAAAAGCGCACTTCACACAACACTGTTTCCATTGTTTACACAACGCAATTGATGCAGAAATGCAGAAATCATTTGCCGTGGCAGGCAATTGACTTAACACATGAATCAGAATGAATCAAGCAGTGCTCTAATCAGTCGAAGGCTTGGAATTTTCAAACGATCTGATATTGAAAAGAAGATTAACTCAAACTGACACTTCATGTCATGCTCCAGTTTAAACATAACAATTTGGTGTTGAATATGGTATATAAATATTATTTTAATGTAAAAACTATTTGTGTAACACTCCACTTTTTGACATAATTTTTTGCATGTCTTCCAGAATTAATAACTAGTATTTTACCAATATGGATTCTTTATTACAGCACAGAGGGATACCTTTGAGAACACACTCACAGAGATCCTTTGATATTAAGCCATATAAGTAAGATCAGCTCAGAAAAGATCAAGGTATAGTTTTTGATAGTCTTGGTACACAATGTAACTATAGAAGAGCCCTGTTTAAAGATTTGAAACATTTATGAATCTCTTTGATCTTCTATTACTGGTATGACAACATTACTTGTCTGATTCAGCAACCTTTTCTACAGTCAGCTAAAAGTAAAAAAAAAAAAAAAGTGCCATTGCCAGAACTGGAGAATGGCTGAAAATATTGCAAAACAATTAACTCATCATATCTGGGAAATGTGGAGAACCCATGTAGTCCTTCAACTTTGGAGTGTCATTAATTTCTCAGATTTAGTTTACAATTGTTGAACTTGTTTACGCAAACTGGCAAAACGGGGTATATAAATTCAGTGCCACATGGAAGTGATTATCTGGAATAACAAGCTTGGCAAAGCCACACATTGCCCTGTATGGATGTGTGAGACTGGTGAGAGGTGTTTGGTGGTGGGCAGGAGGCCATAGGCACAGAATGGCAGCCATATCCTGTCAGACTGCCCCAGGGCAGCTGAGAGCTACCAAGAGAAAATGTGAGAGTAGCACGAATGAATAATGCTCTGAAAACTGTAAAGCATCTTTGAGCATCTGGAAAAGCATTATATAAATTGAAGGCATTATTAATATTTTTATTATTATTATAATTAAGGTGCTTAGTTGGCCACTGTTATTCAATGTCTTTTAAATTAATGTATGTATTTCCTTTAACACTTGTGTTTTGTTTGCTAGTCTTTCATTATTTCAGCAGACAAATACATCCATTAACTTAAACTTCTCGAAAAGTTAGTCAGATAAATGTGCACATAATGTTAGTAAATGAAGCAAATTTTATTACTTACAGTAAACAAAAGAGAAAACAATGAACAAAAAATGGCTAAAAGCTAATCTTTCACAGGTCTATTGTTATGGTAAAAAAATGCAGTTAGTAATTATCACTCTCCTCATGCTGTTAGTGATATGTCAATAAAAATATTTAGATTGGATTTGTGTAAAAAATAAGATTTGTAAACATTTAATTTGGCAAAACACAGACAGAGCTATGGCCAAATTAAGACTCAAAATCCCCCCAGAGTATACAAAAATATCTCCAACAAAATTGGATAAATCAAGTGAAAAGGCTAATAAATAGTAAAAGAAGTCTTTGAGAGAACTAGCATTCACTTAAAAAATATTAGCTTTAACCCACATGAAGTGATTCCACTTTATCTAAATAAACTAACACAGCCAGTCAAATGAATGATTGAAGCCATAAATCCCTTGTGCGCTTGATGAAACGATATGCATATATTGCTTTATTTAATACTCCAGCTTTAACCTCAGACAAGATAGCCAAATACTTTTCTCTTTTTAATTGGATTTGGAAGCTTAACTGTTAATAGGCTTATCATTGATTGTTTCCATGCATACAAAACAGCAAATAACAATAACCACAGCAGAACACTCCACAAAACTGCTTGCGAGTAAAAGACAACAAGTAAAGCAGCTTTACATCTCCAACAAACACTATTTAGAAGTCAGTTTCTAAAAACAATACATATGTTGTTAAAAATGCAGCTTTGTTTAAGCACTGACATATTTCCTCTATACTGACCAAATTCAGGAGACTTCAAAACAATGTCAACTGTGCCTTAGTTGTTCTTTTTACTAATGTTTCTAATACTCTTTGCTTTTTGTTTTTTTTTCATTGAAAATAAACTGAAGGCGTCATAGTAATAGTTGCGTAACTCGCTGTTCCGTATGTCAAATAACAACATGGGAACCCCGCCTTGAATCACGCTACATATTATTGAAAAGGCTAACAGGCACGGAGCCGACACTCAATCCCTAGGCAATCCAAAGACTTACTCATAGCCTCTTACTTATCTTGAAGTGATAAAGTCAAGCTAGTAGATTTCAAGCTGCTGTGCTCCAATTGGAAAAGAGCTGCTGTGATGTCATAATTGAAAATAGAATGATTAATTATAACGATTAAATTGATTCCTCCTAATGTTGTTCATTGTTGTTATGAGTTACTTGACTTACAAGTGTGTTCCTCTTTCATCAATTTTAATGAGTAATGTCAAAATAAAAATTTTGTACAGTACACTTTCATTATTTATTATTGTAGTGGGCTCTCGAGTGACCAGCACTGAAGTCTAAGATTTCTGTTTCATCCATTGTGACCTACCAATATTTTGCCTTTTTAATGCAATACAAAAAATAAAAAAGCAATTACGCACATACACACACACACATATATATATGTATATGTATATATATATGGTAATTAATGTTATTCATGAACACACTATCTCTGTGTTTGAGATAAATTATCACAAATTTCTTCTTGTGCATGCATGAAAATTTGCTGATGTGGTGTTTTCAGCTCTGAAGTCTGTTGGACATTATAAATTATGAATTCATAGCGAACCCAGCAATGATGCATAAATACTCATTTGTATCACTGCTCTGCCACTTTTCTCTGAATAATTACAGCATTATATGAGTTACCATATTAATTATGTAAAGCCTCTGATAACAACAAATCCCTCTGAGAAGCATGTTAATGGGTAGATTTCTTGTTCACATCTCACTGTTTTACTCATCAACAATACTGAGATGATACAGAAATAGTAGTCATACAGAATTGTATATCATATTGATTATCAGCATGACATTTAATTTAATATGATATTTAACTGTCTGACTTAAAATAATCTAGTTGGGAAAGCTATTTAGAAGCAGAATAAATACATCCTCAATCAAATCCAAGCATGTGTGCATGGTTGAGCAGTTTGGATCAGTAAAAAGGTCAAAGCCTTCAGATGAAAAAATTAATCACTTCCACGTAGCTTGCTCACTATTATAAATGGAATACTAAGAAACAGGAATGTTAGTTTAACAATAGTACAGAAAACTAGTACAGAAAAGTCGGCAAACAAGGGACAAACTATACATGGGTAAATCAGAATCATTTGTTTCCTAAATAGACTAAGAATAATTTTAGAATATAAATTAATAATAATAACAAAAAAGGTTAATTTCCCTTCCTTCATTTATAGATCATACTACTGTAGGAAAGACCGTGGACCGAATTGTATTATTATTTTCATGTTCCTTGATAAAGGACTATTTGATCACCATTTATGTGCTGAATCCACCATTAAACATGGAAACACAAACCAGTTTCTGCTGACACAAGAACATGTGATTTCGCTCCTTTACAGTACAATGCATATTATTGTCAACGCTGGGAATTCTGACAATCATGGACAACCTTCGGACCCATGAATCACAAGAAGTGTACTATGAACTTAATGTGAACTTTGAAGATGAAATCAATCAAAACACAGATGTTGTATAATGAACTATTTTAATCAAATATTTAAATAACTTTGTGGGTATAATTAATTGTGTACCATTGAAATACTTCCATGTAACGTGAATATTGCAGAAGTTAGGTTGATACTTGAATGAATGAAAGGTAAATGAATGATGGTTGTTTATCTATTTTTCATATTAAGTCAGTCATATTTGGTCTTTATCTATTTTATGATTTGGTATGATGTAACTTTTAGCCTTTCTTAAAGAACTCAGGGAAATTTTATGGTTTGAAGCCATTCCCCAAGATCATCTTAAAGGTCCTCCAGTCACATGCCTTCTGTGCACACAGATACCTCTGTTCTTTAAAAGGAGCTCTCTCTCTCTCTCTCTCTCTCGTTCACTGCTCTCTTGCTCTCATCTCAGAAGCTCTTGTGAACAGCATGAATAAACTTGTTATTATGCGACCGTAATAGCCCACCATGAACTCTAAATGCAAAGCTTGAAGATGAACCTACGAGCATCTTAGGACTCAGAATCATATTCTCATCAAAGACTATGATCCTGATCTGGGCACAAACATCTGCTCTGATGCAAACAAGGCCGGACGCCTGACTACTCTTCAAACCTTTGGATCCCTTCATCAAACTTTATTTGACTTCATCTCAACACATAGCGACACTGGCAAGGAACCCCACAAACATGCACTCTCAATTTACTTCTGATGCCGCGCAGTTCATAACTGACATAAATCTCGATGAGTGTCCTCTTACAGACAATCAATCTCCTCACGCAGTCTCTCGCGTGTCAAGAGTAGGTTCAGGCAAAAAAAAAAACAGGAAGAATGTCACGCTTGCATCCTCTTTATGCGTGGCAACATGATCATGTGACCATCAGCGTGTTCGCTAATTGGCATTTGAGTGTGGAGAGAGTAGAGCGGAGCTTCCCATAGTCGTTACCGACATAAGTCAGAGTGACCAAATGATGGGGAACCATGGATAAATATGTTTCAAACATATTTAAATATAAACAAACAAAGACATCAAGAATACGATAACCCTATAAACAAAGAGCCGCTGTTGACATGAATTAGGGTGAACCGAGTAAATAACATGAGCTTACCTTTGCTACATGCAGCAGTGTAGTTACAATTAGGACAATGAATGAGGAAGGAGACTGAAACAAGTTAGTAAATAAGAATTTAAAAAACTATAGATAAAAGAACAGAATATATAGATGATTAAATCAAACCAAAGAATGACAAGATTAGGCAAGAGAAAACACAGAGTAAATTAAGAATAATGAGACCCGGATGCAGGATTTCCAGCAAAGCATGAAACATTAGCATAAAATTTAGGAGAGAACACATCAACCTGTGGTCCAAGAACATGAGGTGAGTGAATTAATGATGAACTTGCGTGTTTTTATTGAGTTTGAAAGGGCATGAAAGAACACAGGCTCTAAAATATATTTTAATTGGTGATATGCACTAATCCTGTCTTTCATAAAAGAAAGAACACTCCTATATTTCCTCTGTTTAAAGCTGAAAAACTCATGTTGTTGTACTGTACAATTTTAGGTTAATGGATATTTTTAAACTCAAAATGATTGTTTATACTATGCTGCATTTGAGAGTTTACTCTTTAAAGCACTCTCTGATCCCTGACTGTGGATCTTGGAGCTCTTGGTCCCAATCCATTTCCTTGAAAAAGCCTGCATGTATACTTGTAGCTCTCGTAAGATAGACTGATTATGAATTCAGGAAGAATGTGGCACACTGTACTTTAGAGTTCACTTGTCAAGACACTCTTGTTTATTTCTTTTCCTACTTTATTCATCTGAATACCTCTTGGCTGTGATGAAGTGTGGGGATTTTACTGAGAAGGTTAGAACCCATCGTGAATAATTTTCAGCACTGCTTAAGGCTCCGCTTAGAGAAGCCTTTCAGGTCAGTCAATAAAATGAATGCTTGTTGTCTGCAAAATCCTGAAAACCTGAGTTGAAAGCTGTGTGACGCAAAAGGTGATCACATATTAATCAGAGCACATATTAATAAAACATTTATGAGCGATGTTGGACATAAAAGGAATTAATTGCCCGCCTAGTTATCCTATGGTGATGGAACACTCATACTGTTTGTAGAATGAATCAGCACTATGAGGGATGAAGTTCAACCAATAAGTGTAAAGAAGGAAACGATGGGTATTCTGAAGCAAAATAATGAAAAAAGAAGAACCATAAAATTAATTATAAATCAAAATATCATCAGTAATCATTTGCATACTTTATTTTTGTTCCACAATTTAGATCTCTGGACAATATACATATCAGGATTAGGCCACACTATATCATCTGATGTGATGGCTAAGAATGTGTGACCAAGAGCGGAAGAGGTGTGATGTTGCCTGTATTTTAATGGTGGAGGGTTGTGATTGTCTGCTGTTCTGAGAGTGAATGACTTTTGAGAAACATCTCACAATAATGTTAGAACATGATTTACAAAGAACCAAAAGAGCATCTGTAGCCTAGTGTTGGGTCGATAGATGATGGCATAAAGACATTGCGATGCTGAGTCGGCATCAGTGATCACTTATTAATCAGAGCACTTATTAATAAAACATTTATGAGCGATGTTGGACATAAGAGGAAACTACTTAGAGAAGAGGTGAAGGAATTAGATTCTGTTAGAGCGCATCACTCATGCGTGGCCGTAACCCAGCAAACATTTCAATGTCGAAAAGCTGTTGAAAAGTAATTTTTTCTTAAAAATAGATATTTACTTAAGCTGGAAGAAACATTGATTTCCAAATTTTGATACTACTCACTTTTTCTGAAACCCCGGATGAGGAGAATCGAAGAACAGTCAGTTGAGGAGACTCAGGGCTCTTTGTATGTAAATGGTTAACAATTAGCCAATTAAAAATGTTCATAATTATTCTGTTTCTACACATTTGTACTCATTTTAATTTGTGTGTTATTTACAGTAAAGAAGATAATAAACATACAAAACGTGCATCAAAAATATATGTTTTAGGTTAAATATTATTTAATAAATAAACACTGATAAAAATGACTAATGGTGGCAAAAATGTCCAGGACGCTGAAGGTACTGTAAAGTAAATATTTTACATACCTTTTTGTAATTGAAGCATCACACAAGCTTCTGTTTAAGAAAGGCAAATATGTCATACGTCTTTCAGGGCAGACACAAAGACATCTTTTAGTCTTACTAACAAAACAAAAAAAAATTGTGAATTTGCAGTTTCACATTTTTGTGAATACACTTGAGTACACTTCACATGAATCTCTTTCAAAGATAGACATCCATTTCAGACTATATAACTGTCTAGTACATTTTAAACCACACTATCCATTGAGACACTTACATAATAACAGGCATTCTCCTATAAAACATTTATGCTGCTATAAAAAAGTAAGGAGAATCTCCAAAGCAATAAAGCTGAATGTCTGGAGCAGGATGTGCAGTGTTTGCATCATGAGCGGGAAGCAGTGGTTCAAGTGGGATTCGAGAGAGCAGAATGGATGGTCTCTGTCAGGGCTTATTAGAAAGCCGCTTGGTTTCCCGCTGGCATTAGCACTGGTGAACCAGCTCAGTGCCAGACTTGCAAAGCGCTGTTGATCTTATTCCTGCATGAGAAGCAGAGGCTGGCTGCATTTTAGCAAACCCACTTCAAGAGGATAGTGGATAAGTCTTAGAACCAGTTTAATTTCTCTCATTTATCTCTACCCCTTTTGTTTAGAGAGAAAAACTTGGGGGACATCCTGAGGAACCAGTCATTGCTTCCAGGTATGCGTCATTTGCTTCAAATATTTACACGTTGCTA
Organism: Danionella dracula; assembly: GCA_900490495.1. NCBI lineage: Eukaryota > Metazoa > Chordata > Actinopteri > Cypriniformes > Danionidae > Danionella > Danionella dracula. The sequence goes on along the minus strand of UELW01000055.1, from coordinate 264,679 downwards.
GGACGTGCCATATCACGCGGTTGCAATGTACATTTGTGATTCCCCTGGTCGTGGTGAGAATCTACATTTACTCACCTAAAAAATTATTAGGAACACCATACTAATATGGTGTTTGACATCCTTTCAACTTCAGAACTGCCTTAATTCTACATGGCATTGATTCAACAAGCTGCTGAAAGCATTCTTCAGAAATGTTGGCCCATTTTAAGGATAGCATCTTGCAGTTGTTGGACATTTGTGGGATTCCCATCCATGTCATGTTCAATAAACCAATTTGAGATGATTTGACATGCTGCATTATCCTGCTGGAAGTAGCCATTAGAGGATACGTACATGATGGTCATAAAACGATAGACAGGGTCAGAAACAATGCTCAGGTAGGCCATGGCATTGAAACGAAGCCCAATTGGCACTAAGGGGTCTAAAGTATGCCAAGAAAACATCACCTACACCATTACACCACCACCAGCAGGCTGCACAGTGGTAACAAGGCATGATGGATCCATGTTCTCATTCTGTTTACGCCAAATTCTGACTACCATTTAAATGTCTCCACTAACTGACCAGACCAGGCAACATTTTTCCTGTCTTCAACTGTCCAATTTAGGTGAGCTTGTGCAAATTGTAGCCTCTTTTTCCTATTTGTAGTGTAGATGAGTGGTATCCGGTGGGGTCTTCTGCTGTTGTAGCCCATTTGCCTCAAGGTTGTGCGTGTTGTGGCTTCACAAATGCTTTTCTGCATACCTCGGTTGTGACGAGTGGTTATTTCAGTCAAGGCTGCGCTTCTATCAGCTTGAATAGCCGGCCCATTCCTCTCTGACCTCTAACATCAACAAGGCATTTTCGCCCACAGTTCTGCCAGATCGTGGATGTTTTTCCCTTTTCACACCATTCTTTGTAAATTCTAGAAATGGTTGTTTGAAAATCCTAGTAACTGAGCATATTGTGAAATATTCAAACCAGCCCATCTGGCACCAACAACCATCTCATGCTCAAAATTGCTTAAATCACCTTTCGTTCCTATTCTGACATTCAGTTTGGAGTTCAGGAGATTGTCTTGACCAGGACCACACCCCTATATGCTTGGAAGCAACTGCCATGTGATTGGTTGATTAGATAATTGCATTAATGAGAAATAGGACAGGTGTTCCTAATAATACTTTAGGTGAGTGTATGTTGCCTGTGTGTGAGGACCACATCTCAGCAACCCACCAAGCACTCCATCCTAACTTTATTAGGACATTATGAGGATGTTCCTGGACTGTTGCTGCAATGTTCCATAAAGTCAGTCCATTTGTGATCCTCGTGGTCAGAATGTTTCTTGTACATGAAGAGCACGTTTCTGAGACTGGCACCTATTCATGACTTCATAAACATGCTGTAACCACGTCAATAAACCGTTGATGCGACAGTATGTTGCAATGTACCAGAAAATTCTATTTGTGATTCCTGTGGTCATCGTGGCAACATTATGGTAGGATGTTACTTTTTAATCGCACTCTCCATTTAGTCAGGTTGTGAGTTGATTGCGAATCTATGCCTGCGCTAACCACTCCTTTACCCCCTCATTGTGAAGTCTCGTCAAGCCCCTAGTCTGTCCAGTTTTGGAGAAAGAGAGGGCCTTAACTGCCACCTCTTCTCTTGTCTTTAGACAGGTGCTATTCCCAAAGGCTTGTGTCCACGGGAGCTGTTTTAATTCCTTTTATTTCCAATGGGGCGACCTTGTTTAAGTGAGAAGAGGAATAAAACTATCACTACTGAAATTCTGCATCTGGGTCTTCACCTTATTTACTCTTCACAAATCAACTCACCAACATGGACCCAGTGAGAGAGGATCCGGTTTGATCAGCAGTGGAGCATCAGGGCCAGCTGCTGAGGAGACACAACAAGGAGCTCCGGGCGTCTAGGCTAACTTTGTGTCAAGGCTTCACAGACCTACGGAGACCATGAGCTCTGTGATTGAGCGAAGCGGAGCAGTTCTCTCTCTTTCTGGGTTGCCTTCCGTGTTAAATGCTGAATTATGAAATAAAACTTTGATTAAGCAAATAACCTTCGTTTGTTATCTGTGCTGAGTTTTAGCTAGCCAGAAGTTAGCATGGTCATCACACCATGCTGTGATATTGATCAGTTTAGAGACAGAGCTTCCACAGCAGCAGCAGCGGTTGTTTGTAAGAACTTATATTGAATTAATTTATAGTAAGGTAAATAAATCCTGTCTTTTGTTCGTATCTGTGTTGTGTTTTGGTTTGCTAGCAGTTGGCATTCTTTTCATACCATAATAAGTGCTTTGTTTACATATGGGTTTGCGCTTGGAGCTTCCGCAGACAATCGGACCACCACTACCAAATCTTTATCGGACGCTCAAGACACGCCTCCCCGCCGAGGATCTCTCACTCCCGCCTCTGGCAACTCGTCTGTTGCGCCGGACCTGGAATCCATGGAAGTGAGAGGCATCCACCTCACTCCCCACAAGAGACAATGCTGCATCTACAACAGGCTTTGCCTGTACTATGACAATATAGGGTGCTTCTCGCCCGTCGCTAATACCCAGGCTAGTGATAACTTCTTGTTCTGTTCTCTTGGACATGGGGATTGAGGGAAACTTCATGGACAAGACTTTTGCCAAGCAGAACATGATCCAGCGACGCCCTCTCCTAAAGCCTATCAGGCTCTTCACCCTAAACGGTGAGACGCTGCTTGACGTAACCCACACAAGCATTTATATTCTCTCTCCATCTCCGAGAGGAAGGCGCTCGAAGATTATCTTAGTGAAAACCTGGCTGAGGGCACTATTTTACCATCTTGTCCTGTAAAGGAAGGATTTTTGTTTTTGTAGAAGAAAGGTGGATCCTAGCATCCCTGCATTGATTATCGCGGGTTGAATGAGGGCACTGTCAAAAACCACTACCCGTTACCACTTGTGTCCTTCTCCTTCGATTTCCTGCAAAGGGCAACAATCTTTTCTAAATTGATCTTGCGTAACGCATATGACCTGGTACGCATACGCGAAGGTAACGAGTGGAAGACTGCCTTTAATATGCCGCTGGGTCATTTCGAATACATGGTTCTGCCCTTTGTCTTGCTAACGCTCCTGTCTGTTCCAAGCTCTAATTAATGATTCCCTTCGGGACATGCTTAATTTGTTTGCCTTTGTGGACTTTGACAATATTCTAATTTTCTTCCCTGATCCCTCAAACCTGCCGGCACGTTTGCTAGGTATTGTCAAGGTTCTTAGCTAACAGGCTGTTTGTCAAGGCTGAAAAGTGCGTCTTTCATGTTGAAATATCCACTTTTTGGGTTATGTCATATCCCCTTCGCCCTATTCTTTAGCCTCTTCAACTTCATCGACCAGGGTCCAAACACACTAAACCTGAAGCCTTGTCACGTCTGTTTGAATTAGCGCCTCCGCAGTCCATCCTCCCAGCTAACATTGTGATAGTTGATCATTTTTCTAAGGCTTTATTAAGGCTTTATTTAAGGCTTCATTTTATTCCCCTTCCTAAACTGCTGTCTGCAGGCGAAATGGCTGATAGCTCAGTCAGGCTAGCGTTTGCAAGTTCCAAACTCCACCTTATGGGTGTGCAGCAGCATAGACCCCACCCACTAGGTATATTAAAAAATATCAAGCTCTAAATATAACAGTCCAAATGGTAGCAGATTTCCCTCTAACTAACCCTGAAGCCCTAAAAAAAGCTTTAAAACAAGATTAGAGTAATCACATGCTCTGACCTCTACACTTTGTGCTCAGCAGTTGCGTCACATGACCCGGTAGTGCAGGTCAAAGTTAAATTCTGCTGAACTTTCGTCAGAACGAAATCCGGAATTACGCTGAAACTTCCAGTTTTGCATCATTGTATCAGGCTGTGTTTAAGAAGGTTTTTCGTATCCACGGCATTCCCTTGAAAATCGTCTCGGACCAGGGGTCCCAAATCACCTCTTAGTTCTGGAGGGAGCTGTGCCTAATTCTCGAGTCCACCGCTAATCTCTTGTTGGGTTTCTAATGGGCAAACCAAACGTGCCAACCAAGACCTGGGATGTATGCTTCGTTGCCTAGTTAAACGTAACCCCCCTCATGGGCCGAGTACACCTACAACACCCTTTCGTCCGCTTCTACTGGAGCTTCCCTATTTTATTTTTTTGCCTTGATAGTCAACCTCCCCTTTTTCTAGAACAAGTGAAGGAGGCTGTGTGTTTCGTCTGCCTGGGAAGAGAGTACCTTACCTGCCATCTCTGCTCTTGTCTTTAGACAGCTATTCTTCCAGGAAGCTTGCATTTCTTTTACTCCCTACAAGGTGACCTTGTTTACTGTTTCCTTGTTTAAGTGAGAAGAGGAATTAAATTATGACTACTGAACTATTGCATCCAGGTTCTTTACCTTATTTACTCTTCTCAAAATGCTACAACATCAAAATAAAAAAACAACAAAAGACAAAACATTTTAAGATGTTCTCATGGTGGGATGTTGTATTGACACTGGTCCAGAATAAAGAAGTTCTTAATTCTTTTATGAAACCAGAAAACAAAAACAGCTAAATATTATTGTAGTCAAATACCATATAATGAGAACAACCAGGGAGACATGATCAATGTTTGTTTGAATTCAAAAGGGACAATCTTGATAGGTCAAGAGCAATAGAATTATGCCAAGTAGTAAGTCAAGTAGCGTGATTAATTTCTTAGTTTACTTCTATTTATTGATGGATTTAACACTGGGTAAAAACCAGGATGTGCAAACTTGCATTTAGTTTTGACAAACCTGGGTTTATTAAGCAAAGCAACTGTCTATTGGTTTCCAAGATGGGGGAGTTTCACAGGACTGAATAAATGGAGGTGAGTTGTGTAGCTTCAAGTCGCTGGGGTACGAGGATAGACAGATTTGGAGGTCCTGATCAGCATACTATAAACTCTTCTAGGTGTAAAAATTTAATTTAAAATTGCCCCATCGTATACATAAAAGTATCTGCGTGGTGCCCGGATGATACTATTCCAGTTAGATTCTGAGTGCAGGTCATTGGATGCTTGAACGGCTGATATCAACTGCACTCAAGTGGGATGAGTTTTCTCTTGGATCCACAAAAGTGAGGGTACTCAGAATAATGATATAATCATTTATTTACTTAATTCATTATTTATTTATTATGAAGGAAATGAAAGAAGTTGTTAAGTTCTCGCACATATTGTGCTTAATGAGGAAGTTACACACCCATTATATGACGTTTTAGTGCGTCCTGGATCGTGCGCACTCTCATCTTACACCCAAATATTTACATTTTCTACTGAAAGAATTGTCTACTTTAAAGACATTAAAGGTAATTGCAGTATTAGTATTTAATTTGGGAAAGCAGGGATTTGTTCTGTGAGTTGGTGTCTGCTAATAGGTTTACTTGGACTATCCCCTAAAAATGGGCATGCTTACACTGCATGGCTCTATTAGAGCCTTTGGCAGAAGTTTGCAGTGTGTATAGAAAATGTTACTGTTCAACTGAGGACAATGCAAGTCAAGTAGATACGCTATAATTTTACCTTAAAACAGCAAGGTTTCAATGATAAAAATAAGGTTAACTCAGGAAGAGAGGATGCGTGAATGGTTTGGTTTGAGATTTTTAAGAATGTTTATTCCTTATCAAGACCGTCTCTTGGCTTCTAATGACAGAGATGTGAAATCTATGCCTAAACCTGCATGAATCTGGTCGTCCATGTGGACTCTTGCAATGGAAGAGTAAAGGACTGGGCTAAGCGCATGAAGGAGCTGATGTCTGGACAAAAGAGATCATGAACGCTAGACAATGCTTGGTTCCCCTAGTTTCCGAGGTAAAGTCTGCAGGAGGGAAAGCAGTGCCTCAGCAGAAAAAAATTATGGATTAATGGAAGAAGGATGACTGCTCTGGGTGTGTATCGAGAGCGGCAAGAAGGGCTGGCGGAAAGCTTATTGCTGGAAACTTGATTTGGAGAGAGCTATGAGGCTGAAGAATGGGTTAGTTAGTAAGTTAAAAAGAAAATTTTAACTAAAGAAAGTTAAATAGCTTCCAATTTGTATTAGTTTATTTTTATTATTAATGTATTATAATACTATGTTTATGTTTGTATCTTTGTTTGATTTATAGACTGTAATTTTAATTTACAGATGACATTTTTAGTCCTTCTGTGTCTCTCGTGTTGTTTTTTAAATATCTCAAATAGGATACCACCAATCAAATCTCTCAATGATAAAAGAAATCCAGAGCCACTGTGATGGAAATTAGTACTCAAGAGACATTATTTATGAACACAGCCACAAACAGCTGTTTATTACTCATTCCAAACATGAATTAAGATCATACCTTAATATCAATTAAGCATGTGATCACATTGCAAGCACCATGGAGAGAGAAAAGGAGAAAGAAGGAAAGAAAAGAGTAGAGAGAGGGAATGAGGAGAAGCGGAGAGAGAACAAGCGGACAGCCGCTTTTGAGTAGAGCAGGGAGGAAGACACACGAAAACGGTAATCCCTTGAAATTCATTTCAGTATAAATTTTGCCCCTTTACGTCACTTCTATTTCTCCTCCCCTGTTCCATCCAAGGTAAACATAGGCACATACAAACTCAATTATATTGGACAATTCCTTACAATTATTAAATATTCTAATACACCACTGAAGAATAGAGTCTTATGACACAAACCCAAAGACATATCGAGGGTAAGCAGATCATGATTTGATACAGGCCTGCTGTCACTTTTGCTGTACTTGCATTCATCTGCTTAACATGTAATTCACATACATGAGTGTCCTGGGTGGACCACACTGAAATGCTGACAGCCAAGTCTTTCCTCTAAGAAGAGGAAAGAATGCACACCAGAGTGTTAGCTGTTTCCTTCAGCCATCAGCAGAGTCAGAGTGACAGGCTGATGTAGGATTGGGATTTATTCTGTGGGGAAAGCCCTAATTGGCACAAATGTCTTCGTAAGCAGAGGGCATCCAGGTTCTTTCCCAGAGCTGGGCTGAACTTTCTGTGGTGAAATGTGCTGTGGCATTAAAATAGAATAATAGATCCTTGTCAAATAAAAAAAATATTTGTTTATGTTACAGCTGCTACTTACAACACTGAAAACACATCACCTTCACTCGCTAAGCATGTGTCATAATATAAACAAAAATGTCATGGGTGAACGACACAACTTTACTGAATAGTGAATTAAGTCCATTAATGCCATCGCTGCATCCACCATATGAACCATCTCAAGACTCAAACTAAGGGTAGTTCGAAAGTACGATTATGATTTAAACGTATATATTGTGTCGTAGGAATACTGTGGCTGCTGCCAAAGCCAGACAAGACTGTTGGCAGAAACTTGTGTGAATGCATTAATGAAGCACATTCTGTATTATTGTAGAATGCGTATCAGGGGTGATTTGCGTATGATAACGGTAGCATTTTTTGTGGCATGTTAATTCCAATATGTTTTACTTTTTTATGTGTTAATGTATTTATGGTTGTATTACAAATTAAAGTAAACGCTTATCTGTATGTTTACATTTAGAAGGTGAATGTCTATATAATTATTATCTCCAGCACAAAACGATCATGACAGCATATAAAAATTAAGGTCTTGAGCAGTTTAGCCGTATAACACACCATCTGCTGTACAGTAAGGGTGGGACTTCTGCATGTCACATTTTGAATGAGCGGTAGAAGAGTCTGCTTCAGACTGATTAAAACCTAGATCCAAGACTGATTAAATCCTAGATCTTTTCATAGTACCAAAAACCCAGCGTTGGTGCCAACTAATCCTAAACTTAGCGGGCTAACTAGTTAATCCAGCTTCATGATACAGGCCCCAGGAATACACTGATAAAAAACACTGATCAACAAAGTCACTAAAATAAATCTAAATGGAATTTAAATGATGGATATTGGAATAAATGCAATTTTATTTTCTTTGTAGAGTAAATGAAATAAGTGAAAGAACCAGTCCATTGTTTATGTAAATGAGGGCAAATTGCTAACCTAATCTAATGTTGCTCCCTCAAAGCAAACCATCTCTTAACTCATTAACTCATACCCAGCAAACAAAGAACGTTATGACAACGCCATCAGTTAGTCATAATTTGGTCATGCTGACATTACTTTGTGAAGACTTTGTGAGAACTTTATGAAATGTGGTGATTATGTCATGGTAAAGTTGAGTTTTTTTGAGAAGTCGGAAGCAGGTACAATAGTTAAGTGGTTTACATGTTTTTAATGTTTTTTCCAACGAACGATAAGTTTTTTCCTATCTTCTAAACATTTATATTGAACCTCTGATTGCAGATAGAGAAGCTACAATGTTTATCATAAAGTATTTTTCACAGGATCTTGACAGGAGTATTGGTGTGTCCCAGCCAGCTCTTTCATGGTATGGATTCAAAAGGTAAACATAAGTCTTCAGAATAATAATGCAATATTCACATGTTTGGAATGACATGAGGGTAAGTGATTAATGACTAATGTTTACATGTTCATCATTGGAGTGGATTATTCTTTTAATGTAAACAATCACTTTTATATTAATCCATAAACTAGAGAAGTGTTTTAATTTTGATTACGATGGTGTGATTTCCTTTTCATTAACACTGGGTACAGTTTCGTCACATCACTTATTGTTTGTGCTAATAGTTAATAGTAAATAGCAGACAATCACAAGAATGGAGTTAATAAATGTCACTTATTTAACTAAGACATTGAAAGATTACTATGAGGCGCCATGTAGGATTTAAATCAAAATTCGCTTGTCAATACATACATAAAACTTGTACATATACACCTATAAATTACTCACATATACATTTATTCTGTTGTGTGAAATACATATCAATACATGTTATTTTAGTATACGAATGCATATGCACTTGTGGGATAGCTTGTGTGTACATATAAACTTGACGCATACAAATACCTATAAACACTCACTGATACATGTAAACATGGAATCTTGGAGTGATTCTGGACTCTGATCTTAGTCTAAACACGTAAAAGCAATGACAAAATCCGCTTATTACCATCTTGGAAACATTGCAAGAATCAGATGCTTTGTTTTCAGACAAGATTTAGAGAAACTGATTCATGCTTTCATCTCCAGCAGACTGGACTACTGTAACGGCCTTTTCACCGGCCTTCCCAAAAAGACCATTAAACAGCTCCAGCTCGTTCAGAATGCAGCAGCTCGAATTCTTACCAAAACTAGAAAGTCAGAACACATTTCTCCAGTTCTTAAGTCTCTACACTGGCTGCCGCTCTCCTTCAAAATAGATTTTAAAGTTCTGCTGCTCGTATATAAGTCCAAACATAACTTAGCACCTAAATACCTAACAGACATGATCAGTGAATACACAGCAAACAGTGAACTGAGATCCCTCGGATCAAATAAATTAGATCTACCCCGGGTAAATTCCAAAAAGGGTAAACACTCTTTTAGTTACCATGCGGCCCACAGATGGAACCAGCTTCTAGAGGAGACCAAGGGTGCCAACACTTTAGTCATGTTTAAATCCAGGCTAAAGACTCACTTGTTTAGTTGTGCTTTTGTCGACTGAGCACCAACGTCCGAACAACTATTTTACCGTTGCACATCACATCTTAATCTTTGTTTTAATCATTCATTCATCTTCATGTCGGCTTTATTCCCTTTCGGGGTCGCCACAGCGGAATGAACCGCCAACTCACTGGCATATGTTTAACGCAGCGGATGCCCTTCCCTGCCGCAACCCATCGCTGGGAAACATTCACACACACATTCACACTATGGGCAATTGTTCTTATTCAATTCACTTATTCCGCATGTCTTTGGACTTGTGGGGAAACCGGAGCACCCGGAGAAAACCCACGCGATCACGGGGAGAACATGCAAACTCCACACAGAAATGCCACCTGCCCCAGCCGAGCCTAGAACCAGCGACCTTCTTGCTGTGAGACGACCGTGCTACCCACTGCGCCACCGTGACGCCTTGTTTTAATCAATGTTTTTAAATTTTCAGTTTTTAATGACTTTTTTATTTTTTAATGACTTTTTTATGCTTGATTTTATTTAATGAACTTTCTTTTTACTCTTTATTTCCAATCTAAAGCACTTTGAGTTGTGTACGAAATGTGCTATACAAATAAACTTGCCTTATTCAGTGTGTTTCTGGCCTGATTGTACAGAACATAATCTCCACTCCTGAAGTCATCTCCTTTGGCCTGGCGAAGCTGTCTGAGTTTTCCAGAGAACCATGGTTTATCGTCATTGAATGTTAAATAAGTCTGGGTGGGAATGCACATGTCCTCCCAGAAACTAACGTATGATGAGAGTCAGTGAGCTCCTTCAGTTTTGAGGCAGCAGATTAAAAGACACTCCAGTCCGTGCAGTCGAAGCAGGCTTGTAAATCCCGATCTGCTTCGATGGTCCAACTTTTAACAGATCGCACTACAGGTTTAGCAGATTTGAGCTGTTGTTTTTGTGATGGAATAAGGTTGACCAGGCAGTGGTCAGAGAGTCCTAAAGCTGTGCGGGGACAGTGTGGAAGTCGCCCTTGATGGATGTGTAACGGTGATCCAGAATATCCTCGTGTTGTTTCCCCTTGCTTTATTTTTTTTATTTATTTTTTTTTTCAGGATGTTGAAAATCTCAGTTGAAGGTTGCCTAGATCTATGGTAAGACACAGCTTGGAGACCCCTGTCTAATACCTGTGATAAACATCACAACCACAAAGTAAGCACAAGTCACAGTCAAAAAAGTGTTTGTTTACATATGTGAAAAGCTTAGATATCATCAATTCTGAATTTAAGAGCCCAACAAGTATTCATATTTGTTAAAACTACTGTCACTTGTATTTGTTTACTAAAGCATTATAAGGCTGCATAATAAAATATGCAGTCAACATGAAACATTAGGTTTAAACTTTAGTTCTTTCACTTAAATGCATGTTCTCATGTTAACCTGTAACTTTTAAATGCTGCAAAGCTTTTGTTTTGGATTAAACCTTTTGGATTGAACTTTTCTCATATTCTCAATTATAGGCTATTTGACTACACAGTAAAATTTAGCTGGTTTTGTGTTTTTAGTTTCAACAAAGTATTAAGGACTTTCCCACTTTGGACTAGTGTCAATGCATCAGCTGTCAATGAGAAGAACATGTACATGTGGATCCAATTTATTTTCCAAATAAAAATAAATCTGAAAATGTTGTCTAGTGTTACTGTTTATTCTGATTTTGTATAATTTTGAGACAACTTAATTATGTAAAGTGTTGCATAATCAGCTATAGGTTGACATTTATAGATTAATGTTCGTTTCAGTTTTTTCAGTACAATATTAATTAATGTTATATTATCAAATGAGGACCCACCCGTGTGAATATTATTTGAAAGATATTCATTTGTATAGGTAAAATAAATAATTGAGAGTTATATAAACTGTCTGGTTGGTTTGGTTAGAATACATTAAAAAGTATTGCCTTTGTCAAACTATTGATTGCAGTAAAAAATGATTATACTCAACTAAGTGTATTTTTGAGTAGTTAAAATATTTTTAGTTGCAAATTTTGTGGAGGTGCAGTTGATTGTGTTAAAACACCATTCCTCAGACACAAGGTAAAGCCCAGGAATAGCAAGCTTTTACTGAACCAGTGATATATCTTCCTGGCATGACATGTTCCAGGGAAGGTTCCAGTTTGATGGCAGAAACGTGTTGGTAACTTTTAAGCAACGTTGTATTTGTATGTTGTCATGAAGAGCACGGGAATCACAAAAACATGAATCTAAATGACAGAGATGTTTAGCTAGAAGAGAATATTTCCAGGATCCTCCTGCTTCCTCTAGTTTGTGTGAAATATTAGCTTGAAGGCTCCAGATGAATCACAATCAGCCTGACTCCACAGGATGAAGATTAGCACAGTTTGAACAATGATCCCAAATTCTTAATCGCCACCATTTGTGTCAACAGATTAAAAATGGGGAGATTTGATGGTGTGATTACAGTAAACAAATGACGACTGCTGTGTTGGTTTTGATTTAGGAGCATTGTTAGCATAGATCGAGTATGCTAATTTTGCTTGGAGGTTATTAGCTAATTGTTTGTGGGATTTGGAGGGAAGTCAATTAAAGTGAGAGGATTTGATGGAGTAGGTCTTAAAGGCTCACATATAAATCTTCGGTGGCCTTTCTGTCAGAAATCAATGAAGGGAAGAGATTGTCCATATCTCCATCCACAAGTCTATCATGGCAAAGTTTGGGGTTCAAATGTGATTGTATGGATCTCCCCTTTAACTGGATAGTTTAATCAGACTTATTTTAGAAACTGGTTAAAATTTATTTTACTAATAAGGACATTCATCAAATATTTAATTGTTTTTATTTCTTATTTTTGTTTTGCGGGATCATAGGTAAACCGAAAGGTTTGGTTGATTTACAGTCTTAAGAATCCAATCTTTAACTGAACAGGTTATATAGGTCATATAGGTTAGTGTATATGGGGTGGGGAAGGTGGAGAGGATACTGGTGTAGGTACCGAAAATGTCTGTGAACCAACATTTAAGATTTCTCCTTTATTCATATTTAATGTGTGTAAATTTGTTGACTGACCCGTTTTGACACAGAATGATGTGACAACGAAGAAGACCAGACCACCTTCCAACAACCAGGTGCTCTGTGTCTCCACTGCAGATACAGGGAAAGTTTTAAGCAACTAACAACTGAAAACTGCAGGACCAGACAATATTACTGGCAGAGAACTCACAGGATGTGCAGACCAACTGGCAGATGTCTTCACTGACATCTTCAACATCTTTCTGGGCACCACTGTTGTCCCAAAGTGCTTCAAAGTGACGATCATCGTTAATTTGCCAAAGAAGCCATCAGTGTCCTGCCTCATTGACTACTGTCCCGTTACACTCACTCCAATCATCATGAAATGCTTCGAGAAGCTATACAAGAGGCACATAAAGACACTGCTGCCAAATCATTCTATCAATTATGCTATTTCCACCACAGTCCCCCTGGCCCTCACTCACCTGGAAAACAAGGACTCATACTTCAGTTCAGAATTCAATACCATTATTCCTTGGAAAGTTGAACCTGCTAGGCCTTAACACCACTATCTGTAACTGGATCCTGGACTTTTATGAAAAAAACTCTTGACTGTCTGGATGGGGGACAGCGCATCCAAAACCATCACACTCCGAACTTGAGCCCCTCAGGGCTGCGTGCTCAGCGCCTTGCTGTTCACTTTGCTGACTCACAGCTATGTAGCAATACACAGTTCAAATAACATCATTAAGTTCGCTGATGACACGACTGTGGTGGGTCTCATCAGCAAGAACAAGAAATCAGCATACAGTGAGCAGGTGCAGAAGTAAACAGACTGGTGTAAAGCCACAACCTGTCTCTAAATGTAGACAAAACAAAAGTAAAAAAAAAAATAATCAAACAAAAGATATTTGTTGACTTCAGGACCACACAACGTGACCGTTCTCTACTGAACACCAGCAGCTCGTGGAGAGTACCAAATACCTTGGTCTTCACCTGATGGAGAATCTTAGCTAGTTCCTTAATACCAGCTCCATAACAAGGAAGGCACAGCAACAGCTCTACTTCTTGAGGGAGCTGAGGATATCAGAACTGCATTGTCTCGGATAGCAAGACCCTATAGCGGATAGTGAGAACAATGGAAAAAGTCAAACTGAAGACGTCTCTGCGACATATCCCCCCAATGTTCCTGGAATTCTCACCGGTTCTGTAAAAGCTTGCTATTCCTGGAGGAGTGGTGTTTTAACACAATCAACTGCACCCTCACAAAATGTGAATGAAATGCAATTAGTTGATTATAATCACTATTTGCTGCAATCAATAGCTTGACAAAGGCAATACTTTTTAATGTATTCTAACCAAACCAACCAGACAGTTTATATAATTCTCAATCTTGTTTATTGTAACTATACAAATGAAGACATTTCAAATATTATTCACACGGGTCCTCATTTGATAATGTAACATAAATTTAAAAGTGTACTGAAAACATTGAAGTGAACATCAATCTATAATTGCCAATCTATGCCTGATTAGGCAACACTTTACATAATTAAGTAATCTCAAAAATATATAAAATCAGAATAAAAATAATAACAGTAAAAACATGATTTAAGGTTAAAACACATCTATCCAAAAATTTGGTGCGAAGTTACATAGGTGAACATATCGGAAAAGCACGTTCCACATCTGTCTGAGCGACTTATGCAAATAAACAATAGTTCAGCTCTGCCAATACTCTTGTCAAGGTCCCCGCGAAAAATACTTTATGATAAAAATTGTAGCTTCTCTATATGTTATGTAAAACAATGTAAATGTTATGAAGTGAGGATAAAACTTCGTTCAATAGAAAGAAAAAAAACATATAAACCATGTAACTAGTGTACCTGCTTCCGACTTCACCTCATGTGTAATACAGGAAATGCGTCTTGTGCATCCGCGTCAATAGACATCCTTTGCTTAAACTATGCTTAACTTTATATCGTGTTGTATGAATAAAATTAAACCACTAACATAAAAATGAATAAATCTTAAATTGTGTTTACCTCCAAAGGAGAATTCTGTGCATGCTCACTGGCTCATAGTCACCACTTAAACTTCACATGTTCCATTTTTTTTAAGCCAGTGGATTTTAATGAAACTAAATGACACTCGACCATTAAATTTTTAAGTATGTTTAATTAATAGTGCTAAATTAATTTAACATAAAACATACAATATCTATGATCTCCAATATATCTATACTGCTGTAAATATTCTAAATTTTCTAAAGTTTTCAGGATAATATTTTGACATCAAATACTTATATTCAATCTGAAAATGTATTCTGAAGACTCTGAGGTTACATCACTATAAGGCAGTGCTTCTCAATTATTTTCTGTCATTCCCCCTCGGAAGAAGAAAACCCCCTAATGTAGTGGCGTGGTATGGTACTTTATTCATTCATTCATTTTGGCTTTCTTCCCTTTCGGGGTCGCCACAGCGGAATGACCCGCCACCTGCCCCAGCCGAGGCTCGAACCAGCAACCTTCTTGCTGTGAGACGACCTTGCTACCCACTGCACCACCGTACACTTTATTCTAGAACAGTAAAAAAATCTAAATAGAAAAATAAAAAAGCATGTTCCCTGAAGTCAAACAGGCCCCCCCACCCCCCTTGACGGAGCCTCACGTCCCACTATTTGAGAAGCACTGCTATAACGTTACCCGTGGTCCTAAACAGCAGTGTTATTAAAGAACATTTAAAATTTAAAAGGGAAATGGAAATTTTAGAAAGGCAACTTTACCATGACATAATCACCACATTTCATGAAGTCCTTACAAAGTCTTCACAAAGTAATGTCAGCATGACCAAATTATGACTAGCTGATTCCAGCTGTTATTTGTTTCCTGCCTCTTTAGCATCCTCTCATTTCCTTAAGTAATGTGACACATGTATGAAGTAACTGAAAACTTTCAGGAATTCACCAAAATAACTGCAGCATTTTCCCATGGACTGAGGAAATGAGAAACAAAGATTGAAAAGCAAATCTACAGAGCTGCTATACAGAAATCAGCATTAAATTGATGAAAATTATGTCATTTTCGAATGACGTTTAAGAAATCTGACACCAAAAAAGTTACTTTTTATAAAAAAAAATGTTTTATTATTATTATCATTCATAATTTTATCGTTCCAGGAGATATTGCATGACCAAATATTAAGCATGTATTGCCATTCAGTTTATAATCCTTTTACAGTTTACAAAATGTTATGAAGGGTCTCTTAAATATTTGTTTTTATTGTTTCATATTCTTTCCGTCTGGCTCCAAATGTTTGGAGGGAGTGAACATATCAGTTGTGAACACAAAAAGCATGTCATGTTGGCTGAATGTTCCTTAATTTTCAAACATTTTGATGCAGAGACTATGAAATATCTGAAGCAGCATGCCATTTGCCAAGAAAAAAATAAACCAACAAGTGCTCGCTATGTTTGTTTGCTTTTCTATAATTATCCGTCCGCTCGCCGATGTCCTTTGGCTTTACCTCTTATCAGAAAATGTCCCAGGTGTAAGATAGGAGACCATTTGCCTCAGTTTCTTTGCTTTCTGCTATCAGCACTGAACACATGGACATGGAGCGCTTCTGCATGGACTGCTACCCGACAGGTGGCCAGTGGATAAAAGTTACAGCTTCAGCCTTTGAACTCAAGGTCTTTATTTCATGTTATCAATATCTAAATATTGCTCTCTGATGTGAATCCGGGACAAAATTGTAATGCATGCAGTGTGTAGTGATGATAAACCAGGCTCAAACTCAATTTTTTGACATAATTGTATACGATATTGTCCTGTGATCGAATGCTGGTGGAATATACTGCAGAGTATGTGTTTTATTTGTTGCTTTTTTCAGAAGCAGGGGTGAACAGTAGATAGTCATGCATTGAGTTGTTTGTGTATGGGTCTGAACAAATCATATTGTTTTTGTGATGTTTTTAAAAACAAATATCTTAAATACACTATATTCGTTGTCCTGTTTTTTGATAGGCTGAACTCAAAAAAGGAAAGGTGAGAGAGAGAGAGAGAGAGAGAGAGAGAGAGAGAGAGAGGACGGTCATAACACTGGAGGTTAATCTTTCCAAGAGCACTCTGGGATTTATTCAAAGAGTGTGCGTGACTTGAACGGCCCTCGTCCACTCAGATGAGACCAAACAGGGAAAAGGGGATTATCAAAATCCTTTTATTAAATATTGATTTAAAATTACTGAAAAATCTTTTGGATCTTATCCCATTCTGTTTTTGAGGATTAAGTGTTTCAGTTTGAAAATGGCAAGGGTTATTTCATCATATTTTTTTCTTAATGCAAGTTCTAAAACTCACATTTTATTGAAACTTTACACCTCAATTGTTATTGTGAGAGTAAATGGGAGCTGACCAGAAGATGAAGGACGTGAGGGGGAGTACTAATGTTAAGGTAAGTTGAAGGTGAGTGTAACACAGTTTATCACACATTATGGCAGTCTCGATGGGTGGTTGTAGCTCTGTATCCTGCCAAGGCCCCCCAAGTAATAATAGGGAGACATACAAGTTGAGACAAAGCTGGAGGAGGAGACTAAGTGATGAGTGTGTGTGATACTCACTGTAGATATTTTGTTTAGGAACATCAGAGGAAGGAACGCAATTGAGTAGGTGGAGATGTGCCCTGTGCTTGTGACTTCCAGAGGAGGCCGGTATTCGAAGGGTGGCACAGGTAACTGGGTTAAGTAGGTTCTAGGAATGAGGGGGAGTTCATGTGGGCTAGCAACCAGGTTAGTATAAAAGGTTCAGTTCATGGACATCGTTAGACCCATTTACAGGAACGTCTAATAAATAGCAGTGCATTTCTATATTCCCTATAAGTTGCTTTAGAGAAGAGCATTTGTCAAACATGTGGTATAAGTAATTGTAAATGGTGTGGAAGAAATTGATTGTTTAAAATTTATTCAGAAATATTAGTTCTATCATTGCTGATGTTCTATCCCTAGCTTGTTTCCAAGTTTTACTGTGTTATTGTATGACGCATATTTTCAAAGCAATTGAGATAATTATGTTATTCTGTCTATTTGACAACTTATTCTATTTTGAATCAACCATTATCTTATATTTATTATCTTTTCATTTATTGGGTTTATTTATATTTAGGTGTAAAAATCATTCTAAAAGATGAAACTAGTTACATTTTAAGCAGAGATTTTACACAAATAAAAATCTAGATAGCATTTAAGATTGTAATCTGAGTGATTATTTTTGACAACAAACACCTATTAGTCAGGTGCAACTTTTTTTTGTTTTGATTTCTTATTTTTATTTTTTATTTTTTTTTTTAAATTATATTTAAAGTATTTAAATACAAATTGTTAAGTTTACAATTTTTTTCTTATTGCTGTATTTCCATTTGGATGTAAGTATATTTATACATCACAATACATACAAAAAAGTAATAAAAAAAATCGTATTATACTGCCAATTGCATGCACTTAAAAAACCACATCATCCTTTTTATGCATGTTGTCCTACTCCAAACTGTACAGGCTTGAAAGCCTGCTACCAAATAAGTATATCAGCTTATGACATCTGTGTAATGAGAAGGGGTGTGGTCTAATGACATCAACACCCTATATCAGGTGTGCATAATTATTAGGCAACTTCCTTTCCTTTGGCAAAATGAGTAAGAAGAGAGACTTTACGGACTCTGAAAAGTCTAAAATTATGAGATGTCTTGCAGAGGGATGCAACAGCCTTGAAATTGCCCAGCTTTCGAAGATCACAGAACAATCAAGCATTTCATGGCAAATAGCCAACAGGGTAGAAAGAAGCACGTTGAAAGAAGAAAGCGCTAAGTAACTTCCCAAAAATTAAGCATGAAGCTTCCAAGATGCCATTTGCCAGCAGTTCAGCCATATTACAGAGCTCCAATGTTACTGGAGTGTCAAAAAGCACAAGGTGATTTTTTTAAGGTTTTATGGTCTGATGAAATGAGAGTGAGTCTGTAGGGCCAGATGGATGGGCTCGTGGCTGGATCAGTAAAGGGCAGAAAGCTCCACCCCGAATCTGGCGTCAGCTAAGTGGAGGTGGGGTACTGGTACAGGCTGGTATTATCATAGATGAGCTTGTGGGATCTTTTCAGATTGAGGATGGAGTCAAACTCAACTCCCAGTCCAACTCCCAGGTCCTGGAAGACAACTTTTTCAAGCAGGGGTACAAGAAGAACTTTGAATCTTAAAGAAAAACATGATTTTCATGGAGGACAATGCTCCATCACATGCCTCCAAATACTCCACAGCGTGGCTGGCCAGTAAAGGTTTAAAAGATGAAAAAAATAATGACATCGCCCCCTTGTTCACCTGATCTGAACCCCATAGAGAACCTGTTGTCCGTCATGAAACATAAGACAAGGAAGGAAAACAGTACGCCTCTCTAACCAGTGTCTGGGAGGCTGTGGTTGCTGCTGCACGCGATGTTGATGATGAATAGATCAAGAAGCTAACAGAATCCATGGAAAGAAGGCTTTTGAGTGTCCTTTTAAAGAAAGGTGGCTATATTGGTCTCTGATTTGTTTGTTTTGTTTTTGAATCTCAGAAATGTGTATTTGTAAGTTTTGAGATGTTGTATTGGTTTGCCTGGCAAAACTAAATAAGTGAGATGGGTATATATCTGTTTTTTATTATTTTTCCTAATAATTCTGCACAGCAATAGCTACCTGCACACACAGATATCCTCCTAAGATAGCCAAAACTAAAAAAGTCCCACTCCAACTTTCAACAATATTCAGCTTTGATATTCATGTGTCTTTTGAGTTGATTGAGAATTTAGTAGTTGTGTGTATATATATATATATATATATATATATATATATATATATATATATATATATATATATATATATATATATATTTGGTGCCCCAGTATAGCTTTAGGTCTAGCAAAAGTTGATAATAGGAGTAGAATGACTGTGATCTGGGAAGCCAACTGGTACTGAGAGGGATTTTGTTCTGGTGCGAAAGCAATCCAAACCTCTTATTGAATCAGAAGGCTACACAGGTAATAAGAAATATAAATGTCAAGGTAGAGAATGCAGAAGTCTGTCCAAAGGGCAGATAATAGCGAACTTCTGGTCCAAGAATGGATGAGTGCAGATGTGCAAGAGGAATTGTCAAGCTGAGGAATAGGAATAAGACAACAAGGTACTTGGAGTAGATGGGAACAAAGGAGTTGGGAGTTGTGGTGCAAAAAATCACATGGTCTTACATAAGGAAGTTAGACCTACAACTCATCAAGTTCCATCAAGTCCAGGTTGTCTATACCATTCTCCCAAGTCCATCTGAACTGTAATGCAGGAGTTTGGCACACACACCATCAAGCCCCCTCCGTCAAGGTGACTTTATCTGGCCTGCAATATCTGCCATCTCAAAGTGCTGAAGACCAAAGCAGACATCTTCTGTTAGTCAATAGCCACCTGCTGAGAGTCCAAAACTAGGAAGCACACAATCAACATTGTCAGAGCTGGAGAAAAGCCACAAGCAAAAAGAAGAGAGAAACTAGGACTTTTCTATAATGCAAAAGCAGCATACCGTGGGAATCAAGTTAAGTTTCCCCAGCAAGTTGCCAAAACCACCCTCAGAACGGACATTGTCTTGGTGTCTAAGGCAATGTTGCCAAGTTTACTTACAGGTAAAAAGAACAAGAGAACGAAAGCAATTGAATAGAAAAGGGCCAAATACTAGGTGGAGGTAGGATGCAGAGGTTTGGCAGGACAGTCCCCCAGTAGAGCCTACACAGGCCTCTGCATCACAGGGTAAAGGAAAAGGAGAGCCATCATTAACAGCACGAAAGCAGCAGGAAAGAGTGAGCGCTGATCTGTAGATGAGAAGAATTGTCTGAAGAAGTTGGTAAAGAGTGCTATGATGTGCAAATTGTACAGCTAAACAAGTTAAGAAACAATTTTATTTTCATATGCCTCCAATGTATATGGTCATAAATGTTTGGCCCCACATTACTGCTTGCAGTTATATTCCTGTTTGGTTTAGAATTAATACAATTTCTTCAGATTCTTTCACACCTAAAAAGGTGAAAAAGTGTCAGAGTTTATGAAGAGCTGTGGTGACATTAGCAGTCACCACATCATAGCCACATCCCCACCTTAATATTCAAGTTTCCAAGAATTTGACAAGCTTTCATCAAACATTCTTTCTTTATAATAAGGACAGGCACACTTTAGTGACTTGCTGGCATTCAGTTCTGGTTCAGCTTCTTATCATCAAAGCAGCAGCAATGAATGGCTATGAAAGAACACAGAGGGGAAAAATGCAAGCTCTTGTATTTCCTACAGTATGCTACAATTGCAATTTGCAACAAATTTTCATTGACACCTGGACTTAACTTAACTCAACTTAATATGGCTGAAGTAAAACAGAATGCAAATGTAATTAAAAGATAAACTGACCAATGTAAATTCAATCATGACCAACTGCTGGTGGCATTTTAATTATTTTGCTTTGTTGGAAATGTCAACTTCTTTAGAATGGCATTACAAATGCTGAAAATTCATCATCATCATCATCATCATCATCATCATCATCATCATCATCAGGGTTAACCTGTCTGTCCTGTTTGCAGCTCAGCAATCTATTAAAAGGACAAAACTTATTGTATGATCTGTGGTATCACGCAAAATTTCTGAAGGAGAAAGACCTCTTGCATGAGGAGAGGTAAAGATGAAAAAAGCTGCATGTTAGTAATAGATGTCGATCTATAGATGCAAATGTCCTCAGAGAAAAAAAAAACTTTTAAACCTAGATTAGAATACAAAGTACCACATTAAAAGGAAGGTTAACAGTCAGAATAAAATGTGCTCCTCATTGGGTATGTCAAGATAAATGAGTAAATTTGTCAGATATTGTCTTTAATGCCACACACAGAACTAACTAGCTCTCAACCAAAACCTGTTCTCATTTGCATCACTCAGGTTATTGAAACCTAGCCATGTAAAGAAACTACCCTAGATCACTGCTCTCTAGGGCTTC
The DNA here is from genome assembly GCA_900490495.1 of Danionella dracula. NCBI lineage: Eukaryota > Metazoa > Chordata > Actinopteri > Cypriniformes > Danionidae > Danionella > Danionella dracula. Next base: position 243,120 of record UELW01000055.1, on the reverse strand, counting down.
AACTCCAAGCCCTTATCATTTTTATGGATTATCATGCTTTGACCCTTTATTGCATTGGTTATTGTTAGCTGGCTGCCCTTTTCCTTAAGTACAGGTCACTGCATTTTAGCTACATCAATATGTAAAGTCAGACACCACCCAAAGGTTTCTTCACACCTAAATGCATCTCCAATCTGAAATTTATTGAGTGAATGTGCCTCGATCAAAAACAATAACCCCATCATGCATCTGCCCGAACAAGAGGTGTAAACAAAAAAAAATTGTTTGGTTTTTAACAGGAAGGACGACCAATGAAAGATGGCTCTTAAGTGGCCCTCAATGCACTCTCTCACGTTGACGTCATGACAGGAAAGTGCAATGAAGAACATCGTGATCAAGAGCAGAGGAAAATTGCTCTTGTTCATTTAGAATAATGATTCATGTGAATGATTAATTTATATTGTTTATATGGGAAAATGTCTCTATTTGCAAACTGTTACGACAAAGACCCAAAATTAGAGCAAAATCCAAGAATCTGCATACATAAACTTCCTCACCTGTGTCTTCTGATAATTACCAGTGCAATCTGCACATACCAAAGAAAACAATTCACTCCCGAAAAGAGTTATTACAAATGAGTCAGAGCCACATGAAAGGGCAAGGAGCATAATCACAGCAACATTAAAGAGTAGCCAGCAAAATGTTCATGCAAATCTCAATTACAATAGATGTGTAGAGACCTCTTCTTGAGTATTAGAAGATATTCAGTTGATTTCAGTGCTATTGGATTGTCAACTGACTTGGGTGTAAAGGGAAAGTTAACTGACTTTGATGACAGAGAGCTCTCAGTTGAAAGACGCATACAAGCCTACCTGCAGGATTTTGGAATGCGTCGTCTCAGACGTGCCTACTTCGGATGTCGCAAAGAAACCGACATGGAAGAAGATCAAAAATTCAAAACCCTTTTCCTGAGAAACCTCCATCCAGGAGTGAGACACCACCTGGGCATCATGGCCTGTCCCCACACATTGACAGCTGTCAGCTACGAGACCAAGCCTTCAAGGCTTACGCTAAACAGAAGATGGTCTCAGAGACGAAATCCAAGCCACAAGAAATGCTTGAAAGTACCCAACCTGAATCAGACCCAGCCCTTGAAGGTGCTCACTATCTAAATGACAACCACAAGAACCATGAATGGAATCCTGGATGGATGGAACTGAACCAAAGATGGAATGAACCAAATGAAATGGAAAGAATTGGAACCTGGAATAATGGAAACTTCAAATCAAAACTCTGAAAAGTTCTGCAACCCACCAATCTATGCTGGAAAAGCGACAGAATGGAATTCTTGGGACTCAAGCTGGCAATTAAGAGGAAGACCTCAACGGTACCAGAGTAGTCAAAAAAAACAATGAAGAAATCCAAACTACTATCAACCAGAACAAGACAGAACCACAGAGGAAAACAAACAAAAGTCTGCACCCGAAAACAATACAGAAGAGGTTCTACAGCTACTAACGAAAGAACTTCTCAAGTGCAAAGATGAAAACCAAAAAAAGAGGGAAGATGGAGGATACAACTCAGGCACCTCCTGACTAGAGTCAGAGCAATGGATGAAAGACTTTCTGGCATTTCTCATCATCAAGCTCCATGCTCTAGAACCAACCTCTCAAACTAGAATCTCAAACGGACCTGAAAACTCCCAAGCTTTCAGACCAAAGAGACTGCAAACAAAAACTTGCTGACACCAGCAAAGAGCCAGATAGCACAAACCAACTTGAAAAAGGAAAAGAGTAAAAGGACAAAAGAACAACTGCTCTTGTCAAGTCCAGTGCCCGGCAAGGTGGAACATGGGAACCCAAAGCCCACCCACCTGACCCAAACAAAGCTGCTGTAACACACCTGCAAGACACCGTTAGCTCCATGACCCTTGCCACCACCCCAATCAGAAAACCCAAGACAGATGAAGACTCAAATGATGGCATAAACACAACAACCATCTAGCTCAACAAACCATGTTATGGTCAGAAATCTACCAAACCCAGAGTACAAATCTTGTCAAGCCAAAGAACCCAAAGACAAGCTTCATCCTGCAGATCCAATCACCAAACCACATGCTGCATCTGGAGACTCAAGCACTCATAAAATCACGGTTCATCATGCCAGAGGGGGGTGAGATTGTCATATGCCCAGAATGCATCATGTTCAGAAGAACACAGAGCAAAAAAACCTCAGTAGCTCTGAAGAAAATAAGCAAACACCAAAGCTCCACTAGATGGGGCAGTTGAGACAGACTGATTGAAAACCATACATAGATATCCTCACATTCTTAGAGCCTACTAATCAAGTTTTTTTATTATTATTTGTTTTCCTTTAAATATCCACTAGATGATCGAGATTAGCCTCCCATTCCCTTGCACACCTCAAGCAATAAGTAACTGGAAACCCTCAGCCCTCTCCTAGATCATCAGTGTGATTAGCTTTCCTATTTTCTATCGTTTTTTTCAAACACTTACTACTAGCTGTGCCCATAACCACAAACCATGGTGCATCAGAAATGGGATTTTTACGCAACACCTAGATGTGTTTTGTCGCTTAATGCTTATTCCAGTGATCAACACTGAAGACTCATGATTAAAACCAAGTGCGCAATGACATTAGCCCTTGCTTCTTTGCATCCCGTTATAACAGGTAGATACTCAGACTAATCACTGTTAATCCATGCATGAACTTGAGCTCCATGAGATGACCTGAGGGGGGAGCCTTGTCAGTGAGTGATGGATTTACACCTGTGTCTGCTACCTGTCCACCTGGTTCCATCTGCGACCATCAATGCCTACTCCATGCCATTTAGGTTCGCAGAGGGGGGATATGTAGGGAAGACTGTGGACCTGGACTAGACATAAAGGACTGCATAAAGGAATATTTAATCACTGATTCGGTGCTGAATTTACCATTAAGCATTGTGCAATGGAAACACAAACCCGTAAGGATTCTGCTGACAAATTCATGGGATAACCCTTGGACGTGTGCTGCTTAGATCACGGGATGGATCATGTGAAGTCCATCTGAGCTTCTTTGAAATCAATCAATACAAGGAATCTTCATAAAGAAGCTACATTAATCAAATACTTCTATATCTTTGTGAGTATAATTAATTGTGTACTGTTGAAATACTTCCATGTAACGTAATTGTTTATACTTGAATAGAAGAAAAAGAAAATGAATGATGGTTGTTCATCTACGATTTATATTGCATAAGTCATGTTTGGTCTTTATTTATTCCCTGGGTCAAGCCTGATTGAAATGTATAAGTGGTATTTTATCTTCTGAAACGAATTAACTTTTAGGACCCTTTAATAAACTTGGCCATGATGTATAATCAACCCAGCCCTAGCCCAATATAATCTGAAGGGTCAAAGATGCTCCAGTCACATGCTTTCTGTACACACAGACACCTCTGCTCTTTAAAAGCAACTCTCTCTCAGAGTTCTCTCTCTTACTCGCTCTTTTCACCGGTCTGCTCTCCTCTCAGAAGACTTCATGGTCTTAATCTCTCCATGGGAACGTACAGCAGGAATGAACTCTAATATGGGGCCATAGGGACTAACCATGCACTCTTAAAAGCAAAGCTTGAAAATGAACCTACGAGCATCTTAGGACTCAGAATCCTATTCTCATCAAAGACTATGATCCTGATCTGAGCACAAATGCCCGCTCTGATGCGAACAAGATCTGAAACCTGGCCCACTCTTTGAAACCTTCCGATCTCTTGCATCACTTAAAAGTTCCTTTTTAAACCTCTGATTGGAAAAACTTAAGCCTGCGATTTCTAATCCTGAACATAACCTGCTCTGGAGCAGGTTACTTGTGTGGCGTAAGTAACCAGGGTGACAAAGACTGACTACATCCTTTCATAGTATAAACTAATCCTAAATTTAGCTGGCTAACTTCATGGTAATGAACCACTGCTGTAAAAACTAATAAGTGTTCAAATACTTAAGTGTCCTTTTTCCTTTTACTTGAGTAGATTTTTAGCAACTTCAGTCATGTAAAGTAAAAAAAACTAATCACAATCATTTATTTAGTGCATTGGAATTCAGAATAGAGATAGCTACATTAATTACAAAATGAATCAATGATTACAAAAGTGAATCAATGATGCTATTTGTGCTTTGAGGGCTGTTACAAAAGTTTGTACTAGTGCTTTTGTTTTTGGTAAGAGCAAGAGCTGCATGCTGCAATGGCATAGGTGTGTAAAGTTCTTAATGCTGTATGTTCTTGAATCGGTTATCTTTAGCAAATATGTTCATAAAATTTTTTTCTTGTGTGTTTGGTCAATTGTGTCTAAAACCAATGCTGTAGCCAAAGTTTACTAGTTGATGTCGGCAGTTAAGTGATGCAGACACTGATAATTTCCTCAGTCCTATCAGTGAATGCTCAGATGTGAATTCCACATGCATATTACAACCAGCAAGTGTAAAAAGACCAGACTTAACCAAATCAAGTTAACTCGTATAACATCCTTAAATTACATTTTGAAAGCAGAAAAACATTAATGAATTTCTTATCCAGTACTTACACAACCAGCAAGCAAAGCAGTCAACACTACAGAACCTATCTTGTCTGTTATTTGCTACTGTTGTCTACATTAACACAAAGACAAAAGCAAGAGGGAAAACAAAAACCAAATAATGGCAAAAGGATTATGTTGAAAAGATGAGAGGGCTAAAGTCAAAAATTTTTTTTTGTATTCAGAAGATGAATGAAAGAGTTGGAACAACAGCAGCGTGAGAAGAAAAATGTGGTTTGGTTATAAGAAATGCTGGAAAAATAAAGTGGCTCTCATTTTACAATTTAAAGACCTGCAAGAAAACAAATGAATAAATAAGCATTCCTTGAACTGGTCAGTAAAACATAACCCTGTTGGTCTTGGATAACTTAAATTAAGTTTTATGTGACATCATTATACAATTTAAAGTGCATTATTCAATGTTTCTAGTGGCTTTCAAGTCCCTGTAACCTGTCTAATGTACTATTCAGAGAGAGTGAGTCGAAGTCTCGCCCTCAGTGAAGGACACAGATGATGAATATGGATGAGAGTATACACACACATACACACTCTCACATCCACCTGGAATGCAAACCTCTGCAGTTTCATTTCAAAATTGTTTTAAAACTATGAAAATCAAACTTTCCAATAATTTAAACTGCTACTAATGTAAAGAGTTGACCTGAATATTTTCAATATTTCTGTGCCAGAACTTGTATAATGCTGCAAAATGTAGTTTTAAAAAGAAAATTTAATTTTCTGCCCAGGAAGCTCCAAGACCCACTATTTTACACAAAATGCATCAAATCAAGGATTTAACTTGATATTTCTGAGAATCTTCTTGCTGGCTGTCCTCATTTTCTATAATTGTGTTGTGATTTTGAGTAACTCAACCCACTTTGCAAACAAATCAGTAAAACCATTACATAATATCTGGTTTTATGTTCATTAACAACTACTTTCACACAACGTTAAGCTCCCACAGAAAAATGGTGGGTGCCACCCCAGTTTAAATATTTTAAACCCCCCCCACTCTCTGGGACATAAGCTGTAAGGTCTCTGAAGAGCAAATTTGGTGCTTAAAGTGACCATAGTCCGCTTTAAGCATCCTTAAGCATCCTTTACACATCTATCCTAATTGAGATTCGCACACATCTTTGGATGGCTTCTCTGCGGGACATTTCCAAGCAAGTGTTTAAAATTGATGCAGTGATGCTCCTTACCCCTGAATAGAGCACATGTGTAGTGATGGGTCGTTCGTTAAAAAAAAATTAAACAAATCTGATTCATTAGTAAAGCTCTTGTTTGGAAGTGAATTGTTTTCTTTGGTGCTTGTGGATTGCACAGATAATAATCAGAAGACACCGGTAAATTAGTTTATTTACTCAGATTATTGTATTTTGCTCTATTTTTGCATCTTTGCCCTACTAGTTTGCATGTAGTTCCCTACATCAACAACATAAATTATTTGTTAAAATGAAATATTTCTTCATTCAATGAAATGAGCAAGAGTCAAAGAGAACTGCATATTCGCTGTGTTGCTCAGCATTCCAAAGCATAAAAGTACTGCATTACTTATATTGCGACGTTATCAGAGAACATGGAAATTGTATGGAATATATACAAATTTTATATTGTCATCGCTTTATTTCCCTAAAATATTGTGATATTATTTAAAGGTCAAATCACCCACCCCTGCTTCCCATCACTGTTCATGGAACAATAACCTCATGCCGACTGTTTCATTATTTTTGAGGGATTTGATAACTAGGATTGGCCAATGTTGACCAAAACACACAGAAATTATCACCTGTCAATTGGGGTTTTTAAATGTACATTTGTTTTCTAAAATGTAAATGTGTTTTCTGAAATGTAAAAGTGTGTTGTAACTTGTAATTGTGTTTTCTAAAAGGTTAATTTGTAAAAACGTTTCACGTTACGTGAATGTGCTTTGCACCTCTCGGCCACTTTACAGTCCTTCACTGCGATTGGGAAATTTGGGGGTTTGTCAGTGATTTGCTAAACTATTTGGTCAGATGGCCTTTGTTGGCTCTACTTGGTTGGTTTTCCAACCCCCTTAAATACAATAATTTTATTCATTAAAAAGCATCAAGTAATGAGGTGAGCTCACAAAAAAGTTTCATTTAACATTGATTAATAGCACTGCATTCACAGATTGGAACACTAGATTACCTTAATGTGTGCTATGGTGAATTTTTGCTTTAGTTACTATGCTGCCCTCAGCTGGAATCAGCTTCCAGAAGAGTTCAGAGGGGCTAAATTCAAATTTACTGACTGAGCACTGCAGTCAGAACAGCTATGTACTTTAAACTTCTGTTCTGTCCATGAAGGATGAGAGGGTACTGGGAAAAAATCAATCGTTTGTATATTGGGGTAATTTTGGAAACTGTGCAAGTGAAAATAAAACGTATCTTAATAAAACAAATTAAACAGAGGAAGAACAGCTCCAACCTATGATGACTTTTTTCAAGAGGATCAGAATCACTGTTTCTTTGCAAGAAAAAGACAATTGCATTTGGTATTGGAAAATTTTCTGACCTTTTACTTTCACTGACTGCCCCATAAAGGGCAGTTATATGAAAGCATGATAGAGGCACTTTAATATCACAATGGTAAATCACATTGTAGCCCAATACACAGTGAAAGCCGGTTAAAGGAACGAGGTGAGCTAGAGGAAAACGTATGCCTTAATCGATAATATAACCATGTTTTATAAACATAGAAGTAAATTGTTTTATTATTTTAAGCTTATCATAAATTATTTTAAAAATGAAGAGGCAATGTGCATTTTGAGATCAATTTTATTCCATAAGCCTTTTATACAGTTGCATTTCTGGGTTATCACAAATGTGTTCTTTTATTAGAAGTTTAAACAATGTTTATTTGTACTTTATGAGAACTTTTATGAGAGATTAAATATGGACAATCTTTCATTTTGATCTGTGAACTGCCTGAAAATGGCAAGAAACTGACAAATGCATTTGGTAAGAAATCCCTAGGGTATCTTTTACTCAGCAGTTGTTCAGGATGAAGATCCATCTGCTCTTCCTTCACTGGACCAGATCCAAAATCCAGTGATTTTGCTAGTGCTCTCAATTTAAAGGATAGTTGCTAGTCACTTCCTCTCCATATGCCACTGCTTTCCGAGCATTGATTTTGTAAAAGCGATGGTTTAAAATCCACCTTTTGCTCACACCCAAGTTCAAAAGACCCCTTAAAAAGAAAATAGTGGCCAGGAAAAAAGCAACAGAAAGGACACTTTATTCAAATCTTTTGAGGTCTCTCATTAAGACAAAATTCAATCACAAAACAAATTTGCATGCTCTAGTGAAGATTGCATTTCCATGCACAATATATTTCCAAAAACTTTGTCTCCTCAAAATGCTCAATTGCATTCTCTCACAAACACTGTGTCATTGATGTTTTAATAAACTTACACAAATGTTTAGCAAGGGAATATTTTCTTTGGAATATTTCTTGCAAATTTGCACTAATTTGCTCAAACTGGTGAAATGAGACAACAGCAATTTTTTCAACATTGACTTTTCTCTATCTTACATTTGATACAAAAGCATCTATCCTGAGCTGTTGAGAAAAGTAAATGAATTGTTTCTCAGTGTTGCATAATACTCATTTTAGAGGAAAGTATACAGCAATAAGCATTTTGTTTGGAAATCCTGGTCTCGGAATTTGCATGAACAGGTAAACACATTTGCATGAACACAAAAGTTTCTTGTTTGAAAACATATATTGGAGTCACCAGTAGTCATGTGTCGTTCATGAACGATTCGTTCTTTTTGAATGACTCTTTAATGTGACTCTGCAGAAACTAATCATGTTGGAGAGGGGTTCGTTCAGTGGTGCATGTGCAACATTCTTGTGGTTTTCCCACTCATCATTAATGACAAGAGAACGAAAGGAGCCGAGGACTCGAAAAAAGGCCTAATCTTTTCTGTTTCCGGCTCACACATTGGTTAACATTACGTAGTGTTCAGAAAAAAATAAGTTTTTTTGAGTTCTCTGGGTCCTTTTGTTCTTTTCTATTTCCAGCTCATACGGCATTTGGATAATATTAGGGAGCGTCACGTGAAAGAAAAACTAAAGGATTCAGAGGACTCGTGAAAAGAACGACTCTTTTAGGTTTCCGGCTCAAATTGTGTTGGTAAATATTAGGGAGCGGGCAAGTGACAAAAGAACTCAGGCCAGACTGTACTCGTAAACATCAGAGAGAAGTACTGTGTAAAACAAATGAGGCTTTAACCTGAAGATATATCAGAGCTGAGGGGAATCAGACCATATGATCAGGTCGGCTTAAGTAAAATACTTTTTTTGTCTTCTAGCATTATAGTTTTGCCTTATCTGTAGAGTGATTCGCTTTGTGTATATACTAAATGTGTTAGGGGAAAAACACACAGCAATTTATTGGTATTTCACTAAAATGAATGAAATGAAAAAAATGACTCGAAAATAAATTCGTTCATTTTGCTGAACGGGACTCAAAGATCTGAGTAAAATGATCAGAACTTCCCATCACTAGTCACCAGAATTGAAATTACACATAACGGACAGGACTGTGTCAAAACTAACAGTGTGTAAAACAAAACACTCATAAACACAAACAAAACCTAACTGTTTTATTTTAACAGGAATACCACTGAAACACAACAAACCCTTTTACACGCTCTAACTATGAAAGCCACCTTAAACAACAGATAAAGCTATTGTAATCATGCACTTAATGATCTATATTCACTATGTTGTAAAGCCCTTGTCCTAACCCCATTCAACAACCACAGCTGTAGTGCCCTTAAGCAAGACACCAGTTTTCAGACTGCTCCCCGGGTGCTGTAGCCATGGGTGCCCACTGCTTCAGGTGTAAGTTCATGTTCACGGTGTGTTTATACACTTATGTGTGTGTACACAGGGATGGGTTAAGAGGGGTTAAATGTAGTGCACAAACTCCAGGTATGTGTCACTCCAGGTATGGGCCAACTGGTCACTTTCACTTCACTATTACCTCATGATTACTATTGGTCAAGATCCTTTTTAATCCCCACCTGTAGTAAACTTCACTTTCTTTTGATTAGTGTATTACATTATATAATTTTGTCTTTTTTTCTTTTTTAATCGAGATGATTTTATTGTAACAGTGTGATCCTATTAGAGAACCTCAATTAATTGAAGATGGAGATTAAATTCAGATAGAGAATGTAATAGTTGATGGTCAATGAAATACCCTCAAATAACCATGAAATTATCCCAGGAAAAAATGGCAGCTAATAAACAAGCCTGAGTAAGGATTTTGTCATTTACTCTCTTAACAAAATCTGAATTAATTTTTTTTCTGAACAAGAAGAAACGAAGACCAACATTTACCGTTCAAGGACTGAGAGTATCAAAGTCTTATTTAGTCTCTGAATGCTATTAAATCACAAGCGTATGAGACTGAAATGTTCAAGGGCAATCTCAGCTTCTGCTTCATATTCAGGTATTAATATTTCATAACTCATGGATCTTTGCTGACAGAGGTTTCTTTGTTTCGTCATATTTCTCATTGTCAATGATTCTCTAAGCTGATGTTCTCAGTTATTAAAAATTCACCAGAGTTTCTCTTTCCGTTTGAACAGTTTTGTTTCTAATGTATGTAGAGGTGCAAGGCCAGCTCAGTTCAATGTGAAGTTTCTGTGATGATGAAAACTCTAAATCTACAAATAAACATGATGTTCACAGCCTGAGAACATCATGCTAGACACTTTTAAAATGTTATATTACTAATCTTTTTCATTATTGAGAATAATTTATTTAATTTACTAGCAAAATTGTATGACTACAACACAACACGGAAGAATTATTTGAGCCTAGCTGATTAACCACAAAGAAAACCCCAGTCCATAAATGTAATTGTTGGTTTATTTTTAAAACCTTGAAAAACACCATAAAAACATAAATTGTAAAAGAAGAAAAACATCTAAGGTAAATAATTATTTGTTGGGTCAATTTTTTGTTGGTCTGGAACAGAGCAGTAATTCGAACGGTCAAAACAATCAATGCAGAAACGGACTAAAATCGCTGTGTGAGTGATCAATGAAACCAGAAAAAAATAACCATCTGCAATGCATTGTTTTTTCTTGATCAGCTTCAATTCTAAGTTAGTGTCCAAAACATGAGAAATAGGTCTACACAGCAGAAGAGAGAATGTTAGAAAACTGCATTTTGCAGATCAAGCACAGAGGCATAGATGCTTTTCCCAGTGTCTCAAGCAGCTGAAATCTGTGACTACACTCTGTTCACAAGCCAAAGATGAGCTACAAAGTATTGTTCAAGTATGACGACTCGCATGTTTGCAAAAATTGTTTATGCATTTTTTTTTGAAAAGTCATGTCATTTTGGTGATGTAAAAGGCTGAGATCAATACAATGGTTTTGCTGCAATAGTGATCGTTTACAGCCTTCTTGCGCAACATAATAGAAAGAGAGTCTTCTGTCCTCCTCATGTTCCTTTATTATGTTATGGTCCACTCTTTCTCTCAGCTTCCTTTAGCATGCTACATACGCCTATGTTAAACGCAAGGTGTCATTACGTTCATATTACGATTGTACCGGTGCTTTCATAAATGATACAATATGGTCCACCAATAACTTGCAATATTTGCTTTAAAGGTAGGTTGCTTCATCGTACAAAAATTATAAGAGAGTATTTCAACTAAATATGCAGATCATTAAAGGTACCTTATTGTCCCCTTTTAAATCATGTTTAATAAATATTTGACCCCTCTTGACTGCACCATTAATAACCTCCAAAAGGAAATATTTTAAAGAGCAACTGCCCTGCATTATTAAGTTTCAGTCCAAAAATAAAATAGAAGAAATCCACCTCAAGTCAGACATCTTAAAATCGGATTAATTCTGTACAAGCAAGGAAAAAATAGCTAAAAGGTATAGATTTTTCTGCCGATGTTCAATTTCATACAGGAACAAAGATGAAGGGGAAAAACACAAACATAGCATAAACGCAGATGCAAGAGCACCCTTCACTATTGCCAACCAAATGTAAGTATAGCCTAAAAATACAATTATCCTATTATCATAAACGCTTATAATTAAATTACATTTACAGCTCAGGCTAAATGTATTGCCTCATTTTAGCTACAATATAGGTTTCTGTAACCTTAATTTAATCTTTATTCTCACAGAATATATTTCTAAGAATATTCCCATAGTATTTGCTTTGGTGAAATCAATCATTACAAAAGCAAAAACCCTTTTAAATTGCCTCTTCAATGTTGTTTTAAAAAAATCTGACTAGGATATTCCACGGTTTCCTCTTTCAGGGGAGAGTAAGCCATCACAGTACTTGGAGGTATCCTGCTTAGTTATCAGCAGAGAACTCTTATGAAGTTTGCACCACTAGAGCAAATTGAATGTCTTTATTAACAGTTTTCTTTTTCCAGAGAAGCTGCATCTGACTTTAACTGATTAAAGAGTGTTTCTCTAAGCATTCTTTACTTTCAGTTTTCAGATCTCACAGATCCTTTTATTTGAGTGGTGGTTTATTCTGCTGTCACATCATTGACTTTTTCATTCATCACAGCTTTGTATAAAATACGTACTCCGCTCAGGAATCTTGATTAAATGCTTTTATAAACCTCTCGGTCTCGAAAAAACACTCTATTGTTAATGCATCTAAGGTATATCTGTGGGGACTCAACTGAATGTCTGTTTCACAACAATAAAAGTGATGGGTGGACTGAGAGTTATGAATGCAAATGCAGCAAAGAAACATTTATGTAATTGATCATGAATAACTGAGTGTGGATTCACAATCCAACAACTGCACTTTCTGGAGACAGAACAAAAACTTTTGATGCTGTATTTTTACATTTGGTTTGCAAACCGATGATAAATCTGTCATACACTGAGAAACTAAAAAGAGCTAAATTCTAATAACTTAAGCATAAATTTTAAACACACCAAGAACAAAAGTTGAGTTGATCTCCAGGCTGGATGCGTGGTTTGTGGGGTCGCGCCAGGATGATACCATGCAGCCGCCATCGATCCCTTTCTTCCCAAAAATGCATCAGGAACTGACCCAAACTTGGAAGGCACCTCAGGTAGAGCAGGCGTGAACAGCCGAGGGCTCTATCCTGTCAGCTAAGTCTGTCGTTAGATCTCACTTTGATGACTTACAATGCTGCAGGTCAAACTGCCACTGCCCTGCATGCCATAGCAGCCTTTCAGGTGTTCCAGGGCAAGGCCCTGAAAGATATGCAGGAGTGAAGTTGTGGCCCAAGTCTTACGGAGGAATTGAAAGCGGCTACCGACTTTGCACTCAAGGTGACCAAAGTTGCAGCTAGCTTGTTTGGTCACACGATGTCTACGTTACTAGGTCACATCCACCATCTTTGGTTGATCCAGGCTGAGATGCTCCCACACGATCAGAAGCATTCTCAACACACCTCTACACAGCTGTGGGTTGGTCAACACCCAACACCTTCGACAGGTACTATAACCTGACCATTGAATCTGTCTCTTCAGCTGTGCTATAGATGGTGGTAGCATTGTCTGAACTGTACGAAGGGGTGTCCAGTTTGGCTTGTGTCTTTCTTAGTGATAGGTGTGGTATTTTTGCCCCTGGAGATACCTCCAGCTTCTTGGTTCCAACAGGCGCAGAGTAAGCGGAGTATTCCTACGTTCTGTCCTCTATGAGGGAGTACCGGCTGAATCTTTTATAACCGGAGGTTATAAACAGGAGGGCCGAGCAGTTCCCCTAAAAGACTAACTCTCGAAAACTATTGATCTAGCTAGTTCCATCTATGCTATCTTCCCTCTAAAAAGACCTTTCTTCAGCGCATTTAAACCATAGGCTTATTAAGCTTAATAAGGCCCTTTAGCTCAGGGATTGATGCTTGTTTGTCGGTATGAGAGAAATTATTGCCCGATTTCACAATAAAAATGAAGTCTATACTTAAGGCCAGGGTGGAGAAGGCTCCGTTCGGTGCCGAACTACTGATGTGCCTGGATTGCCTGGCTGTCAGCCAGTGTGGAAGGACCTAGATTAAGGCGTTTTGCAGGGTGTTCCCATAGTTGTCACCGACACAAGCCGGAGTGACTGACTGATGGGGAACATAATGGTTACTTTCGTAACCCCTGTTTTCCTAATAGAGAACGGACACTTATATCCCCCAGCCACAACCATAAGGTCGTGAGTAAGTTACCTAGAAGCATGCAGAATTCATGATTGACAGTAAGATATGAGCCAAATCACTACTCGGCAAGAGTGATCTGGATAGTATTTTGGGTAAGTGACTATTCAGGTAGGTAACATGAGAGAAGAGTGTAAAAGAGAGTGCCTTCACAGGGACAACTATCCAAGCATGGCACAATCCAATACTGGAATTTTTTGGAGGCTATGACTAATATTTCTTATCTCTTTCAGCAGTTCTGTGTTGATTGTTAGCAATTTGGATGAGTGATATTTTGAAATGAGACTTCTTTTTAAATATTGACAACCACCTACTTAACCAGTCAAAGCTTATTTGCGTACACACATCATTCATAATAATGGTAAACAAACTACCTGTTACTTACATCATAAATTATTATCATAATGTAATTATCTCATATTGGTATCAATAAAGAGACCATGTGACATAATACTGCATAATTTCTGCCAGCTAAACTGTTTTACTATTTAAATACTCTAACATTGTATTTTTTTGCTCATCATTGATCTCTAATGCATTCCTATGTTAATGATGTGTAAATTAGATCAATTAATAATAATTCCATGTCATCTTGCTTTTTCTAAATGTTTTTGCATTGATTAGGAGAAACAACGTAGCCTGACATTAAGTAAATGTTAAAGAAATCAATGCAAAACCAGCGTTTATTGTGTACACGCTTCGCATCGTCCAGCACTCCTAAGCCTCTTCCTTGCTAACTGCTGGTCACTTGTCACTTGTTACCCAGGTTTGAGCCTGGCTAACACAAAAATGTTTGTTTTCCAAAGAGACAAAAACATACTTGATAAAGTATAGAACAACATCAAAGTAGAATAAATGCCAAATCATCCCATTTGGCTTGTCCGATCACATCTCTTTACAGCTCACACCATCATACAAACCTCTGGCCTGCAGAACTAAACCAAAAAGAGTAGTGAAAAATCATACTCAAATAAAAACAAAAGTTCTGTTCTACTCAGTAGTACTTAGACTATGAGTAAAAGGTAGCCTTTCTAAAAAGTACTCATGAGTAGTGAGTATTGCACTGCCAAATTATTTAATCGAATATGCTATAAATTGAAAATGTACAGAACATGAGAGCGGCATTCTTAAAGTGTTTCTAAGTATAAAGAAAGACCTTTTTACCCCAACAGTTTTATTGCCAATCAAAGGCACTGAATAATGAACATTTTAACAACTGTACAGAAAAGGAAAAAAATGATTTTAACTTAAAATAAGGTTGCAAAGCTTCGTAAATTATTTTAAAATCTGCTAGTACAAATAAAAAAATTAAACTGAAATGAATAGTCCAGACAAGTCCTCAAATAATATGAAGCAACAGCATTTTGACAAGGCATCAAAAATATAAGAGTAATTTTTGAAAGTATGGTTTATTCAACAATGAGCTGGTTCTCAAAGTTTGAACTATCCAGCATTGCCTTTTGGGGTGAACAGGGGCCCAGCACATGTAAATAGTGATCGAATCCTGCAGAAGCATGCAAGAGTGTGTTCAGTTTTTGCCTGTCCTGATTTTCACCTGGATCAGCCAAACACAGGATACTCTTCATGGATTTTTATATGTTATATAATTTTATTTTATATGTTGCTTTTGATTTTATGGTTTCATTTACCTATGGTATTTTTTTTTTCAACATGCTGCTCCAATAAAGATGCCAACCAATATTTCGTTGTGGGAAACTACAATGACAAAAAGCCCTTCCCTCCCAACCCTCTCTAATACTTAGAGGGAGTTAGACTTAAATTGCTCTTCTTTGAATACATAGAAACAACAAATGGTGCCTGTGGACACGTCTTGGCATCATCACTCTGTCTCAGTCATGGTTGTCTGGATAAAACATGCATTTCTTACTTACCCTTTACACGATCATGGCCATTTTTCTTTATTATCAAGCTAAAGCCTTGATATCATATAGTTGCAAGGATCTTATGGACATTCAGTTTGATGTATGCCCGGCTAAACAATGCTCTTGCCCTTTCCTTGGTTCCCCTGGGCTGGATTGTATGGGACGTCACCACTGCTGTGCTGTGGCGGTATGGAAGCGAACTGAGAAAGAGAGGCTGTTGTAGAAATACTCGGGTGATAATCAGACGGATGTTTGCTCACAGTGTCTGGTCCGGTTAAGTTGCACTTCGTTCGGAGTAGTGATGGGAAATCCCGTTTGAGTCCTGTTCAGCAAAATTAACAAATCTTTTCTTGAGTCATTTTGTTTGTTTTAGTAAAATACCAATAAAATGTTGTGTTTGATATGAATGAAAGGACCCAGAGGACTCGAACAAAGGGAACTATCTTTTAGGTTTCCGGCTCGTGACTGCTCTGTAATATTAATCAATGCAATTTGAGACGGAAACAGAAAAGATTAGATCTTTATCGAACCCTCCGGGTTCTTTCGGTCTTCTGAACTGAAACTGAACGAATCCCTCTCTGACACGATTAGTTCCTAAGGAGTCACATTAAAGAGTCGTTTAAAAAGAACGAACACATCACTAGTTCGGAGAACTATGCTGCAAAGAACTGTCGATTGTGACGCTCTGTTCTATCTTTTGAGTGAGTTGCGCCTCTGCAAACGCTCAGCGGCACCGCGACTATGGCTCCGGCAGACTGAATGAGTAAGAGACAGTCGGTTTCTATGCTGGATTAACTACTCACATGGCACAGGAGAGCAGGTGTCACATAAACTAAACCTGGTCTGTTTGCAACAAAACTTTTATACTAAATCCCTGTTTTACCTACCATGGTTTACATGTGTTATTTTTAACAGAGACATTGGTAAATGCTGGAGAGTTGTAGTTTTTGGGGAAATCTGCCCCGAGGGTTCAAGCTCTTCTGACAAAGATGGTGGAGTCGCTGTAGTTGCGTTCTGTTTCAGTGACTTTTTCCCACACGACTGTTACAACCAATGACATTGGGCCTATCCACACGTTTCTGGTTATTTTGTAATAACCATGTTTTCCATGGTTACATTCCATGTTTACATTCCATGTTTATCGACATTTATCCAAAGCAGTGTTTCGCTGTAACTGGGCATTTTTTGGTTTATAAAAGACATTGTTTTATCTTTGTGTGAGCTGTATTATCCAACAATTAAACAGAAGTGCCAATGTGCTTCAGAGCTAAATGCAGCTTCTTATTGGTTGATATAAGGAATTGATTGCCTAGTTTTATCATTTTCTTGTGGATGTTTTTTTTTCTACCTGTGCCCATGTGGACAAGATGTTTTGTAAACGAGTAAAAAAAGCAACAGAGTATGTGTATCTTATTTGCTCAAACGGATACATCTGCCACTGTTTGCTGCTATCTTTGTATAACATTTTTAGTCTTTTTAAGATGCAATAAACTTCCCGTGCTTGTTTTAGGAAGTATTCTGAGCTAGATTTTTTTTCTCACTCTTTGTGTCTGTATGTGCTTGCGCACACGTGTTTGTGCGTGTGTTACGATTCGATGGGATCGTTTAAGTATTTGGTTGGCTGAACTGGCTGTCAATCAACTCAAGGCACTCTACCAATTGCCAATCACCGGGCGCATGGCTGCTAGAAAGTCTCTCCTTTCCGCTCCATCAGGGCTCAAGCACCTTTGACAGTTTGGGTGTTCATGCAGCGAGAGTTTGTCTCTCCAGTGGCTTCTTAAGTGGTGTATTCCTGTTGACTGAGTGTTAGATCGGTTAGATCTTAGTGATGTCATGTTTTGTGTGTCGTGTTATGTGGTTGTGTTTAGTTCATTTTTTGGCACCGTACACAGTGATTCCTTTGTTAAACTCACTAGACAGTGTTCAGAGACAGCAATCTTTTGTATTTATGTTTTCGTTAAGTGTAGGAAACGCAGGGAGTAATACACGCTGAAGATTAACTAAGTTTTGGTCAATCGCTGTCTTCATTGGTTTGCGGTATTGTGAACTTGGGTGTAAAAATAAATAGTTTTTGGTGTACTAACTCGGGTCTTCCTTCTTTCTGTGCACTCATCTCAGGTTGATTATTCAAAATGTTAAGATAAGATAAGATATTTCTTTATTAATCCCGAAGGAAATTATTTTTCCAGTGCTTATTTAAAAATATAAATATACAAATACAAAGAAGAAATTTAGAAAAAATAAAATACAAATAAATACAAAGTACTATAAAACTAGGATGTACTATAAAAGACAGACATACAATAGAATGAAAATATATAGAAAACTGACAACAGTCGAATTACAGACAGGTGTTGAATTATTGATATTGCAGATATTGCACATATAAGTTATTGCACATGTATGTTATTGATCTACACTTGATCTAATTAGTTGCCAGACTTTCATTTGACTGAAGATGAAACTTAAAAGAAAATCTCCTTTAAGCTTTCTGATTAATATTTTTTATATTATTTGCTAGAAATAAACTGTTACGGCTGTAATGAAGATTGAGAGAAATTTTTCATCAGCAGTTTTGGATGCTAAATAACCCAGTGCCTATAGATATCGATCCAAGGCAAGGCAACCGACTTTTTTTGTTTTGTTTTTCGTCTTACACGTTCATTTTTGTTTTTGCCTGAAGATCATATTGATAACCAAAACAATAAATCAGTAGAGAGAACTCCAGAAACTTTCTTTGCTCTTTAACCTTATGTAGATCTTGGCTAAATGTGATCTAGATGTCTGAGTATTTTGAAAAGAAGTTTGATGATTTTAAAGAATAATATATCTAAAGTTTTGGAAGCTCTCACCACTTTTCCGATTATAGGTAACAAGCCTGCAGTCTGGTTCTCCTATTACCAAGTCTCCTCTTGATCATTGTAATAAACAAACTACTGCACTTGTAATGTACTTTTGCAAAGCAAACCCATTGGACTACATGCATACAAGAATTAAGACCCACAGATGGTTTTGTCGCCCAAGCCATGTTCTATGCCATTTTGATTTGTATGAGCACTCTGTTTCATGACTGCTCCGATGTCATACACTTCTCTTTTTTAACCTAAGGTGGCCTCTTGTGGTGTTAAGGTAAGGCGTGACTTACGTGCTCAACAATTTGCTTTTAATTTTCAATCAATGTTTGCCAGTGTTGGGAACGTGCCATTAAAAAAACATAAAAAAGCAATTATTTATAGTTATATAGTTACAAATTGTAATGGAATTAGTTACTCAATTACATATATATATAATCCTTAACAGACCAATAAAACACAATAACTGTTTTACTTGCTTGGGTTTTGTGGCTTCATCTCCTTTGTTAGCAGAGCAAACATTATCATCTGCGTTCTTAGCCACTGATTAGGTGGTGCCATATAACAATGTTGGGTGCTTTAGATTTGAGTTACTTAGCATGACTCAGAACAGCATTTTCCCAGGGCACTGGTTGCACATAACATAAACATTAGTGTCTCCATCTGATTGAGGGTAAAGTAGTGCTGACTTTCCAAGTATTCATGAACGCGAATGACTGATGCTTTCTTGTGTTTGTGCGTAAAGACCCGTCCTACCCCTTGATGCTTGAAATTTTACTCTACGTCAGCCAATTATCGCATTCTAACAGTGACACCATGTTCACAGACACACAAAGGGATGTGTCCCGCTCCAGCCCTAAACACACATACACTCTCAAACCTCAGAGAACAGCTCTGGTTGAGACACTTTAGTGTTAAAAGCACTTTATTGTCAAATACAGGAAACTGTATTAATGTGCATTTTATGGACAGTAGCGGTAATGGTGTTATAGTAGGGAAAACAGTGATTGGTTTTATTAGGTGTTAGGGCGCTCTTCACTCTCTTTATCAGCAAGCTTCCTAGATGAAGTAGCGAAGAAGAAGTGACAGGAAAAAATGGAAGACCTAGGTTGGGTGAACTGTTTTTGTTAAACTTTTTACTCCTTGTTGCACTGGTATTTTTATTACTTTTCTTCTAAATTGTGCCTGTTAATATAATTGTATGGTGATTTACACGTACAATCGCAGATTATTGATTAAGTTTGAGAAAAACTTAGCCTAGCTGTGATTAATTCTGAATAAAGGTCATAAAGATGACAAGTTTTGATTTTCTCCACCTTCTTTCAGCCTTTTCATACTTTGAACTTTTGTTGAGTTTCCCCGGGTGTTTTTTGTCTGTCAGGTTTCTTCTTGACCATTATAGATGCGATATTGTCTATAACGGACTTCATTTTTAAAGTAAACGCATCAGGAAGAAAATCAGCTGTGCCAGCAGTGATGCTTAGTGTTTGAAATATGGCATAAATAAACATCTCACTGGTGTTATCGTTAATGTGTCTCTTTCTCACAGAAATTGATTTTGAAATTATGACATGGGAGATTAACGCATCAACAAAAACACAGAAGTGATCAGACAGAGCAACATCTTGCACAACGGTGGATAAAATATTTAAACCCTTTCTTATCACTAAATCCAGTGTGTGACCGTGACAATGTATGACACCCTAAATGTGTTGAGTCACATCGAAGGAGTTTAAATTATTGTTGAGTTATTTGGCAGCATTATTATCGGGCTTGTCCATGTGAATATTAAAATCCCCAGTGATGGTAAAAGAGTCAAATTCCAAAGAGATGCCTGAGAGCAATACAATGAAATCATTAGCAAACCCAGTAGTGCACTCTGGAGGCCTGTATAAGGTGGCGAGAAATACCCCTTTGAAAAAGCTATACTCAGAGAAATTCAAAAGATGTGTAATCCCCAAAATTGACCTGTTCGCATTCAAAAACGTTTTTGTACAAACTTGAAACTCTTTCTGCTGTAGGAGGGGGAGGTGCCTGCCTTTTTGGGAATATGGTCGGGGGCTTGCTGTGAATGAGTGAGGCAGCTTGGTTCTGCAGAGATTAGTTTTTCAAGCTGCGCTGGGAAACCAAGATGGGGGTGCCTGTTCTTAAAGATGTAGATAGTGTTGATGTGTTCTCCAGGGTGTTGTTCTGTTGACTCCAGTTGTTGTCCTCGTCCTTAATCGGTGGTGGTGTACCCATTGAGATGGTGTGATGATGGTATTTGTTCCAATTACCTGAAGCGGACTACTTATGAAACAGTGAGACTTTAAAGTGTGTCAAATAGTTCCATAAAGTCTTTCTTAAGCAGCTCTGATTGTCCTTTCTTTATGTAATTTTTCCCCACATGAATGATGATTTGTTTTGTCTTGTGCTTGCTACGGATATCTTTTATCTTCTTGTTTATGTCTGAAACTGTAGTACGAAGGAGACAGTATGTTGCCATCATTTTACTCCGAAGATGCTTGATTATATAATCCCCAATAATCAGAGTCTTTGGTTCCATTGAGACATGAGCTGGGTGTTGCTTGTTTCTTGAATCCCTGCTTTCTAAAATGTGTGTGGGCCTGGATTGTGTGTGTGCACTGAAAGGCTGAGATTGATCGGCATCCACAGTCATTAATGGTTCAAATCTGTTTCGCTGCTGCACTTCCTGATGAATTGGTGTAGATGAGCCCAGTGCAAACAAATAGCCTTTACTTCTATTTCCCTGAATTTTCTAGTTTTTACCCCAATCAGGACTTTCTCCTCGCTGATCTGGTTTGAGAATAGCATGCTGAGAAATTGCTCACCATCTTGTTGTTGGTTCTTGCCCAGGTCCTGTTCTTTAGAATCAACTGTCCTTTGAGAACGAATCACATGTAGATGTGTTGCCAACTGGAGTTATTTTAAAAAGTGACATACTGTAATCAGAGCATTTTTCACAATAGTTGTATAGAGGCATTGCCACTCATCTGTGTCTCTAGCTGAATCAGTCTGTTTGTCTTCCAAGGAATATGAGCTTGTAGATAGAATCCAGTTTCTATTTAGCCAAACTGTTCAAGTTTTGCTTTCTTTAGAAATAGTGTTGTCAAAATAGTGTAGACATTTAAAAATTGAAAGAAAAAAATTGTAAAGCTGTAAAGTGAGGAGCACAACCTGAATACATCCGAACGCTAGTAGGAAAATAAAAAAAAATCGTAAATTGACTGATTTATTTAGAGATGTAGGAAACAGCATGAGACAGCATGTATATGATAGTTATGTTTATATGAAGAGAAACAGTTCATACAGTTTTCAGGTACAACCCTAAGCCAATGGAGATGATGTAGAGCAACTTATGGAAGACTGGAGATTGGAGAATGCACAGAGACATTATTTGACCAAAACATTTTAATTGCAATGTTGTGTCTATGTGTGTATTACCTGCTTTTTCATTTCTGAATGAAAAGCAATCAAGTTTTTATAAAGCACTTTTTTAGTACATACAAAGTCCTAGCGTGGATCAGGTAGAGTAAATAGGAGTTGCCTCTGTGAGGTCTCCAGG
Source organism: Danionella dracula (assembly GCA_900490495.1). Classification (NCBI taxonomy): domain Eukaryota; kingdom Metazoa; phylum Chordata; class Actinopteri; order Cypriniformes; family Danionidae; genus Danionella; species Danionella dracula. Next base: position 221,066 of record UELW01000055.1, on the reverse strand, counting down.
AGCCTCATTGACTGAGGCAAGTGCTAGTCACCTCCCCAGTAAAAAGAACATACAAACTCAAGATCCATCTACAAAAAGTTCGCTGGACAGCACCTAAAAAAAAAAAAAAAAACACACAAAAAAGAAACTAACAATGGTTAGAACAGACAACAAACAGATGATGTGCATCAGCAGCAGGATTTGTGATAAATGATTGGGATAGGTTAGATAGGCACATTGAACCACATTGTTTTTTCAACAGTTTGTATGTTTATATTGCTCAGACACCATATCCGTTTTGACAAATATCAGGAGCCAATTATTTGAATGCTAGATTAAACAAATATGTTTTTTATTTTGTTTTGAACTCTGTGAGCATAGCTGAGCTCTGATCAACATCCGGGGCTCTATATGATCCCCCTCTGGAGGATTTACAAATCTGCAGAATAATCATCAGTCCTACAACTTGTTTTCGTGGTATGGACACTGTCTCAATAGCAAATGTTAGGCTTTGACAGTAATTAGGTAGGTTTCTGAGGTGGTGTTCTAAGGTGTTATAATTGGAATTATTTAGTCAGATGCTAATAAGGACCCTAGCGAAATTATCTGACAAAAGTTTAGAGCCTAGTTTGCAAAGATGGATAAAATCATTTATCTTTGTAGATAGACACACAACAAATACAGTTGTCACCGTAATGCCCCAGTATGATTATTAATTTAAATATTTCAAATAATCTACCAATATGGACAACTATTGACGTTTTACTTATATTATAACAACAACAAGATTATCATTGCTTTAAACTTAATATTAAATAAAGTTAACAATTTTCTAACAAGCTGTTACTCGTTTCATATTAATTAGCTTCATATCTTCGTAAATACACATCTATACCTCCAGCTCTGCTTCTGTGAATTAACAGATAAACCTCAGGTTTGTACTAGAAATCATGAGTTCTACGATCTATTTTAATCATGTCTTCATATAAGCTCTGTGCGTGCATGAGCTCTAGCTGAAGATCTTGGTGGTTTTAAAGCACACACAATGGGAGTACGATCAATTTTCAGAAGATGATAAGTTAACTTAGCTTTCTGGAAATCTACTACAGCTATAAGGTTTGTCGGAGAGCCTATAACTATGAAGCACCACTATGTGGTCAGAGACTTTTTGTTTGCTCAAATAAATGCACAACATTTTCATTAAAAAAAATTTTAAACACCTGAAACTCACAGAAGTCGCATCTCTGACACCTTTCCTCATAATCAGCAGCGTTAACGATTCTGTCACAATAATAATATTTGTATTGTTGTTGTAGTGTAACAGTGAGTGTACAAATACTTTCTTGAAGTAACTATTGAATTATGTTTTATATTCACTTTCTCTTCTTTTATGCTGTGGTATTTCTTGGTGAGTTTCATCTGCTCAAAACTGGTTGTTGCATAAATTGAATTAAATTATTTCATTTACACATACACCTATGATATTCCATCTTTCTATTTCTGTTCAACTAATTAGTTTACATTTTAAAAAGTTACATTAATTAAAAAATTCTGCTGATTAATTTTTTTTTCTGCTGAAAAACTGCTAATTGTATGTTTAATAATTCTAATAATAATTTGTATTTAATTTCTTTTCAAATTAGGTCATAAACCTTTAAAGCTTTAAGGTCAAAACAAATATATTCAAATATTTGGTGTGAAGTTACGTGCGTGAATATACCTCGATCTAAAAAGTACAGGCGCTGACTGCACATCCCACATCACTCCGAGCAATTGGTGTGAACAAACAAACGTTCAGCTCTGCCATAACAAATCAGGTTTTCGCAAGAGAACAACCAATGAGAGCTGGCTGTATAGTTAACGTGAATAGGACATAAAAGAGCCGCTAGATGGCGCTCGATGCAACTTCAATCTCACATCAGAAAATAGCACCAAAGAACTACGAGATGAACAGGAGAATATAAACATCCAGAAGCTTGTATTGCTGGTGTCCGACCATCAAGAGTTGTTCAATAAAGACTCAAAGATTATAAAACTGCCGGCATTTGGCTGTTGCCCCTCAGAAATGGAGAGTTCAGTTTATTGTCCTGCTTCATTCTTTTGCCTCTTGTTCATTTATGAGAACGATACATTTGAATGACTCATTTGGATCATTCATATCAAGAAAAAAAGCTGATCTAAAAGACCTAAAAATAGAGCAAAAAAACACTAATCTGGGTAAACACGGTTATCGGTGTCTTCTGATTATTAACAGTGTAATCCGCAAGTTTTTACTAAAGAGTCAGATTTGTTCTTTTCACAAACAGCACATCATTACACATGAGCGCTAACCAATGGCACTGCATCCACTTTAACACCAGTTTGCAAAATGCACCCCTCAGGGCAGTGGTTCAGAATTATTTTCTGTCATGCCCCCCTAGGAAGAAGAACCTCCTCCCGCGCGACTATAAATACTATAATTTGTCTATAAAATTGTTATAAGTACAAATCCGCAATACACTGTATCCTTATTAACGTATAAATATTTTAAATATGTTAAATATTTTTTCATGATGTCACTTGAGGGCCTGCTACACTTCATGTCTACACTTCATACTCATACTCTGTACGGTGTGCAAAGCGTGCCGGCTCAGTTGAAACAAAACCCCTTCACCACCGAGGAATGCTCCCTGCGCACACTCTGACAATGAAAGCGCCACTGCCCCTAATGTAGTGGAGTGGTATTGCACTGTATTCTAGAACAGTAAAAAAAATCTAAATAGAAAAATAAAAAAGCATGTTCCCCGAGGTCAAACGTGACCCCCTTGACGGAACCTCGCACCCCACTTTTTGAGGAGCACTGCCTCAGAGAAGCCATCCGAAGATTCCTGCATTCTCAGTTTGGATAGGTGTGTAGTGGCCTTTAGTCTCACCCCACACATATATTAGTTGTGTGTCAATTAAAATGTCGTTATGAATGTGTAGTTATTAAAAAGTGCTACCTTCAATTTACATTTTGGGGACCTTTAATGTATTTCGCAATATTAGAAAGGTGGCGCAAACTCATAAGGGTGAAAAAATAAGCATGTCCACAGCAAAGTTGAGCTAACACAAGTCTATAACATCCCCGAGTTTAACAAACACTAAACCCAGCAAGACTAGTCCCAACAACATAAATCACACACACACGCGCCAACACTTGCATTTGTGTAGGTTCTCTCCATGTACCAAATGAATTGTGATTAAACTATTTGATCTTTGGAAGTGAGAACAAATTAGAGTGTAGCCACTTACACTCAGAGATAAACGCAGACAGCACTAATAAAGAAACAAGTGAAATAACAAGCTCGCAATTCAGCATGCTCTTGACCCGCACACGCGCGCGCGCACACACAGCAGGTGAACGCGCGCATCTGTCGTCTCTCACCTAGGGTGAAATAGGGCAGAGCCGTGTTGTCCAGATCGTCCAGCACGGCGATGCACCCCGGTACATCCGTCCTGACGAGCAGCGGGAGCCGGGACTCCCCCCCGCCGCCAGCAGAGCTTCCTCCACCACCAGCGGAGAAACTGAACTCGTTCTCCCGGAGCACGGGGAGTGTGGACACGGTCACCGTCTTCAGCTCGCACGGGCTCTCCCCGTCATCCCGTGTGTCCCGGGCATCGTCCGGTTTCCCCGCGGCCCCGGTGCGGCTCAGGAGGAGGAGAAGCGGAAGGAGACGCGCGGCTCTCAATGACATCCCGGTCCCGGTGACGCGCCGCGTGGATCGAGGGGCTCGTGGAAAGCGTGGCTGCTTTATTCTGCTGTTTGTTTCTGACTGAGAGACCGACAGACGGCAGCACTGCTCCCGCTCTCTGTACAATCGATGCATGTGAGACACAAGCGCCAACCACTCTCAGCCTCACACGAGAACCTACCACAGAAGATTAACAACATGCTAAACTGTAATTTATCCAGACCTCTACTTGATTTAACAATGCTTTACAAGAAACTGAGCTAACTATAGACATCATTACTATTAATTGAAGGCGATTTTTGTATGTTCCTGAACTATAGGCCAAATTGTGCAGTCAAGGGGATTCAGATCAGACTTGAACGTTCCATAAAGGGCCCCGGTAATTTTAAACTTCTAATTGTAACAACAATGGTGCTACTTTTCAGGATCATGGCCTGGTTAGTACCACGTGATATACTGGACCTCTAGAGGCTAGCAGCTCATAGTGCAGGTATACCCACGAAAAAAGAGGAAAACTTCATTTTGCATAATCAAATAAGTTGGAAGTCAACATTGAGAGCAATGAAAACATCATCGGTCATCAATACATTTACAGAAGGAATGTCCTTTTAAAACACCTCTATTCAACTGTACTAAACACCTTTAACAAAAAAAGTATTTTACCATAATAACTATTTATGAGTGATTAGGTTAAATAATTTGTTTTCTTTTAAAGCATTTCTAATAAGTATTTGACCCCTCTAGGCTAACACTGCACCCTTAAGATTCTTAAAAACAGTATTTATGTCTTTAAATCACCTCAGATTGTTTTGGTTTACCAAAAATGCAGTTTTCCCCTGCTCCTCTTTCTGGCAAATGTATTGATGTTTTTCTTCTGCAACTCTTATACTTTCAGGTGAGATAGGGGGTCCTTTCTGTATTGAGATTAGCTGAGTTATTGGTTCATTTGGCAAGGGGCTATAACAGTAGGAGGTGCCATGATTATCAACCTTTTTCAGTTCCCTGAAAATGAAATCTGAATACAAATGTAGGAATGTGTTTGATGAGGGAACTGACCTTAACATGTCTATGACGCTCCAAAAAAGTAATAAAATAGATTTAAGACTAAAATAGAGTACTAAAAAAGATGAATGTAACATGTTTGACACAATACAACGACTTATAGTAATATAAATTATAGAAATATAGTAATATCTATATTACTATAGATATTAGTACTTGCTTGCACAGTGTAAACTTAAAGAGTGAATGTGCCCCAACAAAAAAACTTATAACCTGTCCAATGGGTCCTAAACATTCATCCAGTGCTAATGATTGGTATCAGCAGGACCTAGATGTACATCATTTTTTTTGTTTGTACAAATAATTACATAAAATAATATCGTCACCAATAATGAAACCTTTTGAAATGGTGCAACTTTGTACATTACTGGGTTCAAAAAGAGGAGTGCTCCACAATGTGTCTGATTTTAAATTTTTATTTTTTTTTTGGCAAATGAGCATTTTATGTACTTCATAAAATCAACACTGAATCAGTAGACTGTCCTTTCTTGAGCATGAGACATATGATGTACAAATCTCTCAAATTGTGTGTATCAGTCACTCGCTGTCCGTGGTGCTGCAATGCATGAAGGACACCACAGGCTTTTGTCCAGATTTAATACCATTTTTTGCTTGCTTTTAGCAGTTTTTCAGTCTACAGCAAAGAAAATGGCTACACTGGTAACAATCCAGATCCAGAAAATAGAGGAAGATAATAATAATAATAATACAAACATCTGCAGACATTTGTAAAATTGTAGAGGCTTTTAGACAGCACACTATTCATCACAGGCTTTTCATTTCATTCGCTGTCTGGGTTCTGAAAGATGGCACTCAGGTAGAGATTTTTATTATGTACTGTTACAAACAAAGAAAGAAAATTCAGTGTTAGATAAAAATAAACCTGTGAAACTGCAGAGTTAACTCTTCAACTGCATCCCAAATAAAATTGGCATCTAAAGTCTGCGATTAAGTAATATTCAAGTAAAACTGGAGGTATGTCTTTACTAAATCAAGGGAGATAATTATAAAAAATATATAAATCAGTATTTTTTTATATTAGGCTTTGTTATTTGTATAGATTTCTTGGAAATATATTTTTAAATGTAAATGTGCAATGACCAATGACCAAATTCCATTAAAACAAGTGAGAGATAGTATGAAAGGTTTAATTATACATTTAGATTAAAACCAAAAATTAATATACTTTATTTATTCATTTAAATGCTGAACCACTAGCAAAAATAGATCTGAAACCCAAAGGCGTGCAGAAGAGTGTGAATCATTATACCATAGTTTGAGTGACACAAGCATAGTGTATGGTGAAAGACATTCAGTGAATAGAAATATTTATTTAATTTCACTGTTATATTATACTATAATACTTTTTATTATAGAATATATATAAAATCACTCTGAAATGTCTCCTCGTTGATTTGCACTCTTGATAGGGTTGTTGTGATCTGGATTTCAGTGTCTTAAGTGTCCTTGTATTCTATTCTCCATCTTATTCTTCTAGAAATAAAAGTGCTAAAAACTGTTACCAGAGATAAATGTCTTGGCACTCCATAGATTTTTTCAATTGCTTCTCTTTTTTCATTAAAGAAAAGTACAAAATCGCTGACAAGTGTTTAAACAAAGAAAGAAAGATGATTCTCTTTAAGATAATATAATTAGCAAAATGTTAAGTGGCCAAATGAGTCTGTTCAATAATGTATTCAGAATATATGAGGGATGCTGAAGACATAAATTAATCTACTTGCAATTTGTGCTTGTATCTGAATGTAAACAATTCTAATCTCTTTAAAATGTTACAAAAAGTGTTCTATGTTATAAATATGTATAATAATTAAAGTTTTATAGTTGATTTTCACTTGTGTGTTATTTTATGTTTTGCTGTGGTCTGTCTGAATACTCAATTCTGATTGGCTGACAGGTGTTGATTAATTTGGAAAATCTTTTTGGAAAATATTTCCAAAACCGTCCAATCGATATTAATATTGGTAATATTGGCACTGTGATCTCAACAGTTTGTGTAGAAATTAGACCACTAGACTCACCCAAACCATCACAAATTTTCAAAGACAGCTCAAATTGGCGACTTGGTCTCGCCCCAGAGGCCTACCAAAGTGCTGAGCTAGTGCATTGAGAGTGTGTTATTTTCTCTGGTTTAGAGACATGTAAACAGCTTGAGGTATGGAGATATCCTTAATGTTTTTTTTTCCAGGAGCAGCAGAAAATTTAGTCACAGACACAAAAATGGTCAAATCCTTTACTGTTAACAAATGAAAACAGTGAAGTTCATGCTCTTAGGCACCCTTGTTGCTGTAATTATCTCATCAGTGACAACTTTATTACTGTAGTAAAAAAAAAAGGATTTCAATAATATGATATACTGATGGAAGAGGGGTGAGAAGTTCCGGGATAACAACATTGACTTCACTGAAGCTTTAATTGTAGAATTGTAATAAATTTTCCAGTGAAAGTCCAGCAGCTTGTAAGAGAAAGTTGAGCTCAATGACGCAAAATCAAGAAAAATGCAACAATATTTTAGACAAAACTTGCATTGCAAATAATTGGATAATTTGTCAAATAATTTGTGTCAGATTTAAGACCATATATGATTGCATTTAAACGAAATTTTCAAATGTGCTGTTCCAATGCAGATCTAAAAAAGGGAACAAATCTGATTTGTATCACTTTCAGTGTTGTGCGAGTTCCTAAAAAATAGTAACTACTTACAGTTACTAGTTACCTGATTCAAAAAGTAACTGAGTTATATTACTTTATCAGTTACTTGAGGTAAAAAGTAATTAGTAACTGTTAAAAGTAACTAATTCGCTTTTTTAAATTATGCTATGATTAATGCCCTTGTATTTTAATATCAGTGGTGCATGGAAAATGCTACTCTGGTGATTAGTTTAACTATTTTTATTTATTTGCGTTTTGAATTAACACCAGGCCTTATTGTCAATATACACACAAAACTGACTTAATACAAAGAAAACTTTTAAGTTATAATGCATGTCAGACCATCACAAACTGAAAGTATCAAATGGATTTCTAAAACAATTGACACATGTAATAGAATATTTAATCATTGTAAGTAATTCTCAAATAAGATTGAATCTGTATGTGTATTTGGGAGGGAACAGGAAGTGACGTAGAGAGGCGGGATTTATACTGAAGGGACGCTCAGGGTTTAGGGGCTTTCCTCTGGCTGGCTCTCGCTCTCTCTCTACCTACACTAGCGAGTGAAAGTATTTTGCGTTGCTCGTGTCTCTCTTTTTCCTCTTCTTTCCCCTCTTTCTTCTTTTCCTCTTATTTCTCCCTCCATGGTGTTTGCAATGTGATCACATTCTTCATTGATATCAAGGTATGAGCTTAATTCATGTTTGGAACAACTAATAATTTGCTGTTTGCAATTGTGTTCATAATCATGTCTCATGAGTATTAAAATTCTATTATACACAAAAGAAACCAAATAACATTTTCATGTGTTTAACCCTTAGAAAAGTTCATTCTCTAATATATACCAAATAAAAAAAACCTGAATAAATAACAATGATATCCAGTTCGCGAACGAAGCCTATATATATATATTCGGGGTATAATATGTTTTAGATATCTTTTTTTTTTTTTTTTTTTTTTAATATGATGTTTAAATATAAAGCCACTATGTCAAAACGTTGGAAAAACTTTACTTTTTATATTGGTAGCACTTAATAATAAATACACACTATTAATCATTTTTAAAGCATTAACAAATAGTTATTAAGTAATTTATAAAGAATGATTATTTTTATGTTATTACACATTTATAATCTTATTTTTCAGACATATAGTAACTGTTACTAAGTGTGATAATAAATGCTTTATTAACACATAATACTACTGTAGTAGTTATAAAGTATTTACTAGGTGTTAGTTAACAATTTGTGTGAACTAATCTAAAGTGAGGACAATTTATAACTTATAAAGCATTAATAAATTATATATAAAGGATCGGTTTTATTACAAACCGACAAAATAAAGCACAGTCCGAGGGAACCAAACTATTGAAATATTTAGTCTCATTTGTTAATGCTATACAAAGACTGAATAGTCCTCACTTCAGAAGAGCTCACACAAACAGTTAACTAACAGCTAATAAACATTTTATAACTACCTGAATTACAGTAGCATTATGTGTTAATAAAGCAGTTATTATCATCCTTAGTAACTGTTTCTATATAGCTTAATAATAAGATGAATAAATGTGCTTTTAAATAGTTTAATAATAATTTACTAACATGTTCTAAATTTTCTCATTAATCACTTACAACTAATAACTAACAGGTTTTAAAATGCTGAAAAGTGTAATTTAAAATGATTAATAGTGTGTAGTTATTATAAAGTCCTTCCTTTATATTTAAAGCCTACAGGCAAGAGCGCAAGGCTTTGAAGAGGTTGATTTAATTAGATAAACAGTGAGGACCAATTTGGGGTGGGGGTTTTGAGACCTAGAAGGGGGATAGAACACTAGAAACGAGTGGTTTCGGGAGGGGCGTGGTTATGGTGGTGTGTGGGGGGGTAAACTTAGGAATATTTGGTGGGCTGTTTTAATGTAGGTAAGACTGGTTCTTATGTAACTTTGATAGGTGTCAGATGACCATTTGCTCTCCTATTGGTCGCCTGACACCCGACGAAGTTTTCCCAAAAAAGCTCCCCCTTTCCTCACGCACACTTTCAGTTTCGTGTTAGTGTCCTAAATTCTTTAATATTTTTGTGTTGCTTGTATTGGTAAAGTGTATTTTTATGGTCATGGGTCTCCACTACCATTCGTGCTCCTCACATACCTCCTCCTCCGACACTTCCACATCGTCTCACTTGAAAGGTAGGGTTATTATTTTTCATTTATTTTATTCTGTTTTCCTTGTTGTATTATTATTTATATTCTGCACTTTTAAGGTTTGATGAAGCCTACTTTATTTTCCTCTGGTTTATCATGTCATTTTCTAATTTTATTGTTGTTTCTGTGTGGCTTGGAAGGAACTAGGCATTTTACATGTAAAACCTGCTTCAACATATGAAAAATTAGTAGATTGTGTTATACGCAAGAAAAAAAGGCAACACTTCAATCATGCCCACTGGCCCATACATTATTATGAAAACATCTTACCTGTTCAATCTGTTCTTTGAAATCATTCACGTAGGAAGGCAATTCTAAAATGTATTGTTTTATTTATTCATCAATTAAATTGACTAGATATTTTTAATCAGTATTGGGCAGTAACGCATTATTAAAGGTGTCGCTATTGGCAGAAAACTAATACACTAATGCAGAACTTTATAAATAAACGAACTCAGTTACCGTTACTTTCTGCGCCATTAGTGCGTTACATTGTGTTTTTATCCCTACTTCCTATTTATTCACGTTGCGCATTGTCGTATGCCACATGAAGAAGAAAGCTTGTTCAGTGAATGGTGTACATCACTGGATATCAACAAAGTAGAAAGGGTGTTGTGTGATTGCAATGCAAAAGGTCAGAACTCAAATAAATAAAAATACACCAGAGTATTAATGCCCTTTTATAGCATAATTTTTTTATGTAACTAATTAGTTACTTTAACAGTAACTCATTACTTTTCAACACATGTAGCGTGTAAAGTGTAAGGGTCCTGGTGCTTGGTGGATGCTGGTCCGAACTAAAGGCTCGTGTGTTCTGTTTTGAAACAGTGCTTAAAGGATTTTTAATAATTCACATCAATTCGTATATGTGACTCTATAATTGATTTATAAAGGTTTTATCTTCACCATTATTCTTGGTCACAGCCAAAAAAAATAAGAATACTAATAATAATGATAATATTAAGTTTTAACCCACTTACAGACTGTCAGGCAAATAACGGAGGAGGACCCAACGCAGTGAGTCTAAAAGTTTATGAACTAAAAACTATAGAAGCACCATCTTCTGGGTGTCTGGAAAGAAAATAATAACTGGAACAACTAAAGGAGGAGAAGATAACTGAAGAGCAGCAACATGAACTAATACGCCAGTAAAGAAAAGGGAAAGGAGGAGGAAATAAATAGAGCCACTGATGAAGAGAACAAGGAGCAGCTGGGAGCAAAGGAAATTAGGAGAGACAACAGGTGTGTCATTGACCTTTAATTTTACTCACACTTGATGTTAATATTCTTATTAACCCTTAAAAATGTTTCATTAAAAGAAGAATGACTAAAAAGGTTCAAACATTTATTATCATTGATGTGTAGTTATGCAAATACATTTGGTTCAACCAGCATAACATTTTTGAAATATGAACCCAGAGTGAAGAGTTATTGTCTACACTTAGTTTGGAATTGATAATTCTAAAAGAAAGGCATTAAAGTTTATTTCAAGATTACTACATAATAGCAGAGGGCTCTTGAGCTCCCTCTGTCACAGGCCATTTAAAAAACAAAAGGACATGATTTGAAATCTGAATCTGCCTTTGAAAGCTTCTTCAGACTAGTCTCCTCCAATAGAGGAGGGACCTAACCAGGAGTATGAATCAGAGAGCATCAGTCAAAGCTTTTGAGAGTTTTAGAGATTTAAGGCATACATGGTCTCTCAGAAAAAAAGCTGTGGCTCATTGAGAGACAAAGCTGGTGAGATTTAGGTGTAAATTTTGGGCTTGTCCCATGGGCTTTTGATACTCAAATACACTTATATGTAGATTCAATACACAGTGGGCGCATATCACTCTTGACACCCAGAACCAGTCAATCCAAAACTATCAATGAAATCCAGGAAAACAACTCTGATCATCTGAAGAAAACAGAGCTTCAATATAATACATTTTTAATAATTAATGGAGGGATTATAAAAGTACACTCCAGATGATCAGTAAACACAGATGCTTTTCGTTGCTGGTACCACATGGTAAACTGACATTATGACACTTAACATCTGCTCACATATTTCTAATGGTAATTTGCTCTAGATTCAGAAAAGTTAACATTCTTAAACGCATTGCTCACAGTGTAAACCAAAGTGTGTTTCGCAAACAAACTAAAAAATTTTCTGTATTAATAAGCTTTGACAGATATGTTGTTTGTCTGGTTAGTATTTTGGGGGGTGGTCAGTGTCTTCAGTTAAAGTTTGTGTATTACATTTTAATCATTTGTGTTCTTGAACTAATGTTTAAGTCTTTTTTTGTACATTAAGTGAAAATACTGTAGCATCAAAGATTCCAAGCCAATTTTCGACTAAGTGACCTATAATGTGTTTCATAAAACACATTAACTTTAGTTCATGAACATGAGCCTAGACTCGGTCTGATCCTTTGATGCATGTACAGATTTCAAGAAGCCCACTGAATTCTCATGCAGCAAGATCATCCATAGGAAAATCTGAACACTCTTATTAAAAAGATATCTTATTAAACGATAATTAAAATATTACATGTAAGTTGTACATGAAGTCAATGTAGAGGTAGCTTCCTTATTTTACTAGTTCCCTTGAAATGACAAATAGTTATTTTGGCCTGATAAGATGAGTGCATGTAATGACTGTTGGAATGAATTCCTGTGATCCAAGAACTAGTTTTGACCGGTTTAAATAAGTGTTCACACGTGGAAAGCTAGTATAACAAGAGGCAAAACACCTAAATACACAATATTAAATGGCGTGGATTAACAATTGTGAGTGAGTTTGCAGGTAAGGTTTAATCTGGTCATTTTCCCAACCCTCTATTCAACTCCAATTTTCTTTATATATAGTAATATTCTTGGGTTCTGGAAATGTGTTAACAAAAATGCTGACTCAAAAGTTACAATATATAGCCTATATTGTGCATCACCGTACCTACAGCATTTAATGATTATTACCTTAAATAATGAAAAACAATTAGAATTGTAAGAACCCCACTTCTTGCAACAGCAATCTCGTAGACGGTTAGTTGTGGAAGCCCTCATAATGATATGCTTGCAGTGTCCCGCCCCCATGATGTCACTGCACCAATCCTAAGAATAGAGGTTCAACTGGCCGCTACAATATTATCTAACTTGTTATCTTGTTGCTCAACTACTCGTCACTCTCCCTTATTAAGAGCTGTGTCTTTATGTGATTTGTTTACTTTCCAAAGTCAATGGGTTCAATTAGACAACAGAATGGGAAGTTTAGTCAATTATTTGTGAATCAATCATTTCACAGAATTTTGGATCTTTCAGCTGCCCTGTGTCTCTGGGAAACATGCCGAAGTCAAGAGTCCTGGCCCTGTGGTTTAACGTTTATTAATGTAAGTGTATTTTACAAATAAAAGTACAAAATTGAATCGCAAGTGAGATTCATTCAAGGCAAAGTGTCCTGTTAGACATGGCAGTGGCCGATCCTGATTGGGTTGCAAGGTTATCTGATTCTGAAAATGGAGAGCGTCCAGTTCTTCTCCAAACAAAGTAAAGCGATGGTAATGTGGTTGTATTCTAACACATCCTGTTGGAACACGGGAAAGGAAAGAAATCTATAAGCAACACACTAAGTGATGCCATTAGGCTAGTTTCAGTAGTTCATGAAATATAATTAGCATGGGCAGTATACTTAATTCATCTCATCATCCTCACTATATATGCCACCAGCTGCTCACTTTTTTCAATCATTCCAACTTATGTCAATGCCAACTATGGGAAGCTCTGTCAGGAGTGCTCTACTCTCTCCACAGTCTTCAAAAGGCCAATCAGAGAACGCACTGATGACCACGCTTTCACGATTATTTCGTTGTGTGGATTTTTGAGCGATCTGGTGAGTCAATGGCAACCAGTGTGGTTCTTCAGCTGGATTCAGAGATCGAACTGATTTGTCATTAAAACAATTTGGATTTGGTGAATTTTTCTGTAATGCAATTAAAACTTTATACAACATTGCCAACTGTTCTATTAAACTTAAAATCCGGATCCTCTACAAGATTTAATGTCAGTTGGGGTATCTGCCAAAGATCTGCTCGGGGTATCTGCTCAGCTCTTATGCGAACATGTTAAATCTTCAGAGGTACAACGTATTTCCATTCCAGGTAGAACAATCACTATTAGTCAACTTTCAGACGATACCGCTCTCTTTTGAAAAAGAAAAAAATAAATATGAAGTACCCAAAGTAATAGCTGTAATGGAACCTTTTTCTAAAGCTTTTGGATTTCTGGTTAAATCTCAGAAAATGTGAATTGTTAGCAATTAAAGACTGTGATTCATAATTAAATTGATAACATCCCCTTAAAAACAGCATTGTTTAATTAGGAATTAGATTAGACAAATAACAAAGGTGCAAAAACAGTTTGGATTGCAAAAAAAAAAAAAAGAAATTAAATAATTGGCTTCTTAGAGACCTTTCTCTGAAAGGAAGAATTCTACTTTCAAAGGCTGAAGGCATCTCTAGGCTTTCTTATACTGCTCAAAGTCTACATGTAAGTCCTCCAATATGTAAAATAATAGATAAAACTCTCTTTGATTTTGTTTGGAAAAATCTTAATCACTATATTAAAAAATCTGTAAATGTAGTAAGTAAGTAAATGTAGTAAAAAATCTAATGTAGTAAGGGGAGGGTTGAATTTTTTGGACTTTACTACATTAAATTATACTAAAGGTGAACTTGGAATACACAATCTATTCAAAGCTTCTTTATGGAATTTTATTCCCCATTATATATCGTCCAATTTTTGTCGCCTTAACTGTCTTTTAATTTGTAATTTTGACATAGATAAAATTCCCAAGAAACTTTTTTCATTTTATTGGCAGATGCTATTTGTTTGGTGTTTAATTTATAAACATAACTTCACTCTGTCACACCCTCTGCACGTTCTATCAGCCCCGATCACCAGTCACATTCTCCAGCCAATACTCGACGCACTCAATCACCCGTTTACTAATCAGACACACCTGGGCACTCATCACCGTCATCTGTTCCAATCATCAACACCACACTATAAAGACTCACCCACGCCGTTCACTCATCGTCAGGTATCATCTTCACAGGATTGTATCTCTCTCCGTCTTTTCATCCCGATCTTCTGCCAGGAGCTTCTGCTACTCGTTGCACCCAGAGACTAACCCCTGTTACCGGCTTGCTCTGCTCGATGCCATATTGGTGGTCGTTGACAGATTCTCCAAGCAGTGCAAGCTCTTCCCGCTCAAAGCCTTACCTACTGCTTTGGAAACCGCTGAAGCACTATTTAATCACGTCTTTCGCAACTATGGTCTCCCCGAGAATATCGTCTCCGACCGAGGACCTCAGTTTATTTCCAGGGTCTGGCGGGCCTTCTTCCAGTTACTAGGCACATCCGTCAGTCTTTCGTCCGGCTACCATCCACAGACGAACGGCCAGACCGAACGGAAAATTCAAGAAATCTCTCGCTACCTCCGGACATACTGTGCCCATCACCAGAACACCTGGAGCCAGTACTTACCGTGGGCAGAGTATGCCCAGAATTCCCTTCGCCAGGCCTCCACGGGACTAACCCCCTTTCAGTGTGTTTTAGGGTACCAACCGTCACTGTTTCCGTGGACCGGTGAAGTCTCGGAGGTGCCCGCGGTAAACCATTGGTTCCAGGAGAGCGAGAAGGTATGGGGCTCAGCTCACGTCCACCTCCAACGGGCAGTACGGAGACATACCGACGCAGCTAACCGCCGCAGGTTACCCAACCCGGTATACCAACCCGGGGACAAAGTGTGGCTTTCAACCCAGAACATCCGTCTCCGACTGCCCTGTAGGAAGCTGAGTCCCCGCTACATAGGGCCATACACTATCCACTCACAGATAAACCCTGTCACCTACCGCCTCAATCTGCCACCTCATTCCCGTATTCCTTCTGCCTTCCATGTTTCACTCCTTAAACCCTTCACTGATCCTGTCTCTCCTCCTTCCACAGACCCAGAGCTGCCTCCCCCTCCAGCACAACCCGAAGTCGTGGGTGAAAACATCTACCAGGTCAAGGAAATCCTCGACTCCCGGCGGCGGGGCGGCCGACTCCAATACTTAGTCGACTGGGAAGGATTCGGTCCCGAGGAACGGTCATGGACACCCCGGGAGGACATCTTAGATCCCTCTCTCCTCGAAACATTCCACCAGCAACATCCCAACCGTCCGGCTCCTCGAGGTAGCGGCCGTCCACGCCGCCGGTCCAGGGTGCCAGGAGTCACCCGTGGAGGGGGGGGTACTGTCACACCCTCTGCACGTTCTATCAGCCCCGATCACCAGTCACATTCTCCAGCCTATACACGACGCACTCAATCACCCGAGTACTAACCAGACACACCTGGGCACTCATCACCGTCATCTGTTCCAATCATCAACACCACACTATAAAGACTCACCCACGCCGTTCACTCACCGTCAGGTATCATCTTCACAGGATTGTATCTCTCTCCGTCTTCTCATCCCGATCTTCTGCCAGGAGCTTCTGCTACTCGTTGCAACCAGAGACTAACCCCTGTTACCGGCTTGCTCTGCTCGAGGGAAGTAAATCTACTAACCACCTTGACTCCACATTGAACTGTTGCTAGTACTTCGGTACGAAGACTATTGTGTCTAATAAACACTGTGTGAATCGCACCTTTTGCCTCTGCCTTCTGTGATCCGTGACACACTCCTCATAGGTTTTTCATTTGGAACAATAAATATATACTTTATAAGAACAAATCTTTATTTTTACAAATTTGGTTTGATAGAAATAATGTTTTAGTTACAAACAATAAAAATGGCCAGCTTTTCACACAGATATGTAGAACAGGAATATGCATTTCACATAGATCGTATTTATCAGGCATTTCATATTAGGATTATGTTTTATTCTGTTAATATTTAGTTTTACTCGATTTATGTTAACTGTATTAATTAATTCATTAATGTTGACTTCTGGGATGCAGTAAATTGAAAACACACCTTGAAGTTTTTCTGGGACACTGATGAGTTGCACATGCCCCAGTAAAACGGGCTTAGCGACACCCATGGCTTGATGTCTGGTGGTGAAGAGAAAGACAGAGATTTTCCAAATGTTCTGGAGCACTGCTTTCCAAACAGAGATGCGAAGGTTATATTGCTATATAAGTATTTTTGGTTTAAGAAACTAAAATTTTTCCCCACAATATGGTCACTCAACACATTTGCATCTCCTGCAAGCTGAGATTGCAAAGGAAAGTGTGAGGTTACACACCAGCCGGAAAACAATGCAGTGAGTCTATGCGTCAGCTTCCAAAAAATGTTGAGTCGTGTTTTTTTTCACACAGTGTGTCAAAACTATGTGATTGGCTCCCCTGATCACGTAACTGAAGGTACCTATCTCACTACTCGATGGTACAAATAGCACACAATACCCCATGAGATAAACCCAGAGAGACAAAAGATGAGAAGAAGAGAGCATCCGTTTTCTTTTTGGGATTGTTGCTTCACAATCTTTACCACTGTATCAATCTTTACCAATCTGTACTCTTTTATATTGAATTTTAAAACTCACCGCTTTATAAAAAAAAATTAATAATAAAAAATAAATAAAAAGTATCAGTTTAAAAGTTCTACAAAATGAGATATTGGGATCAATGTTTTGTTCATTTTGACAATGCAATTGAATTACTTATAATAGTTAGAGAACAATTAAAAAAAATGGAAAGAGCGTGAGAGCAAAACCTGATTAACAGTCTCAGAAATATTAGGATTCAAATTATCCATGAAATACATCACATTTGAAAAGGAGAAAGGAAGGATATTTTAAATTTTAAAAGACAACCAATTATATATATATATATATATATATATATATATATATATATATATATATATATATATATATATATATATATATCAGCTGTATATCCACCTGGCTTCCGCACAACACAAATTATGGTCCTGACACCATTTACAAGGCAAGAAATCACACTTATTAAACGTGACAGGGCACACCTGTGAAGTGAACAACATTTCAGGAGACTACCTCTTAAAGTTCAAGAGAATGCCAAAAGTGTGCAACCCGTAATCAAAAGGTGGCTACTTTGAAGAAGCTAGAATGACATATTTTCAGCTGTTTCACACTTTTTTTTGGTTACGTATACAATTCCACACGTTTATTCATAGTTTTGATGCCTTCAGTGTGATTATACAATTTTCATAGAACGTGTGTCCAAACTGTAAGTAGAATCTTTTCAGGGTTTTCATTACAAAAGCACACTGTTCCACTTTAACTTTCGGTCATTTTTGAGGACTGGATTTACAGCAGTTAGAAGATTATATTACAGCAGCTTGATTTTTTATATTTTATTGTTAATCAGTAAATGTATGAGTTTGATGCCCTTAAATGCATGTTCATATTTGTAAATAAAACAGTGGGAAAATGGGATGCATTCACAGACGCATGGGAACATGGGCTGAGCTATCAGTATGTGATTTGTGTAAGAATATTCTAAAATACAACTCAATTTGATTTTAACATTAATTTTGCTTCTCTGATTTCATTAATCTATTAAAAAATGTCTCTTCACGACACCACATTCTCATTTGACTGTTTGATTATCATCCTGCTTCAGCATAAGAGACTTTGATAGACAATACAAGAGATAAAACCCTTTGTCTCCTGGGACACAGATCTTATTAACACCAGGAACAATGTGTAAAAGGTGCAACAGGGCAGGTTGCCATGGTGGCGTCCCATTGGTTTTGTCCTTAAGTGCTCCCTTAAATTCAGTTAGCTGTCCACAATTACACCATTGGAGTGAGTGGCAATGTATCCAGTGAGAGAATTTTCCAACTAAATCAAAATCAATTTCACTGTTGCGAAACCCAACACAGACATATTTGTTTACAACCAGTCTAAGGTTATTAGAATTTTAAAGAGTGTTCTTATTGTGAGTTTAAAAGGTTCATTATTTGAATTTGGGAGTCTTCAACAACATGTTGTCTGGCATCCAAGTGTAGCAGAGTGTTCCTCGAAGTAGATGACTGGCCAAATTAACATTTTATAGTGGCTGCTCATTATTCTATTTGGTTTGTTATCCTATCAGAACACTGTGTGCTCCCCATAAAGATGGTCCCTTCACTATTTGAGATATGCCGTTTATCTGAGGCACCGCCCCTTCGTTGCGTTGGTGATTCGTTGATGAGAGTTGCAGGCTTCTGGCAGCTTGTGTAAATGCTTGCGATCAGTGGGGTTGTTGTGTCAAACCAACGAAATGCATATGTTATGATCTTTTACTGTTCTCTGACATGCTAGTGGGGGGCAGGATCCTTTTTCTACACAGTAAACAAAATTTCACGGCCCTTCCGGGCTAAACTTCTTCAGCGTACCTCCTCTACAGAGCAGCACCATCAGTGGATTTTAAGGAGCATTGAGCATTTGATCGGCAGAGCGTTACTTTCACTGCTGCGTGTGTATGTGTGTGTCCGTGTGTTTGTGTGTGTCCGTGTGTGGGTGAGGGAGCGTGTGTGTTTTCTAGTGACCCTCAAAACATCTGCCCTTCGATTAACCCTTTGGGTACTGAATTGATCTGAAAATAGCCCTGTGATAGTTACACAAAGTCAATAGACACGTTCGTTGTCTTTTTGATATACATTTCAGCTTATCTGATTGTTCAGTGTCTCCCATGTGATCCGTTTAATGACTTCACCTGTTGCAACTCTTTATCTGCCCTGTTACTATGAGGGAAATGACAACCAATACATTAGAGCCTGTGTCGTGTTGGGACAAATAAAGCAATAGCGGGCTTAGTATGAACGTGTCAATAAACAAAATATGTGGAAATCACTGAACAATATTTTGAGTTTAAATGCATATTAAAAGACAACAAAAATTATTTTGACTTTGGATGCCTGTTAACCTTGTTGGAGACTTCCAATTAATGAACATTCCAAAATTATAATAGGAGCATTTAAAAAGTTTACCCTGAGCTTACATTTGAAGGGGCATAAGCCACCTCACACATGTAGTCATACTTTTGTGTGTATTCATTATGGCTGTAGTTAAATTATTATGTATTCTAAACATTTAACATTTGCTGATTGCGAAGCAAGTGTAACATGTTAAAAAAGGGGGTAAATCATGCAAAAAGTGGGAGACATGCCATTGGGTTTTGACTACCCAATCAGTATATTGCTCCCTGCCATTATGAGAAACTGCATACTGTCTTGAATGAGATGGAACTTAAGGGCATTATTAGGAAATCCCAGAGTGAATATGCATCTCCACTATTCTTAGTTTGGAAAAAGAATGGTGACCTTCGAATCTGTACAGACGCTCACCCACTTTCCACACCAGGTAGATGCAATTGCAGTTCTTGGAGGCAATGTCTTCTTTTGTCGGATGTCAGAGGGATTTTTCCCTGAAGAGAAGAGTTTTATGAAGTGAAATCAGTAAAACCTGACATCAATGTCTACAGGATCAAAGATGTTCAAACTGGAAGGGAAAAACTTGTTGCTTCCTTTGAATTTCTTATCATGGGATGAGGAGGAAAATGAGTCTCTTCGATCAAATTCAAAATCTGCTAACCATGGAAGAATTTTGGATTCAAATTTGTTGGAGGAATTGTATCTTGTTTCAAGAACATCAGAATGTTTGCAGCAAATGCATGAACCGGATAGAGGAGATGAAACACAGGGCTTGAACTGTGATGACGTTTCAATGACAATGACAAATTTCTCCTGAGCCTGTATTAAGTACAGAAATATTAATTATCTTTGAACACATTCAGTTTGGTACAAGAACCTGCTGACAAAACTGTTCCTGTAGTCTGTGAACAACCATACATAAAGGAAGAAAAATCCCTTTATTATATATTATGTAAAGGTAATTTCTTTTGTAAATCCATTTTTAATAAACCAAGTTAATTGTAAAGGTAGGATGCTGTCAAGATGTTGCTCACTGTGGTCTAAAGGGTCTATCAGAGAGTTTGTGTGTTTGCTCAGATGCATCAAACAATTTAGGAAAGATTGTCTGTAAACGTGATTACCGTTCTTAAGCAGATATGTGAAATAAATGTAATGACATTTTTTTTTACTTCATTTAGAAAGTTCCTATTTTCACTATTATAATATTCAGGTTTAAATGCACAAATATTTCTGTATCATCATGGCTGAAGTATCAAGAGAGGGCACTGTTGCTTTACAATTAAGCTGAAAACCCTCAGCTGAAAGCGCACACACTCAATGAAGAGCAACCTAGTCAGGCGGAGAGAGATTTAAACTGAATGAACAGTGAGCAGAGACCATCCCTGCAAACTCCAGTTCAGACAATGACGACTCTGTGTCAGAGACACAGGACACAAAATACCATTTTATGTACATTGCTTGCTACAGACAATCATGATCCAATCAGATAATCATTTGAAACGCACAGTATTTGTTGAAAGATCCATGACCATACAGAGCTAATTCAATCATGTAGTAAATCTGGTACCGAGATATTTAAAGTAAATACGTCAATATCTTGGATTATGAACCTTTATTTTTTAGCATTGCTGTTGACAGCATCCCCAAAACCTGATTTACAAAAGATGACACCCATGCTATATATATCAGTCTCCACTCTCCTGAAGAGAAGCAGAGAAACATGAGATGTACAATTGCACTTGATTGGATGAAAATTGCAGGTGTTCATTAATTGGATATTCGATCACTGGAGGGATATTTGCACATTAATGTATGCACACAGGTAATTAGTTAGGCTTAATCTAACCATGATGAAACAGATTTTTTCTTTTATGCAGCGTATAATATAGCTGAGATTCGAATCGACAACCTTTTTGCAGTGAGATAATGATACTACCCACTGCGCCACAGTGGCAAATGTCAATTGTGAATCACATTAGCATTTTTATCTATTGAGGTCATATGAATATTAAACCGTGTGTTGTGGCATAACTAGTGTGCATATATGTTATGTATATAGTGCATTGACATAAACTTATAATAACATTTTTTACAGATGAAACGAAGCAGCTTTTGCATCTGTGCTCTTCATTTACACCCAAAGACACATATTTGCTGATTGAGTCATACATCCATCCGTCCATTTTCATGTCGGCCTTCTTCCCTTTTGGGGTCGCCACAGCGGAATGAACCGCCAACTCCTCTGGCACATGTTTTATGCGGCGGACGCTGGAAAACATTCATACACACATTCACACTTTAACACTATGGACAATCGTTCTTACTCAATTCACTTATACCGCATGTCTTTGGACTTGTGGGAAAACCGGAGCACCCGGAGAAAACCCACGCGATCACGGGGAGAACATGCAAACTCCAAACAGACATGTCAATCGACCCAGCCGAGGCTCGAACCAGCAACCTTCTTGCTGGGAGACGACCATGCTACCCACTGCACCACCATGACGCTTGAGGCATACAGCATTTCACAAATACATTTACTACAATGGCATCCCCATAGCTTCAGTTCCATTTGATCATCATTCTCTGCAGTCTCTAAAAAAAACAGACCTTTAACCCAGGAGACGTCATTTGTACAAGCTGTCCACATCCACAAAAGGACAGTGTTGCTGCTTATTTTTGCTGTAAAAGAGAAAGATGAATAAAACATGGCTCATGATGAGCATACTGTTTTGATTCTCAGGCTCCTTGATGCTGATCTGAATATCGATGAGCAGGCAGCAGACAGTCAGAGGAGGTGAAGATGTGAACTTTGGTCTCCTGAGTTTAGCAAACTGCACATGCACGCACCACAAACACTTGGACACAAAAACTACACTTTTCCCCAAAAGGGAAAAAAACACTTAACAACATTGTTGTGTGTGTGTGTGTGTGTGCGTGCGCGCGTGCGTGTGTGTGTGTGTGTGAGTGCGTGTGTCTGGGCATAGGCACAACAGAGAACCCAAAAGCAGCGTGAGTTTCACAAATGACGAGAAAAAAAAAAACTTCTGGTGACTCAACAGCCAAGGAATAACTAAATCAAATTAATCAAACTTTAAAGGCTCCCTCTGAGGAGCAGAGAATCATGGGTTAAAAGAGGAGCTTGATTTAGAAAAGACACAAACATTCCATTCTCCACACGGTTTATGACGAAACAACTACTACTGATGTATGTCACTTTGTGTCTGAGATATTTGACTTTAAAGTTTATGCTAAAAAGGGGGCGTGGCTTAACACAATTATGTCTCTATAACATCTGCATGTCTCTCTATTGCACAAGGACTTTGTAATGGCATTCCTATTGATCGATGATGAATGATCGCACATGTTGGTTGCTTTGTTTTAAAGATTTTGTTTTTTGGGAAAGTGGGTTGGGCTTAATTGATTTTGCACATTTGCAATCATGTAGCATGTCTTAGTTTCAGATATATTTGACTTTGAAGCTTCTGTAGGAAAGTGGGCATGGCCTCATTCATTATGCAAATTAGACATTATGTTAAAATCCACTCCCTACTAGGGTTAAGATAAAACAACCCCCACATCTGTAGGTTGCTTAGTTTCAGATATGTTTGCTTTGAAGTTTCTGTAGAAAAGTGGGTGTGGTCTAATTCATAATGCAAATTTAACACAGGTTAACACGAAACAACTATCACATGTGTATGCTACTTTGTCTGAGATATTTGACTTTGAAGTTAATGCAGGAAAAAAGTGGGTGTGGCGTAACAACTATGCTAGTCCACAAGCATTGATAGACTGAAGAGTTTGATTAAGCTTTCTATAATATTGGCATGTCTCTCGATGGTCAACCAATTACACAATGTCTTTGTAATGGGATTCCTAATGATCAGTGAGGCTTCCCTTCATTCATGGAGTCGGATTTAAAGGTTTTATTGGTTGTATCCAAATTTTAAACATCATTACGCAGTTAGCGCGTTCATGTGTATTTCTTTGTTCTCGCCCTGTTTATCCAGCAGAGAGCAGCAGCACGCTAAACCACCTTCCCGCCACCTTTGATTCCATCTTTGTGCAAAGGAATGGCACCTTACAACCCTATAGCCAGGGCTACGAATGCAATGTGACTGATACAATCTGACTAATTTCAAATTTCAAAACATATTTCTCACATCCATGTAAAATTTAACATAAACGTTTTCAACACTTAAACATTTCCAGATATACAAAATAAAAATCTTCCGGTCCAATTTATGATCACGGATGGACTCTCCCGATCGGGTACTAGGCACCTACCTCTCCCTAATATCCACATGTTTTCCTCGACGAGTAAAAGATGGACTACATTAACCAAAAGATGTCATACAGATGTGATTTTCGTCATAATCACATAAATATTTATTTGTGAAACTAACACATTATTCTTTGATACCTTCTTTCTTGTATACTTAACAGAGAATTCTAACTATTGCTTTCAAATGAAACACTCAGCATTGTTGTAAAAATTGTACGGTTTGTTTTTAAATATGTCACATAAAATAATTGTTTACCAGTCTTCACAAGTGTGTAATGATCAACATTGTTTAAGCTTTGAGATTTTGTACATACGATCAACAAACTTTCCTAAAATGGTTAATTGTGTTTCTTTATCAATTTGAGATCGCAGTAAAATCTTATGTAACATTGGCAGTTGTTATGAAACAGTTTGGCATAATGTACGAAACTAAATTAACTAACTTAAAATGAAATTAAACTAACATGACATTAAGTTTATTTTGTTTAGTAATATCTACCATGGTCAGATATTTACTTTGAAATTTAGTATAACATATTTACATACTTATTTTGACACAATTATAACTTTTACCAATAATCCACTAAGGTTTTGATTAACAAGGGTGACATGTGTAATTAATTATGCAGAGAGTTTTGATCATTTGTACTGAATGTGTATGTGTGTATGGCCCCTGGTATGCATGAATATCAGTACAATATTTAAATCTTTTTTGGCAAGATGCTTAAACATTGTGATTTTAATGTTGGGTAAAATTATCAATGATTGTATGTAAATCTTGTTTGTTAGACTTCTTTTTAACTTTTTATTCTTAAATTGGTACACTACTTCTCAAAACATAAAAGTCTGTGATGGACCTTCAGTTAGTAATGCAACCCTAACCCTAACCCTCGGCGGAGCTTTAATGACAATAGACTATGACTAAATGATTATCTGAGCCTGAAACTTTTGTTGGAGAACAAAACAAATATAACATTTAGAAAAAAATATTTAATGTTGCATAAAATATTTGGGAATGGAGACGCCATTTTGATGTGACACAATATGCCCTTAGGGAGATTCAGCCTTTTTAACATATCGCAGGAGTAAAAGTACAGCTATTTTACTAAAATGTAACTAATAACAAAACTAATGTAACAAAGTTTTTATTTCAAAACCTGTGTGATAACTAACACAAATAATATTGGTCACCATTAGTTAAGTGGTTATTTACTATGGGCTAATGGGTATAAAACACTGTAATCTAAACATTTTCAGTCTGTTAGCCATAACTTGCATGAGAACAGCTTGGGAGGAAAGTGTTTGATACAGTACCTGTGCAACCAAATGAAAGCCTTTAGCTGTTCTCAACATCAGAAATGCTGCTGCTCTTTCTGTTCACCACCAAAAAGCTACCACCAGGTAGTATACAGTTTTAAAATGGCATTTTAGTCCCCTATGTACATAATAAATAATAGGTTTTTAAATAATAATTTTGTACAACTGAAAAAATGTTGACTCACTCCTGTCTCAATAGTATTTTAGTTATTAAATAAAACTAAAATAAAATAAATGTTGTTAATGAAAGCACACAAGCATGTTTCAAGTACAAAAAAATATATAAATTAAACATGAAAGGATTTAAAAAAAATAATAATTATGTAGCAATCAGAATCAATAAACATCGTTGCACAGCAACAACAAGATACAAACAAGCATTTTTTCAAGATGAAAAAAAAAATAATTCAGACAACCTAATAATTAATAATAGTAATAATTAACCACCTAACACACTGCTTAACAGATGTCTCTGACAAAACTCTCTGAGCTCCACAGTGCTGGAGCTCCGTGGGTGAACGAACGCACACTGAAGGATGATTTGGACAGAGACAGTGGTGCAAGACAGAGGGTAGAAGATGATCTCAGATTACGTGCTGGTGTGTGAATGGTGAAGGGATCAGTGAGGTGGTTGAGTGCTTTGAAGGTCAAAAGAAATTTTTTTAAGTTAATGCGGTGTTTAATTAGAAGCCAATGTAGTACATCAAATACAGGTGTGATGTGTTCTGATCAAGGTGCTTTTGCAATGAAATTATTAGAACACCAAGGACCTGTACCATAAATGTAGCTGAACAAACTCAGTATTACCAGATTGGTTTTGACTTGACAAAACTTAACTGTTTCAATCAGGCTTAATCGGTACCATGAAGCAGATCATCAACTTTCTTTGTGAAGTCAGGGTTTTATCCGTCATAGACGCCGTATAACATATATATAGTCAGTGTTATAATCACGCATTCTTAGAAGACACTCAGAAATAAAAAAGACAAGTTTAAGTGACGCAAGTGATATGCTGCCAATCTTGAAGGCCAGGTACAAAACCTTCTTTAGATAAAAGACCGTTTCTTTGGAGCCAGACTGATATTTTCATAGAATTAAGACCAAGTTATGACTCAAACAAATGTTGAGTTAAATCACTCAATTGCCAAATTAACCACATTTCCCTCCTTGGAATTTTTTTAAGCTTCCAATCATTGAGGCAATTATGCGGGTTAACACATGAAATGTTTTTTGTTCCATCACCTCATTTGTCTAAGTTCAAGAACAGCACTTTTTTCTGTCTTTTGCCAATCTCTACAAAAACAGAAAACAAAACTAAATAAATACCAATCAATAAACCGGAATAAGATCTGCAGATGTGGGTCTTCAACAAAAGGAAACGAGATAGTCATCAGAGGGTCATTCGATACCGGTCTGTCCGATCATTCAAGAAAACATTCACACATTAGCATTACTTCTTCTCTTGGTGTATCATAAAAGCATCAAAACTTACCATTCAGTGGTTACAGATGCATCAATTACATCGATGTACAGAATGTCCTTCAAATGTCATTCACACAAAGGTAAATTTAAGAGATTTAAGAAATACATTTTTATTCACAGGAAGTATCTATGCTGTTGATTAAGATGATTAATACACTTTATAATGACCATTCATAAATTTGCATCAAATCTGCTTGAATCAAAAAGTTCTCCAGCTCACTATCAACAGAGAATCAGCACTCAGGCAGCACAGCATTCCACTACAGAACTAATATATGGAAAAAAATAAAAATTCTAAAGAATAAAATGTTAAAAATAAAACAACAATTGTGCTATATACAAAAAAATAAAAACAAACTTAAAAACAACAAACTTGGGCTGCAGCATTGCCGTTATACCAATCCTATAGCTGGGAGCAAGCAGAAGGAAGAGATCCGAAGAAGCAGATTAGAAATATAACGCTTACTCATCATTTTTAATGAAAACTTCATTTGATTTACGCTTTTAAAAACATTACTAAGTTCAGTTATTTTTACTCCATCCTCTGTGTATACTTTTTCTTTTCAATGCTCAGTCATAATAGTTTGAATTGAAACAGTGACAAATCAGATTTTGTATTATTTTTAG
Source organism: Danionella dracula (assembly GCA_900490495.1). Classification (NCBI taxonomy): domain Eukaryota; kingdom Metazoa; phylum Chordata; class Actinopteri; order Cypriniformes; family Danionidae; genus Danionella; species Danionella dracula. The sequence goes on along the minus strand of UELW01000055.1, from coordinate 193,802 downwards.
CACTTGAAAATACGCTCAACAGTGAAAAATAAATCCAGGATACTATTAGTAAAAGCTCTCATCACACAATTTTCTCCTTATGTGATTGGAAAAACACAAAGGTTTAAACAACACTTTTGCAAAAAATGAACAAAGAATTTAACTAATGATGTTCGTACTAACATATGCTACATAAAGACCAATCAGGTGCTAAATATGTAGATCAAACAAGAGTGAACTATATTCAAAGTATACTGTTTCTACAGGTCCCAAAGGATATTATTCAGCGGTCATTTGAAAGTTGAGCTGAGAGGAAGCCTTCATTTGTAGGACCAGGTGGCTTTAGGAGACAGTGGAGATGTTTGTCTCTCTGAACATTCTCGTCTCCATGGAGTTCACTCATCTTTGTTCAAATCACTTCTCTTTCTATAATAAAACAGATTAAATTATTATCTGACAGTGAAGTGAGAATCACTCATTCCTCCATTTGTCCTTTCAAACACATTCATGCACATGTAAGACAGACTATCTGAGAAATTATTACATGCTTGTGTCCACAGCACCGCAAATCAGTGAGCCAAGCTCTTCCTCAGCTTCAGTAAGAAGCCTAAATTTAGCGTGACTGCATTTTAATACATTATTCTAGTCATGCCATTATCGATAGCTTTATGTCCGAGACCATGAATACAGGGTACAAGACAGCATCCTAGAGGGAAACGATGAGTGTGATTACAATAGAGGAGAATTTCTTTCCCCATTTCCATTGTTTTCCAACTATTTTTCCATTAATTTACCAATACGATCTTCGCTAACCGTATCCGTGTTTCTTTTGAGTTCTATTGACAGAGATTTTAGTCCTCTGAGCAGCTTTGATACCTTGCCTTCTATTTCCATATGCCTCGGTATGGCCTAACAACAAGATTGCGCGAAAAGTGTGCACACACACCCCTCCTTCGCTAGTATCATATCTAGCACAATATGATTTTTATTTCTCATTAGGGATGTCTTGTCTAATTGGTCTCTCTAAAAAGTTAGAATTTTTTTCTTCTAGCATTTGGTTTAAAATCATGTTACTTTATTGATCAAAACATAACAGAGTGGCATAATTTTTTGCCAATTCACGAGTTTTTATTGTCAAAGGTCACTTATGCCTTGAACAACAATCTCTCAACACAAATAATGTGCTGCGATTTGACCTCATTCCAGACAAAGGGAAAGAGAACGTTTGATTAATGTTCCTGCCGTGCTCTTCACGCTTCTCTGAAGACTGCAGCTTAAGAGTAAAGTTCCAACTGAGAAGAGAAGGGGGGAGAAAAAATGTACTTTACTGGCTAGACAGACGCATTTTGCTCAATTGGCTTTTGATAAGCATTTCAGATGGCTGTGGTTAATATTATTCATTAAAATAGTGTTTTTTTTTACAAGCAATTTTACATAGAACTTGTTTTTAAGCAAGCCTGTACATGGCAAAAAAAATTGGTTTAATATTATTTTTAGACAGTGCTGTTCTTATGGGCATTCCAGCTCAATTCAGAGGCCAGGATCTTTTCGATTTGGCTCTTCTGGCTCCAAAGATTTTACTAAATGTTTGTTTGTATTGTGGATAAGTGAAAATTAACATATGAATAAAGAACACATACATAAATACATGCTTAAATAAATAAATATGTCTATAAACATATTGCATAATGCATTATAAATAACAAAACTGTTTTTAAATTTTTCAAAAGTTCAACACATTGTTTTTTATTAATTTCTGTTTTACATTTTTCAATTTAAGCATTTATTTATTTATAGTTTTTTTTCATGTAATTTTTTATATCTACTTTTATTGATATAAAAGAGGATGGCCCTCTCTGTGTTTCCTCTTCAAAGCTACTTTTGCGTGAAATTGCTATTGAGCAATGCTATGTTCGACTGATTGTGAAGCATGTGTGTATCAAACATGCCAAACTCAGTTATCTTACATAATATCTTCCCATCATTAAAGAAAACATGCATAGATAAGATACCTGGCAAATTACTAAAACACATTCATAACCAACAATAATAAATAAACATTACTGAATAACCTTCTCTTTCTCAGAAATTCAAACGTTCGACAGCAAGCTAAATTTATTGATTTATCTACTTTAGGAGTCCTTCACTCCTCTCCGTCTACAATATCCCCTCTCTCAGCATTCAACTTTCTAAGAGAACAAACAGTATGAGAGCAAATTCTAAATATCTGTAAATCAACTTACCGTAAGCCACGATGTCCTTGGAACATTTTTCTTCTCATCGTCCATTGTCTATTCTAATTGTTGATAAATAAGTCACCGCTTGCAACTAATCCCTGATCTTTATAACACAGATAGCATGTATCCATGTTTTCTTCTCATTACAGTTTACATCTTATTGGATGCATTTGAGTTTTTTCTTCATATGATTTATTGGGTTTGTTTGTAACAGAACTACAACCATGACCTAACTAAACTATTCTCTGAAAACCTCATTTCTAGATGAAGAAGATTCATAACAACCTTGACCTTGCATCTTTGAGCAATGAATAAGAAAAATAAAAACAAACAAACAAAAGCTGTCGCTATTAAAAAAAATCTCTGTGGAACCTATGTTAGATTAAACCCACTTATCATTCAGTCCCATTCATGACAAACAATCATCTTTGCAGATATTTGCTACATATTTTTCTCATTCTTCTTTTTGTCAATTTTGTAATTGCCTCTACTTTTAGATGTTGCTTTTCTTTCTCCTTTATTTACTATCCATTATAATCCATTTGTTGAATAATAACTATCTCTATATTGTTTTAAAAATTATTTTACCTTTTTTGCAGTTTTATAAACCCCACATCATTTGTCTTTCTCAATTAGCATAGTACAAGTCTTTCAAGCTTCAGTCTGTCATCTGTGAAAGTATGTGCTTTACCGTTTATTATTCAGTCTTTAGTCAGGTTTCCTTTCAACAGCTCTCAATAAATAAACATTCACATCCAATGGCATAATATATGCTCCTTTGTTACTGTTAGAACTCTGACTAATCAGAAATCCTAGTAAATGCCATGAATCCATTTTTAGTTAATGAGACATATAAAAAAGATCTCTCTAACATGAAAGGTTGAGGTTGGTTTTCAAAATTCTCATTATTGATAAACCCTCTCATTGCTGAAATTCCTCTTTCACCCAAACCCTAAGTCATCCCAAAACCATTTCTTCATAAATAAATTGTTCTCATTTAAAAGAATTCCCTATTTTCGCTCATTTTCCACATGTTCTTCATATCCTTCATGGATAGGTCATAAGCAATGGAAGTCTTCTAACTTCATATTTATCATATTAGTTTATTAGTAATTTAAGTTCTCTTAATGAATAGGCCTGCTTGGTTACTGTCAGCCCATCTCAATATCAGTATAGTTCCTGGTCCTATAGAGCCACTAGTAGTAGTCAGAGAGAATTAGACGGTAAAATATTTAGAAAATTTAAATATGTCCATTATTATATTCTCACATTAATTTCACATTTCAATTTGAATTGTTTTCTGTCAATGAGTATAAATTTTTTAGCGTAAATACTAAAACTTAGTTTGTTTTCAAATTATATTTCCACAATTCCTCTGGATGTCAGAAACCAGTCACTCAACTTCTCGCCGAGGTTAATAAAAGTTTATATTCTATCTATTTGCACCCAATATTGTTTTAATAATAATATTTGATATTGTTTTGTAGTGTTCAATTAATCCTTTAATCCTTTACACCTTCAATCTTTTTTTTATTATTCTCAGGTTAGGTTAAATCTGCTTAAATTAGATAAAAAATCTGCCCTAAATTCTAAGCTTTAAATGCTTAGAGCTTGGTCAGAAGCCTCTTTTACAAGCTTTTACATTTAAAAATCTTAAACATTTTAAATCAAAAACTCGATAATCAGTCATTGCAATCAATTACATTTATTTTAATTAATCGCTTTTTAAATATATTTTCAAAACATAATAATCATCATAAAGAAAAATAGTACTCATCCAATGTGGATACAAGTTTGTTGATTCTCAAAGCCTTTTAAGTTTTCTTAGTTTTTGTGCTCGTCCGTCTTTCTCTGGCTCTGATGGCAACTGCCTTCTGTCCTGTGCTATGGAAATTAAAAACTCGTCTCTCATAGAAATCACTCTGAAGGCAGGGTACAGAACAGCAGCACGACAGCAACTTTATTTTGCCCTTCTCATTTAAACAAACACTGAAATCATGCTTTATTAAAGCTGAAAGATCTACACGTGTGTAGTGAAGGAAGAAGGCCCGGAAAGAGAGAGTTAAAGTTTCAGTTTACGCTAATTTATGCCCTCACAAAGGACGGGGACATCACTCTCCGGAGACCTCCCTCACAGGCAGACAAAGACTTTAAACACACATTCAATATGATTAATGAAATAATGACTAATACAAATACTCACTTCTCATTATTACTAATAAACAATATAATGATTTAAAACCACCAGGCAGGCTCACAGATGTCCAGAACTAACATTTGCCCTATTTAATTCACCTTTCCCTTATATTTACATTTATGCATTTGGCAGACGCTTTTGTCCAAAGCGACTTACATTAGGGGAGAGACAATATGCAATTTGTTACACCGTCAAAGTCTATCTCAGCTTCTCATAATAGAATTGTATCAACTGATCAATAAACCAAAGCAGTGAGGAAGTAGAGGAAGAAGATAAAGACAGAGGAGGGATAAAAGAAGTTAGTAGTGTTTTTTTTTTTTTTATAGTAGGTGTTCTCTGAAGAGAAGAGTTTTCAGTTGCTTTTTGAAAGCTGTTAGTTATATCTACTCTTTGGATGCCGAATGCAGCTCAAGAATATCTCTCTTGCAAGACAACTTTAGCACATCTTCATTTAGAACCATAAACCATGTAATGTCTTTAAATTAGGCATGAGAATGAATTTATACAAGGAAGGAGAATTGCATATTCTTGAAGTTATACAACAATATCAAGTTTTTTTTTTTGTTTTGGAGGGTTCTACTGCCGAGGTTATTTTGGGTCATTCATGGCTTATCTCCCATAATCCAGTAGTATCCTGTGCCACAAGTGGGGTGAGTCTTGTTGGAAACTTTGTATCCCTGATTTGCCTATCCCTGTTACTCCTAAGGCTGAAATTTCAGTCAACGTTACTTCTATTGAAAGTCCGAAGGAGAAACAATCCATGAAAATGCTGTCTATCGCCAGTTCAGTGATGTCTTTTGTCCTCAGCAACCCTCCAAACTACCTCCTGGGATTGCACAATAGACCTGATTCCTGGAGGTTCCATGCCCAAGGGGAAAGTCTATCCCTCTTTCCATTCTTGAACAGAAAGCCATGAGGGAGTACATCAAGGAGGCTCTTCAACAGGTCAATATTCACTGGTTCACGACCCCTGCTGCTTCAAGTTTTTGTGTGTGTGTGTCCAAGAGGGTGGTACCCTAAATAGTATAAAATATATAATGTTAAGTACCGGTATTCTCTGCCTATGGTTCCAGCAAGCCTGGAACAGCTAAGGGGAGCAAGACACTTTACTAAACTACACCTCAGGCGGGCTTACAATCTGATCCGAATACTTGAAGGGGATGAGTGGAAGACTGCCTTCGTAACACCTACTGGCCAATACCTGGTAATGCCTTATGGGTTGGTAAATGCTCCCTCTGTCTTCCAAGGGTATATGAATGAGTTATTCATGGAGTACCTTAACCAGTTTGTTCTATTTTACATAGACAATATCCTAATTTACTCACAGAGAGAGTGACCATCAGCAGCATGTTGCCTATGTCTTTCAAAAGCTTTGTGAGAACCCCTTGTTCCTGGTAACAACAGGATGAAAAAAATGTACTGCTATCAACCTGATCAATTAATTTGGCTACCCACCCGAGACATCCATCTAAAGGTCCCTTGCAAATAACTGAGCCCAAAACACATTGGTCCATTCCCTGTAGTTCGCCAAATTAACCCAGTGACTTACGAGATAAAACTCCTGGTCAGTATCTCATTCATTCTACTTTCAATGTTTCTTTATTGAAACCTCATTACTCATCCGTTTTCAAGTCAACCTTGATGACACTCTGACTTGCTGCCTTACTCCCAGATCTCCACTGGATTCGCATTTCCCTCTCAATGTGCCGACAAGTCTCTTCAGTAACCTTTGATAGTTCAATTCCTTTGCCTATGTTGGGAATTTGCCTGGATCCGAGTTTTGCTTTCTTTCAGTTCTGTGAGCTGCACATGTGTTTTCCAGCCAATCAAAGTTCTCTGTTTTTACATCAATTGCATGTCATTGCTACCCCTAATGAAACTCATGTTCTTGATCTTTAAGTTGAGAATATGTGTGTGACTAATCAAAAATGATAGATACAGGTTCCAATATAGATTGTTATGCTTTTTCCCTTGCTATGAATGCTTGTTATGTCGGTCTGCTAGTGCCTAATGGTAGTTGGAAGGGTCTCTGTTACGCCTCTTGACCTTTAGATTAACATTAGCTCTAGGAGCGCACATTGAGAAAAAAGAAGAGAGTGGAGATTACTCCGGTTCAGGTGAGAATTGACCAACAACAACATAAAGAAGGGCAATCACAAATGTATTCAAACATAAGCAAATACAGATTTCCAATAACACAGATATACTTTTCTTTCTAAAGAAACCATCAGAAGAACAAAAAACTATAATAAAACAAGCATCGGAAAAAACATACCCTTCAGATTATAAAGCAAACTAAACACACTCAAGTTAAAGAAGACTTGTAAAGTAACCCAAAAAACCATCAACCAACACACATATCCAAAACAGAAGTATCAAGACAAGTAAACAATAAAGCTAAAATATTAAACACACTTTAAGCTCACACCTGAAATGAACCGCGCCGCCGCGGGTACAAACTCACACACTCACGCGATTCTGCGCGCGTGCACACACACACACGCACGCGCTCACGCACACACTCACACACACACACCCTAATTCCACTAAACGCCCTCGATAAACCCCAACCCCGAAAACGTCCCCGCTAAGCTAGAAGAGATTGAAAACAAAGACGTGGGCTGTTTACAGGCGTAAAAACAAACAAACATACGGCAGGGATGCGGAGTGTGTAATATAGAGCAAGAGAATAAATAAAAACAACACCATGTAACCTAACGTGCTTTAGCACACTGAGAGCAGAGGGATCAAGGGAGCACTGATGGAAAGCGCAGAAGCAGCCAGGCTGCAAGGGGAACACTCTCGGATGGACAGCAAGCGTTTGCGTTCGTTTACTCAAAGTGAGCGACTCTGATGCGACGAGCGAACTAACGGAGAGAGAGAGAGAGAACAAAGATGACGTGTCTCTTTATATAACCCGCCCCTCAATTAATGTGATTGGCCCGCAGGACTACACAAATTACTCGCATCCAGTCAACACTCACACAGACAGGTACAAAAACAAACGCGAAAATAGAAACAAACATTAAATAATAACAATACCACGAGGATTGTAACAGTCTCCAATCAGTCTGACATGCATGCTTTTGAAATGTTTAAAGAAACTAAATTGACAAGACAAAACAACGTCAAGAATGCTAACAACTTCTAACAACATTTAAAAGATTCCCATTAATATTTAATTGAACATAATGATGGAGTGGAATCACAAATGAATACCATTAAGATGTAATGTTTAAAAATTTGGACTAAAACATTTTGGCCCCCCTTTTTAATTTATAAGCTTCACCATTAACATTTTAGTGTACCAAAAACGCACATGAAGTTCATGAAAATGGAATGGAATTATCTTATTAAGGTTTTACTAATGTTTTAATTAGTATGTTTATTATAATACATTTTCTGTCAATTTTGAGCCATTCAAGTGGTCGTTGATTTTCTTGAGAAAAAAGAAAAATCTCAACATCGCAATAACATTTACTAATCAATGCATTTTCCCACACAGCTGGATTGGCATTTGCATTTCAAGTGAACTAGTAAAAAAAAACATATTTTTTTAATCATGTGTTGGGAAACCTGATGGCTTGACCCAGTGAGATGTGCTTACCCAGCTCATTACATGAGCTGCTGATGAACTATCAAACTATTACCCAAAGGTCAGAGCTGCCATTGAAAGGAATAACTTCTAGAAATGCCCACAACCATGTACATGGACATGCATACAGAAAGATAGAGTGTTCTTCAGTGTTCAGTGATGCTAAGCAAACACTTAAAGCCTTTGTGCACTAAGCACAAAATGTAGGTGAGACTTACTGATATGATAACATAGAAGTGTTTAAAATAGTATATAAACAACACAGTTAATGTCATTAATTAAAATATAATGTCACAAACATACCCTAAACAGTCTTTAAAGGTGCAGAGGAGTGATTGACAGTAGTTTTATCAACTGAAATTCAGACAAATAAAATGGACACAAGAGCCAACACAAGGAGGCCAAGAAATCAAGGTAAAAAGGAGAACACGAAGCAAATTCCACTGGGACCAGGCCAGATGTTGGCTTACTAAATATTTCTTTCCCCAGAACCCTTTCACCTGCTGCACAGATGAAGTATAGAGCAGTGTGAGTAGCTGGTTCACACTAAAGACAAGATTTAGACATGATACAGCAAGGAATGGTTCTAGCCAGTGTTGAGCAAAAGCAGTTAGGATAAACAATCACTGAGCACTGAGCCTATAAGCAGAGGGGACTCTAATAATTATGGTTTTATATGACTTGTTTTATGCTTGATTTAATTAAATGTACTTTCTTTTTTATTTTTTGTTTCCAACGTAAAGCACTTTGAATTAACCTGTGCACGAAATGTGCTTTATGAATAAACTTACCTTGCCTTGTCTAAGAGGAGACTAATTAGAGCAAGACAACTGCGGCTCCTCAGCCCAGCTCAGCGCAAGTTAGCAGCTACAGCTGAAGCAAATTAGAGAAAGAAAGTGTTTCCCAATTATTTTCTGTTGTGCCCCCAAGGAAGAAAAAAACATCTTGCGGCCCCCCCGCGCAACTATAAATAGTATTATTTGCCTTTAAATTTGTTATAAGTACACTTCTGCTTAACACAGTATCCTTAATAATGTATAACAGAAAAAAGAATGAAATATCCAACAAAGAATAGCTTTATTAACTGTAGCAGAAAATATTGAACGTGCATCTGAAATGTAAAAAAGCATTAACTCCTTAATAAAACTATAAAAATTGTTTGACTGACCACGATTCCTGATAATATTCGGTACGTTTTTGCTGAAAAAACTCATGTGGCTTTTCAACATTATTGCGATGTAATGTCTTTAAGTGATGCCTTAATTTATTTGGCTTCATACTGTCCGCTGCCAACATTTTAGACACATTAAGCACACCTGTCTCTCCTCGTCTCCCACCGTAGTCACAGTGAAGCCAAGCGTTACAAATGCGTCGTCATATTTCCTCGTCTTAGCTTTCGGGACACTTTTGTTTGTCTCTTTATCTCATTCTCTCTCCATCTGTCTTCTACACTTTGTATCTAAACGTCATACTCTGTCAGTGAGAGCGCCACTGTCCCCTAATGTAGTGGAGTGGTATTGCACTTTATTCTAGAACAGTAAAAAAATAAAAAATAAAAAAGCATGTTCCCCGAGGTCAAACGCACCCTCTTGATGGAGCCCCCCTCTATTTGAGAACTACTGCATTAGGATGAATAGCATGGACAATAATACCAAACGAGATAACAATACAGACACAGCACAATCGCAGGGACATGCCAGTGGGAGCGAGGTGGACCAAAACTTTCCAAACACTGTCTGCAATTCATGGTATTCAGAAGGGAAAGCCCTCTAAACTGATGCTCTGCAGCTGTAACACAGAAGCATAAGAATCGAGAGACAAGGTAGAAACCAGACACTTATTATGATATTGAAGACCCCACATCACAACTGCCTTCTGTGCCTTCTGTGCCTTCTGCCCAATCAATATTAGGATTATGCTTAGCTAGCCACGGGTGTTCTAAAATAATCTAACACTGAGGTGAGTTAATAATGAAACAGGAACAAGTTTCTTGGTTATTACCAAAGAAAGAGAATCCTATAGGAGCAGTTTGGTGGTTGAGTCTGCCATCACTCTCCCATCTAGGGATGTCGCAGCAGATGGCAAAGGCTCGTCCATGAACGTGCTATTCTTTCCAGAGTCAATGAAACACAGATGACAACTGGAAGCAATGTTCTAGCTGGTTGTCCTAAGGGATAGATGACATACCCAACCATACTCACCAATGTGTTGCTGGGCTAAGGCTTTTAACTGGCATGCTGAAATGTTTAACATAATTGACCCCTCTTTGGCAACTATAATGTTTACCATGGAAACATTATTAACAGATCTATAATCCGTCTTCTGGTTAACATCTTCATTAGTTGCACATGTTATCTCAATATTTTTGTTACACACTTGTAATAACATAACTGTCACCTCCCTGGCAACTATAATGTTTACCATGGCAACAATTTTAACAGATCTATATTCCCTCTTCTGGTTAACATCTTTATTTGTTGCACATATTATCTCAAGATTTTGTTACACACTTGAAATAACATAATTGACACCTCCCTGGCAACTATAATGTTTACCATGGCAACAATTTTAACAGATCTATATTCCCTCTTCTGGTTAACGTCTTTATTAGTTGCAAATGTTATCTTAATATTTTTTGTCACACACTTGTACATGCAGCATTTTTGTTTTCAAAAATCTAATTGTAAATCAAATTATATAAATTATTATAACAATCACAGATTGTTCAGCAATTTTTTTAGTTTTCAGTTTTTCTTTATTGCACTTTTGCAAATGTACTTTATATGCATTGGTTTTCAGCTATCGTTTGCTATTGAAAGTTAATTCTTTCAGCATGAAGCCTTTTTTCTCTGTTAGCAAATTTACCTACCGTTTAAGCCTTTAGCTTCTTCTACTTTTTAATTTAGCATTTTTAGCCTACCATTTCATGTTTTTTTATGCATTTTAGCTGAAGTTTTTCAAACTTTTAGCTAATCTTTTCACCTTTTTATCCAACTTTTTCAAATACTTTAACAGTTTTAGCTAACATTTTTGACAATTTTTACTTTTTAGCAAATATTTTTAGCTTTCTTCTGTCACACACATTTTCCAACTGAAATTCCATTAATCTAGTTTTAAATATACTGACTAAAGCAAGACCTGGAAAAGGTCAAATGGAGTAAGCTAGTAGCAGTTAGCAACCTTTTGTGCTGTTCAATACTCTGAATCTGTAAAATGTATTATTCAGTGAGTATTGATTTTAGACTTATTTTTGTCAGTTGTGTAAGACAACAGAAAAAACCTCACGCACCTGTCAAAGCTAATGTCACATTGCAAGTTAGTATGTTTTCTTAAACTCAGAGAACAACAGCAAGCTGTGAGGTTCCCAACTGGTGGCTCAAGATAGACATTTTTGTTTTTAACATACAGCTGTCACAAACTCTCAAAAAAGAACATTAGCTTTGGATGTATGTTTAGCCTTAGACTAAATATATGGCCATTTGTGAAAAATAATCAACATAGTAGTATGCAATTGCAATGTCAACATTTATATTTTTTTAAGCAAATCAAAATAAAAATTCTAAATCAAATGTTATTAATTAAAGTGAATTGTGCTTTAATAACTTAAGTATATTTACAGATGAGGTACATTGGGTATTTTTTATTGTCTATTTTTATATTTTTATCTAATTGTAAATATTTGTTTTAATATACAGAAGCACTAAATATACACAAACAAAATTTTAGGAAAGTCACAAATCTACTTAATAAACTGATAAATAATTAATATATCTAGTTTATAAAATAAATGTTTGGACACATTATGCCATTAAAAAAATCTCTTGTGTTTTGTTATTTTGTTCTTGGTACTGTCTTTAAACAATTGTAAGTCAAATAGTTTATTCTTAAAAATGTAAAGGGATCTAATTATAGATTTTCAAAAATGTTTTTATGCAATGTGTAAGTTTTGGCAATATCCAAATATACTTCTTAGTAAGTGGTTTATACTATAATTTAATAATTAGTTGACTCAAAGAACAATTGTTGAGCAAATTTAGTCTTCCCAAAATTAACTCAATGATAGTATTTAATTTATAAGTATTTGACCTCTGAACCCAAAGAACAACTTTGTTATCAAGTCCTGCTCAATGCCGGATATACCACAAGCTACTAGCCGTAAATATCAGGTTACAACTGTGTATTGGATTATGTTCTAAACAGGGGGTATTCCAGAAAGCTGGTTATGTGGCATAACTGGATATGTTTAAAGGTAATTTAGTCGATAACTACAGATTTCAGTTCCAAAACAAAAGTATCTTTCAGGTTAGTTAGGTAACCATCGCAACATCTCTAAACATAACCTGCTCCGCTACAGAGTGTGTTACAGGGTAAGTTTGTTTCAGTGGTGTCATTTAGCATGCCGTACCCTTTTAAAGATGTTCCTGTTGACTAATGTAGCATTAAATTAATTTAATAAAACATTTAACACTGTAAATTATTTAATACAACATCTAATGCAACAAACTTTTAGGAGTGAAACAGGTCTTATTGTTTTCTACAATTTCCAGGGTCCCAAGCGTTCAGGTTTAAGCAGATGGTAAGTTAACTCTGCTTTCTGGAATACGCCCCTGCTGGTCAAGACATGAATACAACTTGTTGCTAACGCAACACGGACAAAATGAGGATCTTGGTCCCTCCATTACACTATTGTCTTAAATGGAAGCTGTTTTTTGAATAGAATAACTGTTAAAATATATTTTATGATTTGTCCAAGACATTTAAAAAATGTTTTCATTCAACATCAATAAGTGCCCCAATTATTATTATTTTTTTTTTTGCAATTGTATTGTCTGAAATGAAGTGATAGGTCTTGCTCTTAAATGTGCCCTATCTATTATAGATGTAAGTTTTTATGCCCAGGTTGTAAGCATTAAATTGTGGTTGTGGTGCATTTGAAATGATGTAACAATAAACAAAATTAATTTCTGTTACAGTATTCCCAAGTGAACCAACGAGTTTTCTCAGACATATAACATTTTTGCTTCCTATACACTTGAACATTTGTTATAGTGAAGAAAATGTGATTGTGGCAATCCTTGTAGAAATAAAAACATAATCAACTAACTTCCAACAGGGGTCACCAAGGGGCTGCATTATGTATAGATTTACATTATTGTTTAAAAATTAGTATTTCAGTAATTCACAGTAGTATTTACAAAGTAATTTCATAATGAAATAACAAACTAAACCTTTTTCAAAATAACATGATAAAATACCCACCCATTTGCACAAACAACGATATGTACAATCTAACAAAGCATTTTTCTTCAGTTTCTTAGTCTTAAAGTTACCAACACAAATACTTTAGGGAAACACATAAACAATTATTTTAAAAATAGCTGTAAACTAATAGAAGCTTCTAACAGCCCAAAGTCTTTTGGATAGCCCTAATAAAACCCCACTACTAATAATAATGATACATTTTATTGAATATGAGCCTTTCATGGACACTCAAGGTCACTGTACAGACATATTAAAAGCATAAAAATAGCACCCGAAGTAAACACAGTCCAAAAACATGTATTAAAAAGATAATGCCGCTCTGAACAGAAATGTTTTTACTCTGGATTTAAATCTCTAAAGGGCACAACTGTTCATCCGGGGGTTATTTGTTCCACAGACAAGGAGCAGCTGAGGTTAATACACCAGAGCCTAAAGATGACTTAGAGGGAACTAGAGACAGAGATGCAGAGTAACATAACAGAAATCTAAATAGTATCTAAATATAAAGTTCTGAGAGGCAGGTACGTGCACAGGTAGGGCTCAACCTGTGCAGAGCACATTAACTTTTTTGTAATTAATTACACTTTTTATGTGGGAGTTTGTTTTTAAGAAGTCAATGCTATCTGTAACCCTTTACGTCTGCTTGTTAAAAAAATTAAACATCTATTTACAATACAAGTCTACTCTGGTCCCGGAGAGCCGCATTAAGTCTGTCCATATTGTTAACCTTGTAAGAACACTGCTCATATTTAGGAGTTCAAGTCATGCATTAGCCATCTCAGCAGAGAGATAGAATAACACATCAGCGGAAGAGAGAATATGTGTGTTTTGTAAGGACAGTTTTAATATTACAACAATAGAAGATGAGAAACACTTCCTTTATGAATGTTTTTTGTACAAAGATCTGCGGAGGAAATACTTGAAGGAGTTTGTGTTTACCGGAGAAATTTATCATGACGTAGCAAGTTTGAGTAACATGGTATCCGCTATGAATTTTGCTTTATTTATATATTATAGATTTAAGAATAGATTGTCTGTTAAAAATGTTTAACAATGTGGATCTATGGGCCATCTATTCTTGAAAAAATAAAAATGACGATGATACACAAGTACAGACAGTGATACGGTGTCACCAATATCAGCTATGTGGAAAAAAAAAAGCGAGCAGCAAAGTATATGAATATTTTAGTAGTACTGAGAGTTCACTGAATCAAAAGATTAAATAAAAGTTGGTAGAGAAAAACTAATTACATTGTAAATAATTATATTAAAGGTAGTGCAGATGGTGGATCAGTGTATGTTTGAATTTAAAATGATTACTGCTTAAAAAAAAGCTGTTAGTATATAACATATTTTTAGCTTTTTTCATTTTTAGCACATGACCCTCAAAAGGTTTGTCCATGACCCTGCTGAGAGGTTTGTAGGTGCCAGGTTATAGAGAGCTTTGTATGTCACTAACAGAAGTTTATACTGAATACAAGTTGCTATAGGCAACCAGTGTTATGAACATATCAGTAAATGCAGTGAATTAAGGTACTTTTAATATCCTGACAAAGGGGATGCTGCACCAGCATTAGCTAGGATAGAATTATGGTGTTGTTTCATGACATTCTTTGTACTAAGTTTCCAATTGAGTCTGCTGCTGTTTTTGGTTGTCCAAGTTCTCTTGCCACATCATGTGAGTTTTGGATCGCTGTTGTAAGTTTCTTTTAAGCAAACTTTTTTTTTTTTACAAAATGTCTGTAATAATGACAGCTCAAAATAAATAATCCATGGATGAATATACAAGCACATGCCATCTCTAATAATAATTGAGTTTCACACCTTTAGTTTCACATCAATCTTGAATAAGTTCATCGTTTTAAAATATCGTTTAAAGATAATTGTTAGAACTTAATTTGTTGTTCTTTCAAAAACATATCTCATTTTAATTCACAAAGCTATTTATTACTATTGGGAATTACAACTTTTATTCAACAGGAAATTTCCAGAGAACATGAAATAATAAATCAACACTTATACTCAATTCCTCAATAAATAAAAAAATACTTTTTTTTCAATTTCAATAGCATATTTTAGAGCCAGAAGGCATCTTTGCTTAGTTTGACTAAAATAATGGTTGATGCCAGCTTGACCTGATCACCGCTCAGACTGGCAGTTGTTCATTGCTGCATTGTTTATGAATGAGTCGATGGTCTGAGTAAACCTAGAGGAGCCTCTCTGTCACCCTCAGTGGCAGCTGAGAACTAAAGCTCATTGTTGACGCACACGTCTATTTCGACTTTCTTCCTTATATAGTTTGTTCCGAGACCTGCTTGTTTGACTCCTCTTATCTCCTGGGGGTTAAGTGATATAAAAGCTTCAGCACACAATCCACCTTGAGCATCTTCTTCCCATCAAGCCTGCAGGTCTGTCACACCAGAAAATTATGGCACCAAAAAAAGTTGAACCCAAGAAGCCTGAGCCCAAAAAACCTGAACCTAAGGAGCCTCCTCCAGCACCTGCTGCTCCAAAACAAGCTCTACCACCTGAACCAGAAACTCCAGTAGAACCAGCATTTGATCCAAAAGCCATCACCTTGGAGTACAGCCCAGATCAGATTGAGGAGTTTAGAGAAGCTTTCCAACTCTTTGACCGAACCCCCAAAGGTGAGATGAGAATCACCTACGCTCAATGTGGTGATGTATTGAGAGCTCTGGGGCAAAACCCAACCAATGCTGATGTTCTGAAGGTTCTGGGAAAACCCAGAGCAGAGGAGATGAACTCTAAGCTGGTGGACTTCGAGACCTTCTTACCCATGCTTCAACATATCACCCGGGCAAAGGATCAGGGCAACTTTGAAGACTTTGTGGAAGGACTGAGGGTTTTTGACAAAGAGGGCAATGGGACAATCATGGGTGCTGAGCTTCGACACGTTCTGGCCACACTGGGTGAAAGGATGACGGAGGATGAAGTGGACAGACTGATGACGGGACAAGAGGACACCAACGGATGCATAAATTATTCATCCTTTGTCAAGCACATTTTGTCTGGTTGAACTGGACAATTTTGTTTTTGAGTGATTAATGAAGAGTGTAACAGATTGTACTTAGTTTTCTTGTTTGCTATTACAATAGAATTGTCTTTTTCAAACTGCTTGTAATTGTTACACAGGTTTGTTTTGCTTTTCGAGATCATTTAATGATATTTTTGAAGTGTTTAAAAATGCTTTCAAATCAAATAAACATATAATAAAATATGGGGTGTTTTTTCATCTTTCATTTGACCTGTTTTATGTTATTGTTATAAAAATAAAAATTATTATTTCAGAACTTTTCCAAGTGGATATTTCCATAATTTAAAATAAATACTGCAATAAATATATAACAGACTAAATAAACAAGGCCATAAAAGCCTAGAAAGCACCAGGCCATAAACATGATAAGAACAAGTTATTTTTCAAGGCTGAAACTGAACTGTCTGGAAATTTGTCTTATAAATCATGTATATTTAAACGATATAAACCTTCCCGCTTGAGGCTTTAATTTATGACATATTTAATCCCAATTTAATATATAAACTGCAACACATTTATAAAAACTCAATAAAATTACTTAAAAATCTAAACATAAAATATGATAGACCTTCGAATAAGGTAAATATTTTTAAGATTTCAGAAATGTTTTGTATGAAAAGATTAAGACTACTTTAGACTACATAAATATAAAAAGGGTCACAAAGGTCAGATGGGGAAAATGTATTTATTAATTATTTCTGTCAAAGACGTCCATTCGTTTTGTAATGAGAGCGAGATTTGTTTTTCTTCAGAATGCTAAATTCAGTTTCTCGTTTGCTGCAAATCTCTACAGTGATGTGAGATTCAGATTCAGTTGCAAGGCATTAAAATAATCTGAAGTCGTAAAAGAAATTAGTTAAGGGCACTTTGTAATTATAGTGAGAAATTCTTAAAGCACTCTTTTACATACAATTCAATATGTACATGATAATTATGAATTGTAGCAAAATATTGAATTCTTTATGCCAACTCTGCTGCAAACCACATGTCCAGTGCTGTAAAATCAAAATGGAAGAAAATGTTGTTCAATTGTTATTTATTTAATAATGTACCAATACAAGAGAAGTGATATTTGTACAATGACATGTTCATTAAGTTTGTATTTACTTTACAAATAAAGGACATTTGGTCGACTGCTCACATAAATCACTGACATTTTCCATGAATTGCTGTTACATCAGGATTTGATTTTGATTAGGTGCTAAGCTCTGTGTGAGTGTGTGTGTGTGTGCATGCGTGTGTGTGCATGCTTGTGGGTATATGCATATAGGCTTTGTGATCTCAGCTCAAGACAAGCAGCTTTATAAAAAATGCTGCTCTCTAAGGGACATACAAACGTTTCAGAATCAGAAAGAGTGTATTGCCAAGTGTGCATCTGCACACACATAAGCAATTTGTTGTGGTACAGGGGTGCTCTCCAGTGTTGATACATTAATGACATTGTACATTATATGAAACAATAATGTTAAACAGTAAACAGTTTATATAAGTAAATTGCTAAACTTAAAAATAAATAGAATACTTTATAGGTAATAAAAACCTACTTTGTAGGTAATAATTAGCTTCATATCTTCATAAATCAACATCTACACAGTCATCTACACTGCTTCTATGAAATAACAGATACACTGCAAAAAAATGCACTCTTGGAACAAGAAAAAAATCCTCAAATAAAGTTAAACTCTTCCTATATCAAGCAAAAAAATCCGCCAATGGGGAAAGCAAATTTGACTTGGCAAGATTTCTTAAAATTAGAAAAAAAAGTCTAGCTGATAAATAGACAAAAACTCTCAAAACAAGAAACTAGAATATTTCAACTTGTATCTAGTTTCTAGTGGTCTTAAAACTAGACAATCTGTCTTAAAACTAGGATGTTTTCTCTTTTATTTAAGACTAACTTAGAAAATTTAGTATTAAAATAAGTATATCCGACCTTAAATTAAGAAAGTTTGTGCTTAATTTTGGTTCTTAAAGTAGAATATGGGTTCTTAAAACTAGAAATTCTAGCTTACAATTTTAATTTTAAAGAAAATTAAAAAATAAAATATTTTCAGCTTTGCTTAAAATTCATTTTTTGCAGTGTAAACCATAGATGTTCTTATATAAGCTCCAAGCACGTGTCACTCTGCAAATACGAGGGAGTAACTCACGGATCTCTTTCTGGAGGTTTTGCAACACGCATAGCAGGATAACTTTTGCTTTCTAGAACTCTACCACAGCTATCTATTGTTTGTTTACCAAATAGTGAGGTAAGCCACGAGCATGCCAAGGAGCACCATTACATCTCTATTCCCCTAGGCGAACATCTCTATTCACCTAGGCGAATGGCCCCCGCTGTTCAGGAATGCAAAAACACCAGCAAATTGAATTCGCCCTAATGTGGCCGGACCTGTAGTGTGAATGCAGAAAGCATTCACACCATTAATATCCTCTACCTTAATAATTATTAGTGTGAATGCAGAAAGCGTTAACACTATTGAGATCCTGTGTCTTTATTATGTTTGCTTGAGAAAGCCAAAATAGTGTTCTAGTTTTTAAACTTATTATTATTATGGTCGGTTGAGTAATCAAGCCAACATACTGTTATTGCTCTTAAACTTCTTTTTATTCTTGCCGATTCTTCAAGTTGTTACTGCTTAAGCTACAGACATCAAACTTTCCAGACCCCTCTCAACCGGTCTAACCATGTTGCTTTGTCATTTCAGAATAAAATAGTACTTTGTTTTAATAAACATTTTTTTAGCCCCAATGCAAGTTAATGAAGAGGTTAGAGTGGGCGCACTTAACCAAAAATAATAATAATTTCCATCCTACTCGAAGTGTTAGATGCAAAAATATATCAAAGTGCTAGAGATTTTTGTCCTCTCTCACACAATGTTGTTAATATTTTGATAAGACCTACAGTTTTCAAACCGAAAGTCAATAACATCAGTACTCTCATTACATACAGTTTCTCATCAACTGCCATTGTAAGCTTTACAGGATTTCTTGAGAAAAACATAAACAAGGCCTATATCAATCTCGCTAGCAATCTGTAATTTTTTTTCCTACCTGTATAAATTTTATGTATTTTGATTGTTGAAGCCTTCTGGTTCTCATGGTGAAAGAATTATTTTGACATCTTGTATCATTTGTTAATTAATGCTCCTGTTTATGAGACATGGGTTCGTGTGAAATTCCTGCCGAAAGCCGCGGCTTGAATTCGAACTAAAACTGTTGGCCTGTCAATCAAGTCACTAATCCTTAACAGCTGCGAGCTGTTGCTATGGAGACCAGCCTGCTGCTTTCAGCTCACACACACACACACGCAGGCGCGCGCACGCACGCGCACACACACACACACAGCCATTGCTCGTGATGAAGGCGTCTTTTGGCCGTAATAAAGGCATCTCATTAGCTGAAGGAAATCATTTTTTATCTTAAACAAACAAATTTAAAAATAATTCATCCCCCTCAGAGTGTTCATAAAGATCAAAACTAGGAATCTGAATCAACAAACTTGGGTGGAAACATGTGGAAACATTGCACGGTAACCCAGAGACTTCCCAGTAGAAGCAAAAAGTGCTGTAAAAAGCAGTTGTAGGTGCCGGAACAGCTCTTCCACTCAGACAGCAACTTTACTTTTTAATAAAAATGTTAGCATTACTCTACCTTAATCAATATGAGAGGAAAAGAGAGGGAGACAAGTCGAGAGAAATCACGAGAAAATCTGAGATAAAAAAAAATCTTGCAACCATGCAGTCTGTCTTTTAATATTAACAGTAACATTAATGCCAAAGTGCAATGTTGAGCATACCGTGCAATGAGATGTCAACAAACAGTGCAAACACCAGTGATAACAAAAGCATGGAGTCAGATTAAGAGTGCTTAAATAGTAGTAGTGTTATGTATTGTGCTATGTTTTGTTTGTTTCTGTATGTACTCTTTTGCGCGCTTTCTCCCTCTCTCTCTCTCTCTCTCTCTCTCTCTCTCTCTCGCTCTCAGCTCGATGCGGATTGGTGTGTTATCACACATCGGAAACAACCAATCATCTTCAGGAAACAATGATGAGTCGTGCTCTGCTGCAGCGAATCAGAAGAGGAGGGTGGGGTATAAAACACGCATCTGAAATCAGCTTTTTAGAGAGGCATACTGTGATTGCGCGCTCTCGGATTTGGAACGTGTGAAAAGTTGTGTAAGGGTTACTTTTTTGAGTGGTGTTGAAAATTTTGTGAAGTTGTGTGTGTTTCTTTCAGTAGTGAGTTTACCTGATTGTTATTGTTTTGGTTGTGTTCCTTGGCGGTTTCTCTCCAGGTGGCATAGAGCTAGGGAAGCACGTCACGTGACATACACTTGTTAGGGTAACTCCTCTGTTAAACACACTAGGTAAGTGAAGTGGGAGTCTTTCAGTTTTGTTTTCTTATTTCTCTAGTCAGAGTAGTTATTTAGTTTTCATACTGTGATTTAGTTAGATAAGAGGGTTTAACATTTAGTTAGCTTTATTGTTATTTTTGTTTACAGACACTACTTCAGTCCTCTGTTTATCCCTTCTCACTGTATATAGCTCATATTGTTATATTGTTGTGGATAATAAATTACCTTGCTTGTGTTAAGTTTGTTGTTTGCCTTTTTCCTGTGTTCTTAATTGCCAGCATCTTTTATTCACCCGAATCTGTTCCTCTTGATTTAATTTAATGACATCCATCTTTTATGTTACTTCCCTATCCCAGACCTTACCACCAGTGGTCGTAACAAGTAGCCTTAAGCACTCAATGGCTCCAATGATCAGAAAAGATGGAACCAATTAAGAAACTAAAATCTCCCCACACTTCATGTCTAATCACATGTATGTTTAAAATGTTAGTTCCCTTTCTCTTTCTTCAGGCCACTTACAATATGTAGGAGAAAAGAAAACAGAAACTTGGGAGCCAATGGTGGAAATAAACCTTTATTATTATACAAAATAATTTGTACAAATATTATTTATATACACTGAAGTAAAATGACTCACCAATTGATGCCGTTAAGACTCCCATGAAAGAAAAAAAGACTATAAGAAAGGCTTGAATAGAGAAAATGATCAATATGTTGTTATTTAACATTTATAATTATCAGTTAACACACAAAAAACTAATAGTTGTTCATGAAGTAATGCGAAGCAGAAAGGTAACTAGGCGTTGTCCCTTAATACTTGAACCAAAAGTTGGCAACCGTACATTGTATGGTTTAAGCGAGGAACCCATTAATAATTACAAATTCAAATCCCTTGAAGTATCCATTCTAGTGGTCTACCATACAAAATCTGGCTGTTGGGTGATTGTGAACACCTCCCTTGGTGGATAGCCTAGTTCAAGAGTTAAAATGAAAGCTATGTGACATGCACAAATGTTTTGATATAAGTGATACAATGGTACACAAAGGTAATTGTTTGATACAAACTTCGGATATTAACCATGATTTTTGGTTTGTTCTGATGGCTTAGCAAATTAGTATTGGTTTTTAGATCACATGAACAGGTTAAAAAAAGGGGTTTGCTAGAAATCCCTTCATTTTTCTAAATCAAAACACATCTTCAAAAATTTACACTTTAAATAAACATTTATACAAATTAATGTTAATTAAAGAAACTTAAAGGTCAAAAAATATTTGAGCCCACTATACTAGAGCTGCACTGTTAACAATGTTTAAATTGCAATATTTTTTGTTAAAAAAACATGTTTGAATCACTTCATATTTTTGGCCTGGCAAAAATGCGCCATTTACAACGGTTCCCTCACATAGACGAGCTTTCTCATTAAACATGTGTTATTGTTTTAAAACATTATAATGGTCAGGCATCGGGGATGCAACAGCATCTTAGATGTGTAAACCAGAGTTTGACACGGAGTCTGAGTACACAGAATGAACCAGAAATCGGGTGAAAAACTGGCTTTAAGTTAGTAAGACGTTGCACGTTGTTTGATAGTTGCAGATTTAGGGACCATCTCAAAAGATACATACGTTTTTAGTTTTTTGAAATTTTGTTTTTCAATAGCTTTTAAACGAAATGACTGCTGTTTTCTGTCCTTCTAGAAGTCCTTTTTGGGGCACAACCTTTAGATTTGTCATTACTATTTCCAAAATCTGATAAATCATAGTAAAAAAGTGTCTTTTTTTAAACCATAGAATGCACTAAAATGCTTATAAACCACATTTTGAAGCTCAATAGCTTTTAGACCACATTACTTAAACCACTAAACCCTGCTGTTTTGTGTTCTTCTAGAAGTAGGGCACAACCTTTAGATTGTCATCAATATTGCATAAATCTTCCTCCTCGCCTCAATCATAGTCAAAAAGTGCATTTTTCACAATTGAATGCACACAAAATGTTTACTTAAATCATTTTCGAAGCTCAATAGCTTTTAGATCAAATGACTTAAAACACTAAAAACTGCTGTTTTTGTTTTTTCCTTAAGCCCTTTTTGGGGCACAACCTTGAGATTAGACATCATTGTTTCCATAATCTGATTAATCATAGACAAAAAGTGCCTTTTCACTATTGATTGCTCTAAAAATGGTCACGAACTTCATTTTGAAGCTCCATTGCTTTAAACCAAATGACTTAAAAGACTAAAACTTGCTGTTTTTGGTTCTTCTAAGAGTCCTTTTTGGGGCACAATCTTTAGATGTGTAATAATTGATTCCAAAATTTAAAAAAATCATAGTCAAAACTTTTTTCATTAAATGTGCAAGAATTGAACTCCCTGGGTTATGTATGCAGACAGGAGGCCAGAAGCTCAAAATCTCAGAATTGTGGACCAAAAAGCATAAAGCTTTTAAGTTGAGCATAAACAGCCTAGGGCTATGTGCAATGTTCTTAGCGGTAAAGCACTTCAGCAGAATGCTGCAGGGACATCACGTGTTGGTCAGGACTGACAACTCGACGGTGGTGGCTTATGACAATGAACATTGAGGAATAACATCATCCCGTTTGTCAGCTCTCGCTCGCAGACAGTGTTGGAAAGAGTACTAAAAAATCGTACTCAAGTAAAAGTATGTTTACTTGCCAAAAAAGTGAAGAACGTACAATAAAAGTATAAAATATAAATGCTATAAAAAATGTACAGTACATGAGAGTGACATTCTTGAAGTGTTTCTAAATACACTCAACAGAGATGGCTTCATTATCTGTGTCGTAAGCGCTGCGAGATGCTAGGACTAACTACATATCATCTGTCCACATCCTACTAGACCTCTCTGTTGTGTTTGACAAAGTCAACCACCAGATCCTCTCTCACTCTTTCTGGGATGGGCATCACTGTCACTATACTTGAGTCTCCGATGGATTTTGGATGAACAGCTATCCTTCAAAAAACCACATCACCAAAACACGCTGCACAACATTTGAAAGATCAGGCCCTTCTTAACCAAGCAAACAACTCAACTCCGTTTATTTGAGGCTATAAAACTTTTCATTAAGCTCAATGAATTCACTCTAAAAACAAAGCATTAACCCTGTACATAAAATTTTAAAACAGTAAGAGTGCCCAGATTTAATTTTTAATAGATTAATTTCTTTTAATATACAAAATTAAATTGAATATCTGTACATCCTGTAACCAGAACAACCCAACACATCAGACATGGCCATTCTTCAGCAAACACATATGAAGTTTTTATTTGTTTTGTTATTGCAAGTCATATTATCTTGCTGTAAATCTGAGGGGAAACTACATTAAATGTTTGTTACCAATTAAAGCTGGAGGGTGAAGGACATCATTTAACAGACATTATTAGTTCAGAATTTTCCAGCGCCCCCATAACAAAACATCCAGTACTCCTTTAAGAGCTAAAATGAGTAAGGAGAGAGAGAGAGAGAGAGAGTAATGCATGAAAGGGGGTGAGCAAGATGCAAAGGGACTTTAAACATTCTAATTTTTAAATCATAATTAAACACAAAAGAAACTGCTCATGTTAGCCTTCAAAACCCTATGATAGTTTTAATAATTATTCCTTTCTTTTTCCTCTTCTTTCAGATAACCGGTTCATTCATTCATTTTAACTAGCTCATTCAAACGAGCTTAAAGTTCTATTCAAAAAAGTAAATTCTTACGTGAGCTATTCAGTGGCATAGCCAACGCTTTATTCAGAGCCAAGCTCATCATCAGCTACATTAAACAAATCAAGAATGACAACAATTTAATAGTGCAAGAATAAAATTATTGATTTGAAAGATATATTTGCGACAGCTTCATTTTATAGAAAATATAGTTTGTATTGTATCAATCAAAACATGGTAACAAACTACTTATCTATTAACCACAGAACAATTCTATATTTTAGGGGGAAATAACAAGACAATCCGTTGGGACTGCTAAAGAAATATAGCTCATGACAACATTTAAAATTATCCTTTAATTGTTCATTCTTGTTTTTGCACAGATTACCAGGTTAAAAATACTTCACATTTTTCTTCAAGTGTGCTTCACTAATACCTGGGGAATGTCAGAAGAAAGGACAAGATGGCTACAGACAGGACTACAATATTTAGAAGGTCACCCATGCAAACAAATGCCAGCAGTGCCAAGCTCTCTCCCCAAGAACTATCCATCCAGCAAACAAAGGAAAGACTTTGACAGCAGACATGTTTTTCTTGATGGAATTGGTTTAAACACAAGTTTGGCCTTTAATTAGATGCTTTGAATTGATTGTTTTGTGAAGGATAAACAGAATGAAAGCAACACTTTCTCTGACAGGACAGGCTTGCGATGGCAAGACCTTTTCAGACGTGCCTCTAACACTTAGATGTGTAATTTACCCATTTATTTGAAATGAAAATTACAAGGCCATTTTCAAGTTTGTCTGAAATCTTATAGCAAAGATGTTTTATTCTACAGTGAGTGTATGTAATTTTTTTTACTTCTCTGGTTTACTGCTGACTAAATTTACCTTAACCCATGCGAAGAAACTTAGTATTCTCTAAATATTCCTAAAATTACCAAACAAAAATGTTGTATAACAAGTTGTATAACATGTTTTGCTTACTTTTTGTGGGCATCCAAGTGAAACTTAATATATATATATGCTAAGCAAGATGTCACCATCCTACCGAGATGGGTTTGTTGAATACTGTTCCAAAAGAGGTATTCTTAGAACCAGGACTGACCTAACATATACCTTACCTGACCTGTCTGATTGGCTACAGATGAAGTCACAGGCAAAGTGCATATCCAATAACGCTACAGTAATGTATTAGATTGATGTTCCTAAATACAGCAAAAAAAATCAACAAAGGTCCATTCTTGCATAAAGGAGAGAACAACATACATCTTATATACAATTAATGACAATTCAGCCTCACCAGGACCTACAAAATTGAAATCCCCATGCAAGATTCAACCCTTCTGTCCATTCTGTAACATCAAGGATAATTTTCTCAATGAATGTCCAAAGTTCAAGACACTGAATGTTGACCAAATAGTTGAGTGGATTTCCAAAGAGAAGCACTGTTAGAAATGTGGGCGAATTCACACTCCAGAAACCTGTAACCTTAAAAGAACGTGCACCAAGTGCAAATAATTACATATGGCTACTTTGCATGACGCCGTATCCCAAATTCAGAGTAATGTGTTATTGGTCAATGTTCCAACACCTCAGGCCTATTTAGATCAGCTCAATCGATCTCAGAAGATAATGCTTAAGATATCAAATGTCTTACTGCACAACAAAGGGAAAGTCATAGAAGCATATGCAGTGTTGGATGACAGATCAGAGCGAACCTGACTTGGATGGACCCTCCAAGGTCCCACTGGGCTCAGACAATACACTTTTTCTACACCAAAGTGTCTTCACAAAACCATGACCACATAGAATACTGAGCTGTTTCACAATGTGGAAAGTATGCACTCTCTCCGCTTCGAACACAAACTGCAAGGGTAGACTGTAAGGATAGAAGTTAATGGGGTTATGAGATATGCCACTCCTTTGCTTAGAAGGCCCAATGTTGAACTTCTTAAAGCCAGCAAGGAGGCAGTGATGGCAAACCTTCGCAGTACTGAGCGCAAGCTTGCTAAAGAACCCAAGAAAGCTGAATCTTACTGATCAGAGATGAATAGGCTGCTAGAAGCTGGCTAAGTGGCAAAGACATCAACTGAAGATGTTGAACAATCCCCGGAGTCATGGTACATCCCTCACAACATGGTGATGGACAATTCTAAATACAGGATTGTATTTAACTGTTCATATTCATACCAAGCACAATCATTGAATACTGTCCTTCTGCCAAGGCCCATTGTCTGTCCTTTATAGCTTGTTGTCTTGTTGAGGTTTCGCAAACATTATGTGGCCATCAGCGGAGATGTAAAAGGCATGTTCCAACAAGTCCGCCTCTTGCCAGGTGATAAGGTCATAGCACACTTTCTTTGGAGATACATGCAGAGGACAGACCCAACTGAATCTTCGAATGGCAGGTCCATTTGGTGCAACCTGCAGCCCTTGCTGTGCTATTTATGCACTACAGGAGATTGCTCAAAACCACCCAAAAGTCTATCCAGATCTGTTCAAAACCATTAAAGGTTTCTTTTATGTCATGAAATGAAAAAAAATCATCGAAGCACTTTAAAGGTGAAGAACAACATTTTAATAAACACAAATAAAAACTGAACTATGTACAAAACAAGAACAACTTAATAAACACGAACAATAAACATTATGGGGAGTGGAGAGGAGAACGGGGAAAGACAGCAGACAGTTCAGTGGGAGGAGGCAGGGGTGAAGCAGCAGCAGCGTCAACATCTGGTGAAATGGGTGCAGGCAGGGGCGGACCGGTGGCAGCCTGTGAAATGGCAGGAGGCAGGGGTGAAGTGGTGGCAGCCGGTGAAATGGGTGTAGGCTGGGGTGGAGTGGTGGCAGCCAGTGAAATGAATGCAGGCAGGGTCGGAGTGGTGGCAGCCGCTGAAATGGCAGGGGAGCAGCAGCAGGAGAGATGCCGATTCTCCTCCAGGAACTTCTAACCCTCGTCAAGATTTTTGCGGCCCCCCCTGACCTTCAGAGGGGAGATCTTCAAAGGAGAGAGGCGAACATAGGGCATCAGCCCCTTTGAGTCTCTCCTGCTGCCTTCTGGTTGTCTCTTCTGTAGAGGAACAGAGAAAAATGAATAAACAATCTTTAAAATATCTCCACGACAACAAATGTTTAAAATGATGTGTCTTTTTCCTGTTGCCACGACCTTGGGCGTGATAGGCTCCTTGTTGTCATCGTCCTCCACCTCCGACGATGACGAGGAGGAGCTGGCCTATATTTTCGGAGACCTTGGGCTTTCCTCCTGCAAGGATCTTGGGCCCGGGGCATCGAGAACCTCAGGCCCCTCTCACATGCCCTTGAAAATGTGCCGGTGTTCGACCGACTGGCTGACCAACAGGTTTGTTATGTAAAACCTGTCAGCCATCAGGAGGTCGTGGCACACTATTTTTGCCATCTTGGGCCTGTCCTTTTCGCTCGAGCCATATTTAGCCTGTGGATAGAAATGGAGAAAGAAAAACCATGAGTCACTTGAGGAGCAGAGGCCATGGGCCGAGCCTGTAAGCCAGCTGAGGACTAAAATGACTTACATAGGTGGCGATGGAAAAGGTCGGGCAGCCAGGAAGCCCAAGGTATTTCTAGACCTGCTGCAAATACCTGTTGGGATTCTTGCAGGGTTTCAGGGTGGAATTGAAAAAAAAAATAAGTTGCTTTCTGGCTCCTGGTAGCTTGGGCCGTAGAGTCAAAAATCGCATGGCCCACACATACATTGATCAAAACCCACACAATGCACGTAAAGACAACACAAGCCTAGTACTTACATTGATCAAATTGCAGCGATCGGCCACCACCCTCCTGGCCCCCACCACTTCTTGGATGAGAAGGTGTTGGTAAACACCTCCCCTGTGACCATAAATGCTGGCCAAGAGGCCGGCTAACAAATCATAAAAATGCCACAGGTTATTCACCCTGGGGTTCTTCTCCAACTTGTCTAAAATAGAAAGGACAATTCTTAGATCAAAACATGGTGTGTGGGGACAGCTGACACGCCAGTGATCATGTCGTAGTCACCCAGAGCGCAAGGGATCTCTGTCCGGCAATGCCGTTGGAAGTCCTTGAGAGTTGCCTTTTCGATCACGCTGTCCTCCTTACAGGCCTTGACCTCTACTAGATGGAGTATCCCCACCGGTGAAGCGACTTCATGATGTGCCGCATCTCCCGCTTCATCATCGTTAGCTCGACAGCCTTCAGACTGCATCTGTATGGAAGGGTCTCACCTATGGAAGGGTGAAGTAGTGGAGAAACTGCACCATCCACCACCTTCGCCGCCTTCATAGAAGAGATCCACCTAAAGCACAGAAGTGAAAAAACAACAGCCACATAGTTTAGCGCTGGCCTAAAGGATGACTCTGAGGAGGCGGAACTCTACGAGAAGGAGCACTTACACACAAGCTGAACAGCCCAACATCAAAATGCAATTTGCAGCAATTGCCGGTTTTCCAAATGTAATCGGTGCTGTTGACTGCACTCATGTTGCAATAAAGGCACCATCTGAGAATGAATTTGCTTTTGTTAACCGAATTATTGGTGGTATTAATATGCAGGGTAATCATACATATTCAAAATAGGCAGTATTAACCTCCAAATATGGTTATTTTGGGAGAAGATTGGGGTAAGCAATACGCACGTGCACCTGCGCACAATATTCAGATAATTTTGATTTATAAAGCGAACCTTGCGCAGGTTCTGGCGTACGTATGGTTTTATGAATATGAAAACTTTTGTGCCTTCGCAAATTCTACCTTATGTGCGTATGCACACTTTAAGGATTACATCTACGCAAAGTTTTATAAATGAGGCCCCTGGTCTTTACTGTTAAGGGCCTAGCTTCAGACAAAAGGTGATCCTTAATTGTCAAATTTACTCTTTGACATCATGTTCGACTCCTGGCTGGCTCGTTCATGTTTTTGATACACTATGGCAGCTCGTGGCTTTTACTCTTACTAGTTGCTTTTTCAAAAACACCCTCACAAATTTTACTTTGCTTTTTGGTGAATTAGCACTCAGCCCTTTCTGCACTCGTTGTAGACCATGTTGGCTCTCTTGTTTAAAATGACAAAGTTCCTTTTCATACCAGTGCAGACTGAATCTGGCTTAGGTTATGAACTATTAATGTGTTAATGAGTATTATTGTTAGAGAGCCCCATGGACAAATTCAAATCTGGAAACAAGCTACGAATGTCATTTATACAATCTGTTTTGCATAAAGAGATAGCTGTACTATCACACTTAGCGTGATAGTCTGTGCAGATGTTTGAAGCCTTCGATAGCTCAGTTGGTAGAGCGGAGGACTGTTGGAGAAAGAATGGCAATCTTTAGGTCGCTGGTTCAACTCTGGCTCGAAGGAATTTTTGAAAATCTTGAATCTTTTTTCGTCAATGTAGTCAACTGGTCTTTACTGTTAAGGGACTAGCTTCAGACGACAAAAGGTGATCCTTAATTGTCAAATTCACACTGTGACATCAGGGCCAGTGGCGCAATGGATAACGCGTCTGACTTCGGATCAGAAGATTCTAGGTTCGACTCCTGGCTGGCTCGATCACGTTTTTGATACACTATGGTAGCTCGTGAGTTATACTCTTACTAGTTGCTCTTTCAAAAACGCCCTCGCAAGATTGTCTTTGCTTTTTGTTGAACTAGCACTCAGCCCTTTCTGCACTTATGGTAAACCTGGTTCGCTCTGGTTTAAAATGACAAAGTTCCTTCTCATACTAGTGCAGAGTGAATCTGGCTTAGGTTATGAACTATTAATGT
This sequence comes from Danionella dracula, assembly GCA_900490495.1. Classification (NCBI taxonomy): domain Eukaryota; kingdom Metazoa; phylum Chordata; class Actinopteri; order Cypriniformes; family Danionidae; genus Danionella; species Danionella dracula. The sequence goes on along the minus strand of UELW01000055.1, from coordinate 163,686 downwards.
GTTAATGAGTATTATTGTTAGTGACTAGAGTACCCTGATAAACAAATTCAAAACTGGAAACAAGCTACGAGTGTCGTCTAAGCAGCATGCAAAAGAAATGTTGATTTAACAACTTGAAACCAACTGGATTTCACTTGACTCCCAGGCAGCAAGGCGTTCCCATATGGTCTAGCGGTGAGGATTCCTGGTTTTCACCCAGGCAGCCCGGGTTCGACTCCTGGTATGGGAAATGTGGTTTTCTTGTACTTTTTATCTTCATCAGAACCGACAGTGGCCTCAGCTAAATCTGTTTTGCATAAAGAGATAGCTGTTCTATCACACTTAGCGTAATCGTCTGTGCAGCTGTCAGAGTCCTTCGATAGCTCAGTTGGTAGAGCGGAGGACTGTAGGTGAGAGTTTGGCAATCCTTAGGTCGCTGGTTCGACTCCGGCTCGAAGGATGTTTTGAAAAGCTTGCATCTGTTTCTTTTTATTTGTATTTAACTGGTCTTTAATGTTAAGGGCCTAGCTGCAGACAGAAGGGGATCCTTAATTGTCAAATATACTCTTTCACTATGCTCTGGAACCTCGTAAACAAGAACAATTGGGCTCTGCTATCTTTGCAACATAAGAAAAGAAAAAGATCTCACTCAGTAGTTAATTTGGTATCGGCTGTCAAGTTTACTGGCTAAAAAAAAACCCAAAAGAAGGTCCAAAATGTACGGAAAAAAAAAATTGTCAATGAAAATTACGAAAGACAATTTGATCAAACTTACTATACTGTTGTCGAAAGACTACAGATCAGGCGGAAGCTACAAAGACCATTCTTTTCCAAGTTTTGTATCCTTCAACAGCTCGTCAAGAATTTTCTAAGTTAAAAAACTATTTTTCCAGAACGTGGCCAAATAGTTTGTAAAATACTGCCGTCGAAACCCAAGGTTTTTCCCATGTAAATAATTTGTTCTACCGGTGAGCTACATCACCTGAGCTGCTCTCTGAATAAATATGCAAAGTTGTAACTTGCCCGCTGCATGATACCTGTGAAAGTGTGTCAAAGTCTTTTTTTGCTCTTTTAGTGAAAAGGAACCAAAAGGTGTGTGCAAGTTCTGCAGCGGGGAAACCACAGAAGCTATCGGCTATGGCTGGTCAAAGCTTTTTAATGCCATTTGAAGTCTCTGTTTGGTGGTGCTCGTCAGGGCCAGTGGCGCAATGGATAACGCGTCTGACTACGGATCAGAAGATTCTAGGTTCGACTCCTGGCTGGCTCGTTCATGTTTTTGATACACTATGGCAGCTCGTGGCTTTTACTCTTACTAGTTGCTTTTTCAAAAACACCCTCACAAATTTTACTTTGCTTTTTGGTGAATTAGCACTCAGCCCTTTCTGCACTCGTTGTAGACCTGGTTGGCTCTCTTGTTTAAAATGACAAAGTTCCTTTTCATACCAGTGCAGACTGAATCTGGCTTAGGTTATGAACTATTAATGTGTTAATGAGTATTATTGTTAGAGAGCCCCATGGACAAATTCAAATCTGGAAACAAGCTACGAATGTCATTTATACAATCTGTTTTGCATAAAGAGATAGCTGTACTATCACACTTAGCGTGATAGTCTGTGCAGATGTTTGAAGCCTTCGATAGCTCAGTTGGTAGAGCGGAGGACTGTAGGAGAAAGAATGGCAATCCTTAGGTCGCTGGTTCAACTCCGGCTCGAAGGAATTTTTGAAAATCTTGAATCTTTTTTCGTCAATGTAGTCAACTGGTCTTTACTGTTAAGGGACTAGCTTCAGACGACAAAAGGTGATCCTTAATTGTCAAATTCACACTGTGACATCAGGGCCAGTGGCGCAATGGATAACGCGTCTGACTTCGGATCAGAAGATTCTAGGTTCGACTCCTGGCTGGCTCGATCACGTTTTTGATACACTATGGTAGCTCGTGAGTTATACTCTTACTAGTTGCTCTTTCAAAAACGCCCTCGCAAGATTGTCTTTGCTTTTTGTTGAACTAGCACTCAGCCCTTTCTGCACTTATGGTAAACCTGGTTCGCTCTGGTTTAAAATGACAAAGTTCCTTCTCATACTAGTGCAGAGTGAATCTGGCTTAGGTTATGAACTATTAATGTGTTAATGAGTATTATTGTTAGTGACTAGAGTACCCTGATAAACAAATTCAAAACTGGAAACAAGCTACGAGTGTCATCTAAGCAGCATGCAAAAGAAATGTTGATTTAACAACTTGAAACCAACTGGATTTCACTTGACTCCCAGGCAGCAAGGCGTTCCCATATGGTCTAGCGGTGAGGATTCCTGGTTTTCACCCAGGCGGCCCGGGTTCGACTCCCGGTATGGGAAATGTGGTTTTCTTGTACTTTTTATCTTCATCAGAACCGACAGTGGCCTCAGCTAAATCTGTTTTGCATAAAGAGATAGCTGTACTATCACACTTAGCGTAATCGTCTGTGCAGCTGTCAGAGTCCTTCGATAGCTCAGTTGGTAGAGCGGAGGACTGTAGGTGAGAGTTTGGCAATCCTTAGGTCGCTGGTTCGACTCCGGCTCGAAGGATGTTTTGAAAAGCTTGCATCTGTTTCTTTTTATTTGTATTTAACTGGTCTTTAATGTTAAGGGCCTAGCTGCAGACAGAAGGGGATCCTTAATTGTCAAATATACTCTTTCACTATGCTCTGGAACCTCGTAAACAAGAACAATTGGGCTCTGCTATCTTTGCAACATAAGAAAAGAAAAAGATCTCACTCAGTAGTTAATTTGGTATCGGCTGTCAAGTTTACTGGCTAAAAAAAAACCCAAAAGAAGGTCCAAAATGTACGGAAAAAAAAAATTGTCAATGAAAATTACGAAAGACAATTTGATCAAACTTACTATACTGTTGTCGAAAGACTACAGATCAGGCGGAAGCTACAAAGACCATTCTTTTCCAAGTTTTGTATCCTTCAACAGCTCGTCAAGAATTTTCTAAGTTAAAAAACTATTTTTCCAGAACGTGGCCAAATAGTTTGTAAAATACTGCCGTCGAAACCCAAGGTTTTTCCCATGTAAATAATTTGTTCTACCGGTGAGCTACATCACCTGAGCTGCTCTCTGAATAAATATGCAAAGTTGTAACTTGCCCGCTGCATGATACCTGTGAAAGTGTGTCAAAGTCTTTTTTTGCTCTTTTAGTGAAAAGGAACCAAAAGGTGTGTGCAAGTTCTGCAGCGGGGAAACCACAGAAGCTATCGGCTATGGCTGGTCAAAGCTTTTTAATGCCATTTGAAGTCTCTGTTTGGTGGTGCTCGTCAGGGCCAGTGGCGCAATGGATAACGCGTCTGACTACGGATCAGAAGATTCTAGGTTCGACTCCTGGCTGGCTCGTTCATGTTTTTGATACACTATGGCAGCTCGTGGCTTTTACTCTTACTAGTTGCTTTTTCAAAAACACCCTCACAAATTTTACTTTGCTTTTTGGTGAATTAGCACTCAGCCCTTTCTGCACTCGTTGTAGACCTGGTTGGCTCTCTTGTTTAAAATGACAAAGTTCCTTTTCATACCAGTGCAGACTGAATCTGGCTTAGGTTATGAACTATTAATGTGTTAATGAGTATTATTGTTAGAGAGCCCCATGGACAAATTCAAATCTGGAAACAAGCTACGAATGTCATTTATACAATCTGTTTTGCATAAAGAGATAGCTGTACTATCACACTTAGCGTGATAGTCTGTGCAGATGTTTGAAGCCTTCGATAGCTCAGTTGGTAGAGCGGAGGACTGTAGGAGAAAGAATGGCAATCCTTAGGTCGCTGGTTCAACTCCGGCTCGAAGGAATTTTTGAAAATCTTGAATCTTTTTTCGTCAATGTAGTCAACTGGTCTTTACTGTTAAGGGACTAGCTTCAGACGACAAAAGGTGATCCTTAATTGTCAAATTCACACTGTGACATCAGGGCCAGTGGCGCAATGGATAACGCGTCTGACTTCGGATCAGAAGATTCTAGGTTCGACTCCTGGCTGGCTCGATCACGTTTTTGATACACTATGGTAGCTCGTGAGTTATACTCTTACTAGTTGCTCTTTCAAAAACGCCCTCGCAAGATTGTCTTTGCTTTTTGTTGAACTAGCACTCAGCCCTTTCTGCACTTATGGTAAACCTGGTTCGCTCTGGTTTAAAATGACAAAGTTCCTTCTCATACTAGTGCAGAGTGAATCTGGCTTAGGTTATGAACTATTAATGTGTTAATGAGTATTATTGTTAGTGACTAGAGTACCCTGATAAACAAATTCAAAACTGGAAACAAGCTACGAGTGTCATCTAAGCAGCATGCAAAAGAAATGTTGATTTAACAACTTGAAACCAACTGGATTTCACTTGACTCCCAGGCAGCAAGGCGTTCCCATATGGTCTAGCGGTGAGGATTCCTGGTTTTCACCCAGGCGGCCCGGGTTCGACTCCCGGTATGGGAAATGTGGTTTTCTTGTACTTTTTATCTTCATCAGAACCGACAGTGGCCTCAGCTAAATCTGTTTTGCATAAAGAGATAGCTGTACTATCACACTTAGCGTAATCGTCTGTGCAGCTGTCAGAGTCCTTCGATAGCTCAGTTGGTAGAGCGGAGGACTGTAGGTGAGAGTTTGGCAATCCTTAGGTCGCTGGTTCGACTCCGGCTCGAAGGATGTTTTGAAAAGCTTGCATCTGTTTCTTTTTATTTGTATTTAACTGGTCTTTAATGTTAAGGGCCTAGCTGCAGACAGAAGGGGATCCTTAATTGTCAAATATACTCTTTCACTATGCTCTGGAACCTCGTAAACAAGAACAATTGGGCTCTGCTATCTTTGCAACATAAGAAAAGAAAAAGATCTCACTCAGTAGTTAATTTGGTATCGGCTGTCAAGTTTACTGGCTAAAAAAAAACCCAAAAGAAGGTCCAAAATGTACGGAAAAAAAAAATTGTCAATGAAAATTACGAAAGACAATTTGATCAAACTTACTATACTGTTGTCGAAAGACTACAGATCAGGCGGAAGCTACAAAGACCATTCTTTTCCAAGTTTTGTATCCTTCAACAGCTCGTCAAGAATTTTCTAAGTTAAAAAACTATTTTTCCAGAACGTGGCCAAATAGTTTGTAAAATACTGCCGTCGAAACCCAAGGTTTTTCCCATGTAAATAATTTGTTCTACCGGTGAGCTACATCACCTGAGCTGCTCTCTGAATAAATATGCAAAGTTGTAACTTGCCCGCTGCATGATACCTGTGAAAGTGTGTCAAAGTCTTTTTTTGCTCTTTTAGTGAAAAGGAACCAAAAGGTGTGTGCAAGTTCTGCAGCGGGGAAACCACAGAAGCTATCGGCTATGGCTGGTCAAAGCTTTTTAATGCCATTTGAAGTCTCTGTTTGGTGGTGCTCGTCAGGGCCAGTGGCGCAATGGATAACGCGTCTGACTACGGATCAGAAGATTCTAGGTTCGACTCCTGGCTGGCTCGTTCATGTTTTTGATACACTATGGCAGCTCGTGGCTTTTACTCTTACTAGTTGCTTTTTCAAAAACACCCTCACAAATTTTACTTTGCTTTTTGGTGAATTAGCACTCAGCCCTTTCTGCACTCGTTGTAGACCTGGTTGGCTCTCTTGTTTAAAATGACAAAGTTCCTTTTCATACCAGTGCAGACTGAATCTGGCTTAGGTTATGAACTATTAATGTGTTAATGAGTATTATTGTTAGAGAGCCCCATGGACAAATTCAAATCTGGAAACAAGCTACGAATGTCATTTATACAATCTGTTTTGCATAAAGAGATAGCTGTACTATCACACTTAGCGTGATAGTCTGTGCAGATGTTTGAAGCCTTCGATAGCTCAGTTGGTAGAGCGGAGGACTGTAGGAGAAAGAATGGCAATCCTTAGGTCGCTGGTTCAACTCCGGCTCGAAGGAATTTTTGAAAATCTTGAATCTTTTTTCGTCAATGTAGTCAACTGGTCTTTACTGTTAAGGGACTAGCTTCAGACGACAAAAGGTGATCCTTAATTGTCAAATTCACACTGTGACATCAGGGCCAGTGGCGCAATGGATAACGCGTCTGACTTCGGATCAGAAGATTCTAGGTTCGACTCCTGGCTGGCTCGATCACGTTTTTGATACACTATGGTAGCTCGTGAGTTATACTCTTACTAGTTGCTCTTTCAAAAACGCCCTCGCAAGATTGTCTTTGCTTTTTGTTGAACTAGCACTCAGCCCTTTCTGCACTTATGGTAAACCTGGTTCGCTCTGGTTTAAAATGACAAAGTTCCTTCTCATACTAGTGCAGAGTGAATCTGGCTTAGGTTATGAACTATTAATGTGTTAATGAGTATTATTGTTAGTGACTAGAGTACCCTGATAAACAAATTCAAAACTGGAAACAAGCTACGAGTGTCATCTAAGCAGCATGCAAAAGAAATGTTGATTTAACAACTTGAAACCAACTGGATTTCACTTGACTCCCAGGCAGCAAGGCGTTCCCATATGGTCTAGCGGTGAGGATTCCTGGTTTTCACCCAGGCGGCCCGGGTTCGACTCCCGGTATGGGAAATGTGGTTTTCTTGTACTTTTTATCTTCATCAGAACCGACAGTGGCCTCAGCTAAATCTGTTTTGCATAAAGAGATAGCTGTACTATCACACTTAGCGTAATCGTCTGTGCAGCTGTCAGAGTCCTTCGATAGCTCAGTTGGTAGAGCGGAGGACTGTAGGTGAGAGTTTGGCAATCCTTAGGTCGCTGGTTCGACTCCGGCTCGAAGGATGTTTTGAAAAGCTTGCATCTGTTTCTTTTTATTTGTATTTAACTGGTCTTTAATGTTAAGGGCCTAGCTGCAGACAGAAGGGGATCCTTAATTGTCAAATATACTCTTTCACTATGCTCTGGAACCTCGTAAACAAGAACAATTGGGCTCTGCTATCTTTGCAACATAAGAAAAGAAAAAGATCTCACTCAGTAGTTAATTTGGTATCGGCTGTCAAGTTTACTGGCTAAAAAAAAACCCAAAAGAAGGTCCAAAATGTACGGAAAAAAAAAATTGTCAATGAAAATTACGAAAGACAATTTGATCAAACTTACTATACTGTTGTCGAAAGACTACAGATCAGGCGGAAGCTACAAAGACCATTCTTTTCCAAGTTTTGTATCCTTCAACAGCTCGTCAAGAATTTTCTAAGTTAAAAAACTATTTTTCCAGAACGTGGCCAAATAGTTTGTAAAATACTGCCGTCGAAACCCAAGGTTTTTCCCATGTAAATAATTTGTTCTACCGGTGAGCTACATCACCTGAGCTGCTCTCTGAATAAATATGCAAAGTTGTAACTTGCCCGCTGCATGATACCTGTGAAAGTGTGTCAAAGTCTTTTTTTGCTCTTTTAGTGAAAAGGAACCAAAAGGTGTGTGCAAGTTCTGCAGCGGGGAAACCACAGAAGCTATCGGCTATGGCTGGTCAAAGCTTTTTAATGCCATTTGAAGTCTCTGTTTGGTGGTGCTCGTCAGGGCCAGTGGCGCAATGGATAACGCGTCTGACTACGGATCAGAAGATTCTAGGTTCGACTCCTGGCTGGCTCGTTCATGTTTTTGATACACTATGGCAGCTCGTGGCTTTTACTCTTACTAGTTGCTTTTTCAAAAACACCCTCACAAATTTTACTTTGCTTTTTGGTGAATTAGCACTCAGCCCTTTCTGCACTCGTTGTAGACCTGGTTGGCTCTCTTGTTTAAAATGACAAAGTTCCTTTTCATACCAGTGCAGACTGAATCTGGCTTAGGTTATGAACTATTAATGTGTTAATGAGTATTATTGTTAGAGAGCCCCATGGACAAATTCAAATCTGGAAACAAGCTACGAATGTCATTTATACAATCTGTTTTGCATAAAGAGATAGCTGTACTATCACACTTAGCGTGATAGTCTGTGCAGATGTTTGAAGCCTTCGATAGCTCAGTTGGTAGAGCGGAGGACTGTAGGAGAAAGAATGGCAATCCTTAGGTCGCTGGTTCAACTCCGGCTCGAAGGAATTTTTGAAAATCTTGAATCTTTTTTCGTCAATGTAGTCAACTGGTCTTTACTGTTAAGGGACTAGCTTCAGACGACAAAAGGTGATCCTTAATTGTCAAATTCACACTGTGACATCAGGGCCAGTGGCGCAATGGATAACGCGTCTGACTTCGGATCAGAAGATTCTAGGTTCGACTCCTGGCTGGCTCGATCACGTTTTTGATACACTATGGTAGCTCGTGAGTTATACTCTTACTAGTTGCTCTTTCAAAAACGCCCTCGCAAGATTGTCTTTGCTTTTTGTTGAACTAGCACTCAGCCCTTTCTGCACTTATGGTAAACCTGGTTCGCTCTGGTTTAAAATGACAAAGTTCCTTCTCATACTAGTGCAGAGTGAATCTGGCTTAGGTTATGAACTATTAATGTGTTAATGAGTATTATTGTTAGTGACTAGAGTACCCTGATAAACAAATTCAAAACTGGAAACAAGCTACGAGTGTCATCTAAGCAGCATGCAAAAGAAATGTTGATTTAACAACTTGAAACCAACTGGATTTCACTTGACTCCCAGGCAGCAAGGCGTTCCCATATGGTCTAGCGGTGAGGATTCCTGGTTTTCACCCAGGCGGCCCGGGTTCGACTCCCGGTATGGGAAATGTGGTTTTCTTGTACTTTTTATCTTCATCAGAACCGACAGTGGCCTCAGCTAAATCTGTTTTGCATAAAGAGATAGCTGTACTATCACACTTAGCGTAATCGTCTGTGCAGCTGTCAGAGTCCTTCGATAGCTCAGTTGGTAGAGCGGAGGACTGTAGGTGAGAGTTTGGCAATCCTTAGGTCGCTGGTTCGACTCCGGCTCGAAGGATGTTTTGAAAAGCTTGCATCTGTTTCTTTTTATTTGTATTTAACTGGTCTTTAATGTTAAGGGCCTAGCTGCAGACAGAAGGGGATCCTTAATTGTCAAATATACTCTTTCACTATGCTCTGGAACCTCGTAAACAAGAACAATTGGGCTCTGCTATCTTTGCAACATAAGAAAAGAAAAAGATCTCACTCAGTAGTTAATTTGGTATCGGCTGTCAAGTTTACTGGCTAAAAAAAAACCCAAAAGAAGGTCCAAAATGTACGGAAAAAAAAAATTGTCAATGAAAATTACGAAAGACAATTTGATCAAACTTACTATACTGTTGTCGAAAGACTACAGATCAGGCGGAAGCTACAAAGACCATTCTTTTCCAAGTTTTGTATCCTTCAACAGCTCGTCAAGAATTTTCTAAGTTAAAAAACTATTTTTCCAGAACGTGGCCAAATAGTTTGTAAAATACTGCCGTCGAAACCCAAGGTTTTTCCCATGTAAATAATTTGTTCTACCGGTGAGCTACATCACCTGAGCTGCTCTCTGAATAAATATGCAAAGTTGTAACTTGCCCGCTGCATGATACCTGTGAAAGTGTGTCAAAGTCTTTTTTTGCTCTTTTAGTGAAAAGGAACCAAAAGGTGTGTGCAAGTTCTGCAGCGGGGAAACCACAGAAGCTATCGGCTATGGCTGGTCAAAGCTTTTTAATGCCATTTGAAGTCTCTGTTTGGTGGTGCTCGTCAGGGCCAGTGGCGCAATGGATAACGCGTCTGACTACGGATCAGAAGATTCTAGGTTCGACTCCTGGCTGGCTCGTTCATGTTTTTGATACACTATGGCAGCTCGTGGCTTTTACTCTTACTAGTTGCTTTTTCAAAAACACCCTCACAAATTTTACTTTGCTTTTTGGTGAATTAGCACTCAGCCCTTTCTGCACTCGTTGTAGACCTGGTTGGCTCTCTTGTTTAAAATGACAAAGTTCCTTTTCATACCAGTGCAGACTGAATCTGGCTTAGGTTATGAACTATTAATGTGTTAATGAGTATTATTGTTAGAGAGCCCCATGGACAAATTCAAATCTGGAAACAAGCTACGAATGTCATTTATACAATCTGTTTTGCATAAAGAGATAGCTGTACTATCACACTTAGCGTGATAGTCTGTGCAGATGTTTGAAGCCTTCGATAGCTCAGTTGGTAGAGCGGAGGACTGTAGGAGAAAGAATGGCAATCCTTAGGTCGCTGGTTCAACTCCGGCTCGAAGGAATTTTTGAAAATCTTGAATCTTTTTTCGTCAATGTAGTCAACTGGTCTTTACTGTTAAGGGACTAGCTTCAGACGACAAAAGGTGATCCTTAATTGTCAAATTCACACTGTGACATCAGGGCCAGTGGCGCAATGGATAACGCGTCTGACTTCGGATCAGAAGATTCTAGGTTCGACTCCTGGCTGGCTCGATCACGTTTTTGATACACTATGGTAGCTCGTGAGTTATACTCTTACTAGTTGCTCTTTCAAAAACGCCCTCGCAAGATTGTCTTTGCTTTTTGTTGAACTAGCACTCAGCCCTTTCTGCACTTATGGTAAACCTGGTTCGCTCTGGTTTAAAATGACAAAGTTCCTTCTCATACTAGTGCAGAGTGAATCTGGCTTAGGTTATGAACTATTAATGTGTTAATGAGTATTATTGTTAGTGACTAGAGTACCCTGATAAACAAATTCAAAACTGGAAACAAGCTACGAGTGTCATCTAAGCAGCATGCAAAAGAAATGTTGATTTAACAACTTGAAACCAACTGGATTTCACTTGACTCCCAGGCAGCAAGGCGTTCCCATATGGTCTAGCGGTGAGGATTCCTGGTTTTCACCCAGGCGGCCCGGGTTCGACTCCCGGTATGGGAAATGTGGTTTTCTTGTACTTTTTATCTTCATCAGAACCGACAGTGGCCTCAGCTAAATCTGTTTTGCATAAAGAGATAGCTGTACTATCACACTTAGCGTAATCGTCTGTGCAGCTGTCAGAGTCCTTCGATAGCTCAGTTGGTAGAGCGGAGGACTGTAGGTGAGAGTTTGGCAATCCTTAGGTCGCTGGTTCGACTCCGGCTCGAAGGATGTTTTGAAAAGCTTGCATCTGTTTCTTTTTATTTGTATTTAACTGGTCTTTAATGTTAAGGGCCTAGCTGCAGACAGAAGGGGATCCTTAATTGTCAAATATACTCTTTCACTATGCTCTGGAACCTCGTAAACAAGAACAATTGGGCTCTGCTATCTTTGCAACATAAGAAAAGAAAAAGATCTCACTCAGTAGTTAATTTGGTATCGGCTGTCAAGTTTACTGGCTAAAAAAAAACCCAAAAGAAGGTCCAAAATGTACGGAAAAAAAAAATTGTCAATGAAAATTACGAAAGACAATTTGATCAAACTTACTATACTGTTGTCGAAAGACTACAGATCAGGCGGAAGCTACAAAGACCATTCTTTTCCAAGTTTTGTATCCTTCAACAGCTCGTCAAGAATTTTCTAAGTTAAAAAACTATTTTTCCAGAACGTGGCCAAATAGTTTGTAAAATACTGCCGTCGAAACCCAAGGTTTTTCCCATGTAAATAATTTGTTCTACCGGTGAGCTACATCACCTGAGCTGCTCTCTGAATAAATATGCAAAGTTGTAACTTGCCCGCTGCATGATACCTGTGAAAGTGTGTCAAAGTCTTTTTTTGCTCTTTTAGTGAAAAGGAACCAAAAGGTGTGTGCAAGTTCTGCAGCGGGGAAACCACAGAAGCTATCGGCTATGGCTGGTCAAAGCTTTTTAATGCCATTTGAAGTCTCTGTTTGGTGGTGCTCGTCAGGGCCAGTGGCGCAATGGATAACGCGTCTGACTACGGATCAGAAGATTCTAGGTTCGACTCCTGGCTGGCTCGTTCATGTTTTTGATACACTATGGCAGCTCGTGGCTTTTACTCTTACTAGTTGCTTTTTCAAAAACACCCTCACAAATTTTACTTTGCTTTTTGGTGAATTAGCACTCAGCCCTTTCTGCACTCGTTGTAGACCTGGTTGGCTCTCTTGTTTAAAATGACAAAGTTCCTTTTCATACCAGTGCAGACTGAATCTGGCTTAGGTTATGAACTATTAATGTGTTAATGAGTATTATTGTTAGAGAGCCCCATGGACAAATTCAAATCTGGAAACAAGCTACGAATGTCATTTATACAATCTGTTTTGCATAAAGAGATAGCTGTACTATCACACTTAGCGTGATAGTCTGTGCAGATGTTTGAAGCCTTCGATAGCTCAGTTGGTAGAGCGGAGGACTGTAGGAGAAAGAATGGCAATCCTTAGGTCGCTGGTTCAACTCCGGCTCGAAGGAATTTTTGAAAATCTTGAATCTTTTTTCGTCAATGTAGTCAACTGGTCTTTACTGTTAAGGGACTAGCTTCAGACGACAAAAGGTGATCCTTAATTGTCAAATTCACACTGTGACATCAGGGCCAGTGGCGCAATGGATAACGCGTCTGACTTCGGATCAGAAGATTCTAGGTTCGACTCCTGGCTGGCTCGATCACGTTTTTGATACACTATGGTAGCTCGTGAGTTATACTCTTACTAGTTGCTCTTTCAAAAACGCCCTCGCAAGATTGTCTTTGCTTTTTGTTGAACTAGCACTCAGCCCTTTCTGCACTTATGGTAAACCTGGTTCGCTCTGGTTTAAAATGACAAAGTTCCTTCTCATACTAGTGCAGAGTGAATCTGGCTTAGGTTATGAACTATTAATGTGTTAATGAGTATTATTGTTAGTGACTAGAGTACCCTGATAAACAAATTCAAAACTGACAAGCTACGAGTGTCATCTAAGCAGCATGCAAAAGAAATGTTGATTTAACAACTTGAAACCAACTGGATTTCACTTGACTCCCAGGCAGCAAGGCGTTCCCATATGGTCTAGCGGTGAGGATTCCTGGTTTTCACCCAGGCGGCCCGGGTTCGACTCCCGGTATGGGAAATGTGGTTTTCTTGTACTTTTTATCTTCATCAGAACCGACAGTGGCCTCAGCTAAATCTGTTTTGCATAAAGAGATAGCTGTACTATCACACTTAGCGTAATCGTCTGTGCAGCTGTCAGAGTCCTTCGATAGCTCAGTTGGTAGAGCGGAGGACTGTAGGTGAGAGTTTGGCAATCCTTAGGTCGCTGGTTCGACTCCGGCTCGAAGGATGTTTTGAAAAGCTTGCATCTGTTTCTTTTTATTTGTATTTAACTGGTCTTTAATGTTAAGGGCCTAGCTGCAGACAGAAGGGGATCCTTAATTGTCAAATATACTCTTTCACTATGCTCTGGAACCTCGTAAACAAGAACAATTGGGCTCTGCTATCTTTGCAACATAAGAAAAGAAAAAGATCTCACTCAGTAGTTAATTTGGTATCGGCTGTCAAGTTTACTGGCTAAAAAAAAACCCAAAAGAAGGTCCAAAATGTACGGAAAAAAAAAATTGTCAATGAAAATTACGAAAGACAATTTGATCAAACTTACTATACTGTTGTCGAAAGACTACAGATCAGGCGGAAGCTACAAAGACCATTCTTTTCCAAGTTTTGTATCCTTCAACAGCTCGTCAAGAATTTTCTAAGTTAAAAAACTATTTTTCCAGAACGTGGCCAAATAGTTTGTAAAATACTGCCGTCGAAACCCAAGGTTTTTCCCATGTAAATAATTTGTTCTACCGGTGAGCTACATCACCTGAGCTGCTCTCTGAATAAATATGCAAAGTTGTAACTTGCCCGCTGCATGATACCTGTGAAAGTGTGTCAAAGTCTTTTTTTGCTCTTTTAGTGAAAAGGAACCAAAAGGTGTGTGCAAGTTCTGCAGCGGGGAAACCACAGAAGCTATCGGCTATGGCTGGTCAAAGCTTTTTAATGCCATTTGAAGTCTCTGTTTGGTGGTGCTCGTCAGGGCCAGTGGCGCAATGGATAACGCGTCTGACTACGGATCAGAAGATTCTAGGTTCGACTCCTGGCTGGCTCGTTCATGTTTTTGATACACTATGGCAGCTCGTGGCTTTTACTCTTACTAGTTGCTTTTTCAAAAACACCCTCACAAATTTTACTTTGCTTTTTGGTGAATTAGCACTCAGCCCTTTCTGCACTCGTTGTAGACCTGGTTGGCTCTCTTGTTTAAAATGACAAAGTTCCTTTTCATACCAGTGCAGACTGAATCTGGCTTAGGTTATGAACTATTAATGTGTTAATGAGTATTATTGTTAGAGAGCCCCATGGACAAATTCAAATCTGGAAACAAGCTACGAATGTCATTTATACAATCTGTTTTGCATAAAGAGATAGCTGTACTATCACACTTAGCGTGATAGTCTGTGCAGATGTTTGAAGCCTTCGATAGCTCAGTTGGTAGAGCGGAGGACTGTAGGAGAAAGAATGGCAATCCTTAGGTCGCTGGTTCAACTCCGGCTCGAAGGAATTTTTGAAAATCTTGAATCTTTTTTCGTCAATGTAGTCAACTGGTCTTTACTGTTAAGGGACTAGCTTCAGACGACAAAAGGTGATCCTTAATTGTCAAATTCACACTGTGACATCAGGGCCAGTGGCGCAATGGATAACGCGTCTGACTTCGGATCAGAAGATTCTAGGTTCGACTCCTGGCTGGCTCGATCACGTTTTTGATACACTATGGTAGCTCGTGAGTTATACTCTTACTAGTTGCTCTTTCAAAAACGCCCTCGCAAGATTGTCTTTGCTTTTTGTTGAACTAGCACTCAGCCCTTTCTGCACTTATGGTAAACCTGGTTCGCTCTGGTTTAAAATGACAAAGTTCCTTCTCATACTAGTGCAGAGTGAATCTGGCTTAGGTTATGAACTATTAATGTGTTAATGAGTATTATTGTTAGTGACTAGAGTACCCTGATAAACAAATTCAAAACTGGAAACAAGCTACGAGTGTCATCTAAGCAGCATGCAAAAGAAATGTTGATTTAACAACTTGAAACCAACTGGATTTCACTTGACTCCCAGGCAGCAAGGCGTTCCCATATGGTCTAGCGGTGAGGATTCCTGGTTTTCACCCAGGCGGCCCGGGTTCGACTCCCGGTATGGGAAATGTGGTTTTCTTGTACTTTTTATCTTCATCAGAACCGACAGTGGCCTCAGCTAAATCTGTTTTGCATAAAGAGATAGCTGTACTATCACACTTAGCGTAATCGTCTGTGCAGCTGTCAGAGTCCTTCGATAGCTCAGTTGGTAGAGCGGAGGACTGTAGGTGAGAGTTTGGCAATCCTTAGGTCGCTGGTTCGACTCCGGCTCGAAGGATGTTTTGAAAAGCTTGCATCTGTTTCTTTTTATTTGTATTTAACTGGTCTTTAATGTTAAGGGCCTAGCTGCAGACAGAAGGGGATCCTTAATTGTCAAATATACTCTTTCACTATGCTCTGGAACCTCGTAAACAAGAACAATTGGGCTCTGCTATCTTTGCAACATAAGAAAAGAAAAAGATCTCACTCAGTAGTTAATTTGGTATCGGCTGTCAAGTTTACTGGCTAAAAAAAAACCCAAAAGAAGGTCCAAAATGTACGGAAAAAAAAAATTGTCAATGAAAATTACGAAAGACAATTTGATCAAACTTACTATACTGTTGTCGAAAGACTACAGATCAGGCGGAAGCTACAAAGACCATTCTTTTCCAAGTTTTGTATCCTTCAACAGCTCGTCAAGAATTTTCTAAGTTAAAAAACTATTTTTCCAGAACGTGGCCAAATAGTTTGTAAAATACTGCCGTCGAAACCCAAGGTTTTTCCCATGTAAATAATTTGTTCTACCGGTGAGCTACATCACCTGAGCTGCTCTCTGAATAAATATGCAAAGTTGTAACTTGCCCGCTGCATGATACCTGTGAAAGTGTGTCAAAGTCTTTTTTTGCTCTTTTAGTGAAAAGGAACCAAAAGGTGTGTGCAAGTTCTGCAGCGGGGAAACCACAGAAGCTATCGGCTATGGCTGGTCAAAGCTTTTTAATGCCATTTGAAGTCTCTGTTTGGTGGTGCTCGTCAGGGCCAGTGGCGCAATGGATAACGCGTCTGACTACGGATCAGAAGATTCTAGGTTCGACTCCTGGCTGGCTCGTTCATGTTTTTGATACACTATGGCAGCTCGTGGCTTTTACTCTTACTAGTTGCTTTTTCAAAAACACCCTCACAAATTTTACTTTGCTTTTTGGTGAATTAGCACTCAGCCCTTTCTGCACTCGTTGTAGACCTGGTTGGCTCTCTTGTTTAAAATGACAAAGTTCCTTTTCATACCAGTGCAGACTGAATCTGGCTTAGGTTATGAACTATTAATGTGTTAATGAGTATTATTGTTAGAGAGCCCCATGGACAAATTCAAATCTGGAAACAAGCTACGAATGTCATTTATACAATCTGTTTTGCATAAAGAGATAGCTGTACTATCACACTTAGCGTGATAGTCTGTGCAGATGTTTGAAGCCTTCGATAGCTCAGTTGGTAGAGCGGAGGACTGTAGGAGAAAGAATGGCAATCCTTAGGTCGCTGGTTCAACTCCGGCTCGAAGGAATTTTTGAAAATCTTGAATCTTTTTTCGTCAATGTAGTCAACTGGTCTTTACTGTTAAGGGACTAGCTTCAGACGACAAAAGGTGATCCTTAATTGTCAAATTCACACTGTGACATCAGGGCCAGTGGCGCAATGGATAACGCGTCTGACTTCGGATCAGAAGATTCTAGGTTCGACTCCTGGCTGGCTCGATCACGTTTTTGATACACTATGGTAGCTCGTGAGTTATACTCTTACTAGTTGCTCTTTCAAAAACGCCCTCGCAAGATTGTCTTTGCTTTTTGTTGAACTAGCACTCAGCCCTTTCTGCACTTATGGTAAACCTGGTTCGCTCTGGTTTAAAATGACAAAGTTCCTTCTCATACTAGTGCAGAGTGAATCTGGCTTAGGTTATGAACTATTAATGTGTTAATGAGTATTATTGTTAGTGACTAGAGTACCCTGATAAACAAATTCAAAACTGGAAACAAGCTACGAGTGTCATCTAAGCAGCATGCAAAAGAAATGTTGATTTAACAACTTGAAACCAACTGGATTTCACTTGACTCCCAGGCAGCAAGGCGTTCCCATATGGTCTAGCGGTGAGGATTCCTGGTTTTCACCCAGGCGGCCCGGGTTCGACTCCCGGTATGGGAAATGTGGTTTTCTTGTACTTTTTATCTTCATCAGAACCGACAGTGGCCTCAGCTAAATCTGTTTTGCATAAAGAGATAGCTGTACTATCACACTTAGCGTAATCGTCTGTGCAGCTGTCAGAGTCCTTCGATAGCTCAGTTGGTAGAGCGGAGGACTGTAGGTGAGAGTTTGGCAATCCTTAGGTCGCTGGTTCGACTCCGGCTCGAAGGATGTTTTGAAAAGCTTGCATCTGTTTCTTTTTATTTGTATTTAACTGGTCTTTAATGTTAAGGGCCTAGCTGCAGACAGAAGGGGATCCTTAATTGTCAAATATACTCTTTCACTATGCTCTGGAACCTCGTAAACAAGAACAATTGGGCTCTGCTATCTTTGCAACATAAGAAAAGAAAAAGATCTCACTCAGTAGTTAATTTGGTATCGGCTGTCAAGTTTACTGGCTAAAAAAAAACCCAAAAGAAGGTCCAAAATGTACGGAAAAAAAAAATTGTCAATGAAAATTACGAAAGACAATTTGATCAAACTTACTATACTGTTGTCGAAAGACTACAGATCAGGCGGAAGCTACAAAGACCATTCTTTTCCAAGTTTTGTATCCTTCAACAGCTCGTCAAGAATTTTCTAAGTTAAAAAACTATTTTTCCAGAACGTGGCCAAATAGTTTGTAAAATACTGCCGTCGAAACCCAAGGTTTTTCCCATGTAAATAATTTGTTCTACCGGTGAGCTACATCACCTGAGCTGCTCTCTGAATAAATATGCAAAGTTGTAACTTGCCCGCTGCATGATACCTGTGAAAGTGTGTCAAAGTCTTTTTTTGCTCTTTTAGTGAAAAGGAACCAAAAGGTGTGTGCAAGTTCTGCAGCGGGGAAACCACAGAAGCTATCGGCTATGGCTGGTCAAAGCTTTTTAATGCCATTTGAAGTCTCTGTTTGGTGGTGCTCGTCAGGGCCAGTGGCGCAATGGATAACGCGTCTGACTACGGATCAGAAGATTCTAGGTTCGACTCCTGGCTGGCTCGTTCATGTTTTTGATACACTATGGCAGCTCGTGGCTTTTACTCTTACTAGTTGCTTTTTCAAAAACACCCTCACAAATTTTACTTTGCTTTTTGGTGAATTAGCACTCAGCCCTTTCTGCACTCGTTGTAGACCTGGTTGGCTCTCTTGTTTAAAATGACAAAGTTCCTTTTCATACCAGTGCAGACTGAATCTGGCTTAGGTTATGAACTATTAATGTGTTAATGAGTATTATTGTTAGAGAGCCCCATGGACAAATTCAAATCTGGAAACAAGCTACGAATGTCATTTATACAATCTGTTTTGCATAAAGAGATAGCTGTACTATCACACTTAGCGTGATAGTCTGTGCAGATGTTTGAAGCCTTCGATAGCTCAGTTGGTAGAGCGGAGGACTGTAGGAGAAAGAATGGCAATCCTTAGGTCGCTGGTTCAACTCCGGCTCGAAGGAATTTTTGAAAATCTTGAATCTTTTTTCGTCAATGTAGTCAACTGGTCTTTACTGTTAAGGGACTAGCTTCAGACGACAAAAGGTGATCCTTAATTGTCAAATTCACACTGTGACATCAGGGCCAGTGGCGCAATGGATAACGCGTCTGACTTCGGATCAGAAGATTCTAGGTTCGACTCCTGGCTGGCTCGATCACGTTTTTGATACACTATGGTAGCTCGTGAGTTATACTCTTACTAGTTGCTCTTTCAAAAACGCCCCTCGCAAGATTGTCTTTGCTTTTTGTTGAACTAGCACTCAGCCCTTTCTGCACTTATGGTAAACCTGGTTCGCTCTGGTTTAAAATGACAAAGTTCCTTCTCATACTAGTGCAGAGTGAATCTGGCTTAGGTTATGAACTATTAATGTGTTAATGAGTATTATTGTTAGTGACTAGAGTACCCTGATAAACAAATTCAAAACTGGAAACAAGCTACGAGTGTCATCTAAGCAGCATGCAAAAGAAATGTTGATTTAACAACTTGAAACCAACTGGATTTCACTTGACTCCCAGGCAGCAAGGCGTTCCCATATGGTCTAGCGGTGAGGATTCCTGGTTTTCACCCAGGCGGCCCGGGTTCGACTCCCGGTATGGGAAATGTGGTTTTCTTGTACTTTTTATCTTCATCAGAACCGACAGTGGCCTCAGCTAAATCTGTTTTGCATAAAGAGATAGCTGTACTATCACACTTAGCGTAATCGTCTGTGCAGCTGTCAGAGTCCTTCGATAGCTCAGTTGGTAGAGCGGAGGACTGTAGGTGAGAGTTTGGCAATCCTTAGGTCGCTGGTTCGACTCCGGCTCGAAGGATGTTTTGAAAAGCTTGCATCTGTTTCTTTTTATTTGTATTTAACTGGTCTTTAATGTTAAGGGCCTAGCTGCAGACAGAAGGGGATCCTTAATTGTCAAATATACTCTTTCACTATGCTCTGGAACCTCGTAAACAAGAACAATTGGGCTCTGCTATCTTTGCAACATAAGAAAAGAAAAAGATCTCACTCAGTAGTTAATTTGGTATCGGCTGTCAAGTTTACTGGCTAAAAAAAAACCCAAAAGAAGGTCCAAAATGTACGGAAAAAAAAAATTGTCAATGAAAATTACGAAAGACAATTTGATCAAACTTACTATACTGTTGTCGAAAGACTACAGATCAGGCGGAAGCTACAAAGACCATTCTTTTCCAAGTTTTGTATCCTTCAACAGCTCGTCAAGAATTTTCTAAGTTAAAAAACTATTTTTCCAGAACGTGGCCAAATAGTTTGTAAAATACTGCCGTCGAAACCCAAGGTTTTTCCCATGTAAATAATTTGTTCTACCGGTGAGCTACATCACCTGAGCTGCTCTCTGAATAAATATGCAAAGTTGTAACTTGCCCGCTGCATGATACCTGTGAAAGTGTGTCAAAGTCTTTTTTTGCTCTTTTAGTGAAAAGGAACCAAAAGGTGTGTGCAAGTTCTGCAGCGGGGAAACCACAGAAGCTATCGGCTATGGCTGGTCAAAGCTTTTTAATGCCATTTGAAGTCTCTGTTTGGTGGTGCTCGTCAGGGCCAGTGGCGCAATGGATAACGCGTCTGACTACGGATCAGAAGATTCTAGGTTCGACTCCTGGCTGGCTCGTTCATGTTTTTGATACACTATGGCAGCTCGTGGCTTTTACTCTTACTAGTTGCTTTTTCAAAAACACCCTCACAAATTTTACTTTGCTTTTTGGTGAATTAGCACTCAGCCCTTTCTGCACTCGTTGTAGACCTGGTTGGCTCTCTTGTTTAAAATGACAAAGTTCCTTTTCATACCAGTGCAGACTGAATCTGGCTTAGGTTATGAACTATTAATGTGTTAATGAGTATTATTGTTAGAGAGCCCCATGGACAAATTCAAATCTGGAAACAAGCTACGAATGTCATTTATACAATCTGTTTTGCATAAAGAGATAGCTGTACTATCACACTTAGCGTGATAGTCTGTGCAGATGTTTGAAGCCTTCGATAGCTCAGTTGGTAGAGCGGAGGACTGTAGGAGAAAGAATGGCAATCCTTAGGTCGCTGGTTCAACTCCGGCTCGAAGGAATTTTTGAAAATCTTGAATCTTTTTTCGTCAATGTAGTCAACTGGTCTTTACTGTTAAGGGACTAGCTTCAGACGACAAAAGGTGATCCTTAATTGTCAAATTCACACTGTGACATCAGGGCCAGTGGCGCAATGGATAACGCGTCTGACTTCGGATCAGAAGATTCTAGGTTCGACTCCTGGCTGGCTCGATCACGTTTTTGATACACTATGGTAGCTCGTGAGTTATACTCTTACTAGTTGCTCTTTCAAAAACGCCCTCGCAAGATTGTCTTTGCTTTTTGTTGAACTAGCACTCAGCCCTTTCTGCACTTATGGTAAACCTGGTTCGCTCTGGTTTAAAATGACAAAGTTCCTTCTCATACTAGTGCAGAGTGAATCTGGCTTAGGTTATGAACTATTAATGTGTTAATGAGTATTATTGTTAGTGACTAGAGTACCCTGATAAACAAATTCAAAACTGGAAACAAGCTACGAGTGTCATCTAAGCAGCATGCAAAAGAAATGTTGATTTAACAACTTGAAACCAACTGGATTTCACTTGACTCCCAGGCAGCAAGGCGTTCCCATATGGTCTAGCGGTGAGGATTCCTGGTTTTCACCCAGGCGGCCCGGGTTCGACTCCCGGTATGGGAAATGTGGTTTTCTTGTACTTTTTATCTTCATCAGAACCGACAGTGGCCTCAGCTAAATCTGTTTTGCATAAAGAGATAGCTGTACTATCACACTTAGCGTAATCGTCTGTGCAGCTGTCAGAGTCCTTCGATAGCTCAGTTGGTAGAGCGGAGGACTGTAGGTGAGAGTTAGGCAATCCTTAGGTCGCTGGTTCGACTCCGGCTCGAAGGATGTTTTGAAAAGCTTGCATCTGTTTCTTTTTATTTGTATTTAACTGGTCTTTAATGTTAAGGGCCTAGCTGCAGACAGAAGGGGATCCTTAATTGTCAAATATACTCTTTCACTATGCTCTGGAACCTCGTAAACAAGAACAATTGGGCTCTGCTATCTTTGCAACATAAGAAAAGAAAAAGATCTCACTCAGTAGTTAATTTGGTATCGGCTGTCAAGTTTACTGGCTAAAAAAAAACCCAAAAGAAGGTCCAAAATGTACGGAAAAAAAAATTGTCAATGAAAATTACGAAAGACAATTTGATCAAACTTACTATACTGTTGTCGAAAGACTACAGATCAGGCGGAAGCTACAAAGACCATTCTTTTCCAAGATTTGTATCCTTCAACAGCTCGTCAAGAATTTTCTAAGTTAAAAAACTATTTTTCCAGAACGTGGCCAAATAGTTTGTAAAATACTGCCGTCGAAACCCAAGGTTTTTCCCATGTAAATAATTTGTTCTACCGGTGAGCTACATCACCTGAGCTGCTCTCTGAATAAATATGCAAAGTTGTAACTTGCTCGCTGCATGATACCTGTGAAAGTGTGTCAAAGTCTTTTTTTGCTCTTTTAGTGAAAAGGAACCAAAAGGTGTGTGCAAGTTCTGCAGCGGGGAAACCACAGAAGCTATCGGCTATGGCTGGTCAAAGCTTTTTAATGCCATTTGAAGTCTCTGTTTGGTGGTGCTCGTCAGGGCCAGTGGCGCAATGGATAACGCGTCTGACTACGGATCAGAAGATTCTAGGTTCGACTCCTGGCTGACTCGTTCATGTTTTTGATACACTATGGCAGCTCGTGGCTTTTACTCTTACTAGTTGCTTTTTCAAAAACACCCTCACAAATTTTACTTTGCTTTTTGGTGAATTAGCACTCAGCCCTTTCTGCACTCGTTGTAGACCTGGTTGGCTCTCTTGTTTAAAATGACAAAGTTCCTTTTCATACCAGTGCAGACTGAATCTGGCTTAGGTTATGAACTATTAATGTGTTAATGAGTATTATTGTTAGAGAGCCCCATGGACAAATTCAAATCTGGAAACAAGCTACGAATGTCATTTATACAATCTGTTTTGCATAAAGAGATAGCTGTACTATCACACTTAGCGTGATAGTCTGTGCAGATGTTTGAAGCCTTCGATAGCTCAGTTGGTAGAGCGGAGGACTGTAGGAGAAAGAATGGCAATCCTTAGGTCGCTGGTTCAACTCCGGCTCGAAGGAATTTTTGAAAATCTTGAATCTTTTTTCGTCAATGTAGTCAACTGGTCTTTACTGTTAAGGGACTAGCTTCAGACGACAAAAGGTGATCCTTAATTGTCAAATTCACACTGTGACATCAGGGCCAGTGGCGCAATGGATAACGCGTCTGACTTCGGATCAGAAGATTCTAGGTTCGACTCCTGGCTGGCTCGATCACGTTTTTGATACACTATGGTAGCTCGTGAGTTATACTCTTACTAGTTGCTCTTTCAAAAACGCCCTCGCAAGATTGTCTTTGCTTTTTGTTGAACTAGCACTCAGCCCTTTCTGCACTTATGGTAAACCTGGTTCGCTCTGGTTTAAAATGACAAAGTTCCTTCTCATACTAGTGCAGAGTGAATCTGGCTTAGGTTATGAACTATTAATGTGTTAATGAGTATTATTGTTAGTGACTAGAGTACCCTGATAAACAAATTCAAAACTGGAAACAAGCTACGAGTGTCATCTAAGCAGCATGCAAAAGAAATGTTGATTTAACAACTTGAAACCAACTGGATTTCACTTGACTCCCAGGCAGCAAGGCGTTCCCATATGGTCTAGCGGTGAGGATTCCTGGTTTTCACCCAGGCGGCCCGGGTTCGACTCCCGGTATGGGAAATGTGGTTTTCTTGTACTTTTTATCTTCATCAGAACCGACAGTGGCCTCAGCTAAATCTGTTTTGCATAAAGAGATAGCTGTACTATCACACTTAGCGTAATCGTCTGTGCAGCTGTCAGAGTCCTTCGATAGCTCAGTTGGTAGAGCGGAGGACTGTAGGTGAGAGTTTGGCAATCCTTAGGTCGCTGGTTCGACTCCGGCTCGAAGGATGTTTTGAAAAGCTTGCATCTGTTTCTTTTTATTTGTATTTAACTGGTCTTTAATGTTAAGGGCCTAGCTGCAGACAGAAGGGGATCCTTAATTGTCAAATATACTCTTTCACTATGCTCTGGAACCTCGTAAACAAGAACAATTGGGCTCTGCTATCTTTGCAACATAAGAAAAGAAAAAGATCTCACTCAGTAGTTAATTTGGTATCGGCTTGTCAAGTTTACTGGCTAAAAAAAAACCCAAAAGAAGGTCCAAAATGTACGAAAAAAAAAAATTGTCAATGAAAATTACGAAAGACAATTTGATCAAACTTACTATACTGTTGTCGAAAGACTACAGATCAGGCGGAAGCTACAAAGACCATTCTTTTCCAAGTTTTGTATCCTTCAACAGCTCGTCAAGAATTTTCTAAGTTAAAAAACTATTTTTCCAGAACGTGGCCAAATAGTTTGTAAAATACTGCCGTCGAAACCCAAGGTTTTTCCCATGTAAATAATTTGTTCTACCGGTGAGCTACATCACCTGAGCTGCTCTCTGAATAAATATGCAAAGTTGTAACTTGCCCGCTGCATGATACCTGTGAAAGTGTGTCAAAGTCTTTTTTTGCTCTTTTAGTGAAAAGGAACCAAAAGGTGTGTGCAAGTTCTGCAGCGGGGAAACCACAGAAGCTATCGGCTATGGCTGGTCAAAGCTTTTTAATGCCATTTGAAGTCTCTGTTTGGTGGTGCTCGTCAGGGCCAGTGGCGCAATGGATAACGCGTCTGACTACGGATCAGAAGATTCTAGGTTCGACTCCTGGCTGGCTCGTTCATGTTTTTGATACACTATGGCAGCTCGTGGCTTTTACTCTTACTAGTTGCTTTTTCAAAAACACCCTCACAAATTTTACTTTGCTTTTTGGTGAATTAGCACTCAGCCCTTTCTGCACTCGTTGTAGACCTGGTTGGCTCTCTTGTTTAAAATGACAAAGTTCCTTTTCATACCAGTGCAGACTGAATCTGGCTTAGGTTATGAACTATTAATGTGTTAATGAGTATTATTGTTAGAGAGCCCCATGGACAAATTCAAATCTGGAAACAAGCTACGAATGTCATTTATACAATCTGTTTTGCATAAAGAGATAGCTGTACTATCACACTTAGCGTGATAGTCTGTGCAGATGTTTGAAGCCTTCGATAGCTCAGTTGGTAGAGCGGAGGACTGTAGGAGAAAGAATGGCAATCCTTAGGTCGCTGGTTCAACTCCGGCTCGAAGGAATTTTTGAAAATCTTGAATCTTTTTTCGTCAATGTAGTCAACTGGTCTTTACTGTTAAGGGACTAGCTTCAGACGACAAAAGGTGATCCTTAATTGTCAAATTCACACTGTGACATCAGGGCCAGTGGCGCAATGGATAACGCGTCTGACTTCGGATCAGAAGATTCTAGGTTCGACTCCTGGCTGGCTCGATCACGTTTTTGATACACTATGGTAGCTCGTGAGTTATACTCTTACTAGTTGCTCTTTCAAAAACGCCCTCGCAAGATTGTCTTTGCTTTTTGTTGAACTAGCACTCAGCCCTTTCTGCACTTATGGTAAACCTGGTTCGCTCTGGTTTAAAATGACAAAGTTCCTTCTCATACTAGTGCAGAGTGAATCTGGCTTAGGTTATGAACTATTAATGTGTTAATGAGTATTATTGTTAGTGACTAGAGTACCCTGATAAACAAATTCAAAACTGGAAACAAGCTACGAGTGTCATCTAAGCAGCATGCAAAAGAAATGTTGATTTAACAACTTGAAACCAACTGGATTTCACTTGACTCCCAGGCAGCAAGGCGTTCCCATATGGTCTAGCGGTGAGGATTCCTGGTTTTCACCCAGGCGGCCCGGGTTCGACTCCCGGTATGGGAAATGTGGTTTTCTTGTACTTTTTATCTTCATCAGAACCGACAGTGGCCTCAGCTAAATCTGTTTTGCATAAAGAGATAGCTGTACTATCACACTTAGCGTAATCGTCTGTGCAGCTGTCAGAGTCCTTCGATAGCTCAGTTGGTAGAGCGGAGGACTGTAGGTGAGAGTTTGGCAATCCTTAGGTCGCTGGTTCGACTCCGGCTCGAAGGATGTTTTGAAAAGCTTGCATCTGTTTCTTTTTATTTGTATTTAACTGGTCTTTAATGTTAAGGGCCTAGCTGCAGACAGAAGGGGATCCTTAATTGTCAAATATACTCTTTCACTATGCTCTGGAACCTCGTAAACAAGAACAATTGGGCTCTGCTATCTTTGCAACATAAGAAAAGAAAAAGATCTCACTCAGTAGTTAATTTGGTATCGGCTGTCAAGTTTACTGGCTAAAAAAAAAACCCAAAAGAAGGTCCAAAATGTACGGAAAAAAAAAATTGTCAATGAAAATTACGAAAGACAATTTGATCAAACTTACTATACTGTTGTCGAAAGACTACAGATCAGGCGGAAGCTACAAAGACCATTCTTTTCCAAGTTTTGTATCCTTCAACAGCTCGTCAAGAATTTTCTAAGTTAAAAAACTCTTTTTCCAGAACGTGGCCAATAGTTTGTAAAATACTGCCGTCGAAACCCAAGGTTTTTCCCCATGTAAATAATTTGTTCTACCGGTGAGCTACATCACCTGAGCTGCTCTCTGAATAATATGCAAAGTTGTAACTTGCCCGCTGCATGATACCTGTGAAAGTGTGTCAAAGTCTTTTTTTGCTCTTTTAGTGAAAAGGAACCAAAAGGTGTGTGCAAGTTCTGCAGCGGGAGGAAACCACAGAAGCTATCGGCTATGGCTGAGTCAAAGCTTTTTAATGCCATTTGAAGTCTCTGTTTGGTGGTGCTCGTCAGGGCCAGTGGCGCAATGGATAACGCGTCTGACTACGGATCAGAATATTCTAGGTTCGACTCCTGGCTGGCTCGTTCATGTTTTTGATACACTATGGCAGCTCGTGGCTTTTACTCTTACTAGTTGCTTTTTCAAAAACACCCTCACAAATTTTACTTTGCTTTTTGGTGAATTAGCACTCAGCCCTTTCTGCACTCGTTGTAGACCTGGTTGGCTCTCTTGTTTAAAATGACAAAGTTCCTTTTCATACCAGTGCAGACTGAATCTGGCTTAGGTTATGAACTATATGTGTTAATGAGTATTATTGTTAGAGAGCCCCATGGCAAATTCAAATCTGGAAACAAGCTACGAATGTCTTTATACAATCTGTTTTGCATAAAGAAGCTGTACTATCTTAGCAGATAGTCTTGGGTTTGAATTTGATAGCTCAGTTGGTAGAGCGGAGACTGTAGGAGAAAGATGGCAATCCTTAGGTGCTGGTTCAACTCCGCTCGAAGGAATTTTTAAAAATCTTGAATCTTTTATCTTCATCAGAACCGACACGTGGCCTCAGCCAAATCATTTTTGCATCAAGGCGTGGAGCTGGGGGAGACTGTACATCACACTTAGCGTAAATCGTCGTGCCGCTTCATAGTCCTTCGATAGCTATTTGGTGTAAGATGGAGGACGTAGGTGAGAGTTTGGCAATCTTTAGGTCGCTGTGTTTCACTCTGCTCAAAAGACGGTGTTTTAAAAATCTTAATCTTCTTTATTTAAGCTCAGTCAACTTGTTCTTTATAAACTGTTAAACGACCTAGCTCTGACAAAGTGTCCTTAATTGTCAAATAACTCTTTCACTTTTTCTCTGGGAACCTTTAACATAACATGTGGGCTCTGCTATCTTTACAACATACGAAAAGGAAAAATCTCACTCAGTAATTAATTGAACCTCGGGCTGTTTTAGTTTACTGGCTAAAAACCTCAAAGGATGATCACAAAGGTATGAATGAAAAAACTTGTTAATGTATTTACAAAAGACAGTTTTTTAATCATCATCTATCTCACATTGTTTAAAGACTACATATCCCTCGAAAATAGAAAAGATTTTTCCCTTATTGTGAAGAAAACTTAATACGTGTACAATTTCTGCAGTGAGCGGAAACCACAGAAGCTATATTGGCCATGTCTGGTCAAACTTTTTCACAATCAACGCCATTTAAAGTCTCTATTTTGCTGATACCCATCAGGGCCGTACGCATAGTATGACCTGTGTGCTACGAATCAGAAGATACTGTGTTTCTAATTTTGGGCTGTCTTGTGCATGCTTTTTAACATTATATTGTAGCTTTTGCCGTTTAATAGTAGTCTTTTTTTAAAAAGACTCTCCAAGCTTTTTCCTTTGGTGGAACGTGCCTCTCAGAATTTATTGATGCTATTAATATTAAGTGATTAGAGTACTCTATATACAAATTCTAAACTGGAAACAAGGTCTGAATGTCTCTTAGCAGCATTCAAAGATTTACAGGCCCACATTTAGTTTGCCAGTTAAGGGCCTAATCACTACGCCTTGTTAAAATTGACTCAGTACCTTTAGTTGCAGAAGTTTAAACAACCTGGATTTTACTTGAAATAAGCTGTAGGGTTCCTAAGTGGTCTAGTGCAGGGGTCGGCATACCCGTGGCTCTGGAGCCAGCATGTGGCTCTAGCGCTGCCCTAGTGGCTCCCTGGGCTTTTTTCAAAATGAAAACAATAAAGGAAAAAGTAATATTGTGGCGACCCTGCCACGGACACCGTGCCCCGTGTGCATTGTGGGTAACGCTATTCCGCTACAAAAAAGGGGTATTCACTGGGCTGTTGTTTGTTTGTGGTCCACGTTTAAAATGTTGTGTATGTTGGTACTTCGTGTATAGTTGACACGAGGATTGTATTTGTATGAATATTTGTTTTGTGTGATGGACTCACAGTCTACTCTGCACTTCGGTGCAAATGGTCTGTGTCTGTGTCAGCTACCAGGTGTATGTATGTGTGTGTGTTGCGCATAAACCCGCTTCAGTGAAGTTTCAGATGTGTCTGTTTCTGCATGGGTACTGTCAATGAGAAGTCCTTGAGGCGTGGCTGTTTCCTGAGAACGCATCACTCAAATCTTCTATTCACTAACAGTTTCTTTTAGAGCTATGAGGCAGCACACAGTCTGAACGAAGCTAAGAGTTCCTGGGTTCGACGTTGTTGGTACACAGGATCTCTCAATGAGTAATCGACACCCTGCGCCCCGCCACTAGCTAGCTTCCAGTTAGCATAGTGGATAGCACAGCTCGCTGCCACCCGAACCAATCGTCTGTCTAGAGACAAGTGGAGCTGAGCCTGGGCGAGATCGAGAAAGGCAGCTCCTGGAAATGGATGAGATCACTCCACGTGGCTGCATCGAGCAAAATGCCGGCGGGAGAATGCTGCTCCTGATGGCCAGCTGAGTGAGCGCCGGGTCAACGTCAGCAGCTCCACCGGCGGGAAGCAGAGCTGGGTCGGGTGCGTCCATCAGCTCCCACTCTATAGGGGAACGTACAGCGCGGAGCCGTACCTCCGCGCAGGTACAGGCTGGTTGGCACGTCACGAGGGGGAGGTGATAGTGAGACGGCGTTTCAGAATTTCCCTCGCATTGGAATGGTCCCCGCCTCACAAAGTCCTACTGACTGGCCCAGAGGAGCAGGGAAACGCAGAACGCCGCTCACTGCCATAACTGCGCTCAATGTCATATTCGGGCAGCAACATCCAGCAAGAGCACAGCCGGGACGAACTGGCCGAGAAAAAGTCGGCGGATGGAGGAGATGTTGGGGGCCTTCGCGGCGGAGATCCGCAATTTTGCCGTTCTGCCGGGTTCCCACCTTCCCGTCGACGTACGAGAAGAACTGGTCTCCAAGCTTTTTGAATGGGTTTGGGCGCCAGAAGGCTTCGACATCACGTCGTTGGGCAGTAGCCCCCACCCATTGCAACTGCCCTACAGCTGGCAGAAGAGAGCAGAGGAGATTCTTCTACCGCTCCAGCCCGCCCACAATCACATGTCTCCTGAACAAAACAGCCCATGCCGAATCGCACTGAACGGAGATGCGGGAAGAGTAGCGAGCAAGCGAGGATCGCTAGAGAGGAAGTGCTGTTACCGAGATGTGGGGAACCCGGGCATGCGGCCCAGAGAACTGCCCACTCCGAGACCCCAGGAACCCAGGGCTCGGCCCACGCGCGGGAAAACGACAGCAGGGTGACGACAGTGAGGGGAAAATCTCACCCGGCTCCCATCCCCCTCCTCAATGAAGAGGTGGGCGTGTGCGGCCAAACGGCGGACTGTATCTCTAACTGTGTAGTGGGTGTGTTTCCCGTTGCAGAGCAACTGTGGACACGGGTCGACCATCTGTTTTCATAAGGCGAGGGACTGCTGCCAAACACAGCAGGGGGTTAACCAGGGACTGGACCCCCACCAACACCGAGCTGCTGAAGTGACTGGTACCAAGACCGTGATGCCTGGAGAAGGTCGCTTCCTGTCACGTAAGCACCTCAAGACCCACGGCCGCAACGAGTTCTGGCTCGCGAGACATCCGGGACGGAGTAGCATTCATGAGGGTTGATCTTCTAAAGACTTGGGGATCTGTGGTCAACGTCCCAGGGCCTCCTTCATTAAATACGAGCCGTAAACCTCCTGTCATGTACGCGACGCCAGCACGAAGGAGCTTGCTGCCCCTGCAAATTCCTGCATCATGGTAGTCCCCAGCATCCCTGTCCATCGAACCTCAACCCCGGCGCTAACGTAGTCCGTCCCGATGGGTTAGGAATTCGTATCGAACCGCTGTCGTTTGCGAATCAAACCCGTAGGCCGTTCGCGAGAACCCTGTAAGCGATAGAAGAATTGGCTCAGCGCAGCAGCGCTCACGTTGACGGAGGTCAAGCGTCCCATTGAGTGGACTGCTTGTCGCGGAGTACCAAGACATTTTCGCGCAGCTACCGAACGTGACTGTTTTCCGTACGGATCCTAGTAGAGCCCCACATGCGATACGGATCAGCCACGCCGATTCGCTTGGACGCACAACCGGCTGCCTTTGCTAAGCGACAAGCAGCAGAGGAGCTGATCCGTGAGAGGCGTCGAGCAGCGCTTAATTGAACCATCGGAACAGCCCTGGTCGGCGCCTGTTTTATGGTACGAGAAACACGGGGGTGTCGCCCTGTGTGGGATTACAGTACATGATTGAAAACGCATAGTGCGCGCGAGGACTGCCTACCCCTACCTCATCGCATGCGACGACGCCCCTGATCATGTCAGCCGGTCCATGGTTTAGCTCCTTGGACCTTCGTACGGTATTGGCAGGATGGCTACTGGTGCCTGATGGCGAAGGTCATAAACGAGCGTTCCCGCCATCGGCCATGCGGACTTGTGGCACTTTAATGTGATGCCGTTCGGGCTTGTTAACGCGCCGGCCACATTCGAACGGCTAATGAAACGCGTGCTGAAGGACATACCCGACCCACCGTTCGCACGCTGTCGTTGTGTACTTGGATGACTTTAGTTCCTCTCCAAACTAAGGGGCAGGCGTTACAGAACTTAGTGATGTCATGGCTGCCATCCGAGTGCTTCGAAGACTGCGCTCGAACCCCGGCAAAATTGCCAATTTGTTGTCGCGTCATACGCAGTTCCTTCGGTCCCCCCCCATGTCGTCAGTGGCTGACGGGTAATCCACTGATACCCCGGAAAAGACCGCAGCGGTCCGTGATTGGCCCCGCCCCGTGAACCGCCCTGGAGTTGAGTAGCTTTTCTCGGCTAAGCGTCATACTATCGACGGTTCGTAAAAAGGATTTGCATAACGCTAGCGCAGCCCGTTGCATTGGCTGACCATGAAAGGTAACACACTTCATATGTCCTGCCGGACTGGTGAAGAAAGCCTTTGCCGCACTGACAGCAAAGCCCTCATTGACACGCCCCCGTTTGCATATACCGGACCCCTAATCGGCCCATTTATTTGGACACGACGGAGTGGCGTATGAGTGGGGCCGTGCTCCATCCCAGCGTACTTCTAGACGACGGAGCGCGCGATAGTGGCCTATTATAGTGATGATCCTATCGCCCGAGGTAGAAACTCGTGCGTCACCCGGCGCGAGCTGCTCGCGGTAGTGCCTAGCATTTGCCCCATTTCCGCCCGTGAG
The DNA here is from genome assembly GCA_900490495.1 of Danionella dracula. Lineage (NCBI taxonomy): Eukaryota > Metazoa > Chordata > Actinopteri > Cypriniformes > Danionidae > Danionella > Danionella dracula. The sequence goes on along the minus strand of UELW01000055.1, from coordinate 132,129 downwards.
ACGTGCTCGATACCGAATTCACCGTTACTAACGGATCAGCGAGCCTCACATGCGGTTAAATTTCCGACAGCCCAGTACAGAGCAAGTGGCACGGTGATCGAGATTCTCCAGGAGTTTCGATATGGAGTCGCCACCGACAGGGAGACTAAATCCAACTGCGTGATGCTTTGTCTCGGCGACCATGTTTGACCGAGAGCGTGTTTCAATATTGCGAGCGCCAAGAGGCACGGGAGTTGGGGTTTCCCTGCGTGGAGAGGCGGCACCCTGGGGTGAGGCACTGCGAGCAAAGGGCCGCTCGAGCAGACGGCGATTGGAGTGGACTGAGCCCAGCGCAGCGGCAGCATGCCACCACTACCACGTACAGCATCAGTGAACAACCCACTGCTTCATAGCGTGACAAACTCCCGACAGCCAGACAAGCGGCTGATGAAAACTGTTGGTGGAGGTGTGTGGCTGGTCGGTGACTGGCGAGCCCCCGAGTGGGCCGAGTCTCGTCAAAAGGGCCCCGAGCTGAAGATCTCCTACCGCCCATTGGGGGGAACATAGAGCTGCAACGACGGGGTTTGTAATCGGCGGTGGCGAGCCGCCGAGTGGAGGAGCGTGAATCGCGTGCAGCTGCTGGTACCCAAACGACCAGTCGTACCTTCGAGCCGAGTCCTTCTTGGGTTTAACCGGCGCGCTGGGCTGTCGACATTCAGGAAACCCAAAACCATGCAAGCGACTCCGCCGCGTTTCTACTGGCAGGGTTGCTCAGGAAGTGGAGGTACTGCACGTCCCTCTGTTACCCTGTATACCGCCCCAAAGGGGCCCAGATCCAGCAATCACAGCCCGCGCTACAAACCATGCCCATAGTGGGGGCCCCCCATGGAGCGAGTCGGGGTGGACATCTCGGCCACCCTTTCCCGAGACTGAGTTGGGTAACCCTAACGTTCTGGTCCTAGGACTACTTCACTAAGTGGGTCCGGAGGCATGCGTGCCCGCCAAAGTGCTGAGACAACTGCTAAGATGGTCTGGTGGTAATGACATGTTTCGCATGAGCGACCCGCTTTGGGAGTACCTCATGAGCTACATCACCACGGGGCAGCGAACTTCGAGAAGCATAGTCTTTGCAGAGGTGTTGGCGCTGTGGTGTGAAGAAAGACCGGCCACCCCCCTACACCCCTCAGAGCCTACGGATTGGTTGATCGGTTCAAACCGACACTTGCGACGCAGTTGGCTATTCTGACGGCCAGCATCAAAGGGGACTGGGACTCGCATTCTGCCTCTTGTGTTTGGGCATAACGGACCTGCGGTGCGGAGTCCAGTTCGGTGAAACGGCCCGCAGCCTTAGGTTTCGGGGAACCCCAGCTCCCGGACGCCCGTTGGACTTGGTATTCGGCTGACTATATATATGTTATACGGCGTCTATGACGGATAAAACCCTGACTTCACAAAGAAAGTTGATGATCTGCTTCATGGTACCGATTAAGCCTGATTGAAACAGTTAAGTTTTGTCAAGTCAAAACCAATCCGGTAATACTGAGTTTGTTCAGCTACATTTATGGTACAGGTCCTTGGTGTTCTAATAATTTCATTGCAAAAACACCTTGATCAGAACACATCACACCCGTATTTCATGTACTACATTGGCTTCTAATTAAACACCGCATTAACTTTTAAATTTCTTTTGACCTTCAAAGCACTCAACAACCTCACTGATCCCTTCACCATTCACACACCAGCACGTAATCTGAGATCATCTTCTACCCTCTGTCTTGCACCACTGTCTCTGTCCAAATCATCCTTCAGTGTGCGTTCGTTCACCCACGGAGCTCCAGCACTGTGGAGCTCAGAGAGTTTTGTCAGAGACATCTGTTTAGGAGTGTGTTAGGTGGTTAATTATTACTATTAATAATTATTAGGTTGTCTGAATTATTTTTTTTTTCATCTTGAAAAAATGCTTGTTTGTATCTTGTTGTTGCTGTGCAACGATGTTTATTGATTCTGATTGCTACGTAATTATTATTTTTTTAAATCCTTTCATGTTTAATTTATATATTTTTTTGTACTTGAAACATGCTTGTGTGCTTTCATTAACAACATTTATTTTATTTTAGTTTTATTTAATAACTAAAATACTATTGAGACAGGAGTGAGTCAACATTTTTTCAGTTGTACAAAATTATTATTTAAAAACCTATTATTTATTATGTACATAGGGGACTAAAATGCCATTTTAAAAACTGTATACTACCTGGTGGTAGCTTTTTGGTGGTGAACAGAAAGAGCAGCAGCATTTCTGATGTTGAGAACAGCTAAAGGCTTTCATTTGGTTGCACAGGTACTGTATCAAACACTTTCCTCCCAAGCTGTTCTCATGCAAGTTATGGCTAACAGACAGAAAATGTTTAGATTACAGTGTTTTATACCCATTAGCCCATAGTAAATAACCACTTAACTAATGGTGACCAATATTATTTGTGTTAGTTATCACACAGGTTTTGAAATAAAAACTTTGTTACATTAGTTTTGTTATTAGTTACATTTTAGTAAAATAGCTGTACTTTTACTCCTGCGATATGTTAAAAAGGCTGAATCTCCCTAAGGGCATATTGTGTCACATCAAAATGGCGTCTCCATTCCCAAATATTTTATGCAACATTAAATATTTTTTTCTAAATGTTATATTTGTTTTGTTCTCCAACAAAAGTTTCAGGCTCAGATAGTCATTTAGTCATAGTCTATTGTCATTAAAGCTCCGCCGAGGGTTAGGGTTAGGGTTGCATTACTAACTGAAGGTCCATCACAGACTTTTATGTTTTGAGAAGTAGTGTACCAATTTAAGAATAAAAAGTTAAAAAGAAGTCTAACAAACAAGATTTACATACATTGATCATTTTACCCAACATTAAAATCACAATGTTTAAGCATCTTGCCAAAAAAAGCTTTAAATATTGTACTGATATTCATGCATACCAGGGGCCATACATACATACACATTCAGTACAAATGATCAAAACTCTCTGCATAATTAATTACACATGTCACCCTTGTTAACCAAAACCTTAGTGCATTATTGGTAAAAGTTATAATTGTGTCAAAATAAGTATGTAAATATGTTATACTAAATTTCAAAGTAAATATCTGACCATGGTAGATGTTACTAAACAAAATAAACTTAATGTCATGTTAGTTTAATTTCATTTTAAGTTAGTTAATTTAGTTTCGTACATTATGCCAAACTGTTTTGTAACAACTGCCAATGTTACATAAGATTTTACTGCGATCTCAAATTGATAAAGAAACACAAGTAACCATTTTAGGAAAGTTTGTTGATCGTATGTACAAAATCTCAAAGCTTAAACAATGTTGATCATTACACACTTGTGAAGACTGGTAAACAATTATTTTATGTGACATATTTAAAAACAAACCGTACAATTTTTACAACAATGCTGAGTGTTTCATTTGAAAGCAATAGTTAGAATTCTCTGTTAAGTATACAAGAAAGAAGGTATCAAAGAATAATGTGTTAGTTTCACAAATAAATATTTATGTGATTATGACGAAAATCACATCTGTATGACATCTTTTGGTTAATGTAGTCCATCTTTTACTCGTCGAGGAAAACATGTGGATATTAGGGAGAGGTAGGTGCCTAGTACCCGATCGGGAGAGTCCATCCGTGATCATAAATTGGACCGGAAGATTTTTATTTTGTATATCTGGAAATGTTTAAGTGTTGAAAACGTTTATGTTAAATTTTACATGGATGTGAGAAATATGTTTTGAAATTTGAAATTAGTCAGATTGTATCAGTCACATTGCATTCGTAGCCCTGGCTATAGGGTTGTAAGGTGCCATTCCTTTGCACAAAGATGGAATCAAAGGTGGCGGGAAGGTGGTTTAGCGTGCTGCTGCTCTCTGCTGGATAAACAGGGCGAGAACAAAGAAATACACATGAACGCGCTAACTGCGTAATGATGTTTAAAATTTGGATACAACCAATAAAACCTTTAAATCCGACTCCATGAATGAAGGGAAGCCTCACTGATCATTAGGAATCCCATTACAAAGACATTGTGTAATTGGTTGACCATCGAGAGACATGCCAATATTATAGAAAGCTTAATCAAACTCTTCAGTCTATCAATGCTTGTGGACTAGCATAGTTGTTACGCCACACCCACTTTTTTCCTGCATTAACTTCAAAGTCAAATATCTCAGACAAAGTAGCATACACATGTGATAGTTGTTTCGTGTTAACCTGTGTTAAATTTGCATTATGAATTAGACCACACCCACTTTTCTACAGAAACTTCAAAGCAAACATATCTGAAACTAAGCAACCTACAGATGTGGGGGTTGTTTTATCTTAACCCTAGTAGGGAGTGGATTTTAACATAATGTCTAATTTGCATAATGAATGAGGCCATGCCCACTTTCCTACAGAAGCTTCAAAGTCAAATATATCTGAAACTAAGACATGCTACATGATTGCAAATGTGCAAAATCAATTAAGCCCAACCCACTTTCCCAAAAAACAAAATCTTTAAAACAAAGCAACCAACATGTGCGATCATTCATCATCGATCAATAGGAATGCCATTACAAAGTCCTTGTGCAATAGAGAGACATGCAGATGTTATAGAGACATAATTGTGTTAAGCCACGCCCCCTTTTTAGCATAAACTTTAAAGTCAAATATCTCAGACACAAAGTGACATACATCAGTAGTAGTTGTTTCGTCATAAACCGTGTGGAGAATGGAATGTTTGTGTCTTTTCTAAATCAAGCTCCTCTTTTAACCCATGATTCTCTGCTCCTCAGAGGGAGCCTTTAAAGTTTGATTAATTTGATTTAGTTATTCCTTGGCTGTTGAGTCACCAGAAGTTTTTTTTTTCTCGTCATTTGTGAAACTCATGCTGCTTTTGGGTTCTCTGTTGTGCCTATGCCCAGACACACGCACTCACACACACACACACGCACGCGCGCACGCACACACACACACACACACAACAATGTTGTTAAGTGTTTTTTCCCTTTTGGGGAAAAGTGTAGTTTTTGTGTCCAAGTGTTTGTGGTGCGTGCATGTGCAGTTTGCTAAACTCAGGAGACCAAAGTTCACATCTTCACCTCCTCTGACTGTCTGCTGCCTGCTCATCGATATTCAGATCAGCATCAAGGAGCCTGAGAATCAAAACAGTATGCTCATCATGAGCCATGTTTTATTCATCTTTCTCTTTTACAGCAAAAATAAGCAGCAACACTGTCCTTTTGTGGATGTGGACAGCTTGTACAAATGACGTCTCCTGGGTTAAAGGTCTGTTTTTTTAGAGACTGCAGAGAATGATGATCAAATGGAACTGAATCTATGGGGATGCCATTGTAGTAAATGTATTTGTGAAATACTGTATGCCTTAAGCGTCATGGTGGTGCAGTGGGTAGCACGGTCGTCTCACAGCAAGAAGGTCGCTGGTTCGAGCCTCGGCTGGGTCGATTGGCATGTCTGTTTGGAGTTTGCATGTTCTCCCAGTGATCGTGTGGGTTTTCTCCGGGTGCTCTGGTTTCCCCACAATTCCAAAGACATGCGGTATAAGTGAATTGAGTAAGAACGATTGTCCATAGTGTTAAAGTGTGAATGTGTGTATGAATGTTTTCCAGCGTCCGCCGCATAAAACATGTGCCAGAGGAGTTGGCGGTTCATTCCGCTGTGGCGACCCCAAAAGGGAAGAAGGCCGACATGAAAATGGACGGATGGATGTATGACTCAATCAGCAAATATGTGTCTTTGGGTGTAAATGAAGAGCACAGATGCAAAAGCTGCTTCGTTTCATCTGTAAAAAATGTTATTATAAGTTTATGTCAATGCACTATATACATAACATATATGCACACTAGTTATGCCACAACACACGGTTTATTATTCATATGACCTCAATAGATAAAAATGCTAATGTGATTCACAATTGACATTTGCCACTGTGGCGCAGTGGGTAGTATCATTATCTCACTGCAAAAAGGTCGTCGATTCGAATCTCAGCTATATTATACGCTGCATAAAAGAAAAAATTCTGTTTCATCATGGTTAGATTAAGCCTAACTAATTACCTGTGTGCATACATTAATGTGCAAATATCCCTCCAGTGATCGAATATCCAATTAATGAACACCTGCAATTTTCATCCAATCAAGTGCAATTGTACATCTCATGTTTCTCTGCTTCTCTTCAGGAGAGTGGAGACTGATATATATAGCATGGGTGTCATCTTTTGTAAATCAGGTTTTGGGGATGCTGTCAACAGCAATGCTAAAAAAATAAAGGTTCATAATCCAAGATATTGACGTATTTACTTTAAATATCTCGGTACCAGATTTACTACATGATTGAATTAGCTCTGTATGGTCATGGATCTTTCAACAAATACTGTGCGTTTCAAATGATTATCTGATTGGATCATGATTGTCTGTAGCAAGCAATGTACGTAAAATGGTATTTTGTGTCCTGTGTCTCTGACACAGAGTCGTCATTGTCTGAACTGGAGTTTGCAGGGATGGTCTCTGCTCACTGTTCATTCAGTTTAAATCTCTCTCCGCCTGACTAGGTTGCTCTTCATTGAGTGTGTGCGCTTTCAGCTGAGGGTTTTCAGCTTAATTGTAAAGCAACAGTGCCCTCTCTTGATACTTCAGCCATGATGATACAGAAACATTTGTGCATTTAAACCTGAATATTATAATAGTGAAAATAGGAACTTTCTAAATGAAGTAAAAAAAAATGTCATTACATTTATTTCACATATCTGCTTAAGAACGGTAATCACGTTTACAGACAATCTTTCCTAAATTGTTTGATGCATCTGAGCAAACACACAAACTCTCTGATAGACCCTTTAGACCACAGTGAGCAACATCTTGACAGCATCCTACCTTTACAATTAACTTGGTTTATTAAAAATGGATTTACAAAAGAAATTACCTTTACATAATATATAATAAAGGGATTTTTCTTCCTTTATGTATGGTTGTTCACAGACTACAGGAACAGTTTGTCAGCAGGTTCTTGTACCAAACTGAATGTGTTCAAAGATAATTAATATTTCTGTACTTAATACAGGCTCAGGAGAAATTTGTCATTGTCATTGAAACGTCATCACAGTTCAAGCCCTGTGTTTCATCTCCTCTATCCGGTTCATGCATTTGCTGCAAACATTCTGATGTTCTTGAAACAAGATACAATTCTCCAACAAATTTGAATCCAAAATTCTTCCATGGTTAGCAGATTTTGAATTTGATCGAAGAGACTCATTTTCCTCCTCATCCCATGATAAGAAATTCAAAGGAAGCAACAAGTTTTTCCCTTCCAGTTTGAACATCTTTGATCCTGTAGGACATTGATGTCAGGTTTTACTGATTTCACTTCATAAAAACTCTTCTCTTCAGGGAAAAATCCCTCTGACATCCGACAAAAGAAGACATTGCCTCCAAGAACTGCAATTGCATCTACCTGGTGTGGAAAGTGGGTGAGCGTCTGTACAGATTCGAAGGTCACCATTCTTTTTCCAAACTAAGAATAGTGGAGATGCATATTCACTCTGGGATTTCCTAATAATGCCCTTAAGTTCCATCTCATTCAAGACAGTATGCAGTTTCTCATAATGGCAGGGAGCAATATACTGATTGGGTAGTCAAAACCCAATGGCATGTCTCCCACTTTTTGCATGATTTACCCCCTTTTTTAACATGTTACACTTGCTTCGCAATCAGCAATGTTAAATGTTTAGAATACATAATAATTTAACTACAGCCATAATGAATACACACAAAAGTATGACTACAATGTGTGAGGTGGCTTATGCCCCTTCAAATGTAAGCTCAGGGTAAACTTTTTAAATGCTCCTATTATAATTTTGGAATGTTCATTAATTGGAAGTCTCCAACAAGGTTAACAGGCATCCAAAGTCAAAATAATTTTTGTTGTCTTTTAATATGCATTTAAACTCAAAATATTGTTCAGTGATTTCCACATATTTTGTTTATTGACATGTTCATACTAAGCCCGCTATTGCTTATTTGTCCCAACACGACACAGGCTCTAATGTATTGGTTGTCATTTCCCTCATAGTAACAGGGCAGATAAAGCAACAGGTGAAGTCATTAAACGGATCACATGGGAGACACTGAACAATCAGATAAGCTGAAATGTATATCAAAAAGACAACGAACGTGTCTATTGACTTTGTGTAACTATCACAGGGCTATTTTCAGATCAATTCAGTACCCAAAGGGTTAATCGAAGGGCAGATGTTTTGAGGGTCACTAGAAAACACACACGCTCCCTCACCCACACACGGACACACACAAACACACGGACACACACATACACACGCACAGTGAAAGTAACGCTCTGCCGATCAAATGCTCAATGCTCCTTAAAATCCACTGATGGTGCTGCTCTGTAGAGGAGGTACGCTGAAGAAGTTTAGCCCGGAAGGGCCGTGAAATTTTGTTTACTGTGTAGAAAAAGGATCCTGCCCCCCACTAGCATGTCAGAGAACAGTAAAAGATCATAACATATGCATTTCGTTGGTTTGACACAACAACCCCACTGATCGCAAGCATTTACACAAGCTGCCAGAAGCCTGCAACTCTCATCAACGAATCACCAACGCAACGAAGGGGCGGTGCCTCAGATAAACGGCATATCTCAAATAGTGAAGGGACCCATCTTTATGGGGAGCACACAGTGTTCTGATAGGATAACAAACCAAATAGAATAATGAGCAGCCACTAAAATGTTAATTTGGCCAGTCATCTACTTCGAGGAACACTCTGCTACACTTGGATGCCAGACAACATGTTGTTGAAGACTCCCAAATTCAAATAATGAACTTTTTAAACTCACAATAAGAACACTCTTTAAAATTCTAATAACCTTAGACTGGTTGTAAACAAATATGTCTGTGTTGGGTTTCGCAACAGTGAAATTGATTTTGATTTAGTTGGAAAATTCTCTCACTGGATACATTGCCACTCACTCCAATGGTGTAATTGTGGACAGCTAACTGAATTTAAGGGAGCACTTAAGGACAAAACCAATGGGACGCCACCATGGCAACCTGCCCTGTTGCACCTTTTACACATTGTTCCTGGTGTTAATAAGATCTGTGTCCCAGGAGACAAAGGGTTTTATCTCTTGTATTGTCTATCAAAGTCTCTTATGCTGAAGCAGGATGATAATCAAACAGTCAAATGAGAATGTGGTGTCGTGAAGAGACATTTTTTAATAGATTAATGAAATCAGAGAAGCAAAATTAATGTTAAAATCAAATTGAGTTGTATTTTAGAATATTCTTACACAAATCACATACTGATAGCTCAGCCCATGTTCCCATGCGTCTGTGAATGCATCCCATTTTCCCACTGTTTTATTTACAAATATGAACATGCATTTAAGGGCATCAAACTCATACATTTACTGATTAACATAAAATATAAAAATCAAGCTGCTGTAATATATCTTCTAAAGCTGTAAATCCAGTCCTCAAAAATGACCGAAAGTTAAAGTGGAACAGTGTGCTTTTGTAATGAAAACCCTGAAAGATTCCTACTTACAGTTTGGACACACGTTCTATGAAAATTGTATAATCACACTGAAGGCATCAAAACTATGAATAAACGTGTGGAATTGTATACGTAACCAAAAAAAAGTGTGAAACAGCTGAAAATATGTCATTCTAGCTTCTTCAAAGTAGCCACCTTTTGATTACGGGTTGCACACTTTTGGCATTCTCTTGAACTTTAAGAGGTAGTCTCCTGAAATGGTGTTCACTTCACAGGTGTGCCCTGTCACGTTTAATAAGTGTGATTTCTTGCCTTGTAAATGGTGTCAGGACCATAATTTGTGTTGTGCGGAAGCCAGGTGGATATACAGCTGATATATATAATATATATATATATATATATATATATATATATATATATAATATAATTGGTTGTCTTTTAAAATTTAAAATATCCTTCCTTTCTCCTTTTCAAATGTGATGTATTTCATGGATAATTTGAATCCTAATATTTCTGAGACTGTTAATCAGGTTTTGCTCTCACGCTCTTTCCATTTTTTTAAATTGTTCTCTAACTATTATAAGTAATTCAATTGCATTGTCAAAATGAACAAAACATTGATCCCAATATCTCATTTTGTAGAACTTTTAAACTGATACTTTTTATTTATTTTTTATTATTATTTTTTTTTATAAAGCCGTGAGTTTTAAAATTCAATATAAAAGAGTACAGATTGGTAAAGATTGATACAGTGGTAAAGATTGTGAAGCAACAATCCCAAAAAGAAAACGGATGCTCTCTTCTTCTCCTCATCTTTTGTCTCTCTGGGTTTATCTCATGGGGTATTGTGTGCTATTTGTACCATCGAGTAGTGAGATAGGTACCTTCAGTTAAGTGATCAGGGGAGCCAATCACATAGTTTTGACACACTGTGTGAAAAAAAACACGACTCAACATTTTTTGGAAGCTGACGCATAGACTCACTGCATTGTTTTCCGGCTGGTGTGTAACCTCACACTTTCCTTTGCAATCTCAGCTTGCAGGAGATGCAAATGTGTTGAGTGACCATATTGTGGGGAAAAATTTTAGTTTCTTAAACCAAAAATACTTATATAGCAATATAACCTTCGCATCTCTGTTTGGAAAGCAGTGCTCCAGAACATTTGGAAAATCTCTGTCTTTCTCTTCACCACCAGACATCAAGCCATGGGTGTCGCTAAGCCCCGTTTTACTGGGGCATGTGCAACTCATCAGTGTCCCAGAAAAACTTCAAGGTGTGTTTTCAATTTACTGCATCCCAGAAGTCAACATTAATGAATTAATTAATACAGTTAACATAAATCGAGTAAAACTAAATATTAACAGAATAAAACATAATCCTAATATGAAATGCCTGATAAATACGATCTATGTGAAATGCATATTCCTGTTCTACATATCTGTGTGAAAAGCTGGCCATTTTTATTGTTTGTAACTAAACATTATTTCTATCAAACCAAATTTGTAAAAATAAAGATTTGTTCTTATAAAGTATATATTTATTGTTCCAAATGAAAAACCTATGAGGAGTGAAGTTATGTTTATAAATTAAACACCAAACAAATAGCATCTGCCGATAAAATGAAGAAAGTTTCTTGGGAATTTTATCTATGTCAAAATTACAAATTAAAAGACAGTTAAGGCGACAAAAATTGGACGATATATAATGGGGAATAAAATTCCATAAAGAAGCTTTGAATAGATTGTGTATTCCAAGTTCACCTTTAGTATAATTTAATGTAGTAAAGTCCAAAAAATTCAACCCTCCCCTTACTACATTAGATTTTTTACTACATTTACTTACTTACTACATTTACAGATTTTTTAATATAGTGATTAAGATTTTTCCAAACAAAATCAAAGAGAGTTTTATCTATTATTTTACATATTGGAGGACTTACATGTAGACTTTGAGCAGTATAAGAAAGCCTAGAGATGCCTTCAGCCTTTGAAAGTAGAATTCTTCCTTTCAGAGAAAGGTCTCTAAGAAGCCAATTATTTAATTTCTTTTTTTTTTTGCAATCCAAACTGTTTTTGCACCTTTGTTATTTGTCTAATCTAATTCCTAATTAAACAATGCTGTTTTTAAGGGGATGTTATCAATTTAATTATGAATCACAGTCTTTAATTGCTAACAATTCACATTTTCTGATTTAACCAGAAATCCAAAAGCTTTAGAAAAAGGTTCCATTACAGCTATTACTTTGGGTACTTCATATTTATTTTTTTCTTTTTCAAAAGAGAGCGGTATCGTCTGAAAGTTGACTAATACTGATTGTTCTACCTGGAATGGAAATACGTTGTACCTCTGAAGATTTAACATGTTCGCATAAGAGCTGAGCAGATACCCCGAGCAGATCTTTGGCAGATACCCCAACTGACATTAAATCTTGTAGAGGATCCGGATTTTAAGTTTAATAGAACAGTTGGCAATGTTGTAAAAGTTTAATTGCATTACAGAAAAATTCACCAAATCCAAATTGTTTTAATGACAAATCAGTCGATCTCTGATCCAGCTGAAGAACCACACTGGTTGCCATTGACTCACCAGATCGCTCAAAAATCCACACAACGAAATAATCGTGAAAGCGTGGTCATCAGTGCGTTCTCTGATTGGCCTTTTGAAGACTGTGGAGAGAGTAGAGTACTCCTGACAGAGCTTCCCATAGTTGGCATTGACATAAGTTGGAATGATTGAAAAAAGTGAGCAGCTGGTGGCATATATAGTGAGGATGATGAGATGAATTAAGTATACTGCCCATGCTAATTATATTTCATGAACTACTGAAACTAGCCTAATGGCATCACTTAGTGTGTTGCTTATAGATTTCTTTCCTTTCCCGTGTTCCAACAGGATGTGTTAGAATACAACCACATTACCATCGCTTTACTTTGTTTGGAGAAGAACTGGACGCTCTCCATTTTCAGAATCAGATAACCTTGCAACCCAATCAGGATCGGCCACTGCCATGTCTAACAGGACACTTTGCCTTGAATGAATCTCACTTGCGATTCAATTTTGTACTTTTATTTGTAAAATACACTTACATTAAACGTTAAACCACAGGGCCAGGACTCTTGACTTCGGCATGTTTCCCAGAGACACAGGGCAGCTGAAAGATCCAAAATTCTGTGAAATGATTGATTCACAAATAATTGACTAAACTTCCCATTCTGTTGTCTAATTGAACCCATTGACTTTGGAAAGTAAACAAATCACATAAAGACACAGCTCTTAATAAGGCAGAGTGACGAGTAGTTGAGCAACAAGATAACAAGTTAGATAATATTGTAGCGGCCAGTTGAACCTCTATTCTTAGGATTGGTGCAGTGACATCATGGGGGCGGGACACTGCAAGCATATCATTATGAGGGCTTCCACAACTAACCGTCTACGAGATTGCTGTTGCAAGAAGTGGGGTTCTTACAATTCTAATTGTTTTTCATTATTTAAGGTAATAATCATTAAATGCTGTAGGTACGGTGATGCACAATATAGGCTATATATTGTAACTTTTGAGTCAGCATTTTTGTTAACACATTTCCAGAACCCAAGAATATTACTATATATAAAGAAAATTGGAGTTGAATAGAGGGTTGGGAAAATGACCAGATTAAACCTTACCTGCAAACTCACTCACAATTGTTAATCCACGCCATTTAATATTGTGTATTTAGGTGTTTTGCCTCTTGTTATACTAGCTTTCCACGTGTGAACACTTATTTAAACCGGTCAAAACAAGTTCTTGGATCACAGGAATTCATTCCAACAGTCATTACATGCACTCATCTTATCAGGCCAAAATAACTATTTGTCATTTCAAGGGAACTAGTAAAATAAGGAAGCTACCTCTACATTGACTTCATGTACAACTTACATGTAATATTTTAATTATCGTTTAATAAGATATCTTTTTAATAAGAGTGTTCAGATTTTCCTATGGATGATCTTGCTGCATGAGAATTCAGTGGGCTTCTTGAAATCTGTACATGCATCAAAGGATCAGACCGAGTCTAGGCTCATGTTCATGAACTAAGTTAATGGGTTTTATGAAACACATTATAGGTCACTTAGTCGAAATTGGCTTGGAATCTTGATGCTACAGTATTTTCACTTAATGTAAAAAAAGACTTAAACATTAGTCAAGAACACAAATGATTAAAATGTAATACACAAACTTTAACTGAAGACACTGACCCACCCCCAAAATACTAACCAGACAAACACACTATCTGTCAAAGCTTAATACAGAAAATTTTTAGTTTGTTTGCGAAACACACTTTGGTTTACACTGTGAGCAATGCGTTTAAGAATGTTAACTTTTCTGAATCTAGAGCAAATTACCATTAGAAATATGTGAGCAGATGTTAAGTGTCATAATGTCAGTTTACCATGTGGTACCAGCAACGAAAAGCATCTGTGTTTACTGATCATCTGGAGTGTACTTTTATAATCCCTCCATTAATTATTAAAAATGTATTATATTGAAGCTCTGTTTTCTTCAGATGATCAGAGTTGTTTTCCTGGATTTCATTGATAGTTTTGGATTGACTGGTTCTGGGTGTCAAGAGTGATATGCGCCCACTGTGTATTGAATCTACATATAAGTGTATTTGAGTATCAAAAGCCCATGGGACAAGCCCAAAATTTACACCTAAATCTCACCAGCTTTGTCTCTCAATGAGCCACAGCTTTTTTTCTGAGAGACCATGTATGCCTTAAATCTCTAAAACTCTCAAAAGCTTTGACTGATGCTCTCTGATTCATACTCCTGGTTAGGTCCCTCCTCTATTGGAGGAGACTAGTCTGAAGAAGCTTTCAAAGGCAGATTCAGATTTCAAATCATGTCCTTTTGTTTTTTAAATGGCCTGTGACAGAGGGAGCTCAAGAGCCCTCTGCTATTATGTAGTAATCTTGAAATAAACTTTAATGCCTTTCTTTTAGAATTATCAATTCCAAACTAAGTGTAGACAATAACTCTTCACTCTGGGTTCATATTTCAAAAATGTTATGCTGGTTGAACCAAATGTATTTGCATAACTACACATCAATGATAATAAATGTTTGAACCTTTTTAGTCATTCTTCTTTTAATGAAACATTTTTAAGGGTTAATAAGAATATTAACATCAAGTGTGAGTAAAATTAAAGGTCAATGACACACCTGTTGTCTCTCCTAATTTCCTTTGCTCCCAGCTGCTCCTTGTTCTCTTCATCAGTGGCTCTATTTATTTCCTCCTCCTTTCCCTTTTCTTTACTGGCGTATTAGTTCATGTTGCTGCTCTTCAGTTATCTTCTCCTCCTTTAGTTGTTCCAGTTATTATTTTCTTTCCAGACACCCAGAAGATGGTGCTTCTATAGTTTTTAGTTCATAAACTTTTAGACTCACTGCGTTTGGGTCCTCCTCCGTTATTTGCCTGACAGTCTGTAAGTGGGTTAAAACTTAATATTATCATTATTATTAGTATTCTTATTTTTTTTGGCTGTGACCAAGAATAATGGTGAAGATAAAACCTTTATAAATCAATTATAGAGTCACATATACGAATTGATGTGAATTATTAAAAATCCTTTAAGCACTGTTTCAAAACAGAACACACGAGCCTTTAGTTCGGACCAGCATCCACCAAGCACCAGGACCCTTACACTTTACACGCTACATGTGTTGAAAAGTAATGAGTTACTGTTAAAAGTAACTAATTAGTTACATAAAAAAATTATGCTATAAAAGGGCATTAATACTCTGGTGTATTTTTATTTATTTGAGTTCTGACCTTTTGCATTGCAATCACACAACACCCTTTCTACTTTGTTGATATCCAGTGATGTACACCATTCACTGAACAAGCTTTCTTCTTCATGTGGCATACGACAATGCGCAACGTGAATAAATAGGAAGTAGGGATAAAAACACAATGTAACGCACTAATGGCGCAGAAAGTAACGGTAACTGAGTTCGTTTATTTATAAAGTTCTGCATTAGTGTATTAGTTTTCTGCCAATAGCGACACCTTTAATAATGCGTTACTGCCCAATACTGATTAAAATATCTAGTCAATTTAATTGATGAATAAATAAAACAATACATTTTAGAATTGCCTTCCTACGTGAATGATTTCAAAGAACAGATTGAACAGGTAAGATGTTTTCATAATAATGTATGGGCCAGTGGGCATGATTGAAGTGTTGCCTTTTTTTCTTGCGTATAACACAATCTACTAATTTTTCATATGTTGAAGCAGGTTTTACATGTAAAATGCCTAGTTCCTTCCAAGCCACACAGAAACAACAATAAAATTAGAAAATGACATGATAAACCAGAGGAAAATAAAGTAGGCTTCATCAAACCTTAAAAGTGCAGAATATAAATAATAATACAACAAGGAAAACAGAATAAAATAAATGAAAAATAATAACCCTACCTTTCAAGTGAGACGATGTGGAAGTGTCGGAGGAGGAGGTATGTGAGGAGCACGAATGGTAGTGGAGACCCATGACCATAAAAAACACTTTACCAATACAAGCAACACAAAAATATTAAAGAATTTAGGACACTAACACGAAACTGAAAGTGTGCGTGAGGAAAGGGGGAGCTTTTTTGGGAAACTTCGTCGGGTGTCAGGCGACCAATAGGAGAGCAAATGGTCATCTGACACCTATCAAAGTTACATAAGAACCAGTCTTACCTACATTAAAACAGCCCACCAAATATTCCTAAGTTTACCCCCCCACACACCACCATAACCACGCCCCTCCCGAAACCACTCGTTTCTAGTGTTCTATCCCCCTTCTAGGTCTCAAAACCCCCACCCCAAATTGGTCCTCACTGTTTATCTAATTAAATCAACCTCTTCAAAGCCTTGCGCTCTTGCCTGTAGGCTTTAAATATAAAGGAAGGACTTTATAATAACTACAACACTATTAATCATTTTAAAATTACACTTTTCAGCATTTTAAAACCTGTTAGTTATTAGTTGTAAGTGATTAATGAGAAAATTTAGAACATGTTAGTAAATTATTATTAAACTATTTAAAAAGCACATTTATTCATCTTATTATTAAGCTATATAGAAACAAGTTACTAAGGATGATAATAACTTGCTTTATTAACACATAATGCTACTGTAATTCAGGTAGTTATAAAATGTTTATTGCTGTTAGTTTAACTGTTTGTGTGAGCTCTTCTGAAGTGAGGAACTATTCAGTCTTTGTATAGCATTAACAAATGAGACTAAATATTTCAATAGTTTGGTTACCCTCGGACTGTGCTTTATTTGGTCGGTTTGTAATAAAACCGATCCTTTATATATAATTTATTAATGCTTTATAAGTTATAAATTGTCCTCACTTTAGATTAGTTCACACAAATTGTTAACTAAACACCTAGTAAATACTTTATAACTACTACAGTAGTATTATGTGTTAATAAAGCATTTATTATCACACTTAGTAACAGTTACTATATGTCTGAAAAATAAGATTATAAATGTGTAATAACATAAAAATAATCATTCTTTATAAATTACTTAATAACTATTGTTAATGCTTTAAAAATGATTAATAGTGTGTTATTTATTATTAAGTGCTACCAATATAAAAAGTAAAGTTTTTCCAACGTTTTGACATAGTGGCTTTATATTTAAACATCATATTAAAAAAAAAAAAAAAAAAAAAAAGATATCTAAAACATATTATAACCCCGAATATATATATATGGCTTCGTTCGCGAACTGGATATCATTGTTATTTATTCAGGTTTTTTTATTTGGTATATATTAGAGAATGAACTTTTCTAAGGGTTAAACACATGAAAATGTTATTTGGTTTTCTTTGTGTATAATAGAATTTTAATACTCATGAGACATGATTATGAACACAATTGCAAACAGCAAATTATTAGTTGTTCCAAACATGAATTAAGCTCATACCTGATATCAATGAAGAATGTGATCACATTGCAAACACCATGGAGGGAGAAATAAGAGGAAAAGAAGAAAGAGGGGAAAGAAGAGGAAAAAGAGAGACACGAGCAACGCAAAATACTTTCACTCGCTAGTGTAGGTAGAGAGAGAGCGAGAGCCAGCCAGAGGAAAGCCCCTAAACCCTGAGCGTCCCTTCAGTATAAATCCCGCCTCTCTACGTCACTTCCTGTTCCCTCCCAAATACACATACAGATTCAATCTTATTTGAGAATTACTTACAATGATTAAATATTCTATTACATGTGTCAATTGTTTTAGAAATCCATTTGATACTTTCAGTTTGTGATGGTCTGACATGCATTATAACTTAAAAGTTTTCTTTGTATTAAGTCAGTTTTGTGTGTATATTGACAATAAGGCCTGGTGTTAATTCAAAACGCAAATAAATAAAAATAGTTAAACTAATCACCAGAGTAGCATTTTCCATGCACCACTGATATTAAAATACAGGGCATTAATCATAGCATAATTTAAAAAAGCGAATTAGTTACTTTTAAACAGTTACTAATTACTTTTACCTCAAGTAACTGATAAAGTAATATAACTCAGTTACTTTTTGAATCAGGTAACTAGTAACTGTAATTAGTTACTATTTTTTAGGAACTAGCACAACACTGAAAGTGATACAAATCAGATTTGTTCCCTTTTTTAGATCTGCATTGGAACAGCACATTTGAAAATTTCGTTTAAATGCAATCATATATGGTCTTAAATCTGACACAAATTATTTGACAAATTATCCAATTATTTGCAATGCAAGTTTTGTCTAAAATATTGTTGCATTTTTCTTGATTTTGCGTCATTGAGCTCAACTTTCTCTTACAAGCTGCTGGACTTTCACTGGAAAATTTATTACAATTCTACAATTAAAGCTTCAGTGAAGTCAATGTTGTTATCCCGGAACTTCTCACCCCCTCTTCCATCAGTATATCATATTATTGAAATCCTTTTTTTTTTACTACAGTAATAAAGTTGTCACTGATGAGATAATTACAGCAACAAGGGTGCCTAAGAGCATGAACTTCACTGTTTTCATTTGTTAACAGTAAAGGATTTGACCATTTTTGTGTCTGTGACTAAATTTTCTGCTGCTCCTGGAAAAAAAAACATTAAGGATATCTCCATACCTCAAGCTGTTTACATGTCGCTAACCAGAGAAAATAACACACTCTCAATGCACTAGCTCAGCACTTTGGTAGGCCTCTGGGGCGAGACCAAGTCGCCAATTTGAGCTGTCTTTGAAAATTTGTGATGGTTTGGGTGAGTCTAGTGGTCTAATTTCTACACAAACTGTTGAGATCACAGTGCCAATATTACCAATATTAATATCGATTGGACGGTTTTGGAAATATTTTCCAAAAAGATTTTCCAAATTAATCAACACCTGTCAGCCAATCAGAATTGAGTATTCAGACAGACCACAGCAAAACATAAATAACACACAAGTGAAAATCAACTATAAAACTTAATTATTATACATATTTATAACATAGAACACTTTTTGTAACATTTTAAAGAGATTAGAATTGTTTACATTCAGATACAAGCACAAATTGCAAGTAGATTAATTTATGTCTTCAGCATCCCTCATATATTCTGAATACATTATTGAACAGACTCATTTGGCCACTTAACATTTTGCTAATTATATTATCTTAAAGAGAATCATCTTTCTTTCTTCTTTGTTAAAAACACTTGTCAGCGATTTTGTACTTTTCTTTAATGAAAAAAGAGAAGCAATTGAAAAAATCTATGGAGTGCCAAGACATTTATCTCTGGTAACAGTTTTTAGCACTTTTATTTCTAGAAGAATAAGATGGAGAATAGAATACAAGGACACTTAAGACACTGAAATCCAGATCACAACAACCCTATCAAGAGTGCAATCAACGAGGAGACATTTCAGAGTGATTTTATATATATTCTATAATAAAAAGTATTATAGTATAATATAACAGTGAAATTAAATAAATATTTCTATTCACTGAATGTCTTTCACCATACACTATGCTTGTGTCACTCAAACTATGGTATAATGATTCACACTCTTCTGCACGCCTTGGGTTTCAGATCTATTTTTGCTAGTGGTTCAGCATTTAAATGAATAAATAAAGTATATTAATTTTTGGTTTTAATCTAAATGTATAATTAAACCTTTCATACTATCTCTCACTTGTTTTAATGGAATTTGGTCATTGGTCATTGCACATTTACATTTAAAAAATATATTTCCAAGGAAATCTATACAAATAACAAAGCCTAATATAAAAAAATACTGATTTATATATTTTTTATAATTATCTCCCTTGATTTAGTAAGACATACCTCCAGTTTTACTTGAATATTACTTAATCGCAGACTTTAGATGCCAATTTTATTTGGGATGCAGTTGAAGAGTTAACTCTGCAGTTTCACAGGTTTATTTTTATCTAACACTGAATTTTCTTTCTTTGTTTGTAACAGTACATAATAAAAATCTCTACCTGAGTGCCATCTTTCAGAACCCAGACAGCGAATGAAATGAAAAGCCTGTGATGAATAGTGTGCTGTCTAAAAGCCTCTACAATTTTACAAATGTCTGCAGATGTTTGTATTATTATTATTATTATCTTCCTCTATTTTCTGGATCTGGATTGTTACCGATTGTAGCCATTTTCTTTGCTGTAGACTGAAAAACTGCTAAAAGCAAGCAAAAAATGGTATTAAATCTGGACAAAAGCCTGTGGTGTCCTTCATGCATTGCAGCACCACGGACAGCGAGTGACTGATACACACATTTGAGAGATTTGTACATCATATGTCTCATGCTCAAGAAAGGACAGTCTACTGATTCAGTGTTGATTTTATGAAGTACATAAAATGCTCATTTGCCAAAAAAAAAATAAAAATTTAAAATCAGACACATTGTGGAGCACTCCTCTTTTTGAACCCAGTAATGTACAAAGTTGCACCATTTCAAAAGGTTTCATTATTGGTGACGATATTATTTTATGTAATTATTTGTACAACAAAAAAAATGATGTACATCTAGGTCCTGCTGATACCAATCATTAGCACTGGATGAATGTTTAGGACCCATTGGACAGGTTATAAGTTTTTTTGTTGGGGCAACATTCACTCTTTAAGTTTACACTGTGCAAGCAAGTACTAATATCTATAGTAATATAGATATTACTATATTCTATAATTTATATTACTATAAGTCGTTGTATTGTGTCAAACATGTTACATTCATCTTTTTAGTACTCTATTTTAGTCTTAAATCTATTTATTACTTTTTTGGAGCGTCATAGACATGTTAAGGTCAGTTCCCCTCATCAAACACATTCCTACATTTGTATTCAGATTTCATTTTCAGGGAACTGAAAAAGGTTGATAATCATGGCACCTCCTACTGTTATAGCCCCTTGCCAAATGAACCAATAACTCAGCTAATCTCAATACAGAAAGGACCCCCTATCTCACCTGAAAGTATAAGAGTTGCAGAAGAAAAACATCAATACATTTGCCAGAAAGAGGAGCAGGGGAAAACTGCATTTTGGTAAACCAAAACAATCTGAGGTGATTTAAAGACATAAATACTGTTTTTAAGAATCTTAAGGGTGCAGTGTTAGCCTAGAGGGGTCAAATACTTATTAGAAATGCTTTAAAAGAAAACAAATTATTTAACCTAATCACTCATAAATAGTTATTATGGTAAATACTTTTTTTGTTAAAGGTGTTTAGTACAGTTGAATAGAGGTGTTTTAAAAGGACATTCCTTCTGTAAATGTATTGATGACCGATGATGTTTTCATTGCTCTCAATGTTGACTTCCAACTTATTGATTATGCAAAATGAAGTTTTCCCTCTTTTTTCGTGGGTATACCTGCACTAGGAGCTGCTAGCCTCTAGAGGTCCAGTATATCACGTGGTACTAACCAGGCCATGATCCTGAAAAGTAGCACCATTGTTGTTACAATTAGAAGTTTAAAATTACCGGGGCCCTTTATGGAACGTTCAAGTCTGATCTGAATCCCCTTGACTGCACAATTTGGCCTATAGTTCAGGAACATTACAAAAATCGCCTTCAATTAATAGTAATGATGTCTATAGTTAGCTCAGTTTCTTGTAAAGCATTGTTAAATCAAGTAGAGGTCTGGATAAATTACAGTTTAGGCATGTTGTTAATCTTCTGTGGTAGGTTCTCGTGTGAGGCTGAGAGTGGTTGGCGCTTGTGTCTCACATGCATCGATTGTACAGAGAGCGGGAGCAGTGCTGCCGTCTGTCGGTCTCTCAGTCAGAAACAAACAGCAGAATAAAGCAGCCACGCTTTCCACGAGCCCCTCGATCCACGCGGGCGCGTCACCGGGACCGGGATGTCATTGAGAGCCGCGCGTCTCCTTCCGCTTCTTCCTCCTCCTGAGCCGCACCGGGGCCGCGGGGAAACCGGACGATGCCCGGGACACACGGGATGACGGGGAGAGCCCGTGCGAGCTGAAGACGGTGACCGTGTCCACACTCCCCGTGCTCCGGGAGAACGAGTTCAGTTTCTCCGCTGGTGGTGGAGGAAGCTCTGCTGGCGGCGGGGGGGAGTCCCGGCTCCCGCTGCTCGTCAGGACGGATGTACCGGGGTGCATCGCCGTGCTGGACGATCTGGACAACACGGCTCTGCCCTATTTCACCCTAGGTGAGAGACGACAGATGCGCGCGTTCACCTGCTGTGTGTGCGCGCGCGCGTGTGCGGGTCAAGAGCATGCTGAATTGCGAGCTTGTTATTTCACTTGTTTCTTTATTAGTGCTGTCTGCGTTTATCTCTGAGTGTAAGTGGCTACACTCTAATTTGTTCTCACTTCCAAAGATCAAATAGTTTAATCACAATTCATTTGGTACATGGAGAGAACCTACACAAATGCAAGTGTTGGCGCGTGTGTGTGTGATTTATGTTGTTGGGACTAGTCTTGCTGGGTTTAGTGTTTGTTAAACTCGGGGATGTTATAAACTTGTGTTAGCTCAACTTTGCTGTGGACATGCTTATTTTTTCACCCTTATGAGTTTGCGCCACCTTTCTAATATTGCGAAATACATGAAAGGTCCCCAAAATGTAAATTGAAGGTAGCACTTTTTAATAACTACACATTCATAACGACATTTTAATTTTATATGTGGGGGACACACAACTAATATATGTGTGGGGTGAGACTAAAGGCCACTACACACCTATCCAAACTGAGAATGCAGGAATCTTCGGATGGCTTCTCTGAGGCAGTGCTCCTCAAAAAGTGGGGTGCGAGGCTCCGTCAAGGGGGTCACGTTTGACCTCGGGGAACATGCTTTTTTATTTTCTATTTAGATTTTTTTTTACTGTTCTAGAATACAGTGTAATACCACTTCACTACATTAGGGGCAGTGGCGCTTTCATTGTCAGAGTGTGCGCAGGGAGCATTCCTCGGTGGTGAAGGGGTTTTGTTTCAACTGAGCTGGCACGCTTTGCACACCGTGCAGAGTATGAGTATGAAGTGTAGACATGAAGTGTAGCAGGCCCTCAAGTGACATCATGAAAAAATATTTAACATATTTAAAATATTTATACGTTAATATGGATACAGTGTATTGCGGATTTGTACTTATAACAATTTTATAGACAAATTATAGTATTTATAGTCGCGCGGGAGGAGGTTCTTCTTCCTAGGGGGGCATGACAGAAAATAATTCTAAACCACTGCCCTGAGGGGTGCATTTTGCAAACTGGTGTTAAAGTGGATGCAGTGCCATTGGTTAGCGCTCATGTGTAATGATGTGCTGTTTGTGAAAAGAACAAATCTGACTCTTTAGTAAAAACTTGCGGATTACACTGTTAATAATCAGAAGACACCGATAACCGTGTTTACCCAGATTAGTGTTTTTTTGCTCTATTTTTAGGTCGTTTAGATCAGCTTTTTTTCTTGATATGAATGATCCAAATGAGTCATTCAAATGTATCGTTCTCATAAATGAACAAGAGGCAAAAGAATGAAGCAGGACAATAAACTGAACTCTCCATTTCTGAGGGGCAACAGCCAAATGCCGGCAGTTTTATAATCTTTGAGTCTTTATTGAACAACTCTTGATGGTCGGACACCAGCAATACAAGCTTCTGGATGTTTATATTCTCCTGTTCATCTAGTAGTTCTTTGGTGCTATTTTCTGATGTGAGATTGAAGTTGCATCGAGCGCCATCCAGCGGCTCTTTTATGTCCTATTCACGTTAACTATACAGCCAGCTCTCATTGGTTGTTCTCTTGCGAAAACCTGATTTGTTATGGCAGAGCTGAACGTTTGTTTGTTCACACCAATTGCTCGGAGTGATGTGGGATGTGCAGTCAACGCCTGTACTTTTTAGATCGAGGTATATTCACGCACGTAACTTCACACCAAATATTTGAATATATTTGTTTTGACCTTAAAGCTTTAAAGGTTTATGACCTAATTTGAAAATAAATTAAATACAAATTATTATTAGAATTATTAAACATACAATTAGCAGTTTTTTAATCAGCAGAATTTTTTAATTAATGTAACTTTTTAAAATGTAAACTAATTAGTTGAACAGAAATAGAAAGATGGAATATCATAGGTGTATGTGTAAATGAAATAATTTAATTCAATTTATGCAACAACCAGTTTTGAGCAGATGAAACTCACCAAGAAATACCACAGCATAAAAGAAGAGAAAGTGAATATAAAACATAATTCAATAGTTACTTCAAGAAAGTATTTGTACACTCACTGTTACACTACAACAACAATACAAATATTATTATTGTGACAGAATCGTTAACGCTGCTGATTATGAGGAAAGGTGTCAGAGATGCGACTTCTGTGAGTTTCAGGTGTTTAAAAATTTTTTTAATGAAAATGTTGTGCATTTATTTGAGCAAACAAAAAGTCTCTGACCACATAGTGGTGCTTCATAGTTATAGGCTCTCCGACAAACCTTATAGCTGTAGTAGATTTCCAGAAAGCTAAGTTAACTTATCATCTTCTGAAAATTGATCGTACTCCCATTGTGTGTGCTTTAAAACCACCAAGATCTTCAGCTAGAGCTCATGCACGCACAGAGCTTATATGAAGACATGATTAAAATAGATCGTAGAACTCATGATTTCTAGTACAAACCTGAGGTTTATCTGTTAATTCACAGAAGCAGAGCTGGAGGTATAGATGTGTATTTACGAAGATATGAAGCTAATTAATATGAAACGAGTAACAGCTTGTTAGAAAATTGTTAACTTTATTTAATATTAAGTTTAAAGCAATGATAATCTTGTTGTTGTTATAATATAAGTAAAACGTCAATAGTTGTCCATATTGGTAGATTATTTGAAATATTTATATTAAAAATCATACTGGGGCATTACGGTGACAACTGTATTTGTTGTGTGTCTATCTACAAAGATAAATGATTTTATCCATCTTTGCAAACTAGGCTCTAAACTTTTGTCAGATAATTTCTCTAGGGTCCTTATTAGCATCTGACTAAATAATTCCAATTATAACACCTTAGAACACCACCTCAGAAATGTCACCATCCTGCACTTTGTCTCCATTCCCCTAGAGGTCCCCGTAGTTCGCCTTTTGCCTTTGTTCTTCCTCATGTGCTCTTGTTTACTTTATTTCTATCACATGTGACTCGTTCCAGCCTGTATATTTAAGTTGTCACTTTTTCTCTGAACTTCACTTGGTTTTTGAGTCAGCTTCAGTGAACTTGCTGTGCATTCCCTTGAGGTCTTGAGCTACGTCCAGTAAGACTGTTTGATTTTCTCCTGTTGCCTTATTGTCTATTTGTTTTCTCCCCTCGTGGAGTTTTCTTTATATGTTCGTTAGACTGAGTATTTTTATTCCTCATTCCGAGAAGAATCTGAGTTGTGTTTTTGCTATATTATTATTTTTTTTGTTATTGAGAAGAAGTAAAATTTTTTCTAATAAATCCTTGTATCCTGGATTGCGTCTTGGAGTGTATTTCCATTGGGTCCAACACACCTGCTCCTGTGGTTCAGTGGTTCACACTTCAGTCTCCACCCCAGAGACCCGGGTTCAAGACCCGGCCGTGACAGAAAAACCAAGTCAGACATGGACCCAGAAACACTCAGTGCCAAAGATCTGTTGGCAGTGATTGCCAGCCATGAAGCTTCATTCCAGCGCCATGAAGAGGTCCTCCATCGTCAAGAGGAGTTAATGACGAGACACTCAGAACTCCTTTCAGAAGTTATGTGGTCCATTCGGCAGCTTTCTGAAAGCCTCCCTCATGCTCCTCCGGCTGCGCCACCTCTAACTACCACCGATCCTCCCATATCTCCTGTAGCTGCTGCAGAACCTCGACTTCCACCCCCTAAACCATTCTCGGGAGATCCTAGTTCTTGCCAGGGATTTCTCACCCAGTGCTCTCTCACTTTCGAGCTTCAGCCCTCAAGTTTTCCCACTGACCGCTCGAAGATTGCTTATATTATCACCCTTCTGACTGATAAGGCTTTAGCTTGGGCCTCTGCGGTGTGGCAGTCCCAGACTAGTTATTGCAAATCATACACATCCTTTGAGAAGGAGTTTAAGCGGGTCTTCAATCATCCAGTTAGTGGACAAGAGGCTTCCAAACGTCTACTGACTCTCCGTCAAGGGTCCCGCAGCACTGCAGACTTCGCCATAGAGTTTCGAACCATCGCAGCAGGCAGTGGATGGAACGACGAAGCCTTGAGGGTCTGCTTTCAGGGAGGATTAGCTGAATCTCTTCAAGATGAATTGGCCACTCGGGAATCAGCCAAAGACCTCGAATCCCTTATTGATATGGCCATTCGCCTGGATAATCGTCTTAGAGAACGGAGAATCACTCGAGGCAGAGCATCCCAGTCCCAAGCTCCTGTTCACAAACCTG
The DNA here is from genome assembly GCA_900490495.1 of Danionella dracula. Lineage (NCBI taxonomy): Eukaryota > Metazoa > Chordata > Actinopteri > Cypriniformes > Danionidae > Danionella > Danionella dracula. Next base: position 105,681 of record UELW01000055.1, on the reverse strand, counting down.
TTTCTCCAGTTCATGCCCCACCTGTCAGATTCCTCCCAGTCGGTGAACAACCTCCAGAAGATATGCAGCTAGGTCGTTCCAGACTCTCTCCCAGTGAAAGGGAACGACGCATGAAGGAGCGACGATGCCTTTACTGTGGTACGTCTGGACACTTTCGGTCCACTTGTCCAGAATTATCGGGAAACGATGGTCCCCACCCAGTTACAGGAGGACTGTGATGGGGAAAATAAGAGCTCCTCCTGCCAATACTGTTCTAGCACTCCAAGCCCTTCTGTCCTGGGAGAGCCATCAGCTTCCAGTCCAGGCAATGATCGATTCAGGTGCCGCAGGTAATTTCATAGATCTGTCCTTGGCCAAGAAACTTAAGATCCCTACCCACCTTCTCCCTCATCCCCAGGCAGTAACTGCATTGGATGGTAGACCCCTAAAACCTGGCAAAGTAACTGAGGCCACTCAGTTCCTGAAACTCACCATTGCTAAACATCAGCAGGAGGAGGATTTCTACCTTATTGACTCTCCCGAGTACCCTGTTATTCTAGGTCATCCCTGGCTGCGCAGACATAATCCCCATATCAACTGGTCTACTGGTTCCATTCTAGATTGGAGTCCCTCTTGTCACTTCACCTGTTTAACCCAGAGCCCTCCAGCTCCTCATCCCGAGCCTCAAGAGTTTGTAGATCTGTCTCAAGTTCCCACTGTCTATCATCAGTTTAAGGCAGTGTTCAGTAAGTCCCGAGCCACCTCTCTGCCACCTCACCGCCCATACGACTGTGCAATTGACCTTCTTCCTGGTTCCTCTCCGCCTCGAGGCAGAGTCTTCTCCTTATCTCCCCCTGAGCAGGCTGCCATGAATGCTTACATCAAGGAGTCCCTGGCAACTGGCATCATCCAAGCTTCCACTTCCCCTGCTGGTGCTGGCTTCTTTTTTGTAGGGAAGAAAGATGGGGGGCTTAGGCCATGTATTGATTACCGAGGTCTCAACAAGATAACTGTTCGGAATCGATATCCCCTGCCTCTTATGGCTACAGCCTTTGAGTTGTTGCAAGGAGCTTCCATTTTTACTAAGCTGGACCTTCGCAATGCCTACCATCTGGTGCGGATACGGCAAGGAGATGAATGGAAGACGGCCTTTAACACCCCCACAGGCCATTATGAATATCGGGTGATGCCTTTCGGGCTTTCCAATGCCCCTGCCGTGTTCCAGGCACTTATCAACGATGTCCTCCGAGACATGTTAAATAGATTCGTATTTGTTTATCTGGATGATATACTAATATTTTCCAAGTCAGTGGAGGAGCACCAGGGGCACGTCAGCAGGGTTCTCCAAAGACTCCTTGAAAATCATCTGTTTGTCAAACCAGAGAAGTGTGAATTTCATGTAGCTCAGACAAAGTTTCTTGGGTACATCGTCACCCCTGGTCACCTGGAGATGGACCATAGCAAGATTAAGGCTGTTCTCAACTGGCCTATTCCAACCACAGTAAAAGAGGTGCAACGGTTTGTGGGGTTTGCAAACTTTTACAGGAAGTTCATCAAGAATTTCAGCTCTATTGTGGCTCCCTTGACAGCGCTGACAAAGGGAGGAGGAGTCAAGATTGACTGGGGTCCTGAAGCAGCAACTGCCTTCCAGAATCTCAAATATCAATTCACCTCAGCTCCCATTCTCTCTATCCCTAATCCAGACAGACCCTTCGTGGTAGAGGTGGATGCCTCAGATGTGGGGGTAGGAGCCATCTTATCACAGAGGAATGAGGAAGGAAGACTACACCCCTGTGCTTTCATGTCACGTCGCCTGTCTAATGCCGAGCGCAACTACCATGTAGGGGACCGAGAGCTGCTCGCTGTAAAATTGGCCTTGGAGGAGTGGCGCCATTGGCTTGAGGGTGCTCAACATCCTTTTCAGGTTCTTACAGACCATAAAAACCTGGAATATCTCCAGCAGGCAAAACAACTGAATCCCCGGCAGGCTCGATGGTCTCTGTTTTTTAACAGATTTCAGTTCATCCTGACTTACAGACCCGGTTCCAAGAACCTCAAGCCAGATGCCTTGTCCCGAGCCTACTCTCCCGAGACACAGGAAAGGCCTGTTTCTTCTATTATTCCTAGTACAAGGATTGTTGCTCCCCTTAGATGGAATCTAGAACAAGTGGTCCGGAAGGCCCAAACCAAGGAACCTGATCTAGGCAATGGGCCATTGGGTGCTCTGTATGTTCCTCGGTCAGCACGAGCTCAGGTCCTGCAGTGGGGCCACGAGTCCCCATTGACCTGCCACCCTGGTAACACCCGTACTCTAGAGTTCCTCCAAAGGCGATTTTGGTGGCCTTCCATGAAGAAGGACGTTAAAAGATTTGTGGAGGCCTGCCAAGTATGCTGCCAGGGAAAATCATCACACCAACGACCTCAGGGGCTGCTCCATCCCTTACCTGTTCCCCACAGGCCTTGGTCACACCTCTCCCTGGACTTTATTACAGGGCTTCCACCCTCCCAGGGCAACACAGTCATTTTGGTTGTGGTGGACAGATTCTCTAAGGCAGTTCGGTTCATTCCCCTGCCCAAGTTACCATCAGCCAAGGAGACAGCGGAGCTCATAATGAGCTATGTTTTTAGAGTTTTTGGCATTCCCCAAGACATTGTGTCTGACCGAGGCCCACAGTTTTTGTCCAGATTCTGGGGAGCTTTTTGCAGACTCTTTGGGGCCACTGCCAGCCTATCTTCCGGGTTCCATCCTGAGTCTAACGGTCAGACTGAACGAGTAAACCAAGATCTGGAAACCACTCTACGGTGCATGGCTTTCAACAACCCCACGACTTGGTCTTCTTACATAATGTGGGCCGAATATGCTCACAACACCCTCAAGTCCTCAGCCACTGGACTATCCCCATTTGAATGCCAATTTGGTTATACCCCTTCATTGTTTCCTGAGGAGGAGGTGCAGGTGGGAGTTCCCTCAGCCCAACACTTCGTTCGACGCTGTCGACTAACCTGGAGAAGAGCTAGAAACGCTCTCCTTCGAACCTCACTGAGATACCAGCATCAGGCTAATCGCCGTCGTCGAAGGGCCCCCCGCTTTCCGTGCTGGTCAGAGAGTCTGGTTGGCCACTAAGAACCTGCCGCTCCGGGTGGAGTCAAGAAAATTGTCCCAGAAGTTCATCGGGCCATTTAGAATAGCAAGGAAAGTTAACCCTGTTTCTTATCGTTTATTTCTTCCTCGTTCACTTAGAATTAATCCCACATTCCATGTCTCTTTATTAAAACCTGTCTTGTCTTCTCCCTTTGCCCTCCCTCGCAGACCCCCTCCACCCCCCAGGATCATTGACGGCCAGCCAGCCTATACAGTCCGCCGGATACTGGACTCCAGGAGGGTCCAGAATTCACTTCAGTATCTGGTTGACTGGGAGGGCTACGGGCCAGAGGAACGCTCCTGGATTCCGGCCAAAGACATCCTGGATCCTAGTTTAATCCGGGAGTTCCATGCCCAGAGGCCAGGGAGCTCTGGTAGGAACGTCAGGAGCCGTTCCTAAAGGAGGGGGTCCTGTCACCATCCTGCACTTTGTCTCCATTCCCCTAGAGGTCCCCGTAGTTCGCCTTTTGCCTTTGTTCTTCCTCATGTGCTCTTGTTTACTTTATTTCTATCACCTGTGACTCGTTCCAGCCTGTATATTTAAGTTGTCACTTTTTCTCTGAACTTCACTTGGTTTTTGAGTCAGCTTCAGTGAACTTGCTGTGCATTCCCTTGAGGTCTTGAGCTACGTCCAGTAAGACTGTTTGATTTTCTCCTGTTGCCTTATTGTCTATTTGTTTTCTCCCCTCGTGGAGTTTTCTTTATATGTTCGTTAGACTGAGTATTTTTATTCCTCATTCCGAGAAGAATCTGAGTTGTGTTTTTGCTATATTATTATTTTTTTTTTTGTTATTGAGAAGAAGTAAAATTTTTTCTAATAAATGGATTGCGTCTTGGAGTGTATTTCCATTGGGTCCAACACACCTGCTCCTGTGGTTCAGTGGTTCACACTTCAGTCTCCACCCCAGAGACCCGGGTTCAAGACCCGGCCGTGACAAGAAACCTACCTAATTACTGTCAAAGCCTAACATTTGCTATTGAGACAGTGTCCATACCACGAAAACAAGTTGTAGGACTGATGATTATTCTGCAGATTTGTAAATCCTCCAGAGGGGGATCATATAGAGCCCCGGATGTTGATCAGAGCTCAGCTATGCTCACAGAGTTCAAAATAAAAAACATATTTGTTTAATCTAGCATTCAAATAATTGGCTCCTGATATTTGTCAAAACGGATATGGTATCTGAGCACTATAAACATACAAACTGTTGAAAAAACAATGTGGTTCAGGGTGCCTATCTAACCTATCCCAATCATTTATCACTAATCCTGCTGCTGATGCACATCATCTGTTTGTTGTCTGTTCTAACCATTGTTAGTTTCTTTTTTGTCTTTTTTTTTTTATATTTTTTTTTAGGTGCTGTCCAGCGAACTTTTTGTAGATGGATCTTGAGTTTGTATGTTCTTTTTACTGGGGAGGTGACTAGCACTTGCCTCAGTCAATGAGGCTCCTGGAGACCTCACAGAGGCAACTCCTATTTACTCTACCTGATCCACGCTAGGACTTTGTATGTACTAAAAAAGTGCTTTATAAAAACTTGATTGCTTTTCATTCAGAAATGAAAAAGCAGGTAATACACACATAGACACAACACTGCAATTAAAATGTTTTGGTCAAATAATGTCTCTGTGCATTCTCCAATCTCCAGTCTTCCATAAGTTGCTCTACATCATCTCCATTGGCTTAGGGTTGTACCTGAAAACTGTATGAACTGTTTCTCTTCATATAAACATAACTATCATATACATGCTGTCTCATGCTGTTTCCTACATCTCTAAATAAATCAGTCAATTTACGATTTTTTTTTATTTTCCTACTAGCGTTCGGATGTATTCAGGTTGTGCTCCTCACTTTACAGCTTTACAATTTTTTTCTTTCAATTTTTAAATGTCTACACTATTTTGACAACACTATTTCTAAAGAAAGCAAAACTTGAACAGTTTGGCTAAATAGAAACAGGATTCTATCTACAAGCTCCTATTCCTTGGAAGACAAACAGACTGATTCAGCTAGAGACACAGATGAGTGACAATGCCTCTATACAACTATTGTGAAAAATGCTCTGATTACAGTATGTCACTTTTTAAAATAACTCCAGTTGGCAACACATCTACATGTGATTCGTTCTCAAAGGACAGTTGATTCTAAAGAACAGGACTTGGGCAAGAACCAACAACAAGATGGTGAGCAATTTCTCAGCATGCTATTCTCAAACCAGATCAGCGAGGAGAAAGTCCTGATTGGGGTAAAAACTAGAAAATTCAGGGAAATAGAAGTAAAGGCTATTTGTTTGCACTGGGCTCATCTACACCAATTCATCAGGAAGTGCAGCAGCGAAACAGATTTGAACCATTAATGACTGTGGATGCCGATTAATCTCAGCCTTTCAGTGCACACACACAATCCAGGCCCACACACATTTTAGAAAGCAGGGATTCAAGAAACAAGCAACACCCAGCTCATGTCTCAATGGAACCAAAGACTCTGATTATTGGGGATTATATAATCAAGCATCTTCGGAGTAAAATGATGGCAACATACTGTCTCCTTCGTACTACAGTTTCATACATAAACAAGAAGATAAAAGATATCCGTAGCAAGCACAAGACAAAACAAATCATCATTCATGTGGGGAAAAATTATATAAAGAAAGGACAATCAGAGCTGCTTAAGAAAGACTTTATGGAACTATTTGACACACTTTAAAGTCTCACTGTTTCATAAGTAGTCCGCTTCAGGTAATTGGCACAAATACCATCATCACACCATCTCAACCACCACCGATTAAGGACGAGGACAACAACTGGAGTCAACAGAACAACACCCTGGAGAACACATCAACACTATCTACATCTTTAGGAACAGGCACCCCCATCTTGGTTTCCCAGCGCAGCTTGAAAAACTAATCTCTGCAGAACCAAGCTGCCTCACTCATTCACAGCAAGCCCCCGACCATATTCCCAAAAAGGCAGGCACCTCCCCCTCCTACAGCAGAAAGAGTTTCAAGTTTGTACAAAAATGTTTTTGAATGCGAACAGGTCAATTTTGGGGATTACACATCTTTTGAATTTCTGAGTATAGCTTTTTCAAAGGGGTATTTCTCGTCACCTTATACAGGCCTCCAGAGTGCACTACTGGGTTTACTAATGATTTCATTGTATTGCTCTCAGGCATCTCTTCGGAATTTGACTCTTTTACCATCACTGGGGATTTTAATATTCACATGGACAAGCCCGATAATAATGCTGCCAAATAACTCAACAATAATTTAAACTCCTTCGATGTGACTCAACACATTTAGGGTGTCACACATTGTCACGGTCACACACTGAATTTAGTGATAAGAAACGGTTTAAATATTTTATCCACCGTTGTGCAAGATGTTGCTCTGTCTGATCACTTCTGTGTTTTTGTTGATGCGTTAATCTCCCATGTCATAATTTCAAAATCAATTTCTGTGAGCAAGAGACACATTAACGATAACACCAGCGAGATGTTTATTTATGCCATATTTCAAACACTAAGCATCACTGCTGGCACAGCTGATTTTATTCCTGATGCGTTTACTTTAAAAATGAAGTCCGTTATAGACAATATCGCATCTATAATGGTCAAGAAGAAACCTGGCAGACAAAAAACACCCTGGGGAAACTCAACAAAAGTTCAAAGTATGAAAAGGCTGAAAGAAGGTGGAGAAAATCAAAACTTGTCATCTTTATGACCTTTATTCAGTTTTTCTCAAACTTAATCAATAATCTGCGATTGTACGTGTAAATCACCATACAATTATATTAACAGGCACAATTTAGAAGAAAAGTAATAAAAATACCAGTGCAACAAGGAGTAAAAAGTTTAACAAAAACAGTTCACCCAACCTAGGTCTTCCATTTTTTCCTGGCACTTCTTCTTCGCTACTTCATCTAGGAAGCTTGCTGATAGAGAGAGAGAGTGAAGAGCACCCTAACACCTAATAAAACCAATCACTGTTTTCCCTACTATAACACCATTACCGCTACTGTCCATAAAATGCACATTAATACAGTTTCCTGTATTTGACAATAAAGTGCTTTTAACACTAAAGTGTCTCAACCAGAGCTGCTCTCTGAGGTTTGAGAGTGTATGTGTGTTTAGGGCTGGAGCGGGACACATCCCTTTGTGTGTCTGTGAACATGGTGTCACTGGTAGAATGCGATAATTGGCTGACGTAGAGTAAAATTTCAAGCATCAAGGGGTAGGACGGGTCTTTATGAACAAACGCAAGAAAGCATCAGTCATTCGCGTTCATGAATACTTGGAAAGTCAGCACTACTTTACCCTCAATCAGATGGAGACACTAATGTTTATGTTATGTGCAACCAGTGCCCTGGGAAAATGCTGTTCTGAGTCATGCTAAGTAACTCAAATCTAAAGCACCCAACATTGTTATATGGCACCACCTAATCAGTGGCTAAGAACGCAAATGATAATGTTTGCTCTGCTAACAAAGGAGATGAAGCCACAAAACCCAAGCAAGTAAAACAGTTATTGTGTTTTATTGGTCTGTTAAGGATTATATATATATGTAATTGAGTAACTAATTCCATTACAATTTGTAACTATATAACTATAAATAATTGCTTTTTTATGTTTTTTTAATGGCACGTTCCCAACACTGGCAAACATTGATTGAAAATTAAAAGCAAATTGTTGAGCACGTAAGTCACGCCTTACCTTAACACCACAAGAGGCCACCTTAGGTTAAAAAAGAGAAGTGTATAACATCGGAGCAGTCATGAAACAGAGTGCTCATACAAATCAAAATGGCATAGAACATGGCTTGGGCGACAAAACCATCTGTGGGTCTTAATTCTTGTGTGCATGTAGTCAAATGGGTTTGCTTTGCAAAAGTACATTACAAGTGCAGTAGTTTGTTTATTACAATGATCAAGAGGAGACTTGGTAATAGGAGAACCAGACTGCAGGCTTGTTGGCTATAATCGGAAAAGTGGTGAGAGCTTCCAAAACTTTAGATATATTATTCTTTAAAATCATCAAACTTCTTTTCAAAATACTCAGACATCTAGATCACATTTAGCCAAGATCTACATAAGGTTAAAGAGCAAAGAAAGTTTCTGGAGTTCTCTCTACTGATTTATTGTTTTGGTTATCAATATGATCTTCAGGCAAAAACAAAAATGAACTTGTAAGACGAAAAACAAAACAAAAAAAAGTCGGTTGCTTTGCCTTGGATCGATATCTATAGGCACTGGGTTATTTAGCATCCAAAACTGCTGATGAAAAATTTCTCTCAATCTTCATTACAGCCGTAACAGTTTATTTCTAGCAAATAATATTAAAAATATCAATCAGAAAGCTTAAAGGAGATTTTCTTTTAAGTTTCATCTTCAGTCAAATGAAAGTCTGGCAACTAATTAGATCAAGTGTAACTGCTTGAAAATTAACCACATGCACAATATTACGACATAGAGATTGAATGTCTAGGGAGGACCATCATAACATAACATTTTGAATAATCAACCTGAGATGAGTGCACAGAAAGAAGGAAGACCCGAGTTAGTACACCAAAAACTATTTATTTTTACACCCAAGTTCACAATACCGCAAACCAATGAAGACAGCGATTGACCAAAACTTATGCTGGATAGTACAAACTTTGAGAACCAGCTAAACCATACTTTCAAAAATTACTCTTCTATTTTTGATGCCTTGTCAAAATGCTGTTGCTTCATATTATTTGAGGACTTGTCTGGACTATTCATTTCAGTTTCATTTTTTTATTTGTACTAGCAGATTTTAAAATAATTTACGAAGCTTTGCAACCTTATTTTAAGTTAAAATAGGTTTTTTCCATTTCTGTACAGTTGTTAAAATGTTCATTATTCAGTGCCTTCGATTGGCAATAAAACTGTTGGGATAAAAAGGTCTTTCTTTATACTTAGAAACACTTTAAGAATGCCGCTCTCATGTTCTGTACATTTTCAATTTATAGCATATTCGATTAAATAATTTGGCAGTGCAATACTCACTACTCATGAGTACTTTTTAGAAAGGCTACCTTTTACTCATAGTCTAAGTACTACTGAGTAGAACAGAACTTTTGTTTTTATTTGAGTATGATTTTTCACTACTCTTTTTGGTTTAGTTCTGCAGGCCAGAGGTTTGTATGATGGTGTGAGCTGTAAAGAGATGTGATCGGACAAGCCAAATGGGATGATGTGGCATTGTATGCTACTGTGAGGTTGGTGTATACTTTATCAAGTATGTTTTTGTCTCTTTGGAAAACAAACATTTTTGTGTTAGCCAGGCTCAAACCTGGGTAACAAGTGACAAGTGACCAGCAGTTAGCAAGGAAGAGGCTTAGGAGTGCTGGACGATGCGAAGCGTGTACACAATAAACGCTGGTTTTGCATTGATTTCTTTAACATTTACTTAATGTCAGGCTACGTTGTTTCTCCTAATCAATGCAAAAACATTTAGAAAAAGCAAGATGACATGGAATTATTATTAATTGATCTAATTTACACATCATTAACATAGGAATGCATTAGAGATCAATGATGAGCAAAAAAATACAATGTTAGAGTATTTAAATAGTAAAACAGTTTAGCTGGCAGAAATTATGCAGTATTATGTCATATGGTCTCTTTATTGATACCAATATGAGATAATTACATTATGATAATAATTTATGATGTAAGTAACAGGTAGTTTGTTTACCATTATTATGAATGATGTGTGTATGCAAATAAGCTTTGACTGGTTAAGTAGGTGGTTGTCAATATTTAAAAAGAAGTCTCATTTCAAAATATCACTCATCCAAATTGCTAACAATCAACACAGAACTGCTGAAAGAGATAAGAAATATTAGTCATAGCCTCCAAAAAATTCCAGTATTGGATTGTGCCATGCTTGGATAGTTGTCCCTGTGAAGGCACTCTCTTTTACACTCTTCTCTCATGTTACCTACCTGAATAGTCACTTACCCAAAATACTATCCAGATCACTCTTGCCGAGTAGTGATTTGGCTCATATCTTACTGTCAATCATGAATTCTGCATGCTTCTAGGTAACTTACTCACGACCTTATGGTTGTGGCTGGGGGACATAAGTGTCCGTTCTCTATTAGGAAAACAGGGGTTACGAAAGTAACCATTATGTTCCCCATCAGTCAGTCACTCCGGCTTGTGTCGGTGACAACTATGGGAACACCCTGCAAAACGCCTTAATCTAGGTCCTTCCGCACTGGCTGACAGCCAGGCAATCCAGGCACATCAGTAGTTCGGCACCGAACGGAGCCTTCTCCACCCTGGCCTTAAGTATAGACTTCATTTTTATTGTGAAATCGGGCAATAATTTCTCTCATACCGACAATCAAGCATCAATCCCTGAGCTAAAGGGCCTTATTAAGCTTAATAAGCCTATGGTTTAAATGCGCTGAAGAAAGGTCTTTTTAGAGGGAAGATAGCATAGATGGAACTAGCTAGATCAATAGTTTTCGAGAGTTAGTCTTTTAGGGGAACTGCTCGGCCCTCCTGTTTATAACCTCCGGTTATAAAAGATTCAGCCGGTACTCCCTCATAGAGGACAGAACGTAGGAATACTCCGCTTACTCTGCACCTGTTGGAACCAAGAAGCTGGAGGTATCTCCAGGGGCAAAAATACCACACCTATCACTAAGAAAGACACAAGCCAAACTGGACACCCCTTCGTACAGTTCAGACAATGCTACCACCATCTATAGCACAGCTGAAGAGACAAATTCAATGGTCAGGTTATAGTACCTGTCGAAGGTGTTAGGTGTTGACCAACCCACAGCTGTGTAGAGGTGTGTTGAGAATGCTTCTGATCGTGTGGGAGCATCTCAGCCTGGATCAACCAAAGATGGTGGATGTGACCTAGTAACGTAGACATCGTGTGACCAAACAAGCTAGCTGCAACTTTGGTCACCTTGAGTGCAAAGTCGGTAGCCGCTTTCAATTCCTCCGTAAGACTTGGGCCACAACTTCACTCCTGCATATCTTTCAGGGCCTTGCCCTGGAACACCTGAAAGGCTGCTATGGTATGCAGGGCAGTGGCAGTTTGACCTGCAGCATTGTAAGTCATCAAAGTGAGATCTAACGACAGACTTAGCTGACAGGATAGAGCCCTCGGCTGTTCACGCCTGCTCTACCTGAGGTGCCTTCCAAGTTTGGGTCAGTTCCTGATGCATTTTTGGGAAGAAAGTGATCGATGGCGGCTGCATGGTATCATCCTGGCGCGACCCCACAAACCACGCATCCAGCCTGGAGATCAACTCAACTTTTGTTCTTGGTGTGAGGAAAGCTGTTTTTAAAATGTATGCTTAAATTATTAGAATTTAGCTCTTTTTAGTTTCTCAGCGTATGACAGATTTATCATCGGTTTGCAAACCAAATGTAAAAATACAGCATCAAAAGTTTTTGTTCTGTCTCCAGAAAGTGCAGTTGTTGGATTGTGAATCCACACTCAGTTATTCATGATCAATTACATAAATGTTTCTTTGCTGCATTTGCATTCATAACTCTCAGTCCACCCATCACTTTTATTGTTGTGAAACAGACATCCAGTTGAGTCCCCACAGATATACCTTAGATGCATTAACAATAGAGTGTTTTTTCGAGACCGAGAGGTTTATAAAAGCATTTAATCAAGATTCCTGAGCGGAGTACGTATTTTATACAAAGCTGTGATGAATGAAAAAGTCAATGATGTGACAGCAGAATAAACCACCACTCAAATAAAAGGATCTGTGAGATCTGAAAACTGAAAGTAAAGAATGCTTAGAGAAACACTCTTTAATCAGTTAAAGTCAGATGCAGCTTCTCTAGAAAAAGAAAACTGTTAATAAAGACATTCAATTTGCTCTAGTGGTGCAAACTTCATAAGAGTTCTCTGCTGATAACTAAGCAGGATACCTCCAAGTACTGTGATGGCTTAATCTCCCCTGAAAGAGGAAACCGTGGAATATCCTAGTCAGATTTTTTTTAAACAAAATTGAAGAGGCAATTTAAAAGGGTTTTTGCTTTTGTAATGATTGATTTCACCAAAGCAAATACTTTGGGAATATTCTTAGAAATATATTCTGTGAGAATAAAGATTAAATTAAGGTTACAGAAACCTATATTGTAGCTAAAATGAGGCAATACATTTAGCCTGAGCTGTAAATGTAATTTAATTATAAGCGTTTATGATAATAGGATAATTGTATTTTTAGGCTATACTTACATTTGGTTGGCAATAGTGAAGGGTGCTCTTGCATCTGCATTTATGCTATGTTTGTGTTTTTCCCCTTCATCTTTGTTCCTGTGTGAAATTGAACATCGGCAGAAAAATCTATACCTTTTAGCTATTTTTTCCTTGCTTGTACAGAATTAATCCGATTTTAAGATGTCTGACTTGAGGTGGATTTCTTCTATTTTATTTTTGGACTGAAACTTAATAATGCAGGGCAGTTGCTCTTTAAAATATTTCCTTTTGGAGGTTATTAATGGTGCAGTCAAGAGGGGTCAAATATTTATTAAACATGATTTAAAAGGGGACAATAAGGTACCTTTAATGATCTGCATATTTAGTTGAAATACTCTCTTATAATTTTTGTACGATGAAGCAACCTACCTTTAAAGCAAATATTGCAAGTTATTGGTGGACCATATTGTATCATTTATGAAAGCACCGGTACAATCGTAATGTGAACGTAATGACACCTTGCGTTTAACATAGGCGTATGTAGCGTGCTAAAGGAAGTTGAGAGAAAGAGTGGACCATAACATAATAAAGGAACATGAGGAGGACAGAAGACTCTCTTTCTATTATGTTGCGCAAGAAGGCTGTAAACGATCACTATTGCAGCAAAACCATTGTATTGATCTCAGCCTTTTACATCACCAAAATGACATGACTTTTCAAAAAAAAAATGCATAAACAATTTTTGCAAACATGCGAGTCGACATACTTGAACAATACTTTGTAGCTCATCTTTGGCTTGTGAACAGAGTGTAGTCACAGATTTCAGCTGCCTGAGACACTGGGAAAAGCATCTATGCCTCTGTGCTTGATCTGCAAAATGCAGTTTTCTAACATTCTCTCTTCTGCTGTGTAGACCTATTTCTCATGTTTTGGACACTAACTTAGAATTGAAGCTGATCAAGAAAAAACAATGCATTGCAGATGGTTATTTTTTTCTGGTTTCATTGATCACTCACACAGCGATTTTAGTCCGTTTCTGCATTGATTGTTTTGACCGTTCGAATTACTGCTCTGTTCCAGACCAACAAAAAATTGACCCAACATATAATTCTTTACCTTAGATGTTTTTCTTCTTTTACAATTTATGTTTTTATGGTGTTTTTCAAGGTTTTAAAAATAAACCAACAATTACATTTATGGACTGGGGTTTTCTTTGTGGTTAATCAGCTAGGCTCAAAGAATTCTTCCGCTTAGTGTTGTAGTCACACAATTTTGCTAGTAAATTAAATAAATTATTCTCAATAATGAAAAATATTAGTAATTAAACATTTTAAAAGTGTCTAGCATGATGTTCTCAGGCTGTGAACATCATGTTTATTTGTAGATTTAGAGTTTTCATCATCACAGAAACTTCACATTGAACTGAGCTGGCCTTGCACCTCTACTTACATTAGAAACAAAACTGTTCAAACGGAAAGAGAAACTCTGGTTAATTTTTAATAACTGAGAACATCAGCTTAGAGAATCATTGACAATGAGAAATATGACGAAACAAAGAAACCTCTGTCAGCAAAGATCCATGAGTTATGAAATATTAATACCTGAATATGAAGCAGAAGCTGAGATTGCCCTTGAACGTTTCAGTCTCATACGCTTGTGATTTAATAGCATTCAGAGACTAAATAAGACTTTGATACTCTCAGTCCTTGAACGGTCAATGTTGGTCTTCGTTTCTTCTTGTTCAGAAAAAAAATGTATTCAGATTTTGTTAAGAGAGTAAATGACAAAATCCTTACTCAGGCTTGTTTATTAGCTGGCATTTTTTCCTGGGATAATTTCATGGTTATTTGAGGGTATTTCATTGACCATCAACTGTTACATTCTCTATCTGAATTTAATCTCCATCTTCAATTAATTGAGGTTCTCTAATAGGATCACACTGTTACAATAAAATCATCTCGATTAAAAAAGACTGACACAAAGACAAAATTATATGAAGTAATACAATAATCAAAAGAAAGTGAAGTTTGCTACAGGTGGGGATTAAAAAGGATCTTGACCAATAGTAATCATGAGGTAATAGTGTAGTGAAAGTGACCAGTTGGCCCATACCTGGAGTGACACATACCTGGAGTTTGTGCACTACATTTAACCCCTCTTAACCCATCCCTGTGTACACACACATAAGTGTATAAACACACCGTGAACATGAACTTACACCTGAAGCAGTGGGCACCCATGGCTACAGCACCCGGGGAGCAGTCTGAAAACTGGTGTCTTGCTTAAGGGCACTACAGCTGTGGTTGTTGAATGGGGTTAGGGCAAGGGCTTTACAATATAGTGAATATAGATCATTAAGTGTTTACGAGTGCAGTCTGGCCTGGGTTCTTTTGTCACTTGCCCGCTCCCTAATATTTACCAACACAATTTGAGCCGGAAACCTAAAAGAGTCGTTCTTTTCCCGAGTCCTCTGAATCCTTTAGTTTTTCTTTCACGTGACGCTCCCTAATATTATCCAAATGCCGTATGAGCTGGAAATAGAAAAGAACTAAAGGACCCAGAGAACTCAAAAAAACTTATTTTTTTCTGAACACTACGTAATGTTAACCAATGTGTGAGCCGAAAACAGAAAAGATTAGGCCTTTTTTCAAGTCCTCGGCTCCTTTTGTTCTCTTGTCATTAATGATGAGTGGGAAAATCACAAGAATGTTGCACATGCACCACTGAACGAACCGATTAGTTTCTGCAGAGTCACATTAAAGAGTCATTCAAAAAGAACGAATCGTTCATGAACGACACATGACTACTGGTGACTCCAATATATGTTTTCAAACAAGAAACTTTTGTGTTCATGCAAATGTGTTTACCTGTTCATGCAAATTCCGAGACCAGGATTTCCAAACAAAATGCTTATTGCTGTATACTTTCCTCTAAAATGAGTATTATGCAACACTGAGAAACAATTTATTTACTTTTCTCAACAGCTCAGGATAGATGCTTTTGTATCAAATGTAAGATAGAGAAAAGTCAATGTTGAAAAAATTGCTGTTGTCTCATTTCACCAGTTTGAGCAAATTAGTGCAAATTTGCAAGAAATATTCCAAAGAAAATATTCCCTTGCTAAACATTTGTGTAAGTTTATTAAAACATCAATGACACAGTGTTTGTGAGAGAATGCAATTGAGCATTTTGAGGAGACAAAGTTTTTGGAAATATATTGTGCATGGAAATGCAATCTTCACTAGAGCATGCAAATTTGTTTTGTGATTGAATTTTGTCTTAATGAGAGACCTCAAAAGATTTTAATAAAGTGTCCTTTCTGTTGCTTTTTTCCTGGCCACTATTTTCTTTTTAAGGGGTCTTTTGAACTTGGGTGTGAGCAAAAGGTGGATTTTAAACCATCGCTTTTACAAAATCAATGCTCGGAAAGCAGTGGCATATGGAGAGGAAGTGACTAGCAACTATCCTTTAAATTGAGAGCACTAGCAAAATCACTGGATTTTGGATCTGGTCCAGTGAAGGAAGAGCAGATGGATCTTCATCCTGAACAACTGCTGAGTAAAAGATACCCTAGGGATTTCTTACCAAATGCATTTGTCAGTTTCTTGCCATTTTCAGGCAGTTCACAGATCAAAATGAAAGATTGTCCATATTTAATCTCTCATAAAAGTTCTCATAAAGTACAAATAAACATTGTTTAAACTTCTAATAAAAGAACACATTTGTGATAACCCAGAAATGCAACTGTATAAAAGGCTTATCTCAAAATGCACTTTGCCTCTTCATTTTTTAAATAATTTATGATAAGCTTAAAATAATAAAACAATTTACTTCTATGTTTATAAAACATGGTTATATTATCGATTAAGGCATACGTTTTCCTCTAGCTCACCTCGTTCCTTTAACCGGCTTTCACTGTGTATTGGGCTACAATGTGATTTGCCATTGTGATATTAAAGTGCCTCTATCATGCTTTCATATAACTGCCCTTTATGGGGCAGTCAGTGAAAGTAAAAGGTCAGAAAATTTTCCAAGACCAAATGCAATTGTCTTTTTCTTGCAAAAGAACAGTGATTCTGATCCTCTTGAAAAAAGTCATCATAGGTTGGAGCTGTTCTTCCTCTGTTTAATTTGTTTTATTAAGATACGTTTTATTTTCACTTGCACAGTTTCCAAAATTACCCCAATATACAAACGATTGATTTTTTCCCAGTACCCTCTCATCCTTCATGGACAGAACAGAAGTTTAAAGTACATAGCTGTTCTGACTGCAGTACTCAGTCAGTAAATTTGAATTTAGCCCCTCTGAACTCTTCTGGAAGCTGATTCCAGCTGAGGGCAGCATAGTAACTAAAGCAAAAATTCACCATAGCACACATTAAGGTAATCTAGTGTTCCAATCTGTGAATGCAGTGCTATTAATCAATGTTAAATGAAACTTTTTTGTGAGCTCACCTCATTACTTGATGCTTTTTAATGAATAAAATTATTGTACTTAAGGGGGTTGGAAAACCAACCAAGTAGAGCCAACAAAGGCCATCTGACCAAATAGTTTAGCAAATCACTGACAAACCCACAAATTTCCCAATCGCAGTGAAGGACTGTAAAGTGGCCGAGAGGTGCAAAGCACATTCACGTAACGTGAAACGTTTTTACAAATTAACCTTTTAGAAAACACAATTACAAGTTACAACACACTTTTACATTTCAGAAAACACATTTACATTTTAGAAAACAAATGTACATTTAAAAACCCCAATTGACAGGTGATAATTTCTGTGTGTTTTGGTCAACATTGGCCAATCCTAGTTCTCAAATCCCTCAAAAATAATGAAACAGTCGGCATGAGGTTATTGTTCCATGAACAGTGATGGGAAGCAGGGGTGGGTGATTTGACCTTTAAATAATATCACAATATTTTAGGGAAATAAAGCGATGACAATATAAAATTTGTCTATATTCCATACAATTTCCATGTTCTCTGATAACGTCGCAATATAAGTAATGCAGTACTTTTATGCTTTGGAATGCTGAGCAACACAGCGAATATGCAGTTCTCTTTGACTCTTGCTCATTTCATTGAATGAAGAAATAATTCATTTTAACAAATAATTTATGTTGTTGATGTAGGGAACTACTTGCAAACTAGTAGGGCAAAGATGCAAAAATAGAGCAAAATACAATAATCTGAGTAAATAAACTAATTTACCGGTGTCTTCTGATTATTATCTGTGCAATCCACAAGCACCAAAGAAAACAATTCACTTCCAAACAAGAGCTTTACTAATGAATCAGATTTGTTTAATTTTTTTTTAACGAACGACCCATCACTACACATGTGCTCTATTCAGGGGTAAGGAGCATCACTGCATCAATTTTAAACACTTGCTTGGAAATGTCCCGCAGAGAAGCCATCCAAAGATGTGTGCGAATCTCAATTAGGATAGATGTGTAAAGGATGCTTAAGGATGCTTAAAGCGGACTATGGTCACTTTAAGCACCAAATTTGCTCTTCAGAGACCTTACAGCTTATGTCCCAGAGAGTGGGGGGGTTTAAAATATTTAAACTGGGGTGGCACCCACCATTTTTCTGTGGGAGCTTAACGTTGTGTGAAAGTAGTTGTTAATGAACATAAAACCAGATATTATGTAATGGTTTTACTGATTTGTTTGCAAAGTGGGTTGAGTTACTCAAAATCACAACACAATTATAGAAAATGAGGACAGCCAGCAAGAAGATTCTCAGAAATATCAAGTTAAATCCTTGATTTTGATGCATTTTGTGTAAAATAGTGGGTCTTGGAGCTTCCTGGGCAGAAAATTAAATTTTCTTTTTAAAACTACATTTTGCAGCATTATACAAGTTCTGGCACAGAAATATTGAAAATATTCAGGTCAACTCTTTACATTAGTAGCAGTTTAAATTATTGGAAAGTTTGATTTTCATAGTTTTAAAACAATTTTGAAATGAAACTGCAGAGGTTTGCATTCCAGGTGGATGTGAGAGTGTGTATGTGTGTGTATACTCTCATCCATATTCATCATCTGTGTCCTTCACTGAGGCCGAGACTTCGACTCACTCTCTCTGAATAGTACATTAGACAGGTTACAGGGACTTGAAAGCCACTAGAAACATTGAATAATGCACTTTAAATTGTATAATGATGTCACATAAAACTTAATTTAAGTTATCCAAGACCAACAGGGTTATGTTTTACTGACCAGTTCAAGGAATGCTTATTTATTCATTTGTTTTCTTGCAGGTCTTTAAATTGTAAAATGAGAGCATAATCCTTTTGCCATTATTTGTTTTTTGTTTGCCCTCTTGCTTTTGTCTTTGTGTTAATGTAGACAACAGTAGCAAATAACAGACAAGATAGGTTCTGTAGTATTGACTGCTTTGCTTGCTGGTTGTGTAAGTACTGGATAAGAAATTCATTAATGTTTTTCTGCTTTCAAAATGTAATTTAAGGATGTTATACGAGTTAACTTGATTTGGTTAAGTCTGGTCTTTTTACACTTGCTGGTTGTAATATACATGTGGAATTCACATCTGAGCATTCACTGATAGGACTGAGGAAATTATCAGTGTCTGCATCACTTAACTGCCGACATCAACTAGTAAACTTTGGCTACAGCATTGGTTTTAGACACAATTGACCAAACACACAAGAAAAATTTTTTATGAACATATTTGCTAAAGATAACCGGTTCAAGAACATGCAGCATTAAGAACTTTACACACCTATGCCATTGCAGCATGCAGCTCTTGCTCTTACCAAAAACAAAAGCACTAGTACAAACTTTTGTAACAGCCCTCAAAGCACAAATAGCATCATTGATTCACTTTTGTAATCATTGATTCATTTTGTAATTAATGTAGCTATCTCTATTCTGAATTCCAATGCACTAAATAAATGATTGTGATTAGTTTTTTTTACTTCACATGACTGAAGTTGCTAAAAATCTACTCAAGTAAAAGGAAAAAGGACACTTAAGTATTTGAATACTTATTAGTTTTTACAGCAGTGGTTCATTACCATGAAGTTAGCCAGCTAAATTTAGGATTAGTTTATACTATGAAAGGATGTAGTCAGTCTTTGTCACCCTGGTTACTTACGCCACACAAGTAACCTGCTCCAGAGCAGGTTATGTTCAGGATTAGAAATCGCAGGCTTAAGTTTGTTCAATCAGAGGTTTAAAAAGGAACTTTTAAGTGATGCAAGAGATCGGAAGGTTTCAAAGAGTGGGCCAGGTTTCAGATCTTGTTCGCATCAGAGCGGGCATTTGTGCTCAGATCAGGATCATAGTCTTTGATGAGAATAGGATTCTGAGTCCTAAGATGCTCGTAGGTTCATTTTCAAGCTTTGCTTTTAAGAGTGCATGGTTAGTCCCTATGGCCCCATATTAGAGTTCATTCCTGCTGTACGTTCCCATGGAGAGATTAAGACCATGAAGTCTTCTGAGAGGAAAGCAGACCGGTGAACAGAGCGAGTAAGAGAGAGAACTCTGAGAGAGAGTTGCTTTTAAAGAGCAGAGGTGTCTGTGTGTACAGAAAGCATGTGACTGGAGCATCTTTGACCCTTCAGATTATATTGGGCTAGGGAAGGGTTGATTAAAGATCATGGCCAAGTTTATTACAGGGTCCTAAAAGTTAATTCGTTTCAGAAGATAAAATACCACTTATACATTTCAATCAGGCTTGACCCAGGGAATAAATAAAGACCAAACATGACTTATGCAATATAAATCGTAGATGAACAACCATCATTCATTTTCTTTTTCTTCTATTCAAGTATAAACAATCACGTTACATGGAAGTATTTCAACAGTACACAATTAATTATACTCACAAAGATATAGAAGTATTTGATTAATGTAGCTTCTTTATGAAGATTCCTTGTATTGATTGATTTCAAAGAAGCTCAGATGGACTTCACATGATCCATCCCGTGATCTAAGCAGCACACGTCCAAGGGTTATCCCATGAATTTGTCAGCAGAATCCTTACAGGTTTGTGTTTCCATTGCACGATGCTTAATGGTAAATTCAGCACCGAATCAGTGATTAAATATTCCTTTATGCAGTCCTTTATGTCTAGTCCAGGTCCACAGTCTTCCCTACATATCCCCCCTCTGCGAACCTAAATGGCATGGAGTAGGCATTGATGGTCGCAGATGGAACCAGGTGGACAGGTAGCAGACACAGGTGTAAATCCATCACTCACTGACAAGGCTCCCCCCTCAGGTCATCTCATGGAGCTCAAGTTCATGCATGGATTAACAGTGATTAGTCTGAGTATCTACCTGTTATAACGGGATGCAAAGAAGCAAGGGCTAATGTCATTGCGCACTTGGTTTTAATCATGAGTCTTCAGTGTTGATCACTGGAATAAGCATTAAGCGACAAAACACATCTAGGTGTTGCGTAAAAATCCCATTTCTGATGCACCATGGTTTGTGGTTATGGGCACAGCTAGTAGTAAGTGTTTGAAAAAAAACGATAGAAAATAGGAAAGCTAATCACACTGATGATCTAGGAGAGGGCTGAGGGTTTCCAGTTACTTATTGCTTGAGGTGTGCAAGGGAATGGGAGGCTAATCTCGATCATCTAGTGGATATTTAAAGGAAAACAAATAATAATAAAAAAACTTGATTAGTAGGCTCTAAGAATGTGAGGATATCTATGTATGGTTTTCAATCAGGTGGGTGGGCTTTGGGTTCCCATGTTCCACCTTGCCGGGCACTGGACTTGACAAGAGCAGTTGTTCTTTTGTCCTTTTACTCTTTTCCTTGTTTAATTTTACTGCTAGCTTCTTCGTCTTCTTCAGGGAATTGATTTTCAAGTTGGTTTGTGCTATCTGGCTCTTTGCTGGTGTCAGCAAGTTTTTGTTTGCAGTCTCTTTGGTCTGAAAGCTTGGGAGTTTTCAGGTCTGTTTGAGATTCTAGTTTGAGAGGTTGGTTCTAGAGCATGGAGCTTGATGATGAGAAATGCCAGAAAGTCTTTCATCCATTGCTCTGACTCTAGTCAGGAGGTGCCTGAGTTGTATCCTCCATCTTCCCTCTTTTTTTGGTTTTCATCTTTGCACTTGAGAAGTTCTTTCGTTAGTAGCTGTAGAACCTCTTCTGTATTGTTTTCAGATGCAGACTTTTGTTTGTTTTCCTCTGTAGTTCTGTCTTGTTCTGGTTGATAGTAGTTTGGATTTCTTCATTGTTTTTTTGGACTACTCTGGTACCGTTGAGGTCTTCCTCTTAATTGCCAGCTTGAGTCCCAAGAATTCCATTCTGTCGCTTTTCCAGCATAGATTGGTGGGTTGCACAACTTTTCAGAGTTTTGATTTGAAGTTTCCATTATTCCAGGTTCCAATTCTTTCCATTTCATTTGGTTCATTCCATCTTTGGTTCAGTTCCATCCATCCAGGATTCCATTCATGGTTCTTGTGGTTGTCATTTAGATAGTGAGCACCTTCAAGGGCTGGGTCTGATTCAGGTTGGGTACTTTCAAGCATTTCTTGTGGCTTGGATTTCGTCTCTGAGACCATCTCAGGTCCTGCAGGTAGGCTTGTATGCGTCTTTCAACTGAGAGCAGAGTCCTCTCTGTCATCAAAGTCAGTTAACTTTCCCTTTACACCCAAGTCAGTTGACAATCCAATAGCACTGAAATCAACTGAATATCTTCTAATACTCAAGAAGAGGTCTCTACACATCTATTGTAATTGAGATTTGCATGAACATTTTGAAGGCTACTCTTTAATGTTGCTGTGATTATGCTCCTTGCCCTTTCATGTGGCTCTGACTCATTTGTAATAACTCTTTTCGGGAGTGAATTGTTTTCTTTGGTATGTGCAGATTGCACTGGTAATAATCAGAAGACACAGGTGAGGAAGTTTATGTATGCAGATTCTTGGATTTTCTTCTAATTTTGGGTCTTTGTCGTAACAGTTTGCAAATAGAGACATTTTCCCATATAAACAATATAAATTAGTCATTCACATGAATCATTATTCTAAATGAACAAGAGCAATTTTCCTCTGCTCTTGATCACGATGTTCTTCATTGCACTTTCCTGTCATGACGTCAACGTGAGAGAGTGCATTGAGGGCCACTTAAGAGCCATCTTTCATTGGTCGTCCTTCCTGTTAAAAACCAAACCATTTTTTTTTGTTTACACCTCTTGGTCGGGCAGATGCATGATGGGGTTATTGTTTTTGATCGAGGCACATTCACTCAATAAATTTCAGATTGGAGATGCATTTAGGTGTGAAGAAACCTTTGGGTGGTGTCTGACTTTACATATTGATGTAGCTAAAATGCAGTGACCTGTACTTAAGGAAAAGGGCAGCCAGCTAACAATAACCAATGCAATAAAGGGTCAAAGCATGATAATCCATAAAAATGATAAGGGCTTGGAGTTGAAGCCCTAGCGAGCAGTGATCTAGGGTAGTTTCTTTACATGGCTAGGTTTCAATAACCTGAGTGATGCAAATGAGAACAGGTTTTGGTTGAGAGCTAGTTAGTTCTGTGTGTGGCATTAAAGGAAATATCTGACAAATTTACTCATTTATCTTGACATACCCAATGAGGAGCACATTTTATTCTGACTGTTAACCTTCCTTTTAATGTGGTACTTTGTATTCTAATCTAGGTTTAAAAGGTTTTTTTTTCTCTGAGGACATTTGCATCTATAGATCGACATCTATTACTAACTTGCAGCTTTTTTCATCTTTACCTCTCCTCATGCAAGAGGTCTTTCTCCTTCAGAAATTTTGCGTGATACCACAGATCATACAATAAGTTTTGTCCTTTTAATAGATTGCTGAGCTGCAAACAGGACAGACAGGTTAACCCTGATGATGATGATGATGGTGATGATGATGATGAATTTTCAGCATTTGTAATGCCATTCTAAAGAAGTTGACATTTCCAACAAAGCAAAATAATTAAAATGCCACCAGCAGTTGGTCATGATTGAATTTACATTGGTCGGTTTATCTTTTAATTACATTTGCATTCTGTTTTACTTCAGCCATATTAAGTTGAGTTAAGTTAAGTCCAGGTGTCAATGAAAATTTGTTGCAAATTGCAATTGTAGCATACTGTAGGAAATACAAGAGCTTGCATTTTTCCCCTCTGTGTTCTTTCATAGCCATTCATTGCTGCTGCTTTGATGATAAGAAGCTGAACCAGAACTGAATGCCAGCAAGTCACTAAAGTGTGCCTGTCCTTATTATAAAGAAAGAATGTTTGATGAAAGCTTGTCAAATTCTTGGAAACTTGAATATTAAGGTGGGGATGTGGCTATGATGTGGTGACTGCTAATGTCACCACAGCTCTTCATAAACTCTTCATAAACACTTTTTCACCTTTTTAGGTGTGAAAGAATCTGAAGAAATTGTATTAATTCTAAACCAAACAGGAATATAACTGCAAGCAGTAATGTGGGGCCAAACATTTATGACCATATACATTGGAGGCATATGAAAATAAAATTGTTTCTTAACTTGTTTAGCTGTACAATTTACACATCATAGCACTCTTTACCAACTTCTTCAGACAATTCTTCTCATCTACAGATCAGCGCTCACTCTTTCCTGCTGCTTTCGTGCTGTTAATGATGGCTCTCCTTTTCCTTTACCCTGTGATGCAGAGGCCTGTGTAGGCTCTACTGGGGGACTGTCCTGCCAAACCTCTGCATCCTACCTCCACCTAGTATTTGGCCCTTTTCTATTCAATTGCTTTCGTTCTCTTGTTCTTTTTACCTGTAAGTAAACTTGGCAACATTGCCTTAGACACCAAGACAATGTCCGTTCTGAGGGTGGTTTTGGCAACTTGCTGGGGAAACTTAACTTGATTCCCACGGTATGCTGCTTTTGCATTATAGAAAAGTTCTAGTTTCTCTCTTCTTTTTGCTTGTGGCTTTTCTCCAGCTCTGACAATGTTGATTGTGTGCTTCCTAGTTTTGGACTCTCAGCAGGTGGCTATTGACTAACAGAAGATGTCTGCTTTGGTCTTCAGCACTTTGAGATGGCAGATATTGCAGGCCAGATAAAGTCACCTTGACGGAGGGGGCTTGATGGTGTGTGTGCCAAACCCCTGCATTACAGTTCAGATGGACTTGGGAGAATGGTATAGACAACCTGGACTTGATGGAACTTGATGAGTTGTAGGTCTAACTTCCTTATGTAAGACCATGTGATTTTTTGCACCACAACTCCCAACTCCTTTGTTCCCATCTACTCCAAGTACCTTGTTGTCTTATTCCTATTCCTCAGCTTGACAATTCCTCTTGCACATCTGCACTCATCCATTCTTGGACCAGAAGTTCGCTATTATCTGCCCTTTGGACAGACTTCTGCATTCTCTACCTTGACATTTATATTTCTTATTACCTGTGTAGCCTTCTGAATCAATAAGAGGTTTGGATTGCTTTCGCACCAGAACAAAATCCCTCTCAGTACCAGTTGGCTTCCCAGATCACAGTCATTCTACTCCTATTATCAACTTTTGCTAGACCTAAAGCTATACTGGGGCACCAAATATATATATATATATATATATATATATATATATATATATATATATATATATATATATATATATATATATATATATACACACAACTACTAAATTCTCAATCAACTCAAAAGACACATGAATATCAAAGCTGAATATTGTTGAAAGTTGGAGTGGGACTTTTTTAGTTTTGGTTATCTTAGGAGGATATCTGTGTGTGCAGGTAGCTATTGCTGTGCAGAATTATTAGGAAAAATAATAAAAAACAGATATATACCCATCTCACTTATTTAGTTTTGCCAGGCAAACCAATACAACATCTCAAAACTTACAAATATACATTTCTGAGATTCAAAAACAAAACAAACAAATCAGAGACCAATATAGCCACCTTTCTTTAAAAGGACACTCAAAAGCCTTCTTTCCATGGATTCTGTTAGCTTCTTGATCTTTTCATCATCAACATCGCGTGCAGCAGCAACCACAGCCTCCCAGACACTGGTTAGAGAGGCGTACTGTTTTCCTTCCTTGTCTTATGTTTCATGACGGACAACAGGTTCTCTATGGGGTTCAGATCAGGTGAACAAGGGGGCGATGTCATTATTTTTTTCATCTTTTAAACCTTTACTGGCCAGCCACGCTGTGGAGTATTTGGAGGCATGTGATGGAGCATTGTCCTCCATGAAAATCATGTTTTTCTTTAAGATGCAAAGTTCTTCTTGTACCCCTGCTTGAAAAAGTTGTCTTCCAGGACCTGGGAGTTGGACTGGGAGTTGAGTTTGACTCCATCCTCAATCTGAAAAGATCCCACAAGCTCATCTATGATAATACCAGCCTGTACCAGTACCCCACCTCCACTTAGCTGACGCCAGATTCAGGGTGGAGCTTTCTGCCCTTTACTGATCCAGCCACGAGCCCGTCCATCTGGCCCTACAGACTCACTCTCATTTCATCAGACCATAAAACCTTAAAAAAATCACCTTGTGCTTTTTGACACTCCAGTAACATTGGAGCTCTGTAATATGGCTGAACTGCTGGCAAATGGCATCTTGGAAGCTTCATGCTTAATTTTTGGGAAGTTGCTTAGCGCTTTCTTCTTTCAACGTGCTTCTTTCTACCCTGTTGGCTATTTGCCATGAAATGCTTGATTGTTCTGTGATCTTCAAAAGCTGGGCAATTTCAAGGCTGTTGCATCCCTCTGCAAGACATCTCATAATTTTAGACTTTTCAGAGTCCGTAAAGTCTCTCTTCTTACTCATTTTGCCAAAGGAAAGGAAGTTGCCTAATAATTATGCACACCTGATATAGGGTGTTGATGTCATTAGACCACACCCCTTCTCATTACACAGATGTCATAAGCTGATATACTTATTTGGTAGCAGGCTTTCAAGCCTGTACAGTTTGGAGTAGGACAACATGCATAAAAAGGATGATGTGGTTTTTTAAGTGCATGCAATTGGCAGTATAATACGATTTTTTTTATTACTTTTTTGTATGTGTTGTGATGTATAAATATACTTACATTCAAATGGAAATACAGCAATAAGAAAAAAATCGTAAACTTAACTATTTGTATTTAAATACTTTAAATATAATTTTTTTTTAATTAAAAAAAAAAAAAAGAAATCAAAACAAAAAAAAAGTTGCACCTGCCTAATAGGTGTTTGTTGTCAAAAATAATCACTCGGATTACAATCTTAAATGCTATCTAGATTTTTATTTGTGTAAAATCTCTGCTTAAAATGTAACTAGTTTCATCTTTTAGAATGATTTTTACACCTAAATATAAATAAACCCAATAAATGAAAAGATAATAAATATAAGATAATGGTTGATTCAAAATAGAATAAGTTGTCAAATAGACAGAATAACATAATTATCTCAATTGCTTTGAAAATATGCGTCATACAATAACACAGTAAAACTTGGAAACAAGCTAGGGATAGAACATCAGCAATGATAGAACTAATATTTCTGAATAAATTTTAAACAATCAATTTCTTCCACACCATTTATAATTACTTATACCACATGTTTGACAAATGCTCTTCTCTAAAGCAACTTATAGGGAATATAGAAATGCACTGCTATTTATTAGACGTTCCTGTAAATGGGTCTAACGATGTCCATGAACTGAACCTTTTATACTAACCTGGTTGCTAGCCCACATGAACTCCCCCTCATTCCTAGAACCTACTTAACCCAGTTACCTGTGCCACCCTTCGAATGCCGGCCTCCTCAGGAAGTCACAAGCACAGGGCACATCTCCACCTACTCAATTGCGTTCCTTCCTCTGATGTTCCTAAACAAAATATCTACAGTGAGTATCACACACACTCATCACTTAGTCTCCTCCTCCAGCTTTGTCTCAACTTGTATGTCTCCCTATTATTACTTGGGGGGCCTTGGCAGGATACAGAGCTACGACCACCCATCGAGACTGCCATAATGTGTGATAAACTGTGTTCAACTCACCTTCAACTTACCTTAACATTAGTACTCCCCCTCACGTCCTTCATCTTCTGGTCAGCTCCCATTTACTCTCACAATAACAATTGAGGTGTAAAGTTTCAATAAAATGTGAGTTTTAGAACTTGCATTAAGAAAAAAATATGATGAAATAACCCTTGCCATTTACAAACTGAAACACTTAATCCTCAAAAACAGAATGGGATAAGATCCAGAAGATTTTTCAGTAATTTTAAATCAATATTTAATAAAAGGATTTTGATAATCCCCTTTTCCCTGTTTGGTCTCATCTGAGTGGACGAGGGCCGTTCAAGTCACGCACACTCTTTGAATAAATCCCAGAGTGCTCTTGGAAAGATTAACCTCCAGTGTTATGACCGTCCTCTCTCTCTCTCTCTCCCTCTCTCTCTCTCTCTCTCTCTCTCTCTCTCTCTCTCTCTCTCTCTCTCTCTCTCTCTCTCTCTCTCTCTCTCTCTCTCTCTCACCTTTCCTTTTTTGAGTTCAGCCTATCAAAAAACAGGACAACGAATATAGTGTATTTAAGATATTTGTTTTTAAAAACATCACAAAAACAATATGATTTGTTCAGACCCATACACAAACAACTCAATGCATGACTATCTACTGTTCACCCCTGCTTCTGAAAAAAGCAACAAATAAAACACATACTCTGCAGTATATTCCACCAGCATTCGATCACAGGACAATATCGTATACAATTATGTCAAAAAATTGAGTTTGAGCCTGGTTTATCATCACTACACACTGCATGCATTACAATTTTGTCCCGGATTCACATCAGAGAGCAATATTTAGATATTGATAACATGAAATAAAGACCTTGAGTTCAAAGGCTGAAGCTGTAACTTTTATCCACTGGCCACCTGTCGGGTAGCAGTCCATGCAGAAGCGCTCCATGTCCATGTGTTCAGTGCTGATAGCAGAAAGCAAAGAAACTGAGGCAAATGGTCTCCTATCTTACACCTGGGACATTTTCTGATAAGAGGTAAAGCCAAAGGACATCGGCGAGCGGACGGATAATTATAGAAAAGCAAACAAACATAGCGAGCACTTGTTGGTTTATTTTTTTCTTGGCAAATGGCATGCTGCTTCAGATATTTCATAGTCTCTGCATCAAAATGTTTGAAAATTAAGGAACATTCAGCCAACATGACATGCTTTTTGTGTTCACAACTGATATGTTCACTCCCTCCAAACATTTGGAGCCAGACGGAAAGAATATGAAACAATAAAAACAAATATTTAAGAGACCCTTCATAACATTTTGTAAACTGTAAAAGGATTATAAACTGAATGGCAATACATGCTTAATATTTGGTCATGCAATATCTCCTGGAACGATAAAATTATGAATGATAATAATAATAAAACATTTTTTTTTATAAAAAGTATCTTTTTTGGTGTCAGATTTCTTAAACGTCATTCGAAAATGACATAATTTTCATCAATTTAATGCTGATTTCTGTATAGCAGCTCTGTAGATTTGCTTTTCAATCTTTGTTTCTCATTTCCTCAGTCCATGGGAAAATGCTGCAGTTATTTTGGTGAATTCCTGAAAGTTTTCAGTTACTTCATACATGTGTCACATTACTTAAGGAAATGAGAGGATGCTAAAGAGGCAGGAAACAAATAACAGCTGGAATCAGCTAGTCATAATTTGGTCATGCTGACATTACTTTGTGAAGACTTTGTAAGGACTTCATGAAATGTGGTGATTATGTCATGGTAAAGTTGCCTTTCTAAAATTTTCATTTCCCTTTTAAATTTTAAATGTTCTTTAATAACACTGCTGTTTAGGACCACGGGTAACGTTATAGCAGTGCTTCTCAAATAGTGGGACGTGAGGCTCCGTCAAGGGGGGTGGGGGGGCCTGTTTGACTTCAGGGAACATGCTTTTTTATTTTTCTATTTAGATTTTTTTACTGTTCTAGAATAAAGTGTAGCGTCACGGTGGTGCAGTGGGTAGCAAGGTCGTCTCACAGCAAGAAGGTTGCTGGTTCGAGCCTCGGCTGGGGCAGGTGGCGGGTCATTCCGCTGTGGCGACCCCGAAAGGGAAGAAAGCCAAAATGAATGAATGAATAAAGTACCATACCACGCCACTACATTAGGGGGTTTTCTTCTTCCGAGGGGGAATGACAGAAAATAATTGAGAAGCACTGCCTTATAGTGATGTAACCTCAGAGTCTTCAGAATACATTTTCAGATTGAATATAAGTATTTGATGTCAAAATATTATCCTGAAAACTTTAGAAAATTTAGAATATTTACAGCAGTATAGATATATTGGAGATCATAGATATTGTATGTTTTATGTTAAATTAATTTAGCACTATTAATTAAACATACTTAAAAATTTAATGGTCGAGTGTCATTTAGTTTCATTAAAATCCACTGGCTTAAAAAAAATGGAACATGTGAAGTTTAAGTGGTGACTATGAGCCAGTGAGCATGCACAGAATTCTCCTTTGGAGGTAAACACAATTTAAGATTTATTCATTTTTATGTTAGTGGTTTAATTTTATTCATACAACACGATATAAAGTTAAGCATAGTTTAAGCAAAGGATGTCTATTGACGCGGATGCACAAGACGCATTTCCTGTATTACACATGAGGTGAAGTCGGAAGCAGGTACACTAGTTACATGGTTTATATGTTTTTTTTCTTTCTATTAAACGAAGTTTTATCCTCACTTCATAACATTTACATTGTTTTACATAACATATAGAGAAGCTACAATTTTTATCATAAAGTATTTTTCGCGGGGACCTTGACAAGAGTATTGGCAGAGCTGAACTATTGTTTATTTGCATAAGTCGCTCAGACAGATGTGGAACGTGCTTTTCCGATTGAGATATGTTCACCTATGTAACTTCGCACCAAATTTTTGGATAGATGTGTTTTAACCTTAAATCATGTTTTTACTGTTATTATTTTTATTCTGATTTTATATATTTTTGAGATTACTTAATTATGTAAAGTGTTTCCTAATCAGGCATAGATTGGCAATTATAGATTGATGTTCACTTCAATGTTTTCAGTACACTTTTAAATTTATGTTACATTATCAAATGAGGACCCGTGTGAATAATATTTGAAATGTCTTCATTTGTATAGTTACAATAAACAAGATTGAGAATTATATAAACTGTCTGGTTGGTTTGGTTAGAATACATTAAAAAGTATTGCCTTTGTCAAGCTATTGATTGCAGCAAATAGTGATTATAATCAACTAATTGCATTTCATTCACATTTTGTGAGGGTGCAGTTGATTGTGTTAAAACACCACTCCTCCAGGAATAGCAAGCTTTTACAGAACCGGTGAGAATTCCAGGAACATTGGGGGGATATGTCGCAGAGACGTCTTCAGTTTGACTTTTTCCATTGTTCTCACTATCCGCTATAGGGTCTTGCTATCCGAGACAATGCAGTTCTGATATCCTCAGCTCCCTCAAGAAGTAGAGCTGTTGCTGTGCCTTCCTTGTTATGGAGCTGGTATTAAGGAACTAGCTAAGATTCTCCATCAGGTGAAGACCAAGGTATTTGGTACTCTCCACGAGCTGCTGGTGTTCAGTAGAGAATGGTCACGTTGTGTGGTCCTGAAGTCAACAAATATCTTTTGTTTTGTCTACATTTAGAGACAGGTTGTGGCTTTACACCAGTCTGTTTACTTCTGCACCTGCTCACTGTATGCTGATTTCTTGTTCTTGCTGATGAGACCCACCACAGTCGTGTCATCAGCGAACTTAATGATGTTATTTGAACTGTGTATTGCTACATAGCTGTGAGTCAGCAAAGTGAACAGCAAGGCGCTGAGCACGCAGCCCTGAGGGGCTCAAGTTCGGAGTGTGATGGTTTTGGATGCGCTGTCCCCCATCCAGACAGTCAAGAGTTTTTTTCATAAAAGTCCAGGATCCAGTTACAGATAGTGGTGTTAAGGCCTAGCAGGTTCAACTTTCCAAGGAATAATGGTATTGAATTCTGAACTGAAGTATGAGTCCTTGTTTTCCAGGTGAGTGAGGGCCAGGGGGACTGTGGTGGAAATAGCATAATTGATAGAATGATTTGGCAGCAGTGTCTTTATGTGCCTCTTGTATAGCTTCTCGAAGCATTTCATGATGATTGGAGTGAGTGTAACGGGACAGTAGTCAATGAGGCAGGACACTGATGGCTTCTTTGGCAAATTAACGATGATCGTCACTTTGAAGCACTTTGGGACAACAGTGGTGCCCAGAAAGATGTTGAAGATGTCAGTGAAGACATCTGCCAGTTGGTCTGCACATCCTGTGAGTTCTCTGCCAGTAATATTGTCTGGTCCTGCAGTTTTCAGTTGTTAGTTGCTTAAAACTTTCCCTGTATCTGCAGTGGAGACACAGAGCACCTGGTTGTTGGAAAGTGGTCTGGTCTTCTTCGTTGTCACATCATTCTGTGTCAAAACGGGTCAGTCAACAAATTTACACACATTAAATATGAATAAAGGAGAAATCTTAAATGTTGGTTCACAGACATTTTCGGTACCTACACCAGTATCCTCTCCACCTTCCCCACCCCATATACACTAACCTATATGACCTATATAACCTGTTCAGTTAAAGATTGGATTCTTAAGACTGTAAATCAACCAAACCTTTCGGTTTACCTATGATCCCGCAAAACAAAAATAAGAAATAAAAACAATTAAATATTTGATGAATGTCCTTATTAGTAAAATAAATTTTAACCAGTTTCTAAAATAAGTCTGATTAAACTATCCAGTTAAAGGGGAGATCCATACAATCACATTTGAACCCCAAACTTTGCCATGATAGACTTGTGGATGGAGATATGGACAATCTCTTCCCTTCATTGATTTCTGACAGAAAGGCCACCGAAGATTTATATGTGAGCCTTTAAGACCTACTCCATCAAATCCTCTCACTTTAATTGACTTCCCTCCAAATCCCACAAACAATTAGCTAATAACCTCCAAGCAAAATTAGCATACTCGATCTATGCTAACAATGCTCCTAAATCAAAACCAACACAGCAGTCGTCATTTGTTTACTGTAATCACACCATCAAATCTCCCCATTTTTAATCTGTTGACACAAATGGTGGCGATTAAGAATTTGGGATCATTGTTCAAACTGTGCTAATCTTCATCCTGTGGAGTCAGGCTGATTGTGATTCATCTGGAGCCTTCAAGCTAATATTTCACACAAACTAGAGGAAGCAGGAGGATCCTGGAAATATTCTCTTCTAGCTAAACATCTCTGTCATTTAGATTCATGTTTTTGTGATTCCCGTGCTCTTCATGACAACATACAAATACAACGTTGCTTAAAAGTTACCAACACGTTTCTGCCATCAAACTGGAACCTTCCCTGGAACATGTCATGCCAGGAAGATATATCACTGGTTCAGTAAAAGCTTGCTATTCCTGGGCTTTACCTTGTGTCTGAGGAATGGTGTTTTAACACAATCAACTGCACCTCCACAAAATTTGCAACTAAAAATATTTTAACTACTCAAAAATACACTTAGTTGAGTATAATCATTTTTTACTGCAATCAATAGTTTGACAAAGGCAATACTTTTTAATGTATTCTAACCAAACCAACCAGACAGTTTATATAACTCTCAATTATTTATTTTACCTATACAAATGAATATCTTTCAAATAATATTCACACGGGTGGGTCCTCATTTGATAATATAACATTAATTAATATTGTACTGAAAAAACTGAAACGAACATTAATCTATAAATGTCAACCTATAGCTGATTATGCAACACTTTACATAATTAAGTTGTCTCAAAATTATACAAAATCAGAATAAACAGTAACACTAGACAACATTTTCAGATTTATTTTTATTTGGAAAATAAATTGGATCCACATGTACATGTTCTTCTCATTGACAGCTGATGCATTGACACTAGTCCAAAGTGGGAAAGTCCTTAATACTTTGTTGAAACTAAAAACACAAAACCAGCTAAATTTTACTGTGTAGTCAAATAGCCTATAATTGAGAATATGAGAAAAGTTCAATCCAAAAGGTTTAATCCAAAACAAAAGCTTTGCAGCATTTAAAAGTTACAGGTTAACATGAGAACATGCATTTAAGTGAAAGAACTAAAGTTTAAACCTAATGTTTCATGTTGACTGCATATTTTATTATGCAGCCTTATAATGCTTTAGTAAACAAATACAAGTGACAGTAGTTTTAACAAATATGAATACTTGTTGGGCTCTTAAATTCAGAATTGATGATATCTAAGCTTTTCACATATGTAAACAAACACTTTTTTGACTGTGACTTGTGCTTACGTTGTGGTTGTGATGTTTATCACAGGTATTAGACAGGGGTCTCCAAGCTGTGTCTTACCATAGATCTAGGCAACCTTCAACTGAGATTTTCAACATCCTGAAAAAAAAAATAAATAAAAAAAATAAAGCAAGGGGAAACAACACGAGGATATTCTGGATCACCGTTACACATCCATCAAGGGCGACTTCCACACTGTCCCCGCACAGCTTTAGGACTCTCTGACCACTGCCTGGTCAACCTTATTCCATCACAAAAACAACAGCTCAAATCTGCTAAACCTGTAGTGCGATCTGTTAAAAGTTGGACCATCGAAGCAGATCGGGATTTACAAGCCTGCTTCGACTGCACGGACTGGAGTGTCTTTTAATCTGCTGCCTCAAAACTGAAGGAGCTCACTGACTCTCATCATACGTTAGTTTCTGGGAGGACATGTGCATTCCCACCCAGACTTATTTAACATTCAATGACGATAAACCATGGTTCTCTGGAAAACTCAGACAGCTTCGCCAGGCCAAAGGAGATGACTTCAGGAGTGGAGATTATGTTCTGTACAATCAGGCCAGAAACACACTGAATAAGGCAAGTTTATTTGTATAGCACATTTCGTACACAACTCAAAGTGCTTTAGATTGGAAATAAAGAGTAAAAAGAAAGTTCATTAAATAAAATCAAGCATAAAAAAGTCATTAAAAAATAAAAAAGTCATTAAAAACTGAAAATTTAAAAACATTGATTAAAACAAGGCGTCACGGTGGCGCAGTGGGTAGCACGGTCGTCTCACAGCAAGAAGGTCGCTGGTTCTAGGCTCGGCTGGGGCAGGTGGCATTTCTGTGTGGAGTTTGCATGTTCTCCCCGTGATCGCGTGGGTTTTCTCCGGGTGCTCCGGTTTCCCCACAAGTCCAAAGACATGCGGAATAAGTGAATTGAATAAGAACAATTGCCCATAGTGTGAATGTGTGTGTGAATGTTTCCCAGCGATGGGTTGCAGCAGGGAAGGGCATCCGCTGCGTTAAACATATGCCAGTGAGTTGGCGGTTCATTCCGCTGTGGCGACCCCGAAAGGGAATAAAGCCGACATGAAGATGAATGAATGATTAAAACAAAGATTAAGATGTGACGTGCAACGGTAAAATAGTTGTTCGGACGTTGGTGCTCAGTCGACAAAAGCACAACTAAACAAGTGAGTCTTTAGCCTGGATTTAAACATGACTAAAGTGTTGGCACCCTTGGTCTCCTCTAGAAGCTGGTTCCATCTGTGGGCCGCATGGTAACTAAAAGAGTGTTTACCCTTTTTGGAATTTACCCGGGGTAGATCTAATTTATTTGATCCGAGGGATCTCAGTTCACTGTTTGCTGTGTATTCACTGATCATGTCTGTTAGGTATTTAGGTGCTAAGTTATGTTTGGACTTATATACGAGCAGCAGAACTTTAAAATCTATTTTGAAGGAGAGCGGCAGCCAGTGTAGAGACTTAAGAACTGGAGAAATGTGTTCTGACTTTCTAGTTTTGGTAAGAATTCGAGCTGCTGCATTCTGAACGAGCTGGAGCTGTTTAATGGTCTTTTTGGGAAGGCCGGTGAAAAGGCCGTTACAGTAGTCCAGTCTGCTGGAGATGAAAGCATGAATCAGTTTCTCTAAATCTTGTCTGAAAACAAAGCATCTGATTCTTGCAATGTTTCCAAGATGGTAATAAGCGGATTTTGTCATTGCTTTTACGTGTTTAGACTAAGATCAGAGTCCAGAATCACTCCAAGATTCCATGTTTACATGTATCAGTGAGTGTTTATAGGTATTTGTATGCGTCAAGTTTATATGTACACACAAGCTATCCCACAAGTGCATATGCATTCGTATACTAAAATAACATGTATTGATATGTATTTCACACAACAGAATAAATGTATATGTGAGTAATTTATAGGTGTATATGTACAAGTTTTATGTATGTATTGACAAGCGAATTTTGATTTAAATCCTACACGGCGCCTCATAGTAATCTTTCAATGTCTTAGTTAAATAAGTGACATTTATTAACTCCATTCTTGTGATTGTCTGCTATTTACTATTAACTATTAGCACAAACAATAAGTGATGTGACGAAACTGTACCCAGTGTTAATGAAAAGGAAATCACACCATCGTAATCAAAATTAAAACACTTCTCTAGTTTATGGATTAATATAAAAGTGATTGTTTACATTAAAAGTATAATCCACTCCAATGATGAACATGTAAACATTAGTCATTAATCACTTACCCTCATGTCATTCCAAACATGTGAATATTGCATTATTATTCTGAAGACTTATGTTTACCTTTTGAATCCATACCATGAAAGAGCTGGCTGGGACACACCAATACTCCTGTCAAGATCCTGTGAAAAATACTTTATGATAAACATTGTAGCTTCTCTATCTGCAATCAGAGGTTCAATATAAATGTTTAGAAGATAGGAAAAAACTTATCGTTCGTTGGAAAAAACATTAAAAACATGTAAACCACTTAACTATTGTACCTGCTTCCGACTTCTCAAAAAAACTCAACTTTACCATGACATAATCACCACATTTCATAAAGTTCTCACAAAGTCTTCATAAAGTAATGTCAGCATGACCAAATTATGACTAACTGATGGCGTTGTCATAACGTTCTTTGTTTGCTGGGTATGAGTTAATGAGTTAAGAGATGGTTTGCTTTGAGGGAGCAACATTAGATTAGGTTAGCAATTTGCCCTCATTTACATAAACAATGGACTGGTTCTTTCACTTATTTCATTTACTCTGCAAAGAAAATAAAATTGCATTTATTCCAATATCCATCATTTAAATTCCATTTAGATTTATTTTAGTGACTTTGTTGATCAGTGTTTTTTATCAGTGTATTCCTGGGGCCTGTATCATGAAGCTGGATTAACTAGTTAGCCCGCTAAGTTTAGGATTAGTTGGCACCAACGCTGGGTTTTTGGTACTATGAAAAGATCTAGGATTTAATCAGTCTTGGATCTAGGTTTTAATCAGTCTGAAGCAGACTCTTCTACCGCTCATTCAAAATGTGACATGCAGAAGTCCCACCCTTACTGTACAGCAGATGGTGTGTTATACGGCTAAACTGCTCAAGACCTTAATTTTTATATGCTGTCATGATCGTTTTGTGCTGGAGATAATAATTATATAGACATTCACCTTCTAAATGTAAACATACAGATAAGCGTTTACTTTAATTTGTAATACAACCATAAATACATTAACACATAAAAAAGTAAAACATATTGGAATTAACATGCCACAAAAAATGCTACCGTTATCATACGCAAATCACCCCTGATACGCATTCTACAATAATACAGAATGTGCTTCATTAATGCATTCACACAAGTTTCTGCCAACAGTCTTGTCTGGCTTTGGCAGCAGCCACAGTATTCCTACGACACAATATATACGTTTAAATCATAATCGTACTTTCGAACTACCCTTAGTTTGAGTCTTGAGATGGTTCATATGGTGGATGCAGCGATGGCATTAATGGACTTAATTCACTATTCAGTAAAGTTGTGTCGTTCACCCATGACATTTTTGTTTATATTATGACACATGCTTAGCGAGTGAAGGTGATGTGTTTTCAGTGTTGTAAGTAGCAGCTGTAACATAAACAAATATTTTTTTTATTTGACAAGGATCTATTATTCTATTTTAATGCCACAGCACATTTCACCACAGAAAGTTCAGCCCAGCTCTGGGAAAGAACCTGGATGCCCTCTGCTTACGAAGACATTTGTGCCAATTAGGGCTTTCCCCACAGAATAAATCCCAATCCTACATCAGCCTGTCACTCTGACTCTGCTGATGGCTGAAGGAAACAGCTAACACTCTGGTGTGCATTCTTTCCTCTTCTTAGAGGAAAGACTTGGCTGTCAGCATTTCAGTGTGGTCCACCCAGGACACTCATGTATGTGAATTACATGTTAAGCAGATGAATGCAAGTACAGCAAAAGTGACAGCAGGCCTGTATCAAATCATGATCTGCTTACCCTCGATATGTCTTTGGGTTTGTGTCATAAGACTCTATTCTTCAGTGGTGTATTAGAATATTTAATAATTGTAAGGAATTGTCCAATATAATTGAGTTTGTATGTGCCTATGTTTACCTTGGATGGAACAGGGGAGGAGAAATAGAAGTGACGTAAAGGGGCAAAATTTATACTGAAATGAATTTCAAGGGATTACCGTTTTCGTGTGTCTTCCTCCCTGCTCTACTCAAAAGCGGCTGTCCGCTTGTTCTCTCTCCGCTTCTCCTCATTCCCTCTCTCTACTCTTTTCTTTCCTTCTTTCTCCTTTTCTCTCTCCATGGTGCTTGCAATGTGATCACATGCTTAATTGATATTAAGGTATGATCTTAATTCATGTTTGGAATGAGTAATAAACAGCTGTTTGTGGCTGTGTTCATAAATAATGTCTCTTGAGTACTAATTTCCATCACAGTGGCTCTGGATTTCTTTTATCATTGAGAGATTTGATTGGTGGTATCCTATTTGAGATATTTAAAAAACAACACGAGAGACACAGAAGGACTAAAAATGTCATCTGTAAATTAAAATTACAGTCTATAAATCAAACAAAGATACAAACATAAACATAGTATTATAATACATTAATAATAAAAAATAAACTAATACAAATTGGAAGCTATTTAACTTTCTTTAGTTAAAATTTTCTTTTTAACTTACTAACTAACCCATTCTTCAGCCTCATAGCTCTCTCCAAATCAAGTTTCCAGCAATAAGCTTTCCGCCAGCCCTTCTTGCCGCTCTCGATACACACCCAGAGCAGTCATCCTTCTTCCATTAATCCATAATTTTTTTCTGCTGAGGCACTGCTTTCCCTCCTGCAGACTTTACCTCGGAAACTAGGGGAACCAAGCATTGTCTAGCGTTCATGATCTCTTTTGTCCAGACATCAGCTCCTTCATGCGCTTAGCCCAGTCCTTTACTCTTCCATTGCAAGAGTCCACATGGACGACCAGATTCATGCAGGTTTAGGCATAGATTTCACATCTCTGTCATTAGATGTCACATTCTATGTGCGATTAAAAAGTAACATCCTACAATAATGTTGCCACGATGACCACAGGAATCACAAATAGAATTTTCTGGTACATTGCAACATACTGTCGCATCAACGGTTTATTGACGTGGTTACAGCATGTTTATGAAGTCATGAATAGGTGCCAGTCTCAGAAACGTGCTCTTCATGTACAAGAAACATTCTGACCACGAGGATCACAAATGGACTGACTTTCTGGAACATTGCAGCAACAGTCCAGGAACATCCTCATAATGTCCTAATAAAGTTAGGATGAAGTGCTTGGTGGGTTGCTGAGATGTGGTCCTCACACACAGGCAACATACACTCACCTAAATTATTATTAGGAACACCTGTCCTATTTCTCATTAATGCAATTATCTAATCAACCAATCACATGGCAGTTGCTTCCAAGCATATAGGGGTGTGGTCCTGGTCAAGACAATCTCCTGAACTCCAAACTGAATGTCAGAATAGGAACGAAAGGTGATTTAAGCAATTTTGAGCATGAGATGGTTGTTGGTGCCAGATGGGCTGGTCTGAATATTTTACAATATGCTCAGTTAATAGGATTTTCAACCAACCATTTCTAGAATTTACAAAGAATGGTGTGAAAAGGGAAAAACATCCACGATCCGGCAGAACTGTGGGCGAAAATGCCTTGTTGATGTTAGAGGTCAGAGAGGAATGGGCCGGCTATTCAAGCTGATAGAAGCGCAGCCTTGACTGAAATAACCACTCGTCACAACCGAGGTATGCAGAAAAGCATTTGTGAAGCCACAACACGCACAACCTTGAGGCAAATGGGCTACAACAGCAGAAGACCCCACCGGATACCACTCATCTACACTACAAATAGGAAAAAGAGGCTACAATTTGCACAAGCTCACTTAAATTGGACAGTTGAAGACAGGAAAAATGTTGCCTGGTCTGGTCAGTTAGTGGAGACATTTAAATGGTAGTCAGAATTTGGCGTAAACAGAATGAGAACATGGATCCATCATGCCTTGTTACCACTGTGCAGCCTGCTGGTGGTGGTGTAATGGTGTAGGTGATGTTTTCTTGGCATACTTTAGACCCCTTAGTGCCAATTGGGCTTCGTTTCAATGCCATGGCCTACCTGAGCATTGTTTCTGGCCCTGTCTATCGTTTTATGACCATCATGTACGTATCCTCTAATGGCTACTTCCAGCAGGATAATG
Organism: Danionella dracula; assembly: GCA_900490495.1. Lineage (NCBI taxonomy): Eukaryota > Metazoa > Chordata > Actinopteri > Cypriniformes > Danionidae > Danionella > Danionella dracula. The sequence continues at coordinate 65,762 of UELW01000055.1, read as the reverse complement.
CAGCATGTCACAAAGCTCAAATCATCTCAAATTGGTTTATTGAACATGACATGGATGTGAATCCCACAAATGTCCAACAACTGCAAGATGCTATCCTTAAAATGGGCCAACATTTCTGAAGAATGCTTTCAGCAGCTTGTTGAATCAATGCCATGTAGAATTAAGGCAGTTCTGAAGATGAAAGGATGTCAAACACCATATTAGTATGGTGTTCCTAATAATTTTTTAGGTGAGTAAATGTAGATTCTCACCACGACCAGGGGAATCACAAATGTACATTGCAACCGCGTGATATGGCACGTCTTAGCAACGTGTAAATATTTGAAGCAAATGACGCATACCTGGAAGCAATGACTGGTTCCTCAGGATGTCGCCCAAGTTTTTCTCTCTGAACAAAAGGGGTAGAGATAAATGAGAGAAATTAAACTGGTTCTAAGACTTATCCACTATCCTCTTGAAGTGGGTTTGCTAAAATGCAGCCAGCCTCTGCTTCTCATGCAGGAATAAGATCAACAGCGCTTTGCAAGTCTGGCACTGAGCTGGTTCACCAGTGCTAATGCCAGCGGGAAACCAAGCGGCTTTCTAATAAGCCCTGACAGAGACCATCCATTCTGCTCTCTCGAATCCCACTTGAACCACTGCTTCCCGCTCATGATGCAAACACTGCACATCCTGCTCCAGACATTCAGCTTTATTGCTTTGGAGATTCTCCTTACTTTTTTATAGCAGCATAAATGTTTTATAGGAGAATGCCTGTTATTATGTAAGTGTCTCAAAGGATAGTGTGGTTTAAAATGTACTAGACAGTTATATAGTCTGAAATGGATGTCTATCTTTGAAAGAGATTCATGTGAAGTGTACTCAAGTGTATTCACAAAAATGTGAAACTGCAAATTCACAATTTTTTTTTGTTTTGTTAGTAAGACTAAAAGATGTCTTTGTGTCTGCCCTGAAAGACGTATGACATATTTGCCTTTCTTAAACAGAAGCTTGTGTGATGCTTCAATTACAAAAAGGTATGTAAAATATTTACTTTACAGTACCTTCAGCGTCCTGGACATTTTTGCCACCATTAGTCATTTTTATCAGTGTTTATTTATTAAATAATATTTAACCTAAAACATATATTTTTGATGCACGTTTTGTATGTTTATTATCTTCTTTACTGTAAATAACACACAAATTAAAATGAGTACAAATGTGTAGAAACAGAATAATTATGAACATTTTTCATTGGCTAATTGTTAACCATTTACATACAAAGAGCCCTGAGTCTCCTCAACTGACTGTTCTTCGATTCTCCTCATCCGGGGTTTCAGAAAAAGTGAGTAGTATCAAAATTTGGAAATCAATGTTTCTTCCAGCTTAAGTAAATATCTATTTTTAAGAAAAAATTACTTTTCAACAGCTTTTCGACATTGAAATGTTTGCTGGGTTACGGCCACGCATGAGTGATGCGCTCTAACAGAATCTAATTCCTTCACCTCTTCTCTAAGTAGTTTCCTCTTATGTCCAACATCGCTCATAAATGTTTTATTAATAAGTGCTCTGATTAATAAGTGATCACTGATGCCGACTCAGCATCGCAATGTCTTTATGCCATCATCTATCGACCCAACCCTAGGCTACAGATGCTCTTTTGGTTCTTTGTAAATCATGTTCTAACATTATTGTGAGATGTTTCTCTAAAGTCATTCACTCTCAGAACAGCAGACAATCACAACCCTCCACCATTAAAATACAGGCAACATCACACCTCTTCCGCTCTTGCTCACACATTCTTAGCCATCACATCAGATGATATAGTGTGGCCTAATCCTGATATGTATATTGTCCAGAGATCTAAATTGTGGAACAAAAATAAAGTATGCAAATGATTACTGATGATATTTTGATTTATAATTAATTTTATGGTTCTTCTTTTTTCATTATTTTGCTTCAGAATACCCATCGTTTCCTTCTTTACACTTATTGGTTGAACTTCATCCCTCATAGTGCTGATTCATTCTACAAACAGTATGAGTGTTCCATCACCATCAGATAACTAGGTGGGCAATTAATTCCTTTTATGTCCAACATCGCTCATAAATGTTTTATTAATATGTGCTCTGATTAATATGTGATCACCTTTTGCGTCACACAGCTTTCAACTCAGGTTTTCAGGATTTTGCAAACAACAAGCATTCATTTTATTGACTGACCTGAAAGGCTTCTCTAAGCGGAGCCTTAAGCAGTGCTGAAAATTATTCACGATGGGTTCTAACCTTCTCAGTAAAATCCCCACACTTCATCACAGCCAAGAGGTATTCAGATGAATAAAGTAGGAAAAGAAATAAACAAGAGTGTCTTGACAAGTGAACTCTAAAGTACAGTGTGCCACATTCTTCCTGAATTCATAATCAGTCTATCTTACGAGAGCTACAAGTATACATGCAGGCTTTTTCAAGGAAATGGATTGGGACCAAGAGCTCCAAGATCCACAGTCAGGGATCAGAGAGTGCTTTAAAGAGTAAACTCTCAAATGCAGCATAGTATAAACAATCATTTTGAGTTTAAAAATATCCATTAACCTAAAATTGTACAGTACAACAACATGAGTTTTTCAGCTTTAAACAGAGGAAATATAGGAGTGTTCTTTCTTTTATGAAAGACAGGATTAGTGCATATCACCAATTAAAATATATTTTAGAGCCTGTGTTCTTTCATGCCCTTTCAAACTCAATAAAAACACGCAAGTTCATCATTAATTCACTCACCTCATGTTCTTGGACCACAGGTTGATGTGTTCTCTCCTAAATTTTATGCTAATGTTTCATGCTTTGCTGGAAATCCTGCATCCGGGTCTCATTATTCTTAATTTACTCTGTGTTTTCTCTTGCCTAATCTTGTCTTTGGTTTGATTTAATCATCTATATATTCTGTTCTTTTATCTATAGTTTTTTAAATTCTTATTTACTAACTTGTTTCAGCCTCCTTCCTCATTCATTGTCCTAATTGTAACTACACTGCTGCATGTAGCAAAGGTAAGCTCATGTTATTTACTCGGTTCACCCTAATTCATGTCAACAGCGGCTCTTTGTTTATAGGGTTATCGTATTCTTGATGTCTTTGTTTGTTTATATTTAAATATGTTTGAAACATATTTATCCATGGTTCCCCATCATTTGGTCACTCTGACTTATGTCGGTAACGACTATGGGAAGCTCCGCTCTACTCTCTCCACACTCAAATGCCAATTAGCGAACATGCTGATGGTCACATGATCATGTTGCCACGCATAAAGAGGATGCAAGCGTGACATTCTTCCTGGTTTTTTTTTTGCCTGAACCTACTCTTGACACGCGAGAGACTGCGTGAGGAGATTGATTGTCTGTAAGAGGACACTCATCGAGATTTATGTCAGTTATGAACTGCGCGGCGTCAGAAGTAAATTGAGAGTGCATGTTTGTGGGGTTCCTTGCCAGTGTCGCTATGTGTTGAGATGAAGTCAAATAAAGTTTGATGAAGGGATCCAAAGGTTTGAAGAGTAGTCAGGCGTCCGGCCTTGTTTGCATCAGACCGGATGTTTGTGCCCAGATCAGGATCATAGTCTTTGATGAGAATATGATTCTGAGTCCTAAGATGCTCGTAGGTTCATCTTCAAGCTTTGCATTTAGAGTTCATGGTGGGCTATTACGGTCGCATAATAACAAGTTTATTCATGCTGTTCACAAGAGCTTCTGAGATGAGAGCAAGAGAGCAGTGAACGAGAGAGAGAGAGAGAGAGAGCTCCTTTTAAAGAACAGAGGTATCTGTGTGCACAGAAGGCATGTGACTGGAGGACCTTTAAGATGATCTTGGGGAATGGCTTCAAACCATAAAATTTCCCTGAGTTCTTTAAGAAAGGCTAAAAGTTACATCATACCAAATCATAAAATAGATAAAGACCAAACATGACTGACTTAATATGAAAAATAGATAAACAACCATCATTCATTTACCTTTCATTCATTCAAGTATCAACCTAACTTCTGCAATATTCACGTTACATGGAAGTATTTCAATGGTACACAATTAATTATACCCACAAAGTTATTTAAATATTTGATTAAAATAGTTCATTATACAACATCTGTGTTTTGATTGATTTCATCTTCAAAGTTCACATTAAGTTCATAGTACACTTCTTGTGATTCATGGGTCCGAAGGTTGTCCATGATTGTCAGACTTCCCAGCGTTGACAATAATATGCATTGTTCTGTAAAGGAGCAAAATCACATGTTCTTGTGTCAGCAGAAACTGGTTTGTGTTTCCATGTTTAATGGTGGATTCAGCACATAAATGGTGATCAAATAGTCCTTTATCAAGGAACATGAAAATAATAATACAATTCAGTCCACGGTCTTTCCTACAGTAGTATGATCTATAAATGAAGGAAGGGAAATAAACCTTTTTTGTTATTATTATTAATTTATATTCTAAAATTATTCCTAGTCTATTTAGGAAACAAATGATTCTGATATACCCATGTATAGTTTGTCCCTTGTTTGCCGACTTTTCTGTACTAGTTTTCTGTACTATTGTTAAACTAACATTCCTGTTTCTTAGTATTCCATTTATAATAGTGAGCAAGCTACGTGGAAGTGATTAATTTTTTCATCTGAAGGCTTTGACCTTTTTACTGATCCAAACTGCTCAACCATGCACACATGCTTGGATTTGATTGAGGATGTATTTATTCTGCTTCTAAATAGCTTTCCCAACTAGATTATTTTAAGTCAGACAGTTAAATATCATATTAAATTAAATGTCATGCTGATAATCAATATGATATACAATTCTGTATGACTACTATTTCTGTATCATCTCAGTATTGTTGATGAGTAAAACAGTGAGATGTGAACAAGAAATCTACCCATTAACATGCTTCTCAGAGGGATTTGTTGTTATCAGAGGCTTTACATAATTAATATGGTAACTCATATAATGCTGTAATTATTCAGAGAAAAGTGGCAGAGCAGTGATACAAATGAGTATTTATGCATCATTGCTGGGTTCGCTATGAATTCATAATTTATAATGTCCAACAGACTTCAGAGCTGAAAACACCACATCAGCAAATTTTCATGCATGCACAAGAAGAAATTTGTGATAATTTATCTCAAACACAGAGATAGTGTGTTCATGAATAACATTCATTACCATATATATATATACATATACATATATATATATGTGTGTGTGTATGTGCGTAATTGCTTTTTTATTTTTTGTATTGCATTAAAAAGGCAAAATATTGGAAGGTCACAATGGATGAAACAGAAATCTTAGACTTCAGTGCTGGTCACTCGAGAGCCCACTACAATAAGAAATAATGAAAGTGTACTGTACAAAATTTTTATTTTGACATTACTCGTTAAAATTGATGAAAGAGGAACACACTTGTAAGTCAAGTAACTCATAACAACAATGAACAACATTAGGAGGAATCAATTTAATCGTTATAATTAATCATTCTATTTTCAATTATGACATCACAGCAGCTCTTCTCCAATTGGAGCACAGCAGCTTGAAATCTACTAGCTTGACTTTATCACTTCTAGATAAGTAAGAGGCTATGAGTAAGTCTTTGGATTGCCTAGGGATTGAGTGTCGGCTCCGTGCCTGTTAGCCTTTTCAATAATATGTAGCGTGATTCAAGGCGGGGTTCCCATGTTGTTATTTGACATACGGAACAGCGAGTTACGCAACTATTACTATGACGCCTTCAGTTTATTTTCAATGAAAAAAAAACAAAAAACAAAGAGTATTAGAAACATTAGTAAAAAGAACAACTAAGGCACAGTTGACATTGTTTTGAAGTCTCCTGAATTTGGTCAGTATAGAGGAAATATGAAATATGTCAGTGCTTAAACAAAGCTGCATTTTTAACAACATATGTATTGTTTTTAGAAACTGACTTCTAAATAGTGTTTGTTGGAGATGTAAAGCTGCTTTACTTGTTGTCTTTTACTCGCAAGCAGTTTTGTGGAGTGTTCTGCTGTGGTTATTGTTATTTGCTGTTTTGTATGCATGGAAACAATCAATGATAAGCCTATTAACAGTTAAGCTTCCAAATCCAATTAAAAAGAGAAAAGTATTTGGCTATCTTGTCTGAGGTTAAAGCTGGAGTATTAAATAAAGCAATATATGCATATCGTTTCATCAAGCGCACAAGGGAGTTATGGCTTCAATCATTCATTTGACTGGCTGTGTTAGTTTATTTAGATAAAGTGGAATCACTTCATGTGGGTTAAAGCTAATATTTTTTAAGTGAATGCTAGTTCTCTCAAAGACTTCTTTTACTATTTATTAGCCTTTTCACTTGATTTATCCAATTTTGTTGGAGATATTTTTGTATACTCTGGGGGGATTTTGAGTCTTAATTTGGCCATAGCTCTGTCTGTGTTTTGCCAAATTAAATGTTTACAAATCTTATTTTTTACACAAATCCAATCTAAATATTTTTATTGACATATCACTAACAGCATGAGGAGAGTGATAATTACTAACTGCATTTTTTTACCATAACAATAGACCTGTGAAAGATTAGCTTTTAGCCATTTTTTGTTCATTGTTTTCTCTTTTGTTTACTGTAAGTAATAAAATTTGCTTCATTTACTAACATTATGTGCACATTTATCTGACTAACTTTTCGAGAAGTTTAAGTTAATGGATGTATTTGTCTGCTGAAATAATGAAAGACTAGCAAACAAAACACAAGTGTTAAATGAAATACATGCATTAATTTAAAAGAAATTGAATAACAGTGGCCAACTAAGCACCTTAATTATAATAATAATAAAAATATTAATAATGCCTTCAATTTATATAATGCTTTTCCAGATGCTCAAAGATGCTTTACAGTTTTCAGAGCATTATTCATTCGTGCTACTCTCACATTTTCTCTTGGTAGCTCTCAGCTGCCCTGGGGCAGTCTGACAGGACATGGCTGCCATTCTGTGCCTATGGCCTCCTGCCCACCACCAAACACCTCTCACCAGTCTCACACATCCATACAGGGCAATGTGTGGCTTTGCCAAGCTTGTTATTCCAGATAATCACTTCCATGTGGCACTGAATTTATATACCCCGTTTTGCCAATTTGCGTAAACAAGTTCAACAATTGTAAACTAAATCTGAGAAATGAATGACACTCCAAAGTTGAAGGACTACATGGGTTCTCCACATTTCCCAGATATGATGAGTTAATTGTTTTGCAATATTTTCAGCCATTCTCCAGTTCTGGCAATGGCACTTTTTATTTTTTTTACTTTTAGCTGACTGTAGAAAAGGTTGCTGAATCAGACAAGTAATGTTGTCATACCAGTAATAGAAGATCAAAGAGATTCATAAATGTTTCAAATCTTTAAACAGGGCTCTTCTATAGTTACATTGTGTACCAAGACTATCAAAAACTATACCTTGATCTTTTCTGAGCTGATCTTACTTATATGGCTTAATATCAAAGGATCTCTGTGAGTGTGTTCTCAAAGATATCCCTCTGTGCTGTAATAAAGAATCCATATTGGTAAAATACTAGTTATTAATTCTGGAAGACATGCAAAAAATTATGTCAAAAAGTGGAGTGTTACACAAATAGTTTTTACATTAAAAGAATATTTATATACCATATTCAACACCATTTATATGGAAAATACCATTTTCAATATCAGATCGTTTGAAAATCCCAAGCCTTCGACTGATTAGAGCACTGCTTGATTCATTCTGATTCATGTGTTAAGTCAATTGCCTGCCACGGCAAAGGATTTCTGCATTTCTGCATCAATTGCGTTGTGTAAACAATGGAAACAGTGTTGTGTGAAGTGCACTTTTGCCGTCAACCTTCTATTTCACCAGCAGAGCGCCCATCAATCTCCTCCAGTGAGTAGATATTTTAAAATCGCGTTGAATTAAAAGTTATTTACTGTTTGTTTCCCCATTTATCAACATGTCGTGGATCATTATTTTATTGTAGTTTTATAAAATGTTAAGTACTTGTCATCAACAAAAGCTATATTAAAAGAAGTGGCATATATCTGTGTAAATACCATGAGTCACATATAATATAATGTTGTATAACCTTATGAACCTTGTATTAGTTATTGTACAGGTTAATTAAAGTTCAGTAAAAGCTGTGGTTTTAGTAGTGTATTACACAGCTGTTTGTGCAACACCTTTTACTAATTTCAAATTGGTGGTGAAACTGCTGTCACTGTTTCATGTAACAGAAAGTAGTGAATGGTACATTAAGAGAGATGTTTAAATCATTTTTTTGTAATTTACCTATTAGTGAAGGAAAACTAAAGGTGTCAAAAATGTTGTTAGCTTGATATCTGCTGTGGTTAGTTGCTGTCTACACTTTATATCATTTAGATTTTCTCTGTTTTTAAGAAATCTTACAACTGCAGAAATCTACAGATCATTAGCTCATAACAAATTTCACGTTTATGTCACAGCGCATTTTACACAATGAGGTTTCAGTCTTTTACAAAAACTTGACAGAGAAATCCTTTGCCGCGGCTGCCAATTGACTCAATACATGAATCAGATGCCAACCATGCAAGTTCTGCACCTGGTGTGAACGCCAGGTCAAACCTACATATACATACCTTTTAATGATGGGGGAAAAAGCTATACAGATCAATGGATACAAACAGCTGTGTGACTACAGTGAACTAAGGGAAACACAGGCTTAAATCCACAGGGTGACAATGAGAATGGGAAAAGGACTCAAAATAAAAAGAGAAGCGGTTCTTTTCCCTTTAAGATAACCGCACGCTGTGATTGAGACTGTGTGTGAGAAGGAAATGGCCTGTGTGAAGGAAATGAAGATATTGTGGGTTTGATTGAAAGGATCTGTCATAACGTTTCTCGGGGTTCGGCTCTCACATCATGTTTCTTTAATTGAAGATGCTGAAGTGTCCTTTATATTTCCATCTTGACACATGTCTGCACTCAGACACACTCGCACTTCCTTCTAGACACAGATCACTACTCTTAGCTTTGAATGTGACATTCAAAAATCTGCAAAAAAAAAAAAAGATTCCAGTTACATTGATTGAACCAGCAAATTTCAGGTGACGAGTCAGTGATCTATATTCTACAAGTACAATCCAGGTGGATTATTCAAGAAGAGTAAGGTCAGCAGAATCAAGATCATAAGGAAAAACACAAAACTAATAGGATTGTATTCAGGAAAATTAACAACTCCGATAATACAGCGGAGAAATCCACAGTCTTGCTAAGAAGCTTGCTCACTCTGACTCAATAACTAGTCTGATGAATTTCATAAGACATCTACATTCTTCCGATTGCGCAATCTGCTTATATATGGCACAAGTCATTGCTTATACATGGTTCTTGTTACCACCCATTACATTATATGCAAATAAAAGATTATATATTACATGTATTTATTTCCTGCTTTCCTGTACACTTAGATCTTATCACAAAGGGAAGACATTAAGCAATATAAGGGCAGTAGGGCAGAAAGGTGGCCCAGTGGTGGAGTTAGTTGTCTTTTAACCAGAGAGTTGGTGGATTGATATCCGTCAGGTCCAATCTACCGCTGTGCCCATGGGCAAGCCACTTGCTGAAATAGATAATTACCACCAGTGTATAAATGTGAAGTGAATAAATAATGCTTGGAAAATTTGTAAAGCATATTCCAGCTCTGGAAAACACTATAAATTGAAAGGAATATTTGTATTATTATTATGTGATGTAGTTTTCATAAAAGTTCCATTTTAGGCCACTTTAAATAATGTATAACTTATTTTTGACTGGTCAGTACTCACAGAAAACCAGCCGGAAATATGTTCATCATTAACAAAAGTTTTTGGCCCAGGAAATCCAAACACACTTTCTTTTCATTGTTTATCAATGCAGTTCTACTACGGTTTACTTCCAGGTTAGTCAGCATATATGTTCTCCTTTAAAATGAGCTGCATCAGCGCTTCATCTGATTGGTTTGGGATTGGATACCTTGGTTCCCCATTAAGTCGGTCACTACGACTTATGGCGGTGACAACTATGGGAAGCTCCGCTAGGGGCACTATACTCATTCCACACTGTTTCAAAATGCCAATCAGCGAACGTGCTGATAGTAATGTGATCACGCCATCCCGCATAAACTGGACGCGAGCGTGACACTCTTTCTGTTTTTCCTCTGGAGCCATACTCTGACACGCAAGCGGCTAGTGAAAGACACCACAAAACAATTGGATTACCTTGTGTGGATTTTGAGGATCCTGTGATTGAACGGCAACCAGCAAGGCTTTTTGGCCAGCCGAAAGGTTGAAACTGCTGCAACACCCCAGACTCCAGTACTTTCACCATCTTTTCACCAACAAGTAAGACTCCTTTTCTTAGTAGAGCATTTGTTTTGCCGGTCAACTGTTTGTAGCGTGTTCCAAAAATGTTGCAACAGGGTAAATCTGTTGGATGTGGTAGTAGAGTAAGCGGAGTATTCCTACATTCTGTCCACGTGTGTGCCCTCTATGGGGGACTACCGGCTGAATCTTTTTTTTTCAGGGAGGGCCGAGCAGTTCCCTGAAAGGTTAACTCTCAAAAACTTTTAATCTAGCTAGTTCCATCTATGCTGTCTTCGCTCTGAGAGACCTTTCCCCAATGGTTCAAGGCGTATTCTGTAGGTCCCTCAATGAATCCTTGCTTGCATTAAACTGCCAGAAGTTATAAGTCCAGCCTTCGAGGTGGCGAGTACGGCCTCCGCGCGTCTTTCTTCAGCTCTGGGATTGATGCTCCTTCCTCTGGTATGAGTCAGTATGAGAGAAAATTGCCAATTGCTCATTAAAAATTAAGTCTATACTTAAGGCCAGGGCAGAGGAGGGGCCCGTTTGGGTCTAGACTACAGATGTGCCCAGCTTGCCTGGCCGATGGCGGACCTAGGTTGTGGCGTTTTGCAGAGTGTTCCCATAGTCGTCACCGACATAAGTCGTAGTGACTGATTAATGGGGAACTTAATGGTTACATTCGTAATCCCTATTGCCTGAATAGAGAATTGAGACTTATGTCCCCCAGCCACAACCCTAAGGTTGTGAGTCAGTCTGGTTGCCTAGGGGGTGAGTACAACGCCAGCGTCACAACAGAAAGAGAGTCACGCTCGCGTATGATTTATGCGGGACGGCGTGATCATGTGACCATCAGAGCGTTCGCTGATTGGCATTTTGAAACAGTGTGGAATGAATAAAGTGCCCCTAGCGGAGCTTCCCATAGTCATTAACGACATAAGTCTGCGTTCCCTATTCGGGGAACGGGGGTTACGAAAGTAACCATTATGGTTTCCGGTGTAGCATATGTGGGAGCCATACACTTGCACTGACTCTTCACAAAAGTCAGCAGCATTCTTTCCCACTGTAAAAGTTTAGTTCTGTGAAGTAAAATTGCTTATTTGAAGTAAGTTTGCCCTCTATAATGTTTTTCCACAATGTATTCATCTCATTTGTCATTCACATAAACAACTGATGCATTGAGACATAATAGTGGAGACTCTTGAAGCACTTGTTAAAAACTCAATGATATCTACTCGATAAAACTAGAATTAAAATAGATTTTAGCATTATCATTACTTTCAGCTCACCCTGGTAATGAACCTTCCATTGATTTTTACTAATCTCAAAATGCAACAATGTGTTCTGGTACAAAATACAAAGACAGTTAACAAAGTTGGAAAGGCATGTGAAGAAAATAGTAAAGAAGTGGATATAAAACAGCTAAATGTGTAGGTTTTCAAGAAGATCATAAGATTCAAAGTTGATTTACACTGATTGTTGATGAAAAAAGTTAACCAGTTTGGATATTAAATTTACATTTAATTGATTTAAGGTTTACTTGTACATGAACAGGGCGTCACAGTGGCGCAGTGGGTAGCACGGTCGTCTCACAGCAAGAAGGTCGCTGGTTCTCGGTCGCTGTTGCTCGGCTGGGTCGGTTGGCATTTCTGTGTGGAGTTTGCATGTTCTCCCCGTGATCGCGTGGGTTTTCTCCAGGTGCTCCGGTTTCCCCACAAGTCCAAAGACATGCGGAATAAGTGAATTGAATAAGAACGATTGCCCAAAGTGTGAATGTGTGTGTGAATGTTTCCCAGCGATGGGTTGTGGCAGGGAAGGGCATCCGCTGCATAAAACATATGCTAGAGAGTTGGCGGTTCATTCCGCTGTGGCGACCCCGAAAGGGAATAAAGCCGACATGAAGATGAATGAATGAATGTACATGAACAGATCTTAAAAAAAAATTTCTCCACAATGTATCAAATAAGGTTGGATATCTTTAACTAACATCATCAAAAGGAAAACATTTCACCATAAGCTACTTCAGAATTCCAACACTAAGTTAGAAGTGAAAATACACTATGTTTGTACCTCTGCACACCATTCAAGCACAAGCTCACCTAAATCTTTTTTAAGAGGATCTCTTAAATTCACCTGGGAGAACTGTTGTTGTAGTAGCTGTCAGACTCAGAACTGTTAAACTGAAGCACTTTCACCATTCAACTTTCATTAGACAGCATTTTCCCTCCACCAGAAAACAAAGTGACATTTCATCTCAAGAAAAAAATGAACAGTTTGCTGCATTTGAGATATCACAAACAACAGAGATAGTGGTTCACAAACACATTCACAAGCCGATTCATATAATGTCTCAGAGTTATTTGTTTGTAATCAACTTCATACTTCAGACTCATAAGCTGACAGAACAGACATACCTGTTGGAGTAGTCAAACGAAAAATAAACTAAATATATTTTTGAGACAATTAAGAAGCAAAACATTCATCTTTTAAACGGAAGACCCTGTAAATGCTAAGGACATGTTGGGTACTGAACAGTATCAAAACAATCAACAACAATGTCACTTTAACACTGACATTGCTGCTTATTGTAAATATTTCTCTTATTTTTCTAGATTTTATAATATGTATACTTTTTGTTGGACAGTCAAAAAAACATTTCGCTGCATGTCATACCATGTATGTACATGTATGTGACAAATACAATTTGAACTTGAACTTGAATCAAGCTTATATGTTTGGATTCAAACTTTCTAAATAGTTTATATACCCAGAATAGGGAATGAAGACTTATGCCGGTGACGACTCTGGGATGCTCTGCTATGGGCGCTCAACTCTCTCCATAATATTTCAAAATGCCAATCAGCGAATGTGATCACACCGTCCTGCATAAACCGGATGCAAGTGTGACACCCTGTTATGAAGCTGGAGCTGTACTCACCCCATAGGCAACCAGACTTATTGTGGCTGGAGGGGCATACATCTCTGTTCTCTATTCAAGGAACGGGGGTTACGAAAGTAACCATTACGTTCCCCATAAATCGGTAACAAGTTGGAACACCTTGCAAAATGCCACAACTTAGGTCCTTCCGCATCGGCTGATGGAAAGGCAAGCTGGGCCCATCAGTAGTCTGGCACCGAGCGGGCTCTCCTCCCCCCTGGCCTTAAGTATAGACTTAATTTTTAATGGGCAATAGGGCAAAATTCTCTCATGGCAACTCATACCAGATGATGGAGCATCAATCCCAGAGCTGAAGGGAGACATGTGGTGGCCGTACTCGCCACCTTGAAGGCTGGACTTAGACATTCCGGCAGTTTAATACATGCATGGTTTCATTGAGGGACCCATGGAAAAAGCACCTTGAACCACTAGGGAAAAAGATGGTACTAGCTAGAGCAACAGTTTTCGAGAGTTAGCCTTTTGGGGAACTGCCTGTGCCCAGGTGATCTAAGAGATTCAGCTGGTAGTCCCTTATAGAGGGCACACACGTGGACAGAACAGAGGAATACTCCGCTTACTCTACTATGCCTGTTAGGGCGAGAGGAACCAAAAAGCTGGAGGTTATCTCCAAGGGCAAAAAAAGCTCACGTATTACTAAGAATGACGCAACCTAAGCTGGACACCTCTTCATAGATCTCAGACAATGCTACCACCACCTATGCAACAGTGGAGATCACATCAGAAGATGCAAGTCTTCAGAAGATGCAAACAGTGCATCATTCAATAACTCACTGTGGCTTATACCGGATGCACCACGGGAGCAGGAAGCACGTGCGACCCTACTCGACTCCTTGGGGCACTGAAGACACGCACTCGTTGACTCTTTCAGGCGGGAGCTACAAAGCTTCCGAGGGTAGCCTGAGAATATGCCAATCACGTCTTAAGTGCGCTGCCGGACAGAACTGTGCAATCAACACTGTCTCAGCTTGTCTATGCCCAAGACAACCAAGGCAATGCTCGTGGCTATTTGTCAATGTGATCAATCCACCACATCCAACAGACTTGCACGGTCGCGACATGTTTGGAACATGCTACAAACAGTCGACTGGCAAAACAAGTGCTCTACTAAGAAAAGCAGTCTCTTACTTGTTGGTGGAAGGCAGTGAAAGAGCTGAAGTCTAGGGCGTGCAGCGGTTCCAGCCGAAAAAACCTCGCTTGCTGCCGTCGACTCACCAGATCTTCAATAATCCACACAAGATATAATCCAACTGTTCTCTGTGGTTGTCTTTCACTGAGCCGCTCAGATGTTGCGAGTAGGCTTCCAGCAAAAAACCAGGAAGAGCATCATGCTTGCGTCCGGTTTATCGTGATGGCATGATCGCTGATTGACATTTTGAAATAGTATGGGGAGAGTAGAGTGCACCTAGCTGATCTCCCCAAAGTCGTCACCGACATAAGTCGTAGTGACCGACTGATGGGGTACTCACCATCACAATGTCTACCTGCCATAGGCGATGGCGTTGTTTATCGGGCAAATCCTAAATATGTTAATCTAGCAAAATAATATCAAATAACATCAACAAAATAATATCTAAAACATTGTAAAAGCCATTAAACTTTGCACCAAATCTGATGTTTAATTTAGTAACAACTGAGAAACCCATAATCAATTTTTCCTGAAGCAGTTCAGGAGAGGTCATTCCATGTCATTAAAAAGCTGTAAGTAGTAAACCAGCCTTCCATAATGCTAAAATAAAAAAATAAACATTTCCTTCTAATTTTTCTATATGATAAAATGTGACTAATATTTCCTATTCTGAATGCAGAAATTGCCTTCTAGTCTTGAATTTTACTGTTATTACATTCAATGCCTTATAAACGGCAGTTCTTCGTTAGTATAAATGATCTTGATTTAAAGCCTTCACACTTATCTATATTTCTCTTTCATTTATGTTTCAATGTAGTTCGGGACTGTTTTCCTTGGGAATTAACTGTCTAAACAGAGGGGACGTAGGAGAGAGTATGACCCTGAGATGAGCTACGTCTTCATTATGTGTTTTTTTATTTTGCTATTCAAGTTGCCTTTAATGCCTTTCATTTGGAAGCTTTAATAATATATTCTTGATTTAATGTGTCATTAAGCAGACACATGCTTTATCTCTTTCATGGAGCAAAGCATGCTTTCTCAGACTCCGGGTCAACCGACATCCATTAATCATGTCCCTCTGACTCCAGCCTAGAGTTAGGCACAGATTGGAAATTACAGTTCTGTAAAATTACCATCATGAATTACTCATGTTTTTCAAAACCTATTTCATCACACACATCCTAGCTTCCTTAATGCCATACTTAATGAACTCAAAACTTATGATGAAACTAAAGAAAAAATACATCTTGAGCTAGATTTCTACTAAGATGCCAAGGATTCGATTAAGACACTTTATAATTGTAGCTTGTGTACAGGGTGAGCTATAATTGACAGCTCCACAGACCAATCATTATGAGGCACTCACTTTAAAAAGCTGACGCTAGGGATGATCTGCTCGATAATCTGGCATTATAAAACAAACATGTAATGGTAAATGAAATTGAATAAGAATACGAACAATGAGAACGAAATTATGTTTCACTGTTGCTTGAAAATGAAAGGCAAGCTCTGTGATTTTAAACTAATGCTAATTGCGTCTTTAGATCAATTTTGATTTCACGGTTTGTGTCAAGAATTTAATATCTAAAAAAAATATTTTTATACTGTCAAAAGGTTTGGCTATGTTGTATTTTATGTGGTGATGATGATGATGAATGGTGCATGAGGGAGGAAAACCTCACACAGGCATAGGCTTCTATTCTTGTGCAAATATGTAAACAAAACATTTTATAGTACTTTTTTTTATAATAAAGACCCGCAATCTCGAAACCTCGCCCCAAGAAAACCATGAATTGTGATTATTGTGGAGTAGAAGAAACAATAGAACATGTAATACTTGAATGTAAAACACATGAAAATGTATTACAAATTTACAAAGTAAATTCTGGTTTATTTGCCAAGTAAAGTGCATCTCACAAATTAAACTCATCTATCCTAGGTTTTACTTGCACAAAGAAAATCTATAAATTTGCGATGAAAATGTTAATCTATTGGTAAGCCAAAAAAAAAAAAAACACTTTTGACCCCAGATTTAAAAACACAGTTTTTGTTTTCATTGTTTATTGGATACGGTTCTAACACGATTACACTTTGTCAGCGGAAGTCAGCGCGGTTTATCTGATTGGTTAGTGGGTGGTACTTTGGCCAATGGGCATCCCTATGAGGGGGGAAAACCTCACACAGGCATAAGCTTATTTTCTTGTGAAAATATGTAAAACAAATATTTTATAGTACTTTTTTTATAACAAAGACCCACAATCTCGAAACTTGCCCCGGGAACCAGTAATTGACATAATTGTGGAGTAGAGGAAACAATAGAACATGTAATACTTAAATGTAAAACATATGAAATGGAAAGAAAAGAAATTAGGGAAATAATAAGAGTCTATAACAATTATCATAATCCTAAAGAAAAAAAAAGCGTATAAGCCAATCCTTTTATTTCCTAAAAAGACAAATAATATTTCCCTACTATATATATAGGAGCAAGCCCGGGGTGGGAGGGAAAACAGCGAGTGACAGAAAGGCACACCACAGACATTGCAGCCGTGTTCCTCTGTCCAAAGAGTCTGTCAGCCAGAACGAAAAAAAGTCACTAGGATACAAAAAAGGCGCGAGACCGTCTGAAAAGTCACTAAATCTAGCAACAAGGTTGCTAAGTTGGTAACACTGAAGATGTCTCTAGATCTGCTCTAAGATGATGCGCTTCAGACCGACTGTGAGTTTCACTTTCATTTCAAACTTGTCTCATGGCTTTCCTCTTTCATTCGGTCTAAATTGAGTGAGAGGAGATAGAGTGAAGGTCTCTGAGATAGAAGGGAACGGAGCCATGCAATGCCTTGTAAGTGAGGAGGAGAATTTTGGACTGCGATCCAAATTTTATTGGAAGCCAGTAGAACTGTTGGAGGACCAGAGTGATGTAAATTAAGCATGTTATCACCCTGTGAGCGGATTTTTAAACTATGGTTGACACTTGCATAATAATGTAGCTATTTCACCAAGTCAGAGAAACAGATGGGAACTATATTTTTTGCCTACAGTAGCATATAAAATAGTTTTTAGTATTTAGCTCAAATACTATTTCAACTCTCTACACTGTGTGCAGAATTATTAGGCAAATGAGTATTTTGACCACATCATCCTCATTATGCATGTTGTCTTACTCCAAGCTGTATAGGCTCGAAAGCCTACTACCAATTAAGCATATTAGGTGGTGTGCATCTCTGTAATGAGAAGGGGTGTGGTCTAATGACATCAACACCCTATATCAGGTGTGCATAATTATTAGGCAACTTCCTTTCCATTGGCAAAATGGGTCAAAAGAAGGACTTGACAAGTTCCGAAAAGTAAAAAATAGTGAGATATCTTGCAGAGGGATGCGGCACTCTTAAAATTCCCAAGCTTCTAAAGCGTGATCATCGAACAATCAAGTGTTTCATTCAAAATAGTCAACAGGGTCGCAAGAAGCGTGTGAAAAAACCAAGGCACAAAATCTTTGCCCATGAACTTAGAAAAGTAAAGCGTGCAGCTGCCAAGATGCCACTTGCCACCAGTTTTGCCATATTTCAGAGCTGCGGCATCACTGGTGTGACCAAAAGCACAAGGTGTGCAATACTCAGAGACATGGCCAAGGTAAGAAAAGCTGAAAACAACCACCACTGAACAAGACACAAAAGCTGAACCATCAAGACTGGGCCAAGAAATATCTGAAGACAGATTTTTCTGAGGTTATATGGACTGATGAAATGAGAGTGAGTCTTGATGGGCCAGATGGATGGGCTGGTGGCTGGATCGGTAAAGGGCAGAGAGTTCCAGTCCGACTCATCTCACAACTCATCACACGTGTCCAAGTACTCCACAGCGTGGCTGGCAAGAAAGGGTCTAAAAGAAGGAAACTAATGACATGGCCTCCTTGTTCACCTGATCTGAACCCCATAGAGAACCTGTGGTCCATCATCAAATGTAAGATTTACAAGGAAGGAAAACAGTACACCTCTCTGAACAGTGTCTGGGAGGCTGTGGTTGCTGCTGCACGCAATGTTGATGGTGAACAGATTAAAACACTGACAGAATCCATGGATGGCATGCTTTTGAGTGTCCTTGCAAAGAAAGGTGGCTATATTGGTCACTGATTGGTTTTTGTTTTGTTTTTGAATGTCAGAAATGTATATTTGTGCATGTTGAGATGTTATATTGGTTTCACTGGTAAAAATAAATAATTGCAATGGGTATATATTTGTTTTTTGTTAAGTTGCCTAAAAATGATGCACAGTAATAGTCACCTGCACACACAGATATCCTCCTAAAATAGCTAAAACTAAAAACAATCTGAAACCTACTTCCAAAAATATTCAGCTTTGATATTAATGAATTGTTTTGGGTTCATTGAGAACATGGTTGTTGTTCCATAATAAAATTAATCCTCAGAAATACTTGCCTAATAATTCAGCATGAAAACTCCCACAAGTCAGCCGCTTTTGAAATTATACATGAAGCCAATGAAATCTTTCTGAAATAATGTGACATGGATCTATAAACATCGGTGTTGAGTTCAAACTCCTCTTTCTCTTTTTCTATGGCAGCTTCAGGTACTTTACTCTTGCTTGAATAAAGATAAGAGAAAATAGATAAGTGTTCTGTTTATGGCAGTGCAGCTGGGAGATGTTCCCATTAGGGTTGGGTCAGGGTTAGGTCGATAGACGATGTCATCATTCATCGCCGATGCCGACTCAGCATCGCCGGGTCTATCTGCCATCCGGCCCTTCTCTCACTCGTGCGGGGCGGTGATGGACTTGCAATTTCAGCAACCAGTTTTTGTGGCGCTTAGGCCTATGCCGTTATTGATGTTTGCCTTTGATCTGCTCTACTCCCCACACAACTTCATACGTGTCTCGTAGCTGTCTTCTTTCATTTGGTCTAGAGCCAAAGTATTTCGAGATAGGTGAATGTACTCCATTTTTTCAAACGAAAATCCTCGACGCCATTATAATGACACAGATCACTCAGCCAGTTCATACCAAAGTCCTGTGCTGTGGACAAAGTGATTGACAGGTGGTAATTTCTGTGTGACTTATATTTATTTGTTATGTTTGTGTTATTGGTAAAACAAAGACCTAGCAGGCAGGCTTCAAATAATTAATTTGTTTTGAATTAATTAAACAACTCCCATAACGCCCACCCCCCACCCCCACGCTCCCCCTACCTAAAGACGATGCCATTGTCCATCGTCAATGTTTTTCATAAGACATCAACGATGTCAAATTGGTCGGAATCGCCCAACCCTAGTTCCCATTTATTATAGCATTCCTGTGAAAGTAAAATTACCTGTGACAGGTAATAATAGGACAGTGTAGGGGCTTACGCCCTTTTGCTTTCAATCATGTGTTTAGTTTAGGTTGCAGTGAAAATTTGCAGGGTGCTGGCTCTGCAGGGATTCAGTTTGACACATGGGCTGTAAAAATAGAAGAGGAAGTGAGAGATAGAGGGGGCTGGGAAAGGACCACAAGCTTAGGATTGCTTTACATGTCTTGCTTCCTGACTCTGGCTCATATCAGCAAAAAGGACAGCATTCAGCCTTTTTAATCTTTTGGTTTTTGGTCTTTTTTGGGGGAACTGCTAACTAGATAAAGACTGACCTCAACAATTTATGGCTAATGTGACTGGCACAAATAAAACATAGTCTTATATGGTCTATAGGCAGTAATCAAGTAAAATAGTTTATGTTACAAGTGATCAGATATGCGTGGATAGATTTGCTTGGAAGGCAAATTCCTACTTGTATCTTTTTAGAGTATTCAACCCTTTTTGTTATGTGAACTTTAATCATTTTAATAACTTGGGTTGCAGTTTGTAGTTTGACTTGTTCCATTATTTTCATTCATTCCCCTCAAATAGAATAAACCATTAGATTTATTTGGCCAAATATCAATAAAATAATGGTAACAAGAAACAGTGACATAAGCTAAAATAGGGAATTGAATTTCCTATCTGGTTCCTGATAAAACCAACCTGCATAACAAAATCTAGTCACAGATTGCCACTATTTTTTGTGACTACTTCAGTCATGCATTTCACAAAATCCACACCAACAGATTACTAGAAAGAGCTTGTTTGAAACGAAACCTGATGGCATTAGCACCTGTTTATGAGAATTTACTCGTTAAAGTAAAAAGTAGTTTATGAAAAATGTACTACTCAGCAGTGGGAAATCTTTGCTGTCTCTCAGAAAGGTTTTGTTAAAGGTACCATATTAAGCCCTTTTTAAAAATAATTTAAATATAAATAATAATATTGTCCCCTCTAGACTATCACTGCTCATTTAAATAACGTTCTGAAGGCAGTTCTTATCATAAAGATGTCTTTGAATAACCGCAAATGGTTGTGCTCCGCAAAGCGAGTCGTGTCCCTCATGTTCCACCCACTGCCATGCTTCTGCCATGCACCTTGCTGACCAGCCTTATGTCGTCTTCAGACTGAGAAATAAAAAAAGCCCAAATCATTCCAGAATAAAGAAACTTTCTACTCACTGTAGGTAAACTCTGCCCACTGTCATTACTGCTTTCTGTGTTTTCCTCACATGACTCGAGGAAAAAAAACTTTTCCAAAAAAACCTAGGAAAACTACTCTAGGAAAAAAAAAACATTTACGCAAGGAAAATTCCACACTGACTTAATGTGAGAATCACTCTCTGTTTCTGTTTTTAAAACCAGCCTTGTTAGCAGTCCTTTATAAAATTCTACCTTGTTTACAAAGTAAATTCTGGCTTATTTCCCAAGTAAAGTGCATCTCACAAGTTAAACTAATCTTTCCTAGGTTTTACTTACACAAAGAAAATCTATAAATTTGCGATGATTGCTAAGCCAAAAAACACGTTTGAATCTCATCTGAGTGGTTAGTTGATGGCGCTTTGGCCAATGGGCCAAAATTTTTACCTCCCAGAAAAGAAAATAAGAAAGTTTGTTACTTTAAGGGACGCGCCAAATTTGCATGTTTACTAAACTGCTGCCAGTTTCCTAAACATGTTTTTGCAGAGTATAGCTGAAGCCTCTCTTTGTAGACCCTAGAACTTTTCACATTGTGGGGCATTCGTTAGTGGATTGCTCTCCTCAGCAAGCTTTCCTCTCTATTTCATTGGCTGCTGTTGATGTCCAAACTCTCATGTCTTTTCTTTCTCTCTTCTGTCACCAAGGTGAACCATGCTTTTACATCCTATTATCGCACTTTCTAAACCGGCTCTGCTCACATTACGCTTTTAATGCAATCATATTCTGCCATAATGCAATTACAGCATGAAAACAGGGAAATCAGCACCCTGGTGGAAAAAAATGTGGCTGTGGGTATAAGAGGTTTGTTTAAGCTGGATCATGAGGGCTGGTCGCCAACAAATAAATAAATAACTAAATAAAAAGGCCTAATGTACTTAAGGAGACACATTAAAGGGATAAGCAGCAGCTTTAGCTGTAAAGTATATTGACTTTCAGGGCCATGCAGGGAAATCACATTAATGACTGAAGATTGCAAAATGATGCCATGACACTTGAGATGCTGAAATGTGCCAATATGACAAAAAAGGTCAATATTCACAATCATATTAGAGGAAAATATAACTCATACTGAACCTAGACAGATTTTACTTGCCTCTTTGTAAGGGGTAACAAACTGAATCCCCAAATGGCAAACACTACACACCCTGCTTTTTATTGCAACCTTGATGTAATAGAAAGATCTGTAGACTTCAAGCAAGCCTGTTCATTAGGTATGTGATTAAGGTTGCAGCCAAAATGTGTTGGCATTCCAGTAATTCAGTTTGACACATGTGCTCAAGGTCATTCCAAATCTGTCATGCCTTTTCATTCCATCTCCACTGTCTATTAAGGGATGTTAATAGATGTTGTAAGCATGGTTTGGAACCATTCCATTACCCACACGGACTCTGTGGCTTCAAATGTAAGCCGAAAACCACATAATTCCACAGGTGAAGGGAAAAGTATCCTTTTTTAAATCCTTTTAATCATTTACACTTTTATAATCCTTACACAAAAATAATCCAAAAACCAGATTCCATCTGAGGTGGCAGCAGCTGGATCAGAAACATTGAATTATGTTAATAATTGGGTATTCATGGAAATATAAACTATTAAAGTGTGAGAAAACTTTTTACGAGTTATCAGAACATGTAACGTCCATATTAGAGAATGTTAGGAGAATGAATGAAAGAAAAAGATTGAGTTTTTCACCTATATATGATAATAACATATGGTCTCAAATGGGTCATACCCTTCCAGACCTTCTTCTTCTTCTTTCGGCTGTTCCCAGTTTAGGGGTCCTTCCTCTGGATGATGTCCTGTACTTCCTCATTCCACCACCATGTTTCCTTATCTTCTTTCCTTCTTCCTGCTGACACACCTAGCACCTTCCTACCTGTCTCCCTGATCACTTCTGCTGTAGTTTCCCAGTCCTCTGGAAGCTCTTCCTGACCACCCAAAGCCTGTCTCAGCTTCTGTCTGAATTCCTCACAACCATCCACAACATCACCATCCGATGCTGTGTGGCTACACTCTCTCCTACCACTACTTTGCAGTCAGTGATCTCTCTCAGATTGGCTCGTCTACTTAGGATATAGTCCACCTGCGTACTCCTACCACCACTCTTGTAGGTAACTCTATGTTCCTCCCTCTTCTGGAAATAAGTGTTAACTACAGCCATTTCCATCCTCTTGGCAAAGTCCACTACCATCTGTCCTTCTGGGTTCCTTTCCTTAACACCAAACCTGCCCATCACTTCCTCATCACCTCTGTTGCCCTCGCCAACATGACTGTTGAAGTCTGCTCCCACCACTACTCTCTCCCCTCTGGGAATACTCTCCATCACCTCATCTAACTCACTCCAGAATCTCTCCTTTTCTTCCAGCTTACAGCCTACTTGTGGAGCATAACCACTCACTACGTTCAACATCACCTCTTCAATCTCTAACTTCAAACTGATCACCCTGTCAGACACTCTTTTCACCTCTAAGACATTCCTCACAAACTCCTCCTTCAGGATCATTCCTACCCCATTTCTCTTCCTATCCTCACCATAGTAAAACAGTTTGTATCCCCCTCCAATACTACGCGCTTTGCTACCCTTCCACCTGGTCTCCTGCACACACAGAATATCTACCTTCCTTCTCTCCATCATGTACACCAGCTCTCTACCTTTCCCAGTCATTGTACCAACGTTGAGAGTCCCTATTCTCAGACCTATACTCTTGCCTTTCCTCTTCTCTCTCTGCCTACGAATCCTTCTCCCTCCTCTCCTTCTTTGACCAACAGTGGTCCAATTTCCACCGGCACCCTGTAGGTCAACAGCACCGGTGGCGGTCGTTGTTAACCCGGGCCTCGATCGATCCGGTATGGAAATCGAATTGATGACTTCGATATTGATCGATATTGGTTTTGGCATGTTTAACGCCGGATGCCCTTCCTGACGCAACCGTCTCTATTTATCCGGGCTTGGGACCGGCACAGAAGTCACTGGCTAGAAACCCATGTAGCTAGATTACCCTTCCAGACCAAGTTTTTAAAATCTTGTTTTTCTCCCTCGCATTCAAAGGCTTGTCTCTGTTATGTGGGAACTTCAGAAAAATTAGGCGTTGCTGCCTCTATTGCAACACATTTGTAGTGCACTCTAAAAGAGAGACTGAGCAACACTCAGAAACCAGAGCAGCGCATGTTTTAGATGCTAACTCAAATTATGTTCAATAAAGTCTTCACATCTCTGCATTGGCTTTGAATTTCTGGACTTCAAATCGACCCTCATCAGAGACTCTTCTTCACAGCGTCCTCAGATGCCAAATCATACTAAGCCTTTGGTTTCCATTGTCAAGAGTAAATGCTCTCAAATCTGTAACATGGAATTCCTTCATCTTGCATGTTCTCAAATCTCCGAACATGTAAGGACACCTGGCTATTCCCTAATGCAGCAAAGTGCATAAAGAACTGCAGGTGCTTCCTATGTCCTTTTTGGACTGAAGTAAGTTTAGTGATGGGTTTTTACACTGACAGATAAGTTAACCAAACTTGTTTGTCACAAAAATACATAATTTGTCTCCTGTCTCCTGCTGCATTGAATTTATGATCTTGTTACGCAATTCAATATTTTGGATAAACTATTTGGTCTAGAATAATTAATGACGTTAATCATCCGATTAACATAGGTTCGGGAGGAGCTTGGCTGATAATTGACTAATCATATGGTCCCACCTACCCATATTATCTCCAGTATATAAGACATGACCAAAAAGCTGCTCCAAGCAGCTCATAAATGTTGATAATTTGAATGAATGACAGGCAGACCGCTATGGCGTCCTCCTTACTCCACCACAGAAGAATGCAGCCTGATAAATCCAGGCTTATGTAACGTTACTCTGCCGTGAATCCATGCCGCAAGCAAGCTTGATAGTGTGAGTGCAGATGAACTCCCAGCTCTTCAGAAATAGTTTGCAAGATCAGATTATTTCTCTGCATATGGTGTGCTCCACATCACTAAACCCAAGAGAAACTCCGCCCAGGCAGCACTTGGCTGACCGTTACTCCATATAACTTGTCACGGTCAGACCATGAAATCAGCTCTATTCACTTGAAACTAGAAGTTCCAGTCTACGCAGTGAAATTTTGCATTCCGTTTCTATGAAAGTAAATCTAAACCGGACTGATCGCTGGAGTAGGATCAGTCCTTCTTTTATTTAGTTATTTATTTATTAATTATTTATTTGTCTACACATTTCTGCATCTCAAGTTTCATGCCATCATTTTGCAATCTTCAGTCAATAATATGATTTCCCTGCATGGCCCTGAAAGTCAATATACTTTACAGCTAAAACTACCTCTTATCCCTTTATTTATTCCTTAAGTACAATTTATTTAGTTATTTATTCATCTGTTGGCAACCAGCCCTCATGATCCAGCTTGAACAAACCTTATACCCAGAGCCACATTTTTTTCCACCAGGGTGCTGATTTCTCTGTTTTCATGCTGTAATTGCATTATGGCAGAATAGGATTGCATTAAAAGTGTAATGTGAGCGAAGCAGGTTTAGAAAGTGTGATAATAGGATGTAAAATCATTGGTCAGACTCAGACAAAGTTAATTTGCGCGGCAACCAATCAGGGGCTTGCTCTTGTAGTTATATGATTGTTTTATGAAGCGGGAACATGCACAACAACAATGGAGGAGTCAAATAGCACAGTTTGTGGCCAGTCAGAATGAATAATTCATATTATTATTCATGCTGAAACAAAAATGACCTTTCTTGGAATTATGTGGGTGCGGAGGTGGCTGAATCTGGTAAGTTATACATTTTTTAATAATCAATGTGATATAAATTGATGTTGTGCAGTAATTAGCTAAAGCTAAGCATGCTAGGTAGTTTATTTATCTGAGGGAGTGTGCAGGAAGAAGTTGAGAAGGTGGATGGACCCTTTTTGAAGGAGAGGAGAAGAAATAGGAGAGAAAGAATGGGTCAGCAGGAGGTATGTTACGGTCTTGTCGTTCCCTTGCCTCTTCCGGTGAGATCACGCTTAGTTCAGCTCCATTCTTGGAGCAGACGTCCTCATGCGAATCACGTGAGTGGACCCCGGGTTTGAAAGCGGCCAGATAGGCACGGGGGATGTGTTCTGTCCACGTGTTTAGCGCTTGGTCTGAATGCCCTGTAATAACTGCTCTCACAGAGCTTATTTACTCAGATTAGCATTTTTCTACATAACTCTACCCTTCTGCTCATGACAGTGAAACTCAGGGGCTTTTTATCGCAGAACTCACCCCCCCCCTCAATAGTCACACCCTGAAGGCTCCAGTCCAATACGGCAATGAACTAAAGTCCTCACTAATGCACAACCTCTTAGTCACTGTCCCCTCTTGATTCCTTTTCCCTCAGCAGCTTCGCACCTCTCTACTACTCACGGCAACTTCTATAGTGCAGCTTCTTTCTGGGAAGTTATTTCAACAGGTTGTAAGAAACAGCCAGAAGGTGCACAACATGCATAGAAAAAAAGACGACTCATGCCAGTACAGCTGAGCTAGCTAAAGTTCTCAAGTGTCAAACACCAGGTATGGCAGGAATCCAGGACACATATATAGGTACATGCCTCCTAGTATGTTACACCAGTGTAACAATTTGTTACACCCAGATTGTTACTACGGTGGCTTGAAAGGTCCATTACTAATCAGCTGTCTTTCTTCTAACCCCTTTTCGCTGAAAGAGTCCCCCCTCTCTGCAAGGAGGGTCCCCATCGAACTTGCAAGGTTTCGGCATCAAGAGAGTTTCTTTGATTAGTGAGCCAAACAAGTTAGATACACAGGGAAGACGGAGGTGACTGCATAGCGTTCTAAACCAGCCAGAAGGCCCCCGGTTTCTACTTTCTCACTAGCTCAACCCCCCTCACTTTGTTCCGATAGAATCTTCCCTCCCTTTTGATCAAGTGATCCAGGCAAGCTCAAGGTTTACCAGGGAGCTCAAGGTCATCAACTAACCTTCACCACTCTATTGAAGGCAATTTTAAGCAGTGCTAGTTGCCAGTTTAACTAAACCCCCCGTTCTTTTTTTTGCCCCCCCCCAAAGCAAAACTGAGCCGGGCTAGTTGAAGGATCATTCCAGAAGCTGCAACTTGGTCATGCTAGTCAATACAACCTAAGGCAATTTCAAGCATTGCTAGTTGCCAGGTTAACCAACAACACCTTTCTCCATTAACCAGTAAATGACACCTCCCAATTACAACTGATCCGCACTAGTTGCAGGGTCATCTTACAAGCAGCAACCGAGTCACTTCAACCTAAGGCAATTTTAAGCATTGCTAGTTGCCAGGTTAAACATTGACCTAGCACCCCCACCCAGTGCATCAGATTGCATCTCTGAAAACCTGTCAATTCTCAAATAGTTCCTGTGCTTGTATCTGATTCTTTTTTCATGACACTTATATGCACAAATCCACCATATCTTGCCCAGCTTTGAATATTATGTCTGTGCTTTGAGTTGTTCATTCTGGGATGAAGTGAGACTGAGAAAATAACTTGTGAAATTAAGATTCTCTTTTGTTCTATGCCAAGTTTTTGCTTGATTGCTTTTCTTGTGCAGCTGTTGGTGTTTGAAGAATTGTGGGTGTCCATGCATCCACTAATGAGTGTGCTGCTGATGCTTTTGTTGAGAAGGCATTAGTGTATAAACCATGAGGTAAACTTAACAGCTGCAGAGATTCAGAACAGTAGCTACAGGACTTAACAAATACTTTGTTCCAATTCATCTACCAAAGTCCTTACAGTAGTTAATACTGTCATTAATCCCTCAGTCTCAGGGTGTTTTTTTTGCAGCCGGGTCTTGAGACTAGAACACAACTAAAAAGATTTGGTTGCAATCTGTGATGTTTCCAGGAATGCATTTACATTTGTGTCACAGTTATTTATAGCGTCTGTAAATATATAATCACATTACAATTAGACTACCAGTAATACTCCATTGAGATTTGTTTAGGTAAATGCATTGTCAGAAAAGGGGCCTTCAGAGACAAGTGGTTGTGTATTATTTTGCACTTGGCAAGATCTTAGAAATCAGGCGTGTCTGGCCAAAGAAGCCATGGTACCTACTCAACGTTTTGTTCTTCTGACAGTGACTGGGACAAGTGGAAAAAGTTCAGCATCTCTGAAAGCCTGTAATAAGAAGGAAGTATGAAAAGCTCAAATTGTCATGGAAGATGGATGGATTGACTAATGGATTTCTGAAAATCTTCCACGTCTGGGACCTTGACTTGCAAGATCAAATGCAGCGTTTACTCACATGCTTTGAATCATTGACTGGTAATTCCACTTTATTCTTCCAAAGTCATGTTAGATACATCTTTTGTCTTTGGGTCAAGATTAGCTTGACAGGAAAAAGGGAATTCTATCACCTCATTTGGGATGGGTAATGGATGTACTTAATCCACTTTGTGTGAAGCTGCCCTGACTGAAATCCCAGACAACTTTCCCAGAATTTTTGGTGACAGTCCTTTTTGAACAAACAACTTCTTTGTCATTTTTTTATTCGGTACAGCCTAAACAAGCAAAAAAATCTAGTTTTACAAATCTAGTTTTTTTGAGAAATGTTTTGTTACATTGAAGTGCTTTCATTTGGAGGAACAGAACATGTTTTTTTGCTTGTTGTAATAACAGTGTTTGTGTGGCAATACCTTTCAGCTGAGGGTGAATTTAAAGACAAAGGAAACATTTATAGAAAAATGTTTTTTGTACATTTATGTATTTACGCCTTCTAATAACATGTAGAAATACTAAACTAAACCTTTTAACAATATGTGTTAATAATTATGTATGTATTTCAATTCATGGGCATGAATAAAGTATACACACAAACTGATCAATAATCAACAAACACTGAATGTTTCAGTTCAGCGAAGGCCCAAATTTAATTTATGGTAATGTATTCAGCTTCCTGCAGCAATGCTAATCCACTCACAGTTGTCTGTGAATGGTTCGTATTGTTTGGCTTGCTGCCTGGAAAACCAGTTTGTAAGGCAATTATAAAGTTATTGTGCCATGTGAATATGTTACCAATACGCACTTGACCAGTTTTTAATGTATTTTTTTAAAGCATTGACATTTCTATCAAACTGTGTGTTTGTATTTTGTTTTTATTACAACATGCAATGCTTTTTTCATCCATTTTTGAATAACATAGAAAATATGACAAACGGTTTATGACTTTCTAACATGTATGCTGCTTTAAAGTTTATTATCATCAAATTCCAGGGTTAACAGGGAAACCTATAACTCATAAGCCCGCCCATCACGTTTTCTCCTTTGTAGATTATCCTCTGCCTTTGCGGCTTGTGTGATGGAGTTTAAATAATTTTGATCTGAGACAAGAGAATGGGAGAAATTCATCTTGCTTGTGCTTGCCTGATAGACCTACGATCCCCAACAGAAACAAGCCTCACAACCAGTTGAACAAAGAGGACTCTCAATAGCGTTTTCACACAACGTCAAGAGTAGTCAAGAGAAAAAGAGTTTGTTCAGTAACCTGCTGTTAATCTAAATGCATTAGATTTTACTTTCAAATTTATTATTTTTCATTGAAGGTGGACTTTATTTTTAATCATTAAATATATTTTAACTTTATTTTAATTTGTAAATATTTCACCTATGAGTACTGCCTTTGCCCTCTCTTATAACTAATAAACTTGTCCAAAAGAGCAGAATATTTTATTTATTTACATACATTTATTTTCTTTTATGCTGAGTCTACCTTGTTCTTTTCTGCACCTTTATTAAGTAAATGAAGTCTAGACAAGTATTGTCTGTTTGTTCTTAAATTCTTGTCTATTCTTAAGGTTACCTATTTACACAACATCTTGACCCATTCATGCTGAACCCAAAGGATCTTTGAACTACATGTACAATATCAAGGGATCTCCTTTAATATGATCTTCTAATCAAGTATTTCAGTGTATTTGAAGTACATTTGAAGTGCACTTTTGTTTTCATGTTTAAATGCATATCTGAAGTTGAAATCTCAGAGGGGTAAACTCTGGCTCATTCAAGACACTTCCGATTTTTTTCCCTGAATGTGCCTTCCTCAGATTTCTTCAGGATCAATTTATGAACATGTGTTTCTTTTGAACAATTTTAGACACTCTGCAGATCAAAAAATGTGTGCTTAGATTCTGTGTACTACAGCTTTTGTTATTTTTTTAACACACTTAAGTTGAAGCAGAATAGACATTAAACAGAAATTGTAATACAGAAAAAAATAACTTCAGGATTGTTTTCTTTATCAGCATATCCTCAATGCAGGGTTAAGCAAAATCACATTATATTTTAATTTTATTAAATAGTTATATTTTGAAATATATTTATTTCACCATAATATTAAATCACAGACCATATTTCTTTAGAGCCTAAAATAAGTTTGTCTTTAAAAGGTTTGATATTTGAATTAGGTAATTATTAACTGTAGAGGAATATGTGTTAATACATGATTATTGTAATCAACACACTCTGCGGCTACAGATTTTACACAAATTTGCATGACCCACAAGTGTGTAATTAAGAGCATGTGTGTGACTACTGCAGTGCAAACCATTTCAATCTACTAATATACTTTAAATTAGGTTAAATAGTTAATTATTATAGGTGGAATTGATCAGTTAACATGTGTTTTCACCCAGGTCGTGTCAAATAGCTTGCAATCAAATTAATAATTGGCATCTACTAATCTTTTAGCATGTCATGGTGGCGCAGTGGGTAGCACGGTCGTCTCACAGCAAAAAGGTTGCTAGTTCGAGCCTCGGCTGGGTCGGTTGGCATTTCTGTGTGGAGTTTGCATGTTCTCCCCGTGATCGCGTGGGTTTTCTCCGGGTGCTCCGGTTTCCCCACAAGTCCAAAGACATGCGGTATAAGTGAATTGAGTAAGAATGATTGTCCATAGTGTTGAAGTGTGAATGTTTCCCAGCGATGGGTTGCTGCTGGAAGGGCATCCGCCACATAAAACATGTGCCAGAGGAGTTTGCGGTTCATGCCGCTGTAAAAATGGATGAATGATGTTTTAGCGAGTTTCCCCAAATTCCACTCTTCACCTCTTTCTGGAGGTGGGTGTTGTATGTTTAATTAGGACTTTGCTTAATCCACTTCATTTGCGATGCTAGGCAACTACAATTGAACTGTAATTTGTCTAGACTAAAACACAATACATAGATCTTGCCGGGAAGAGGCAATCGCAAGATCTCTTATCCATCTTTATTGGTACACACAGCACACAGCATCATAAACACAAGTCATTTAGTGACTATGTTGATAAAACACCCCAAAAAGAATGTTGTTTCACGGTGAAAAACACTGGAAAAAGTCAAAGTTTTTAGTCTGTCTTTACATGACAAGAGCATTATTTGATATAACAACAGTTAACTCATGTTGTTTCAGCATGTTGCCTTCAACTGGAAGTGATAGGCAGAATCACGGCGATGTAACCCTCAGAGTGAATGGAGACAGTCCTCAATCCAATCCTCTTGGAAGAGGTTAGCACGAGATCAACAGGGCAGTTGCTTGGGTCTATTTGGCAAGAGTGACACCAATCGATGAACCAACCCCACTTAGTGGCATAACAAGCTCTGACAAGGCACAGTGTTTTGGTCCACAGACATGGTATTACCCGAGGTTCGCTGCGTCTTAACGTACCTGACATAGAGTTCCAGACGTCTGTGATTGTGCCCACATCCCTGGGTCAGAATCTCCAGCCACAGGGTTAACTGGCCAGGGATGGACTGTCAAGAGTGAGCAGAGTTTAAAGAACAAAGGTTGATCAGGCCAATAAAGTGCCACATTAGGACATCTGCCTTGTCCTCCCTGATCTTGCACAGGAGGAGTGCAAGGAAGCTCACTGGGGAAAACGTTTTTAAATGTTTCTTCCTGGACCATCAATGCGCCAGCACATCTATCAAGAGAGGATCCTGGGACAGAGCATACAACAGCAGGCGCTGAGCATTCTCTGGGGTGGCGAACAGGTCTATAACGCTATATAAAGTGCTACCAGATCAGCTGGACTGTCAGCAGATGAAGTTGCCATTCTTCTGGCCGGGGACTCCACTGAGACTGAATGGTTCAAGCTGCCGAGAGTATGGACTGCAACTAGTTACAGCCCTAATGCTGACTCCAAAAGAGCAGTCAGCGAGCAAGAACTGACAACGAGGTGAGCGTATCCTTCTTGGTCGACTGACAAACAACACCCTGCCTTGTTGTCAATCCTGACCAACACGTTGTTTCCCTGAAGCATTCTCCTGAAGTGTTTTATAGCTAGGAACACTATACGTAGTTCTAGGTTATTACGTTCCAGGAAGTGTACTTCTTGGTTCTACTGCAGTTTCAGAAGGGCCACCAATGTATGCAGACTCTGCATGCTGCCTTCAGCAGGCTCAGGGCACAACCTCCAGGGAGGCGTGCTCGCATGTTTAATCAGTTTAACTCCATACCCAGAAAAATATGTTCAGGCCGGGGATTAGACGGAAACTGGGGAGCCATCTGGGCTGCACTGCATCAGATGCCACACCCTTGAAGGTGTCTCTGAAACGAGAACTGCATTTGGATCGGCAATGCATGCCTACTGGCTGCGCACATAACCCAGAAATTTTGGAAACCTGCCAAATCTCCACCTATGCAGCGTCATGAATTCTCACAGACCCTCCACCTGCTTCCTAATCGTAGAGACCTGTGACTTAAGGCCCTCTACGGCGATGCCGAAGAGGCCATTTTGGACCACAAGTATGTTGAGGAAATCTTGTGTTACAAACACTTCAAACTGTGTGACAACAATTCAGCCTTGGCCAACCAAGATGACAGCTATGGACCACCAATGTAGACAACGTGTGGTCAACAAGCTTGCCTTGCCTTACTTTTGACACATTGATCATCGAAGAAACGCACTCAGCACTTCCCTACACATTCTGATCCTACAACTGCTGCATCGGTATGGTTACGCCCAAAACAACCAATACAGCGAGAGAGTAATTCATCAATGCAATTGATTCACTACATGCAAAAATTTGCATGGTCGACATGTTTGGAAACACACTACAAACAGTCGACCGTCAACAAGTGCTCTACTAGAGGAGTCTTACTTACTGAACAGTCGAAGAATTGTGCTGGTTGCCGTAAACACCATCTCTCTTTATGCACAAAAGTGGGAATATAATCAAACCCCGATGTCAAATCAGCCACTTGTGTCGGAGTGTACTGGCTCCAGTGAGCAGACAGAAAGACTGTCATGCTTGTATCTGCTTTATCGCGGGGGCATGGTCACATGACCATCAGCGCGGCCACTGATTGACGTTTTTAAATAAAAATGTGGAGAGAGAAGAGCGCTTCTAGTGGATTTCCCATAGTCATCACTGACTTAAATCATAGTGACCGACTGATGTGGAAATTACTTTATATTGTATGCTTACACATCATTTCCATTTATTGTGTGAATAGAAAGGATTTTTAATTTCTGCTAAATGTGTCATCGTTCACAGTTCCTTCTCTTGATTCATCTTTAAATATCAGCAGTTTTCAGAGATGCATTGAGATAAATATTCATAAGTTGCATTATGGAGCTGATTGTTGAGTGGACTAGACTCACTGGAGGCGATCTCTGATAATGATTTGGCCTGGATTACGACTGAAAATCAATCCTGCCATGCTTATGAAGTGAGTTTGATTATCATTTCTTCTGGACTAACTGATTTAAGAGGCCATTTGTTGACTGGGGATCAAGAGAGAAAGTTGAGAGCGTTAATTAAATAGTAAACTGCTGGAAATCATTTGCACACTCATTAGCCTTTGTTTTTATTCATGTTACAGTTTTATTGACTATATCTTTAACAAAATAATGACGCCTCTTGTTCACAATGAAGTACTCCAGTGATGAAGTGCTGTCAAAGGTAAATAGTACTAATAGTCAAAGTTATTTTAAACCTGCTTATGATGATGTTTTATATTTTATTCCAATGGATGTTTTTCTCATGTGTTTGCTTATTTCACAGAATAGCTAGTTTCTAAGGAAGCTTAGGGAAGTCAGACTTAATAATAAATTTTGGCAATTGCTTGATCGTTATTATGAACTGTATTGCTTTTTACCTGTGAATTAAATGTTTGTTGCACAGAGCTGTGATTTCATCAGATTATCTAGCTGTTTTTGTTAGTCATTTGCTAATTTCTTGTTTTTTCTGGTTTTATTGAATGTATACTTGTTTGTTTTTTTGTCTTATGTTTTTTTTTTATTTGTCTAATTATTTTAGTGGATGTTCTGGCTTGTATTTACATGCATACAATGCATATGATAGGATGTCATAGTAGCGCAGTGGGTAGCACGGTCGTCTCACAGCAAGAAAGTGGCTGGTTCGAGCCTTGGCTGGGTTAGTTGGCATTTCTGTTAGTATTTCTGCATGTTCTCCTGCATGGGTTTCCCCCCTAGATCATAAATATACATGAATGGAGCGAGGTGGCAGTATAGTGTTTACACTTCCTGGAGGTTTGTGATAAATAAAGCTACTTTTCAATTAAAAGCATTATTTGGACTATGTTGGTAAATCACATAACCCTGACAAAACTATATAAACTCTCTCAGAAAGGCTTTCTAGCATTAAAACTGTAACCATCTAACTCCGAGCACACTACACCAATTACTTTTTTAAGAAAGGGCAGACAACGAAAGAACCTCCATTGACTGATGTGCTGAATAATAATGGTAAGCCACAAGGACAAAAGGTAAAACAACCAGATTTGAGTATTTAGAAAACACAGTAAAAAGAAGTGCAACTAAAAAAGTGCCTCAGTTGACATGCATACAAGGTAAAAAAAAAAATAATGGAGCAGCAACAAAGAATGCACGCCTGCCTTTGGCTTTCAATGACCAAGCAACATCCAACAAATTCTGGTTGGAGTATGATTAGTTCATGACAAGTAAACGATTTGTACATCAGCTAATTTCAATGGTAGATTAGATTCTTTTAATAATGCTTCTCTTTTGTTTTTCACAGAGATGTCTGGTTCCTCTGTGGAGCTCTCTCAGGTGCACTGGAAGCAGCAGTGGCTAGAGAATGGAACTCTCTTTTTTCATGTGTCTCTGAGTGGGTCCGGTGACCAGCATCTGAGGATCCCTCCACCTCCAGAGGCACCCAGTGTTCTCCACGAACAAATGCATTTTCTACACATCTCTGTTATGGTGAGTGAGTGGTGAACTTTTTCAAAATCTATTAGAATTACCCTGCTAACTCTAGTTTGGTTACTTGATCTGTGTTTAGGACAGAAATTTAGGATTGCTTTTTAAAATATTGTAGCATCCTAGCTATGTCTTGTAATATTTTCCACATATTAACTCTTTTTCTCTCATTCACTCAATCCATGTTATGCTGATGTTTCATCAACGATGTTGTCCTGTAGCTTTCTTAAGAAGTGTCCATGATGTCAAATGACTATCCCAGTTGTGTACTTTTCATTACTATAAAAGCTTGTAACTTTTCATAAGCCTGAATTCTAATTCAGTTTGCGGTTAAAGACTGTTTTATTAGGTTCCTTGTGTGGATTTATGCTGTATGAACTTCTATGCCCATATTTATGACAGATTGTATTTGTATTTAAAAATTGTATTTGAACAGTGTTTGCATAATAGCAGCTAATATTAGCAAACACCTTGCATTTGTCATATACTTCTAACTTGCTCTTGAAAAAAACCTGATACTTACAGTATATAAATAAAAATATGGACGAATAAACAGTAGCTTACTTACCAAATAATTATTTCACGAATTCGCAACTGCTCATAATTGCCTAGTATTGCAAGCGGGTTTGGTGAGCAATGGAAAAGCGTACTAGGCTTGTGAAAGTCCGGGACCATTGAGCTAAACTCAGACGTTGCACTTCGCTTCAAAAGCCAGTTCATGCTCACACAATTAAGGTGCAACTGTTTTGAAGTAAACATGAAGAATGGAACTGCTCTTGCACAAATTATTATTAGTCATCTGAGTGGTCTAATGAGCTCTATGTTATTGCAGTGGAACATAATCATTCATTTACCCACTTTTTAATAGAGTTGGTTAAATTGTCATAGATATTTATCTATAGTCATACTGTAAAAAAACTCAGGCCTTACCAGATCGTGCTTTTATCCATATCTTCCTTCTTGAGCGGGCTGCATATTTTCTACTTTGAGTACGTACACAAATAGAGAAATAAGTTGCTGTGATTCTTCTTCTTCTTCTTCTTTCGGCTGTTCCCAGTTTAGGGGTCGCCACAGCAAATCATGTTTCCACCTAACTCTGGCCTCAGTATCCTCTACTCTTGCACCAATTACCTTCATGTCCTACTTCAGCACACCCATATAACTTGTCTTTGGCCTTCCTCTTGCCCTCTTGCCTAGCAGCTCCATCTCCAACATCCTTCTACCAATATAACTACTATCCCTTCTCTGTACATGTCCAAACCATCTCAATCTGGCTTCTCTGACATTGTCTCCAAAACAACCAACCTGAGCTGTTCCTCTGATGTGCTCGTTCCTAATCTTGTCCATCCTTGTCACTCCTAAACTGAACCTCAACATCCTCATCTCTGCTACCTCCATCTCTGCCTCGTGTCTCTTCCTCACTGCTACAGTCTCTAACCCATACATCATAGCTGGTCTCACTACTGTTCTGTACACCTTTCCTTTGATTCTTGCTGACACTCTTCTGTCACACAACACCCCTGACACTTTTCTCCACCCACTCCAACCTGCCTGCACTCGCAATTTCATTAGTTTACTGATCTTTTTTTAAATGTAAGTGGTTCTATGTGATTCTAATATATAGCTACATTTAATATATGTGACCACACAATTAAGGTGACTTGAAAGTTGACAGGAACAAAATCTAAAGGTTTCTTCCACACGAAAGAGATTTCAATTGTATCCCCTTCCCAAATGAAAAGGTTCACACATCTTCACACAAAAGTGGAAAGGAGGTGATTCAGCATTGTTGCATTCTATTTTTAGTTCTCTGCAAGGAATGAGCGTGAAGAAGAATGTAGCAAATAAGAACAGTAGATCAATGCTCAGACACATATTCATTCATTCACAAAACTGAGAAACTAGCAAGACAAAAACATAATAACCTAAAATGTCAATGTCTTGAAATATGTAAATCTTTTAGATGTAAAATAAAGCTTCTCTTTTTCAAACATTTATTTCTTTGAAACTTTGCCCCAAAGTAAAAAGTTTAATTATGAATGAAAATCTTGTTCTTGGCCTATATAAAAGTTAATGCGATTCCACAGTATATTTTCTTAAACTTACACATTTGAAAACACTAAATCATGACTTTTAAGTCACTGTGTCTCTTGCTGTGCACTAGGGGGGAACTTACTCACTTGAATAAGAAAATAATTTCACAGGTTTTTCTTCCATTGACTCTCTATTCTTTGTTAAGTTTGTTTGGTAAGTTTGTGTGTCACCCATGTGTGAATAAAATCATTGATGGAACAGCTCTTAAAGAAGCTGCTCATTATGCAATCAAGCTCATGTTGATGTTTTGGAAGTTTAAGTAGAGCTTAGAAGATATATTTTTCACCCTGTTATTGGGATCTTATCATAACTGTTTGCAAATAGACTTGTTAGGCAATCAGGACAAAAAAAGTATTAAAGTACAACAACGATGAACACTTAGATAAACATGTCTTGTCTCTGGGGGAGGGTTTAAAAATCTTTGATATGCACACTTGGCTTCATAGTTTGGAGCCCATCGTAATTTTCAATAACGGAAATTCATGAGTTTAATTTATTTTTTTTTGACTGAAGTAAACAATCATGATCACGATGAGAGAACACAATGGTTACGTAAACTTGCCTTTCTTTGGGTAGCATTCTTCTCTTCTGCTCTTGACAAAGGCGGTCGCATCTATCTCCTCTCCTTCCCCATATCTCTCCTGCTGGCTCTCTGTCTAGTGTCTAGAATCTGAGACTCTCCTCGTTCTGCTTCCTAAACTCTAACAAGTAACCATGGATCTTATCACCTGGTCTCTGAATGCAATTGACATCATCTTCTCGACGAGAAACACGGGTTCGGGGTAACCTTCCTGTCCTGAGGGAACGTTTGCAGCTGGCTACACGATGGACGGATGGGAGAAGTGGCGCGTCGTGTGTCTGGGCGCTCTCTCCCTGGAGGACATTGAGGATATTTACTTATTTGGAGCTCTGATCACAGGGTATCTGCTGATGGGATTATGTGGAGCCCTGGCGTATCAGCGATTGTTAAAAGCGGTCAGTGAACCTCAAAACCCCATCAAGCTGACCGGCTGGCTTGAAACGGCGGTTGGCAGAGCCGTCAGCAATCAGACAATGGGTATATACCTCAAAGTGGACGAGAACCAGAAGACGCTGGTGGCCATGCATCAGATTTGTTCTAATCATTAGGTACAGTCTTTCAATCTTATGCACAGAAATCCATTTAATAAAATCAAAACACCCTGACAAACGTCCCCTTGTAACCATGTAGAAACCACAAAGATCAATCGATTAAATGCAACATTCTCCAAATTAGTCAAATATAGTGCACAAAATATACGGCAAAATGTTGTTGTTTTAATATGAGCTAATTCATTGAAGACTGTTACCACACTTGCTGTTAAAGGTAACAGTGCTTGTAGACTCTCATATAGTCCTTTATTAGCTGTTCAGTATTGTAACAAACATCTACATGTGAGTCACACACCAATCAATAAACCAATCGAAAGCTGATGTCTGCTAGTCTGGCTCTGAAAACTCAGACGATCAAAGAAGAGCAGATGCAGATTTGTACATTTGTGCTTCTAGTGTAGGCTATGCAAGAAATGGTGAAGTCATGGTCATAGAAACATTGACCGCCAGGAGACATGAATATAAAACATTTATGCTACACTGAGGATGTCATGAGGAAG
Organism: Danionella dracula; assembly: GCA_900490495.1. NCBI lineage: Eukaryota > Metazoa > Chordata > Actinopteri > Cypriniformes > Danionidae > Danionella > Danionella dracula. The sequence continues at coordinate 26,900 of UELW01000055.1, read as the reverse complement.
TACAGATCAAAGCCTTTCAAGAACACTGACTTATGAGGACAGCAGCATGCTCGTGTTTGCTTAAAATGAGGAAGAAGATCAACTTGAGAATTTCCTGGAGGTACTACAATAGATAGACTCTTTAGTCTATATTAGTGCTATCTTTAATGGGCTATTCATTGTGTTTTAGTGCCTTTGTCTCTGTTTATCACCATGATTCAGGGAATCAATTTTATTCTCTAGCTTATTTCTAGTTTAGTTCTTGTTGAGAGAGCTTTTCCTGCACTGTAATGATTGGTAGTTAAAAAAAGTCATTATTTCTGTTATTTTGGGAGCGTTAACACTATGTATTTCATTTGCTTTATTTGTGTTATTGCTAATTAGGGTCAATTAGAGTATTTTTTATCTCTCATTAGACAAATGGTAGGAATAATTGCACCCTGTAGTCAAGGGTTTGGAACTAAGGACTTAAATTATGTATTGTGTACTGAAAAATACAGTAACTAGAGTATAATAAATTGTACTTAAAACCTGCCCCACCCACTAAGTTTTCTCAGGTAAGAGTTTTACTTAGCAATCAGCGAACAGTGGGAGTGGCTGTAAGCAAAGACGTCACCTTTGTTTGCTAGGATGGATTTGTAGTCAGTCTGAGGGTAGAGTGGCAGCGGCAGACATAACTGTACAAGGTTGTTCCATAAACAAATTCAAATATGGGATAACATTTGTAACTTTGTTTTGCATATGTCATGGGTTCCTCACAGGGTTTGGGAAAAAGTGTAATTAACCAACTTTCTTCATTAGTTGCAAAGAAGATGGCTAGGCAACAGGGTAGTGAAGCTAAGCTCTAAGCAGCTAATGAAAGGCCATCTGAAGGAGGCTGAGAAGGAAGACGTTTGTGCAGGTCAGCTTTGTGTGCAAGATGACTCAGATTTTATGAACCAATGCTTCAACTTGGTGTTCGGGAGACCCGAGTCTTGGCTATGGAACCCCAAATGAAGGCGCTTGCTAGCCTTGTCTACTTACCAGGACCACGCCATTAGGATAGTTGTCAATGAGGTGCACGTTACAAATGAATAGTATGTGAGAAGTAAAACAAAATTGAGGATTAATTTATAAAGTTTTAAGCACTTTGTTTCAAAACTTCCATTTCCTGGCTCACTGCATATGTTAGAAGTCCTGGCAGCCTGTCTCTATATAACTATCACATTATTTGTATTACACATTTTTACATTATCTCTCATTTGTTCAACTCTTTAGAATTCAGGTTGAATTCCAGCAAAGACATTGCATTGCGTTGGGACAGAGAGGGTTTAAATTAGCATAGGATCAGCACATGTGTGAAACCCAATGTGTGTCAGGATAACTATCAGTTATAGTCTCTCAGCTCTCTCTGATAACGAGTGTGAAGCTGCACAGCTTGAATAGGGATTTATTTTACTGGTTGAAACTGATTATATGTTGTTGGTTTAGCATGTGTTAATATGTTAATAAATTATATTAACATATGTCATTTACAATATGTTTTTGCCTTTAGCATTTATTTGCAAAACCCTGTCTGCAAATAAAGGATTGACAATCTCTAAACAAGTCAAACAATTTTCAGTCAAATAGACTAAAAAGAACCTTAATAAATGGAATTAGCTAGATTTGTGCTAAAACAGAAGCAATTAAAGGAATCGAAAGCAGGATTTCTGCTGGTTCATCATCATCTTCACTATTTCATGTTGTTATAGTTGTGGGCTGAATTTGATCTATCCATCTGTTCAATGAAAATGAGCTCTGTTTAGCTCTAAGACTCTTAATAATAATATTAATAATAACGCTAATAATAAAACTTCTGTACAGACGCTCAAGGGAAATATGAATATTTTTAGCTCAATTACAGTCCAACTTATTGTGAAGTCCAAATTATTCTATTGTATTCTAGACATGGGATGATAACCGGTTTCAAGGTTTACCACGATTTGGCAAATAAAAGGCAAATAAAAGTGTTACCGTTCTTACGGTATGAGTTTTTTTGTGTCGTCAAAGTGAAAGCGCAGGACTCTACTTGTTCTGTGTGCGTACCTACAACAAAAACAATGCAGCCCTCTCCCACTGTTAGTGCAGGCAGGTGCGTTCATGTGATTATGTACGTGATCCGCATTCAACGAGACTCAGATTTAAGTACAGGCTGGCCGAAAGAGGTGAACCCCAACCACTTTACATCCGTCAAAAAAGATCAAGTCCACGGTGTGGTAGTTTTTTGGGTGCTGATAAATTCCTGACGACAACGACTTGGAAGAGAAAGGTCAACAGACATGCAAATCATGTTCAAAAACGCTACTAAAGGAGGCAATACACCAGTACTTTGCTCAAATCAATGTGAGTTCTTAACTTAAAGCTTCCCTGAAACAAACTTGAATTTGTTTTGCAGTATTATTGTTTTTACACACACAAAAAATAAGTTGTTTTGCTAAATCTAGTAGGGCTGGGCGATTAACTGATTTTATCGATTAACTCGAGTGACTGGTTCACATCGATTTGTTTGAATGAATATAGTTTTTTTCTTGAAAGTAAAATGCTAATAATACGAGCTCATCCCTCCTTACTTGCATTCTATCAGCAAAACAACTCACGCGGGAGACAGATAGCTGTGAGGAAACGTGTCATTCCGTCAACTCATAATGATAGATCGTTAGCAGGAGGAGAAAATGAAACAGCGGCTGGAGACCACTACAAGAAACCACGCAGAAACAAAAAGCACAGCATGGCTTATTTAGAACAAAACTAAGCTGCTTCATCAAACATCCAATATTATTGTCTTAGTATCAAAAGGATCTAAAACCACTCTTGATTATTTTCTGGCGGCAGAAGCAGAATTATGAGACTGTATGTACTGTAAACCACACGGATCTCTGATCTGAGCCTCAGATATCTCAAAATTTTTTGTTGTGATTAGTGATTGCATTTTTTCCATTTAGAATGATTTGTTTTTGAAAATGTTATTTATGTTGATTATTGTTGAGTTTTAGCCTGACACGTGACTCCAGTTTAATCTAATTTATGTTATATATTTTAATTATTGTGCCTGATGTTTAATGTTAAAAAGTGTTCTATATATTTTCCAAAATAAAATATACTGTGTTCAGTTAGAAAACAGAGTTCATTTTTTTTACCCAGACATTTATATAGTACATTTTAGAGCAGTAATTTCAATACCGCGAAATTTGTATCCAATGTTATCCATACCGTCAGAATCTTATACAGGCCCATACCTATTGTATTCAGACTATCCTAAGGTGTGTTGTTAAATGTCTTGATATGCCACAATGTATAGAGTTAAAAGGGATACCAAATGTAAGAGACCACTGCACTGTAATGATTGGTACCAAATGGTACTTTTTAGCTTAACTGAAAACACCTGCTGCAAATACAAAAAAGTGATGCTAAACTAAAACAAACAAACAACAACAACAACAACAAAACTAAGAAAAATTTTAACTGAAAAGCTGTTATTCCAACAAGCATGGCTTAGAGTACAACAGGGAATGGTATATTATCATAAACCAGGTCCCAGACAAACACACATTGTGGCCTTTCAAACTGGCATCTGTATTACGTTTCCAGAAACACTACCGTTTCCAGAGGTAGTCTCGGAAATGGTTCAAGCGGTCCAGCGGAGAGATGAGCAGGACATGTGGCTCAATATGATGTAATAATACACTTGTACGTTCATTATACACAGCAACATGATGGAAAATTATATTTTCATCTTCTAAACAGCACAGTAAATGTACAAATATGCAAAACAGCATCCACTCCATGTCACACAGTTTTGTGGCAAACTGTCCACACACTTCTGGATCCTGTGAGACATCTATCACGTGACTAAGTGGCAATAAGCCTTTGTGAATGAAAGAGTAATAAATCACACACACAATAAGCCACACAGAGACCAATCTAGCTAAATAAATGAGAACACACCAATCACTTACCAAATATGCAGCCATCACACCAAATTCAACTCATTATCTACTTTATTTAAAGTGCCCAGTCTTAAAGGAAAATGGTCTCCACCATCTCTCTTGTCAGAGGTGTCTTCACTGGGATTGTCCCCCTGGACTCAGAACCCTTCTTCAGACAGCTCGCCTAGTATGCTTCAATCCAGCCACATCTTGCATATGTTATTAGTTCACACTCATAAATACATTCGTACCAATTACTCATCCAAGTACTTAGTAGTTCCCTCTGAACTGTGAGGTAACCATTGATGTTAATCAAGGTTATAAATAGTTTCTGGTAACTATCTACTACTTCATCTACAGGAAAGTTGACCAATATCTGAATTTAAGTGATTTTTAAGGCAACTCATTTCAGAGCACATCATTTGCAATAATCTCATAGTTTTAAGGGAACTACTTAGTAGTTGGAAGAGTATTGTAAAGTGATAACAGGGAGAACCCCTGATTAGGAACTGATTGATAGTAATTACGAAACTCAATAGCTACTGGTAGTTACTGCAGTAGTTAACGAGGCATTAAATACTGAATTCTTCTATAAACTGCTGAGTTAATAGTTATTTAAAGTATATTCTAAAGTGATTCATTGCTGATGTTTGAGCAGTTACCTTAGAGCACTGCCAAACTCCAACTTAAATATTCAGAAGACATTGAACACTCTTTTTTGGAATGATTTGGAAAGGCATAGACAATAAAGTTAAGAAAAACATATGATTATGATGGCTAATGTCAGTCCAAACGGGGAGAAAAAGTAGTTAACTAAGTAATCAATGGCTATTTAGTTACAAGAATACATATATGTTGTTTCATATGTGGAAATACCATCTGGTGATTTGGTGTGCTGTTCCAAATAAAGGAATTAACACAGACACATGACTTTCGCTTTGCCAATTTTTAAGCATGTTTCAGATTATCTATATGGAATAGCTGCACAGAAGGCGTTGAAGTGTGATCAGACCACCACCTCCTACGTGGAAAGTTCCAAAATAAAAAGATAGGGAAACAATCTATAATATGTAAGCAGTCATATTTTGGTCAACATTGTTGATTATGTATTGATGGTTTGTACTTCATAACACTGAAGTGTTTTGAGATTTCAAGTAAATTGGTTAATTTTATTTGTTTTGTAATGGCTCAGCAATCTTTTGTTGATCATTGTAACCAATAGGGCATTATTGGAATTGCCAGTGCACGACAACTGTTGTATTAAAATAAAAACTTAACTAAACTGTGAATTTAGCTGTTGTCACTGTAGTGAACATTTACTATTTTGTCAAGCCTTTTTCTACAAATAATGGTAAATTCTCCTCTCAAATCTCATGAGATGATGACAGTTTGCTGTCAATGTTTAATATACGTACAGATAAACTGTCAGATGAAAACAGAAATGACTTGCACAAACTCTTACATGATTGACAGAGTCCTTGTGATAGTTTGACAGGGATATACATTGTGATAAAGAGAGATTATGACAGACTGGAAGCTATTAGCAGCACTGGTTTGCAGCAAATTTGGTTTGTCCTCTGGGCATGCTCCAATTTATGTCATAATTTACACCAGAGCACTGGATTGGTCATTATCACATCAATATTCTCTTTTGTATGATCTGAGCAATTGCTGGCTATCTCTAACTCTATAATGAACCATAACCACTCTGAATAATAAATTTTAGTCCTGAATTTTCAAAATAATGATTCTGAATGTCAATATTAACAAATATTTCTTAGAAGAGGATTTGCTATCTTATGGACTTGCATTTTGCCTTTCACCCCTAGTGAGTTGGAGGTTGTCTCTTGCAGACCCCCAGTAATTCTAACAATTAATTCGCAAATCAACAATCACCAGTTCCCATCACATTTTTGGGAATCAGATTACTTTTTAAGTTGCCTTAATTGTTGTTACGAAGACAGTGACTGTCTGGTTTGTCCCTTCTCTACAGTTTTCTCTTTCCCTGACAGTTCTTGATAGACAAAGATTACCATGTTTTAAAATTTGCCAGACATAAATGTGATAATCCATCCTTTGCCATCCTACATATCCAGGCTCTGTTTGGGCTCTCACGTCTCTACCTTAATTCCTCAAAGGTCCCACCATGGTCCTGTCAGCTAAACCCTGATACTCTCGGCTCTCCATCTTGATCCCTTTTACCCTTGATCCTTTTACCTAATGGTCACACTTTGCAGTCCCTTTCTCTTAGTTATTTTTGTGAGCAGCTGTAAAATAGGATTGGAGGAATTCATTAATTTGACAAACAATAAAAATTCCTGTTATCATGTGGTAACTTAGTGCGATGGTTTGTTATGGTGCTGTTTCAGCTCATGTTTGGGGCCATCAAGATTGCATATTCCCTCCACAGTTGTTTTGAGTCTTCTCTGGGCTTCACTGAAGCCCCCTTGCAGCCAATAAACACAAGCAAAATTGTAATTTTTTTATGAATTTTATAACATTATAATTATGAGTTTGAAATTAAAGTACCCAACTTACTTTTTTAACCAATAATGTGTGTTATTAGATTTAATTGAGAAGATGATGGTGGCTTTAAAAAGGCTCCTTGAGAGTGGTCGGGTCAGTTTTCATTTATTATTCATTCAGATGTCAAGCAGTGTACATTCAAAAGCCTCCATCAAGCAAATGAATCCCAGACTATGGTGGCATCTACCTGCTAATATTAAATCCAGCACAGGATCAGGAATCAAGAGCACTAAACCAAAAGCAGACAACTAAAGAGGAGGAACCAAGAGCATATAAAATGTTAAAGAGCGCAAATATTAACATTGCTGTGGCGCTTTTCTTTTTAAGAAACTTGAGTGAGCTCTCGATTTTTTCCTTAATTGGAAATACGTCTCATGAGGGAGGCACAATTAGATGATCCCCGATCGAACCTGTGAGCGTTCACTCGATGCCTGTTATATACAGTCGATCTTTAGTGATCTATGACCAAACACTACGGAAGGCAAACCAAAGGTATTAAACTAAGATTACAAGATATACTGTTAATATCTTACATTTTTACTGACTTGCAATAAACATTATTCTACAGCATTTCTAAAAATAAAGTTGTGGAGAAATCTTTTTTATTATTTGTGTTTACAAGCGTATTTGTGATTAAAAGTGGAATCATTTGAATAGTTTTAATTTGTTTGTTATAAATATATATTTTAAGTTTTTTTATTACAGCATGAAAATATGCATCCTGCTTCACCAATAAGTCAAAACTGGTTTTCCAGCAGGTGGCAGTAGCTTCGAGAGAGGCGTAAAGTATGTTTATTGAATGAACTGTATTGTTTGTTTAATACAGTGGTTCGCAACCTAGGGTTCACAGGGGGGCACGTGAGCAGATGAGTGTCGAGGTAGAGAAATATGGGGTTATTTAGCATCACAATTCTCAGCGCAAAAAGTAACATTTTGAGAGTGCAAAAAGTTAATTTGCACGCGCATGATCTGTGTTTTTGTAAACTGTGGTTTGAGTGCAGACAATCTTGTTTGCTCTCGCAACAATTTTCCTCATACCTGCGCTCACTCCAAAGAAACCACAGATACAATTTGACCAAATTCTCTGCTACACACAGAGGTGCTCTTGCCTTTCGTGCAGAACTGCAAAATGCAATTTTGGAATTTCTGCAAAGTCAAACTACTGGTACACTGCGGGAGCAGCTGTAAGATGAGTTCTGGATTAAAACAGCACGACAGTACATCTGTTCTTATGATCTGTACTTACTTTAAAGAAAATGCACAGCTATTGTAATGCTTTTATTTACGTTTATTAAAGCATTTAGTGTTACATATAAAGTGTATTTTCATGCAAAGATGATAAAAAAAGTTACACTAAAGCTGCAAGCAGCGATGGGATGACTCTCACACCTTTGGCGCTTTCACCCTCGTGGCCAATACGAAGGGCTACGTGCCATGACCTCTTGATGTTTAAAACAATATTTGATCCTAGAATAGTTGCTAGAAGTCTCCTTTTACAAATGTAGAAAAAAAAACTTTGTAATATGAATGTGTTAACACTTGGACTGTCTTGACAATCTGACAGTTTGTGACCTATCAAATGGTGTATGGCTAAGCTATAACAACTTCTTGTTTCAAATCCATATTTGGACATTCCCTGGATTTGGTGGCCATGCCCATTGTTGTATACAAAAAAAAAGTCACGATATAAAATTAGATATACTTTAAGATTATTCTGGCAGAGTTTAAAATTAATGGGTAAATGCCCTTGGAGGAGTTTGTTAAAGAATCAAGACAAATTTTTTGCTAAAAGTGTCTTATTACTGATTTCTTGTCCAGTTGGGAAACTCAACCCAATAGATTTTTTGTAGGTGTTGGTGTCCTACACATGTGCTGAAATTTTTTGTGTGTACATTATTCACCACCTGAAATAGAGGCGTAAAACTACAAAAAACATTTTGTAAATGCTCGCCACTAGGTGGCGCAATGACTGAGATTGTTTGTTGTCATATTAACTTGTTCAGACTTGGTCTATGAACAGAATGAGAATCGAGCCAGATCGAACATTGTGTGGCTGAGTAATAATGACTTCCTGTTTCAAATTGAAAAGTTGACATTTGCCAGCCACCATAGCTCTGCCCTTTATGGTAGCAAAAAAAAAGCGTTGCAGTTTAACATCCCATATACCTTAAGATGATGCTGATGGGAGTTTGGAGATGTTTCGTTAATATCTGTGGGAGGAGTTTGTTAAAATGTGACAGCTCAAGAATGTGACAGCCCTTTTGTAATTTTGTAAAAAATCTCCTTCCCTTGTTTTCTACATGTAAAATCTAATAGAAGAAATGAATTAAAAACAGGAAGCTCATCTTTCAAAACAACTCTAAACTAAATAAATTAACCCATTTGATTGACTTTAAGCTGGAATGATGATGTTCGTTATCTGTAATGTTAAATTCCCTCGAAACAAGCAGTTGATTTAGCACAATAAAATAACCAACTCGTGGTTTTATTTTCAGCATGAATGAAGATAGATTTCCTCCAAAATGTACATCACAACACTCGGAAACGAAAGCAAAAGCTTTATTGGAACATCAATAGTTTCAATAGATTCATTAGATCACTCACATTACAGCTTGCAGCACAACAACAACCTAACACAGACAAATGATAAAAATAACCTGTGGAAGCCTATAGCCGCTAGCTATGTTGTTTTTTTTTTTACCTTTAAGTCCTCGACATACATTTCGGTCGTAGAAACAACTTTTCATGCTGTTGACTCGCTGAAGCTCGTGGACAGAAGCCGCACCCCCTCCACCGAAGTCTATTAATATTCATGGTATTTCAACCAATGGCGCACTTCTTCACGAGGAACCAAATTTTTATGCAACACCGGTTCTAATCTGGAAAGTTTTCTTTTTTATGAAAACATCGCCAACGATTTCAACGATTATCTAGTGTATAAGATTGCAAGAAGACAAGGAGTGCAGGCTGAGAAAAAGACTGAAAGCACTTGCTCTGTGTAACTTTCATCCAGAGAGCGCGAGCAAACCTTGACGCACCTAACAAACTGTTGCCAACTCCTCAGTAAGAAAAGTCGCTATAGGCTGGGCCAAAAGTCGCCAGGTGACGCCATCTACTAATTTGCATAAATACCACGTGATGTGCTTGACTTACATTCCCAGCCCCCAATGGGTTTTTATTATAGTATCTTCAATAATAATTTATCATAGAAATTAATTGTATATTCACAAAAATGTGCTCTGTTAATTTGGTGTTTATGCACATCTATTTGCCATTGGAGACCCATTATTTCTCAGTTATGGGACAAATAGGTTTATTTATACATGATTGTGTCACACTTGTTGAACAGATTTTTTTCAAACAAACATTTAAAGTTTGTTTTAAAATTTAGTTATTATTTACTGAGGCTTTGTTTAAAATATAATTAATCATAGTTAATATTTATGTAGTGAATCAGAGGAAAAAGAGATGAATGTTTTACTGAACATGTGTTTTTGATGGTCATTTCTAATCATTTTTATTTTTGCCAAATACTCAATTTCTATAGTAACCTTTTCTCTTCTGCACTGTTACTATGGTGATGGTTACTGATGGAAAAAAAGTTCAGACCACCTTCAGGAGGGCGGATGGTTTCATTGTCAGATTGCCTGTTTATTTCTATTTTTACTGTAATGAATTGGTAATGAACCAAACGCACATTTAATACAGTTCTCGTTCATAAACAATGATTGTCTACATCCAAGGTATGTTTCACACAAAATAGGTCATTGGTAAAAACACCTGACTTGATCTTGAATGCACAGTCTGATTTAAAAGGGTTTTCCATCAGTCTGCAGGGAACGACTTTAGAAAGCACCCGAGAGACAACGCTAAACAATGGATTTGTGGCTTCAGATCCTGGTAGATTTGTGTTGAGACATTAAGTAACGGGGATGGGAGGGGGGTGTTGGATTGACAGATGACCTTTATTTTGCAGAAGGGCTGTTGGGTTGCTCAGAGTTAAGTGTATTTAAGCTTTTTAGAGCTGCTGGATTCAGTGGATTTTAGGATAAAAAAAGAAAACTGTTGATTGGTTTAAAGGAGACCATTACACTTTTCTAGATGTTTGAAGAGTAATGTGGCTCATTACTCACAACAAATCTTTGGTCTTGTGAAAACAAGCTTTTGTAGTGACTTATTTTAAGATCTATAGCCCCTCAATATCATTAATCAATCAATAAATCAAGTTGTTTTCAAAGTAGCTTCACAAAGTCCTAGTGTGAATCAGGTAGAGTAAATAAGAATTCTCTATGTGAGCCTCGCTGACTGTTGCAGGTGCTAGTCACCTCCCCAGCATAAAGAATATACAAACTTCAGATCCAGTGATGAACAGTTCGCCAGACACCACCTGAAAAAAACAAAAACAAATAAAAAACAGAAACTAACAAATGAAAAACAATGGTTAGAAAAATGTAACACAGACAACAAACAGGTGATCATCATCGTGATTGGGGATAGGTTATAAATAGGCACATTGAACCACATTGTTTTTTCAACAGTTTGTATGTTTATAGCGCTCAGACACCATATTCGTTTGTACAAAATACCAGGAGATAATTATTCGAATGCTAGAATGAACAGATATGTTTATATGCAGATCAGTTTACTGTAATCCACTTTTAGCACCTCTGACTGATGGCGTGACATATCATTAGAGCCGACATGCAGGACCACAGACATGATGTTGTCATCAGGTTTAGGATTGCAGGTAAACCTGTGGCTTAGTAGATAACCCTACTGCGGGGGAAGCAGTGCGTACGTGCCTTGATCATACCAACAGTCGCTTGGGTGTGTCAAACGATCGAACTGCCAACAACCAGAGTGGTCATTTCAAGATCGATGAGAACGTCGAACCAGTCCAGTGCTGGCATGTAGTTTACTGCAGCAGCATGTGTCCTTCTGGGCACAGATGGTGAAGTAAGTGTAGAATTGTTATGAGCAGAGATTGCGATACATTGTTCCTTGAGAAAATCAATCTTTTGGCCTGTAAGAGGCTGATCTGATGCTGAATATCTGTTATTTCGGATTTGAAGAAGCTGAGATCGAATGACTCCTGATCTTTGCAATTTAATGAAGAACAGTGTGGTGAGGCCATATCATTATTATGTAGAGTAATATCGATCTGCTTTATCAATATTGTTTAGGTTATTATTATTATTTTTAATTAAAATGGAGTTAAAAAACTTTGTAGCTGCACTAAACTATAGATTACCCTAACAACTATCATGCGCAGATAACAAGGTACCATTAATTAAACTAATGGCAGAACTCTGAAGACGTCATGATCTAAAGTCTCAATCCAGAAGGCTAGAGGCAGTTGATATGTCTGACAAACTAGTGAGTGAGCTACAGTTGGCTAAAGCTACCAGTTATCTATGCTTCTCCATCGAAGTTGGATTTACATTCATTTCAAGCAGATTGGTTAGTTTGTTGTTACTTCATGAATATGGTGACCCTTTGGGATCAAACAAAATGTGTTAGCACTGAAAAGAGTCTGACTAAATCATGGCACAGTAACATGGAGATAAGTTAACCATGTGGAGACTGAAAATAAGGTCATCCATGCTACCTTTATACTAAATAAGTTTGGCAAAATGCCCATTGCTTGAGCCTTGCACATGCCTGCTTATGGTACTTTGTTACAAACATTTCATTATGACTTTAAAATTATTAGAATTATTATAATATTAAAATTATGACCATTTTTGTCCAAACAAACTTTTTAATGTTCAATGTTTAATGTTTCAATAGACAGAAGAACAGTACTGTACTTTGCAGGTCAAGTGCTTTTTACTGTGTGATTAATGTTGGCCCTTAAATGGAACAGAACTGGCTAAATATGGGTCCAATTTGAGGTTTTTTAAGATTATTATGTGGTAATGAGCTAGTGTTTGATTCTTTGTTGCGTTTTTTTATCATTAACTTGCGATATATTGCTAAACGACTCAAGAAAAAGTGGCTCATGAAAAATGTACCCAGAGTACTTGAATACTGCATCATCAGGTTTTTCTCTCTCAAAAAGCACTGATTTATCTCTGCTGTCAAAAGAGTTAGTAATACTTATTAAACTTAAATAAATGATAAAAAATAACTTTGGTTATAATTATTTAAAATGGTTATCTATTATAGGTTAATGTAAGTGGAACAGTGTCATCTAATGTTTTCAGTCTGATTCAAGTAATAGTGCCTTATATAATCTGTCACACCTTGCATGAGATTAGATATGGAGGAAGAAGTTTAGTATAGTACCTTGAACGCATGCCTCTCTTTCTGTGAAAGACCAAAAATTAGCTGTGGCCACCAGGTGGCATTAAGTAATAAAATGTATAAAATAAAATTACTTTATAAATACTTATTTTCTAAATATTGAGTTTGTAAAATGGTAGCTAATATTGTCAGATTATTTTTAATTTATTTTATTTTTGTTTGATGCAGAGTATAGCTGATACTTTTGTTTTTACTGGTCACTAAACACACAAGGTGATATATTTCTTATTTTTGGCTGGGTCAGAATCAGTGATCCATCCAGTCTGCGCTGGAGATCAGTGCAATTAGGGTGCTAGTTGTTTTTACTTTTTTTTCCTATATGTTTTACTGAAGCAGAGAGTCTGATTTCAAATGTAAAGAAGTGATTTTTTTTACATGTACAAACCACTTGCAGTGGTGCGAGTACGTGTAATTCTCTACTTTCCGCCTGTCAATATTAGGGATGCTAGATATAACTGTTAGAGGGCATTTAGATCATTTTGGATGAGTGTATCCAACCAACTATCTTTTCAAAGGGTGCGGAAACTCAAGAATACACCTACTTATGAACATAGTTACACTTCTTGACTCCAAGTGATCTTGATGAACTCTGCAGATATTCACAGGCTTCTACTAATGACTTTCTCTGCAGCTTGTCTCATAACTTAATTACTTTGCTTTACCTGCAAGACAACGTCTCTGCCTTAATCCCCTTTACACATCCCTGACTCCAATAGATTAGCCAGAATAAGTTCCATATCTAATTAACCTGGTGCTCCCCTTAGTCCTCCATTTCACACACTTTTAAAATTGCTTCCACATCGATCTAGTCAAAGTGGGGGGATTTAAACAGTTCAAATACCCAATGAAGATCATTGCCATCATTTTCTCTCTGTCCTCTCTCAAACATTTAGCATTAGTTTGTTATATACATGTGTATAATTAGAACCAACTGACTAAACTGTATGTACTTTTTCCCTTTACGATTCTCTTTCGGACAGTGTAATTACACTGCGTAAATGTTTAAAAAAAAATTTTTTTCAAGGTAACTCCTTGTTACCTTGGAGTTACCTTGAAAAACTCCTCATATGCCCGCTCATCTTAGAAGGCTCAAAGGGAACACCCTGTATTTACACAGAGGAAGCCTCTTTTGCCCGTTTTGAAGAATTGGCGAAACAGCTTTAGCAATGGACGCAAGAACATTCTAATCCGGCACAAGGAAAAAGTGGAATCTGTCTAACTTGTCTCTGCCTGATTCACACAAGAAGACTCAGGAAGACGCCATGCTTTACAATTACCAGAGCATTATTCATTCACTTCACATTTACACACTTGTGGTGATAAGTTGGGGCAGTTTGAAGGATACAGAGCGATGAGGGTGAAGTGGAAGAGTGGACATATTGGCGGGTAACAGGACAAATTGATGTAAGGATGTGTCTGGTTCATGCCTGTTTATAAAATCAGATAAACATCATAAGAAGAGGACACCTGACAGAAGCTATATTAGCCAAAAGTTTGGTGTTTGATACACACATGTGTTTCACAACCAGTCAAGCAAAAAGTGTACTCAATAGCATTTGTCTGGCTGTTTGTAAATCGCTACATCAATAAAGCTGACTTGACTTAACTTGACACACAAATTGTAATTTTAAATAAGAAAGTTATAATAATTATTAAATTAAATTATTAAATTAAATAAAAATTAAATTTGAGACTTAACTCCACATGGTGAAGAACGATGAACTTTAATGGCAGCGGAGTCAAATGATGACATCTGTGTCCTCCACAACTCTAATAGCTTCTTGGAAGCTCTAGATACAGAGTCAATTGAGATCCATTTGTCCAGTTTATCAGAGCGTCTCGGCTGGAGAGGGAGGAGCCATAGGCTTGTTCATTTATTGGAGTAGTGGAAGAGTGGATTTAAAAGTATAGATAATATAGGCCAGTGAACAGCACCCCTTGAAGGGTCAGTCTGCTTTGAACTCTGTATTTGGGAGAGACCTTGTTGATACAGTTGAACAATCTTGTGTTTTTTCTTGTGCTAAATCTTCTCATGAAAATAAACTGTTGTTCTTTACCACATCTTGGTAGCAAGGAGTTTGGCTGTTTCTCACCCAGTTTTAAGCCTCCTACACACCTGTTTATGTTCCAGTTCATGGCTGGGTTTCAACCTACGAGTGCTACTGGGATCATTAGCATAAGTCTGATATAATTGGTTCATCATACACCAGACTACAATCCTAAACACAATTCATGACTTTGTGCAAGTACATATTTAACATATATGCTGGTTTAAGCAAACATTAGGATCACAAAATATAGATTACATTTTTCTTTTTATTTTATTGTCTATAAATGTATTGACACAAATAAATTATCTATAATTTGTTTCTCTGAAAATTTTTTTCCCGTACTTACCTAAAACCTTTGGACAGCGGTTTTCACACTAAACTAAAATCAATTTTGAGTGCATCAGAGGTGTCTATTATTTTGATGGGGCAAAGTAGCAAACTAGATGCAATAGATGCAAACTAGAGCTTGGTAGACAATAATACAGTAACCCTGTACGATCTTTCCTATGGGGAAAACGGCCTGGTGCCGAGAGTTGACGAGTAGGTTTGACTGCGATTATTAATAGTGATGTAACTTTTGGTTTGTTAAATGTCACAGGTATGTTACTTTGAGTGCCTGCGGAAAAAGGGGTTGATGGTTCAAACAGAGCAGACATTTGGTAAGCTATACAACACAATTGGGTTCACACTCAATCTTCTGGCAGATGTAACACTTCTTTTTGAGCTATATACAAATGAGGAAAATAAAGGAGATGGCAGTATCAGAAAAACAACATATGTTTGTTGAGGCTACAGTTAGTCAGCTGTATAAATCAAATGTTTGCAGGTGGAATACAAAAGATGCACATGTAAAAGTGAGTGGTAGACTAAAGAATGTATTAACAAAAGAACTCAAATTCTAACTTTTTGCTCAATGTGAGCTGGAAATAAACCCTGTGACCCTAACAAGGACAAACAGTAAATGGAAGAATGAAGCTTAAACATTTTATGGATTAACATTGATGAATCCCAGCCATCGGTTGATCCTGTTATGTTATCCTTTTCGAAACTCAATGCAAACCTTTACCAAAGTAGAGTCTGCTTACTTTGTTGTGACATATTTTTGTGGTCTATTTAAAACTGAATTTGTTTTTGTGAGATGTGACCTGTTTTTCCATCCAGCAGCTGTGGCAGAGCCTGAGTCTGCCAGAGTTTGATGATCCAAGGACCTTTGGCAATAGATTTTTTTACCACCAGACAGGAGCCTAACACATGGATTATGGATATGAATATTACAACAAGAATATAAATTCTGGAGTGGCGATGTGTTACTGCCAGACATTACAAGTATGAGAAAACTCAAATATCAATCTGAACTAACTTGTGGGTGAGAGAATACGCTATTAAAATTATGATGTAACTTGAAAGGTATTCACTTGTACATACTGTTCCATCAAGTAACAGATCATTATAAAATGTACTATAAACTTTGCGTAAGTACATTTCCCATGGTCTCTGTATACCTTGGGTCTTGCTTTTCTTGTCATTGGTGGCAGAGTCTTGATAGCACCACACTGGTCTGTGTTTTAACAATTCAAAAAGCAGACTTCTAAAAAGTATTGTTATACAGTTACATGCAAACAGATAAATCAGCCTGGCTCTTTTTGTGAGATCACATGCATCCACATCATAGTGGGAATTTTCTCCTCATGTGTTCATGTTTTCTTTTCTTTGTGTGCCCCTCACACAATATCAAAAGATCTTCTTGTCGGTTTTATCCCTTTTGGGGTCGCCACAGCGGAATGAACCGCCAACTCTTCTGGCATATGTTTTACGGGGAGGACACTCTTCCAGCCGCAACACTTTGCTGGGAAATATCTACACACACTCATTCCCATTCTTACTCTTTGGACAATTGTGTTTACCCAAATCACCTGTACCACATGTCAATGGACTTGTGGGGGAAACCCAGAGTAAACACACGCACAAACAGTGTAAAAAATGTAAACTATCTTGACAAAATTACGATGTCCGCACAGAACATATGTACAACATAATAACGCTGCTCCATTGGAAGCA
Organism: Danionella dracula; assembly: GCA_900490495.1. Taxonomy (NCBI): domain Eukaryota; kingdom Metazoa; phylum Chordata; class Actinopteri; order Cypriniformes; family Danionidae; genus Danionella; species Danionella dracula. The sequence continues at coordinate 10,033 of UELW01000055.1, read as the reverse complement.
AAGGAGGGGCTTAGCATAAACAAGTCATTAAACAAATCATTTATGAGTTGTGACCACATCCTGTAAAATTATAAAGTTATAAATTATAAGACAACGGAAGTATTTTAGTTTTTTTTTACTTTGCATACTCGTCATCCTGTTGTTAGAGACTCCCTTTCAATAACAAACCTTTTAAAATCATAATAGGGGCACATAAAACATTAAAAGTGTTTTTTTTTTTTTTAAGTGAGCAAAGTTTTGATTTTGACTATGGAGGATAGACTAAGGATTTTAAATGGATCTGTTTGTTTGTATGGAGCATGCTGGACAGCTGACTCAGTGTTTCAATGCTTGTTTGACCTCTCGTGTTATTCTCTCTTGTTTCAGTTGAGGTGCAATAATTACAGCTCACCTCAAAATGTCAGAGAGGTTCATTTTACTTCACCATTCCACTCCCTTCCAATATATCAAAAATGTGCCGGGAGGTATATTTACGCCTGTACCCTCCAGCGCTAATTTCCTTCTGTAATGAGTGAGCAGCCATGCATGATCATCAGCCAATTATATTGGTTACCATGCAAACAGGGTGCATCATGGGACGTCATTAAAGACAGAATAAAAACGGCAACACAGACGGAGAGCTCTGTTTTACAAAAAGACAGCAACATGGGCCTGTTTGTTTGTGATTTGCATGAATATTCAGAGGCGCTCTGTTCATCAGTGTCATCTGGCAGAACAAATTGAGATTCAGATGCATTTCCAGTCTGAAATAAATCATAATTAGTATCTGATCAAGTTCTAGGACTGTAAGTGCTGATAAAGATTCTTCAGCGAGCACTGGAAAATTATTTTAGAAAGCTCAGAATGAAAAACACTTGAGGATATCTGACAAAGAGGACAATAAACCTTTTTTATATAAAATATTTCTTCTGTATCAAGTATGCATATGAAGCATTGAGAAATTACACTTTCGAGAGCCTTTGACTCAAGTGGTTAAATCCCTCATGAGATTTCATCTCACCATCATTACTTCTAAACATTGACTGTACATAACATAGACAGAGTGTAAGAGATGTCACATATAGACTATTGAAGCTCAAACTGGGTGTAGCCAGTGCTTGAAAATGCATTCTCAAAGGCGGGACAAGGCCGTAATGAAGGTGTCTCGTTGGGTGAGGGCTTAATTTTTTATATATCTTTAACAAACAAATGTAAAAATTATTCACCCCCCTCAGAGTGCTCATTAAGGTCAAAAGTAGCTAGAGGTGGAAAAACATTTTATTAATTTTTTTCTGCCCCAAGTTTGGTTTGGTTTTTCTGCCCCAACATTGGAGGGAATGAGAACTTGCTCCCTTTTGGAGTCAGCCTCAAGCGGCCGCTCGGGGACCTGCAGTTCAGTCACTTCCACTTGGTTCTAACCTTCAGATCACTTCCTATTCTATCCCTCCTTCATCTCCTTTTTAAAGTATAGAAAGGTAAGTAGCTCCCTCTCTGGTGACAAGTGGCAGCACAGCTTATTTAGAAGAAATTTCAGCAGCATGAATAAGGTTAATTACAGTGTCGCTGGTTGCCAAAGCAACGTCCAATACATGCATATTACGTACAAAAAGCAACCAGACAACTCTTAAAAGTCTTAAAAATCTGTAAACCAGCTTAGAGCGGACCATTTTTAAATGGGCTCAGACTTTTAAGGTGAATTAATCTTTTGATGCATTTCATCAAAAAATGTCAGAATGAATGCTTAGGAGGTCAAACAGAGGCTTAAACAAAGGTATGATAAACAGAAAAAAACGAAGCTGTGAGAGCCTTTGTTTACTGAAGAGACACTCCATGGAACAAATGTGAGTGGTTTGCGGGACTTCTTTGCAAGTGAAGCAGAGAAGTGGTGCTTTCTTCTCTATTGGAGTGGTGTGTTAGAAGTGAAAACATTATATTTAAGTTATTTTGGACACCCTAGAGGCAGCTGTCAGTGAAGTAAATATTCAACTCTTCAAGCATAACATTGAAAAATAAAATAGTTTGTGATTATTTTGATGACCTCTTGTTTAAAAGCTTTCTTGTTTTTAATGGGTCTGTGAATCCTGTACACAAACACATTAGTTTACACATTTAGATCATGTCATGTATGACATGATTGACAAGTTTAGTAAAATTACAAATTAGATAATGCTTTTTCTTTTCCCAGCGATGGGTTGCGGCTGGAAGGGCATCCGCTGCATAAAACATATGCCAGAGAGTTGGCGGTTCATTCCGCTGTGGCGACCCCAAAAGGGAATAAAGCCGACATGAAGATGAATGAATGAATAATGCTTTTTCTAATTGACATTTGTTTGTAAAGGGCATTTTTTTTTCTTGCATTACCTTTATTAATTTATGAAGTTGTTGCTAATCCACTAAAGTCTCTTCAGTTTAACACATTTAAATACATCTATTCTTAATGTAATATTTTAGGATAATTTTTTAAATAACACATGAACATGAAAAATTACAAATGCCTTTTATTGTATTCCAACAACTTGTTTATTATTTGTAAAGGTTTTTTTATACATTGTTGGTGCTTTTGGGAAATGCTTATTTTTCATCTCTCCATTTCTCAGATCTGTCAGTTTAAGATTCAACATCTCTTTCAAACCCAAGAAAAGACTGTCTCCATGGCCAAATGAAACTCTCTTTTGGGGAAAAGAATGAAAAAGAGAGAAAAGGGAACAAAATAAAAAAAAGAAGAGGATGTATGGGACTCTGTGATGTACACTTGCACTGAAATGGGAGGAGGCAGCTGGCACAACACATGACACTTAAAGCGCACAGTGTGATTCTGAACAAACCCAACTGCATGTCAGAGTTGCCCCAGAGATGCCTGCAGGAAACACAGTATCACATCCACAACACATCACAGCACCACAGGAGATCAACAATGAACAGATGCTAAAAAATAGACTGCTGCTGTAACTAAACCTGTCCCCCTAAACATACATATTTAACCATTTACAGCATTTTTAAACCACAGACTCTGGCTTGAACATGATTAAATCAAGGTGTTGAGTGGAAGTCTTGAATCTTCAGAGTTCTCAGCAACTGGATGGAAAGAAAATGTGTAGTTGTGGTTTATTTTAGTTGTTTTGGCTATACAAATGAATAATAAAACACCCATTTAAGTTAAGTCAACCAAGTTAAAGCAAAGCAAGATCAAGCTTTGAGTAAAGTTGGTTGGAGACTGAAGATATGAGATATTTCAGACATTTTTATATGCTCAAACCATGACCATTTCATAAAAAAGTGTAAAACAAATACACAAATCACAAAAGGGATGATGGTTTTTTTTGTTATACTCTACAAAAATAGAATGTGAAAATCTGAACCATGAGTTTGCAGGGAGCATGGGATGTTCAAATATCCCCAAATTCAATTCAAGGTACCTGAATTGATGCATTTTTATCAGACATGCATTAAAAATACAGTTCTGAAGTAACAAATCGGTAATGGAGGCCGTTGGGTTATTTAGGAGAACCAGAAAGATGTATGAACACAGGTACAAAGCTGGACTGCATGCACTAAAACATGTAATACATGAGCCACACCATACAATAAAATGTTAATATTTTATGAACTAGAACAACATTCTAATATAATGTAATGATTCAGTATCCCATTTGAGCAGCACACACCTGAGAACACATCCAGCAGCTGCGAGAAATGCTGCTGTTTGAATCCACTATGCTAGTTTTTGTTGTTGTTACAGCCAAAAGCTGGATGCTAGGATTACTCTTGGACCAACAATATCCATTTACCTTATGTCTTGCTAAAAATCTAATGAAATCTCCAAAAACACATTTTTCATCTCACTCATATGAAACAGCCCATAAACGGTTCACTTTTTACTTTGCACATATTAAGACTTTTGTTCTGTATGCCTTTTCTCTATATGTGTTGTGGTCTCAGCCAACATTGGGACTTGGTTTCCTGTGCACAGATGGCATGAACAGCCCGAAGCAGGTGCTGGCTGAGCTTCCTCTCTTTTTTCAGTTGTTATTATTTCTTTATTAATAAACTTTGTCCTGAAGCTAGGGCGTCCTCTGTTGCAATCCATCAATGATTCCATTGGCTCTTCATGCTGCATGTTTGATCAAATGAACAGAACTAGACACAGAATTAGACAGTGAAGAGGTCGAGTGTTGGAGAGCTCTGCCTTCTGAGATAATTTCAGAAGCACAGTTTGTGTACTTATCTGTTTCTCTGCGTGCAAGCAACAAGCAAGTACCACTCAGAGAGACTTCTTGCTGAGAGACCAAAATGCTAAACATCTAACCAATGCGCTACCATTTAATCATGGGTTATTTGAACATTAGCAAGGCTCATTGGAGCAGTATACCCTTTTTTCTGGGCATATAAACCAGTATCATATATAGATACATGGCACAATTGATCATTAAATATATTTTGGAATGATTTAAGCTGTACTTAAAATGTTAACTATTACATTAGGGGTAGGCGAAATGGCCCTTAAATAATATCACTATATTTTAAGGAAGTATGGCAATAACGATATAAAACAATATTTTGGATTACAATTTTCAATAAAAATATACTGTTCACAATAATGTATTTTCACACACACACGCACGCACGCACACACACACACACACACACGCACACACACGCACACACACACACACACTGTATCTAAAAAAAAGCAGAACAGAACACAGTAACAAAATGTAAAAAGTTTCCATTCAAATATTCAGTTAAATATCAAATTACCATCTTCATAAGTAAATATATATTCTTCCACCTGTGTAATTAGAATTTTAATAAAAATAACTAATTATATTGCTATAATGTTATTAAGAATCAATGTTTGATATTTTTATTTTTGGAGTTAAGCAGGCATGTTCTTTGGCTGGCATTAAGTTGGATGTTGGACTCATATTTTTGAAGGATAAGTACATGGCAAGGCAGTTTATAATGTTGGTGCTTGCTTTCAGTCATAGATTTAGTGAATCATAAACATACAAGCATCTGATCACAAACTAATACATGAATAATAACGTCCTGATGGCAATGTGAAGTTGCCCGAAAAATTATTTTCTCGTCCAGTCGTTGAGTGGAACAGCTTTGATAACTTGTGCCCCTCTATCTGTAGTCATGCACACTTGTTTCTTTTAATTTAATTTTGCAGTATTTTCCCATAAGTGCTCTTCTGTATCTGATCATTTGTACCCAAGATATTGAAATCAAGTAGAACAGTAGTAGAGCAAGCTGTGCAGGCATACATAAAAAGTATGATGTCAATGTACTCCAATATGAACATTTTCAACCATACTAATAAATTGTCATTCTAGAGTTTTATTTTTTTTACGGTATGTTAGTCTGTTTATCATATCTTGTATTTTTAGTCTTGTTCATTTAAATAGTTGGCATTAAGATTGTGTTTATAGTAGTTGAAAGAATAGAACTTGTCCAGACACATGTATTCCTCAGGAAAGGTTTTGCCTTCAAACACTACAGCATCTGGCTTCAATGAACTGAACAATTGACTAATTTTAGAGAAAATCCTTGTATCATTTCTTATCTTTCACACTCATCCCCTCCCTCCTGAGGTGGCTTTCTCTTAATGCTGATACAAGTAATGAAAGCAACAACTTATCCTTCCATTTCACAATGGATGATTCAGAGAACTGCTTCAGGTACCACTCTAATCACTAGCTATCGCCTCCCTTAATATGTGATAGGTAATGTCACACCTACAAGAAACCCCATAAATGTCTGACAAGAGGTTTTGACAGTTTGTTAATTAGCTCTTTTTTGGACAGAGATAAGCCTATCTGAATTCAAAACAACATTTATTAAAAAAAATTAACAATTTTTAGAGTCACTGCAATGTCTGTCAGAGCCTCATTCAGCTTCTGATATCAGAATAAATAAAACAACCACAGCATATAATAAAATTTAATTTTTATAACACTGTTTGGGGCGTCACAGTGGCGTAGCGGGTAGCACGGTTGTCTCACTGTAAGAAGGTCGCTGGTTCGAGTCTTGGCTGGGGCAGTTGGCATTTCTGTGTGGAGTTTTCATGTCCTTCCTGTGATCCCCAAGTCCAAAGACATCCAGTATAAGTCAATTGGGTGAAAATGATTGTCCATAGTGTTTGAGTGTGAATGAGTATGTGTATGGATGTTGCCGGTTGTGGCTGGAAGGGCATCCGCCGCATGAAAACATATACCAGAAGAGTTAGCGGGTCATTCCACTGTGGTGACCCCAAAAGGGAAGAAAGATAACAAGATAATGGATGAATTACACTGTTTACACTGAGGCAGGCAAAAAGGTCATACACGTGGTAATCCAAACAAGTCAACATGGCAACATAACTGGCAATACTTCACAAAGTCTGTTTGGCCCTGGCCATGCTTTAATGAGCGCCAAACACGAAGACTCTACCTGTTTAGAGTGAATCCATGGTAGTTCTAACTGATTTGAACATAATGATCTAAAAGCTCTGTTTGGTTTGTATATAGTAAGCATATCTTTGATATATTTTGGTGCAGAGCTGTTTTGTGACTTATAGACCATAAGTCTATAATTTCCAGCCATAATTTTTCTAGATCCTGGATGGAGAAAAATAATCTGGTCCTTGCAATGTTTCTGAGATTATAATAAGCAGATTTAGTTATTGTTCTTATGTGACTGATGAAGCTCAGACCAGAATAACCCCGAGGTTCTTCACCTGTTGTTTAGTTGTAATTCCCTCAGGGGAACGTTCACTTTGAGAACCTCGACTTTATTCCCAAAAACAAGGACCTCGGTTATCTCTTTATTTAATTGAAGAAAGTTTACGGGGCTGAAGACATTTGGTGAAAGGGCTAAGTAGATCTGACTCATCAGCATAGCTATGATGGGCAATCTGGTATCTTCTCATTATTTGACCCCGTGGTAGCATGTACAGGCTGAACAAACGGGGTGCAAGAATTGAGCCTTGGGGGACCCCACGAGAAACTGGTGTCCAGTTTAACATGTTTTCACCTATACTCACATAGAAGCCTCTCCCTTGTGAGTATGACCTGAACCATTCAAGCACTCTCCTTGAAAAACCAATACAGCTATCAAGTCTATCAAGTATAATGCTGTGATCACCTTTACTGAATCTGTATTGAATTTAATTGTTTGTTATCATTAGCAGAGCTTTCTCTGTGCTGTGATGAGCTCAGAAACAGAACTCAGAAACTGAAAAGTATCCATATGCTGTTGGAAGAATGTCTAGACTGCAAGCTGATGATTTAAGGCTCTGAACTGTGTTCTCGAGCACTCTTCTCTCAATTTGATTGAAGTTACACATGAGGGCTGGTGGCTGAGGGTTGCTTTTCCCATGGATACTGGGCGAAAAACTGATCCCATTTCTAATATTTCATCATTGAAGAATGCAGCAAACTCATTGCATTTATTTACAGAATAGATTTCCAGTGGATTCTGATCTGGGGTTTTTTTTAGTCTCTCAACAGTTGCAAAGAGGGTTCACGCATTATTACGGTTGTTGTTATTGATGATGTTTGAGAAGAATTTTTGGCCTAGCAGCATTCTAAGATTCTCTTTGTCAACACAAAAGTATTATCTTTGTAGATACTGTGGTGTACAACAAGTTTAGGTTTCCTCCATATTCTCTCAGCTTTTCTGCATGCTCTTTTCATACTTTGTACCTTTGTTGAGTTTCTCCAAGGTGCTTTCTGTTTGCCTGCTTTCTTTTGATTTTCACTGGGGAAAGGTCATCAACCTTTGAGTTGAACAAATCAAGAAGAGCATCAACAGATCCCAGAGATGTTTGGTGTTTGAGATATGGCTGTCACAACAGCTCACTGGTGGTCACAGATGTTTTCATTTATAAGTCTCTTTCTGACAGAGCAGGATTTCAATTCTTTAATTGGAGAGAACAGTATGTCCAAGAATATGCTGAAATGATTAGATAGCGCAACATCTTTAACAACAGTAGATGTGATGTTTATACCCTAGCTTAGCACCCGATCCAGTGTTTGTCCACAATTGTGAGAGATGCAGTGTACATGCTGGGTCAGTTCAAAGTTGTCCAGAATGATTTTAAGTTCCTTAGAACGATTGTATCAGGATTGTCCATGTGAATTTTAAAATCCCCAGTAATAATAAAAAGTTAAACTCAGCAATGACTGCTGCTAGCAGCTCTGTGAAATCATCAATGAAGTCTGAAGAGTGTTTTAGTGGTTTGTAGAGGTTGATCAGTAGAATTTGTGGAGAACCTTTCAGCCCTACAGCCAGATATTCGATTAAGCAATAATCACCAAAGTTGACTTGTTTACACTCATACACATCTCTAAAAAGAGAGGCAGTGTTTCCTTTCTTGTTTTTTTCGACAGACACTTTATTCCAATTTAATTTTGTAAGAGCCGCTTCAATGAGAGACATAATCCAAGGTTAATGATTTCCAGCGGAGTGCCCTGAACAGACCACTGAGAGCTGCTTCAAGATGAGTTTAGAGCCACAGATGAGCTTTGGGAGTTTTGGGCCCCTGACGCTGTGGTAGGGGTCTCAGGGCTCTATTTTGAGTGCCTGCTTTTTTTGGGTTGACGATTTGGCCGTTAAAAAGCTGCATGTAAACATTGTTCCAAGTGATGCTCTCTTCACTAGTTTGTAAAAGAAGCAGAGAAAGGGGGATGTTTCTGGTGTTGCGATAGATGATTTCTCTTTCTGGCCTCTCCAGTTAGTATCAGTTGTTTTGGGAACATTCTGCTCCTCCACAGGCAATGATTTCAATTCATGGCCTCTCTGGCTGGTACCTGATGTGTTGTGAACATCGTGCTCCTCTATGGGTGCTGATAATGAAGCAGTTGGGCCAAATATGTCGTCACTCTCTTTGTGGCTGGAAGTCAACTTTTCCAATGTCTTGTGGGCACTTGATGAACTTGAACCCCTCTGGTCAGAATTGATTCTCCTTACTGCAAATGGATGAAGAATGGAGAAGATAATGTCCTGTAGCTTTTCATGGTTTTTAACAGATCCAAAAAATCTTTCTTCAGAAGTTCTGACTCCTATTAGAGCATAATTTCTTCCCAGATTAATAACTATTTGCCTCGTCTTCTGTTTGCTCAGAGTGTTTCTGATTTCCTTGTTTATATCAGAAACTGTTGCTTGAGGAAAGCAGTATGTAACAGTCATTTTACTCCTGAGGTTACCTATTGATGAGTCACTCCAATATTATGGTTCTGTGTTCCACTGTGATATGGGCTGACTGCTAGTGTCTGCTTGCCTTTGAAATACTTCACGCTACAATATTTTCTGTCTGCTGATCTGATGGTTCTCTGATATCTTGATCAGTGTCTACAGTCACTAGTGCTTCAAATCTGTTTTGAAGCTAAACAGTGCCCTTTCTGCTTAATCTACGGTCTGTAGTGGAGGAAGCTGCGGCTCGGGTGCCAGTTGTAGACCTCAAAGAACTTTGAGTTTTGCTACTTGTAGAGTTTGGCAGGTCTTGTTGTAAACAGCATCAGTATCTTCAGTTAGCTAATCTAAGCAAAACCAAATGACCCTTTAAAGCTAAAAAAGATCTCAGAATGTGTCGCTGATATCCATGATTGGATGAATGAAAATTTCCTAATGCTAAATCCTGATAAAACAAAAATATTACCTGTTGGCTCTAAAAAGCAATTACAGAATCTCTCAAGTTTTAAATATGGAGCTGGGGGGGACACACTGTTAATTTTTCCACTACAGTTAAAAATCTTGCCGTTATTATAGATAGTGAACTGCCATTTAAGAACCATATCTCTTATGTTACTAAGACTGCCTTCTTTCACCACAGGAACATTGCTAAAGTGCAGAACATGCTGTCTGTCGCAGATGCAGAAAAATTTGTGCATGTTTTTATCACCTCCAGAATGGATTATTGTAACACTCTGTTAACCGGCTGTTCAGCTGCCACGCTACAAAAATTGCAGTTAGTACAGAAATCAGCAGCTAGAGTTCTCCCAAGAACAAAGAAATATGATCACATTACACCGATTTTGTGCTCTCCTCATTGGTTTCCTGTACAGTATAT